>JAQPZY010001649.1:660000-1860000 GCA_029931535.1 Margaritifera margaritifera | reverse complement strand
TTTGAATTGGACAGAAATGAAGACAGCATTTATGTAGTTTTTATTTCAGTGTGTCAGTTGTATTTCTAGTTGAGCTTTGTAAAAAGCCACTATTTTCAAGAAAATAAGATCCTTACTGATTTTCTTTTTTCATGGCATAGTGGTCTCTGTCAAGCTGGGTAATAAGTATGAAATTGTTATATTTGAAAACAAACCTAGTTTATTTATGTGAAACATTTATTCTAGATTCTGAAGATTTTTGCAGTTTTGGCAATTCCAATTTATCAATATATTATTAACTCGTTAACCCCGGGAGATTTTTTCATTTTCGTGTGAAATGGGGGTAGGCAACGCATTTTTGGGGTTACTTCTGAATGCAGCAAAACACATCTGCTTAAGAAAGTTTCTCGTTTAGCCAGATGCTTAGGTGTATCAGAAACATTGTTTTTGATTGGCTATTATGCTCGTGCATGTGCAGAAGGGTAAAAGTTGGACTTCTTTTTTTTTTTTTTTTTTCGTATTGAACCCCCGATTTTTGTGTCCCGGCCTCTTTTTACTCCAAATCTCAAACTTACCCTACTTTTAGCAAAGGTTCATCTGTCTGTGTGCAGTTCAGATCGGTCTGCTTTAGATATAAGGCCAAAAAGTCTAAAATCCGGACATAAAGTCTGGTTCCAAAACTGGCAATTTTCGACCTAAAACAAATAGGGTCTCAAAAAATGCATTTTTTTCACTGTACTTTTTGATGCCAGTAGAAAGTCGACATTATTTGGTATCATTGTAGAGCTACATATGTCTTCTTTCCTGAAAATACATCCACTTTAGTGTATCTTAAATGATGTTGATGTTACAGAGCTTGGAAGTAGGATACAACCTCATGATGCATAAACGTGGTGCTAGGGGTTAATGAGTTAAGCACTCTGACCTCCTACCCGAACATAACTGTCCAAATATATAACATGGGGTAGCAAAGGTCAGAGGAAACTCAGACTTGCTTCCATGTTTCTTTAAAGTTGACTACTCATGGTCCCTACATACCAATGTACCCCCAAGCTATTAAGCTGTATTGATTTCACTACAGATTTATATCAAGTTATAGGCTGCTAATACAGCTTTCTAGTTCTGCTACACTTTTGTAATGAACCCTTCTACAGCTTGTCAAAAAAATCATTTACCACCAGTACCAGGGACAGTATATATCAGATGGACTTGTAACTGCAGGGAGCTGCCAGATATTATATGCTCCCTTTTGATATGCAAATGAGGTTCCCAGTGATTGGTTGAGCAGTAAAATCTTGAAAAGGCATATCATTAGCAGGGGTGATTTTGCCTTTGGGCTAGAAACATAGCTGTGTTACCTTGGTGACAGTTTAAAGTTAGCTGTGACAGTGTTCTGTTAGATAGCAATTATATTTTCTGTCTTCCCTGTTTTAAACTAAGATTTAATATTTTGTTAATAACAGTACTAAAAGAAACGTAAACCTATCACTTTCCGTATGATACATTTTCTGTAATTTTATTGTTGATAATGACAAAGATAATGAAAAGATCTCTTTTTACAACTGTTAAGTTGACCTTGATTTTCAGTTTTAAACTATTAAAATGGGTACCTGAAAAACAAAAATTTTAAGTTAAAATTAGTAACGATGCATTTATCAATGTACCAGGAGTATATAGATGTAAATTTTATTCATGTATCATACATACAAATTTTGTCAAATGTTATACATACAGCTATCATGCAGATTTTATATACAAGTTTGAAATTTATATGTTGTCTCTCACTTTTCCAGAACTTTTCCTTAGCTATCCGAATAAATTACCCAAATGACATATTTTTCCAATAAAATGATGCTGTTAATGATGAAAATATAGAAGCAGTCAGGTTTACAAAGTACTATGAATGAGCTTCATTGGCCCCTTCAACAAATCTTGTGATCTTACAGTGCACAGGGAATCTTATTTGCATAATAATAGAGAATGGGTGATATTTGGTGGGCTGGTTAGGGAGTTTCCAGTTCCCCTGTATGTTAGTCTAAGCCAGTACTTTCCTGTGAGTAGCAAGCTTACAATTCATGAATTGCCAAGTGAGGAATAGCCACGTCTACTTCAGAAGATGTAACAACTGTTACTATGCCTGGCACGCTTACTCCAAAGACTGCAACCATTAAGTATGCACACTATGACACTAAAAGATTTGGTCCCTAATTTATCAGAAACTATTAAGTATGCATACACTATGACACTAAAGGATTTGGTCCCTAATTTATCAAAAACTATTAAGTATGCACACACAATGACACTAATGGATTTGGTCCCTAATTTATCAGAAACCGTTAAGTATGCACACACTATGACACTAAAGAATTTGGTCCCTAATTTATCAAACTATTAAGTATGCACACACTATGACACTAAAGGATTTGGTCATTAATTGATCAGAAACCATTAAGTATCCACACACTATGACACTAAAGGATTTGGCCCCTTATTTATCAGAAACTGTTAAGTATGCACACACAATGACACTAAAGGAATTTTGCCCCTAATTGATCAGAAACCATTAAGTATGCACACACTATGACACTAAAGGATTTGGTCCCTAATTTATCAGAAACTATTAAGTATGCACACACTATGACACTAAAGGATTTGGTCCCTAATTTATCAGAAACCATTAAGTATCCACACAGAATGACACTGAAGAAATTTGGCCCCTAATTTACCAGAAACCATTTATTAAGTATGCACACACAATGACACTAAAGGATTTGGCCCCTAATTTATCAGAAATCAATATTAAGTATGTACACACAATGACACTAAAGGATTTGGCCCCTAATTTATCAGAAACCATTAAGTATGCACACACAATGACACTAAAGGATTTGACCCATAATTTATCAGAAGCTATTAAGTATGCACATACTATGACAAAAAAAGATTTGACCCATAATTTATCAGAAACCATTAAGTATGCACACACTATGACACTACAGGATTTGGTCCCTAATTTATCAGAAACTATTAAGTATGCACACACTATGCCACTAAAGGATTTGGTCCCTAATTTATCAGAAACCATTAAGTATGCACACACAATGACACTAAAGGAATTTGGCCCCTAATTTACCAGAAACCATTATTAAGTATGCACACACTATGACACTAAAGGATTTGGCCCCAAATTTATCAGAAACCATTATTAAGTATGCACACACAATGACACTAAAGGATTTGGCCCCTAATTTATCATAAACCATTAAGTATGCACACACAATAACACTAAAGGATTTGACCTATAATTTATCAGAAGCTATTAAGTATGCACATACTGTGACACAAAAAGATTTGACCCCTAATTTATCAGAAACCATTAAGTATGCACACACTATGACACTACAGGATTTGGCTCCTAATTTATCAGAAACCATTAAGTATGCACACAATGTCACTAAAGGATTTGGCTCCTAATTTATCAGAAACCATTAAGTATGCACACACTATGACACTAAAGGATTTGGCCCCTAATTGATCAGAAAAAATTACTTGAAAGGTATTGAAATAATGCTACATTCCAGACAGCAATGTTGTAAATATTTTAGCGATGTCTACTTTGAAAATATTTAAAAAATATTTAAGAACAATGGAAATGTAATTTGGTTATTGGGCCAAGTGCCATAGGAGTCTGCAAAAAAGTAAGAAAACACTCCATCATCCTGGATATTGAACTGGGAAAAGTGAATGATCCCCATTGTTCTTGCTTGGTAGTGTATGTTCAAGTTTTTTGTACACCTTATAGATAATAGGAAATGAAAACAAAGAAAGAGATAAAAGAATGGAAAGAGAGACAAGGAACAAACTTTATGAGTAGATCTACCGAGTACTCATTATCTGATTGGGTTTTTCATGACATAAAGAATTATTGTTTGTTGTTTCCCTTATGAGGACGGTCTCATTTGATGCAGCGAAGAACTCCGTCTTTATTGGTTTACACACCACTTTTGACAGAAAATTTTAAAGTCATATTAATTAATTACTATGAAGCATTGAAATGTTTGAAGAAAAGACCAGTAATACCCTAACAGCATTACATTACGGTCAGTACTGTCAAATAATGCACTTAACTTGATTGCGTGAAGGATGAAGACCAAATTTTTCTTTCAGCCTAATAAGGGATCACTTCAAAGAACCAAGATGTAAAAACTCAATATACTGATCACCTGCTTCTCGCTCTTCCATTTTTATCTTAATTATTTTTAAAATTATTGATTAAATAAGGCTTTACAAATCCGCTTGCCCAGTGCTCGGGACAAGCTCAAATTCGGCTCAGGCCAGCTCAGGTTTGCAAGGTACTTTCCAGCAGGCAAGTCCAAATAATTGAGAGAAAGAGAGAGAGATCATGTTCAGTTTGTAATGCTTTATGTTTTGCAAGCTTTATACTCTGCGATCTCACCACAGTACATATATCAGTACCTTTATTTCGCATTTATATGTACTGCATTCTTCAGTTACAGAACTGCCAGAAATTTCTTTCATCTATTGATTCTTTATTTTATATGATATACTGTCAAAGTCTGTCATTTTCATCTTATAGTCATTGTCATGGTCAGTCTTGGATATATAAAATTTAATAATTAAAGCAAGTTTTGACAAATATAAAAATATTTTAATTTAGGAGTTATATTTTAATCATAATATTTGTGCATAGACATTCACCGACTTTCAAGTCCTAACCTAGCCACAGGCAGTTTGTGAGCTCCAATTCAAGGTGACTTGGTGATAATTGTTAATAATATAACTTGTGAGATTTCTTTGACAGTGGTTTATAAATAAAAGGTACTTGTCTCTAATGATTAGCCACCTGGAAATCTAGCACCCACAAGTGGTGTTTATCATCTGATGTTTACGTGGTTATTACAGGAGACAGATTGATACTTTTTGTTTGGCAAATAATTAAACGGATAAAAAGAGTGCTCTCAAATCATTCTCATAAGTCAGCTTGTCAGAGATTGTTTAGATGCAGGTCGCCAATTTCAAGGTGAAAATTGGATGACATGGAAGTGGAATCAGACGTGAGTAGACACAACACTTTCCAGCAAAAAAAGCAAAGTGTGAATTCATTGATATTGGAAAATTTCAGTGAGGGACTTGGTTTTACCTCGTTTTCTTACTGGATAGATACTTAAATCTGCATGATCAATTGAACTTTGAATGGAAACACAGATACATAAAAATATGATATATTACAACATAATTAAAATTAAAACATAACTGATAATAATTAAACTGTTCAATTTCATACACAATAAATAAATTGAAAGCTAACCTGAAGCTTTCATCCTTGTTCTAAGGACTTCATCAGCAGAATGATTTATTCTCTACTGATTGTTAACATCACCTGAGGGAATAGTGAGTGATGTTAACAAATTGTCCCAGATATGCGGCAGATTGTAACAGCCTGCGTCCCTGTTCAGCATTGGTTTGTGAGCATGGATGTATGTAGACTCTTTAACACCCCACTCAAGCCGTGATTGTTCTCGATCTAAGATATTTACTGAGTCCCAAGATACCGTATGGCCCGGGCAAACTGTGTGGATGTTTCATGATACCTCAGATGAACTTGAACTTGGTCTCCTATGTTCGTTAAATCTCACTTTCAATGTCCTTTCCGTTTCCCCAATGTAGTTGTGATGGCACTGACTGTCACCTTGTCCTTCACACTTTATGTGATAGATATGTCCACAAATATCTTTTTTATTAGACTTATCCTTTGGGTGAACTAGCATCTGTCTTAGGGTCTGGTATGGTTTAAAACACATTAATTTTCAGTCACTGAAAAACGCATTTCAGGCATTCGGAAGTCGCTTTCACATAAGGTAGGATGATGCTACCTTTCGAGTCACATTTTTTAGTTATTGGTCGACTCTTCCTGGTACTGTAACTTTTGACCAATGTTCAGTCTGTTGGTAACCTTTTTAATCGCCCAATCCAGATAATGACACCTCTTGAGGGCAGCATTGACATGATCGAGTTCTTGTTTTAAATCTCTGGGGTCAGATGTAACAACTTTGCCTCTATGATCTAATGTTCTGACAACCCCAAGTTTCTGATCTAATGGATGGTGCGAGTCAAAATCAAGGTACTGGTCTGTATGTGTAGGTTTACGATAAATTGTAATTTTCAAGGTGCCATCGATGTTTCTGACTGTGTTCGTGTCCAGAAATGCTAATCTGCCATTTTTTTTCCTTTTCTATGGTGAATGTAATATCTGGATCAATGTTATTAATGTGATCTGTGAACTCAGTTATATATTCTACCTTCTGCTTAGAGTGTGTGTCATCCACATATCTATACCACCAATCGGGGGGGGGGGGGATGTGGAGCAGTGGTGAGCGCTAACAACTCAAAATGTTCCATATATAAATTACACACAATAGGGGAAACTGGCAACCCCTTCGCAGCACCGTGTATTTGACGGTAAAAAGTTCCATCATACACAGAGTATGTGCACTTCAAGCACAACTCCAATAGTCTTGTTAATTGTTGTGGTGAAAGTGGTGTTCTCTTTGTAAGGGTAGTGTCAGATGATAATCAGTCATTAATAACTGACAAAACCTTATCAACCGGTACACTAGTAAATAAGGCACTCACATCATATGAAACCAAAACTTCATCCTCTGCCACATTCTTATCCCTAATCAAGCTAGCAAAGTGTTTTGAACTCATAATATGATGTTCATTTTTTCCAACTAATGGTGATAAAATTGTGGCCAAATATTGTGCACAATTGTAGGTAATGGAGCCCACGCTACTGACTATCGGTCGCAATAGTATTTTCTCTTTATGGATCTTTGGTAAACCATAAAACTTTGGCGGTGTTTCAGTAGTACAATATAATACCGGTAGTCTACTAAGTGACCAATCAGTTACGTTCACTCTCTCACGTAAATCTCTGATATAATAAGAGTTCTTTCTTGTATTTGGTAGTGGGGTCACGTGCCAATTTCTTGTATGTGTTAGAGTCCTGAAGCATGTTCACACATAACTCTTTGTAAGTAGATTTGTCCATTACGACAGTGCATCGACCCTTATCTGCAGGAAGAATAATGATGTCCTTCTCTCTTTGAAGATTGGTCAAGGCTTTTCTTTCATCCTTACTAATGTTAGGTTTGGTCCGATTACCCTTCTTTTTCAAGATACCAACCACCTCGGCTCTGAGTTCATCGGCGTCCATTATAGGTAAATTCCTGCATGCAGATTCCGTACCTGTCAATAAATCAACAACTGGCATTTTTTTCCGGTGAAACTGCAAAGTTCAAACCTTTTTTTTAACACCGATAGTTCTGATTCAGAGAGTATGCGCTGAGACACATTTTTCACCCAACTATCCGACACAGAATCATTATCACACTGTGTGTTAACAACCCTTTTCTTATTTAAAATCTCAAACTGATTAATTTGTCTTTGTTTACAGTCCTCATGCTCCCTCCACTGCGCAAGCGTTGTTAACATCGCTCACCATTCCCTCGGGTGATATTAACAATCACTAGAGAAAAATCATTCTGCTGATGAAGTCCTAAGTACAAGGACGAAAGCTTCAGGTTAGCTTTCAATTTATTTATTGTATGAAATTGAACAGTTCAAATATTATCAGTTATGAATAATACTACACAGTTAAGCTTTCACCAAAGTAAAATTAATACTGTTATGTTCTTGGCTGTTTAATTTGTCATTTTTTTAAATATATTTTTGGGG
Organism: Margaritifera margaritifera; assembly: GCA_029931535.1. NCBI lineage: Eukaryota > Metazoa > Mollusca > Bivalvia > Unionida > Margaritiferidae > Margaritifera > Margaritifera margaritifera. The sequence goes on along the minus strand of JAQPZY010001649.1, from coordinate 1,852,263 downwards.
GTTTGGGGGGATTTTTTTAACAGTATTTATTCTCAAAAACATTTTCATGTATGATTTATAACAATATATTATAAATGGGGATTCAGTAGAAAGCTGGAAGCTTTTTGAAAACTCCTCCCTATTACAGAGAAATTTTAACAATCTAATTGTCTACTGACCTTTTCAGTTTAAGGTCCTTTATCTAACATATCTCTTTCTCTCGCTAACTCTCTCTCTCTCTAAAAATCTATTTCCAAAACCCTTAAATACCTATGCATTTTCTGTCTATTTTTATGCATGTATATGTCAGCCTCTGCTCTTTAAACTATATCTACATTCAAACCCTTCCTTTTTTCCAGGGCCTGGGGTGGCTGAGTGGTCTAAGGCACTCATCTTTACAGATCACTGCCATCTCACCTCTGTGTGTATGGGTTCGAGTCTTGGGCTCCGCCAATGTGGTTATGTCAGAAAGCTTGCCAGTAGCTTCTACTGGGTCGGTGGTTCTTCCCTTGTTTTTTCCCGGGTTCTTCCTCCACCAGATATACTGGCCGCCATGTATAGCCTATCATGTGCTGAAAAATGGCATTAAACCCATAAAACCATAAACCTTTTATCCATAGCCACGTATCTACATGTATCTACATGTACTATTTAAATGTATCTTTTTTATAACTTTAATTATCAACATACAGTTTTAAGGTGCGATCAAAGGTAAAAAGAAAACAAAAGTTCTATATTGTAAATTAAACATAATGTGATTTCTTTAAAACATCCTGTATTTTATTTTACCATATATTTTTACTTGTGATATTTTTTGTTGTCATATATTGGGGCAAGCTCCAAATTGTAACCTGGTTAAACCAACATCTGCTGACAACTCCTCACCACTCACCTTACGATATCATACATCTACAGAACAGGGTAAATAACCTCATTACATCTATCAAGACAGGTACATGTATTTGCATCTTTCATAACATACATGTATATTACAAACAAAGCAACCACATATGGAGGAGCATAAGCAGTAGGAAGGTTGACATTAAGTGGTAAATCTTTAAAAAAAAAAATGCTGAGAGGTCCTGACCATGTGAACTCGCATACACAGAGCAAAATTACTTAATGTTTATAACTGAATGCTGCCTTTTGATATTTCTGTTTAAATTGCTGATAAAGAAATTTATTCAAAAATGTATACACTTGTCTTGTAATTTTCTGTTGACCATCGTCTGTTCGACCATTAGCACAGATTTATTATCGCTACTCCTAAACTACATGGAAAATTGCCCTGAAACTTTGCACACATATTCATCCCATAGTGGCCATCTTGAAAATCTTGTTATTGCTACTCGTCTTGAATGGATGGTCATACCAACATGGGGTTTTCGCTAAAAGTCTTCATATATGCCTAGTTGGTTGTAAATGAAAATAGTACCGATCTGACTTCCAATATGGCAACCACAATGCCCATCTTGAAAATCTTGCTTTCACTACTTCTTCTAGATGGCTGGTCATATTGATATTGTGCTTTCACCAAACAATTTATGATGATGTCTAGTTGGTCCTAAATGGAAAATGGTGCCAAAATATGGTACCCAATATGGCCATCATGGCAGTCGTCTTAAACATCTTCTTGCTGTTACTCCTCCAAAACAGAAAGTCATATCAACATGGAGTTTTCACCAGAAGACTTCTTATGATGTTTTGTTGACCCTAAGTGAAAATAATGCCAATCTGACTTCCAGTATGTCCACCACAGCAGATAATTTGAAAATCTTATTGTTGAAGAATATCAGAGATGGTTTCAACACTGCAGATAATGGTCTTATCTTGAATTCCTGGAAATTCTTTTCAGCCAGTAGAGCGTCGTATTTGAGTGCGGATTGGCATCATATGAACAAGTTTGAAAGAGCCTTATGTCAGGATGCTTTCCTTCAAATCTGGTGAAATTCTGTTGAGCATTTTTTTAAATGAAATGGTAAATAGCAATTGTGAATGACAACACAATGGATGATGAACAATACTATGAGCACATTTAGCATTATGACCAAGTGAGCTACAAAAATTATAAAAATCTAAGGATAAAGTCTGTAAAATAACATACTTTCAGTATATACCAATGATATTCTGGTAATATTAATGGACAGGTTTAAGGTAGCTTTAAGAGTAAAATGAACAAGTTATGCACAGGAGTAACACCTATCTTTTTTATTCACATGTTTAAAATAAAGACAAAAGATAACAAGAAATATGTCTGTTTTGGGCAAAGTGTGAATTCACACACCTGGGCGTAAACACTAGCCCACGACCAGTCAAGCCCCCACAACCAATCAAGCCCATGACCAGTCAAGAAGACGACCAGTCAAGAAGGGCAAACTTCCTGCAGGTATGGATCGCTCATGAGTACGTGTCCTCTCGCTGCTTTTACCTCTCCAACATTGAGGCATTTACATTCACTTCAATATACATTTATGATTGTAAATATTGTAATAACTTTAAAATGAGTAAAATAAACATTATTCTTCAATAATTATCATATTTGCATGTAAATAGCGAGCTATGGTAGCTCAGTTGGTAGAGCGTTGGACTTGTAATCCAAGGGTTATGGGTTTGATATCTTACCATGTATGACAGGGTTGGCTGCTTCAGTGTCTTTTTGGGAAAGGCACTTAGCTCCCATTTCCTTGGCATGATATAGCCAATAATGTGTAAAAGTGTGGTTAAAATTAACCAACAACAACAACACAGCATTTAAATGAGCAAAAAGCCAGAGATCCATCCTCTGGTTTTCTAAATAAATTGTAAGAACTACATCACATATTAAACATTTCCAAGCCTTTTTATAATACTTTGGCCAATCTCTGATTTGCTAAAACTTAACTGGAAGATATTTTCTTAAAACGATTTACATTTTTAAAATATTCAGTTACTAGCAACAAAGGAGTGGAAGTGTGGAATGATCCTGAATTTGTAATGTAACGTTTTCGATCTGTATATAATAAAAAGGTTTAAATTTCAGTGCATCTTTTTATACATAATCAATTCACTACATACCTTTTAAATTTGTAAAATCAACATTATTCATCATAAATTTGCCCAACAAAGTATTACATGCCACATCTATCCTGCTTTCTAAATCATTTTTAGGTAAGCTATTGTACTACCTCTAGCATCAGTGTCTACACAGATGAAAGCATATACATACGTACAACAATTCTTTCTTCCTGGGTCCTAGGCAAAAGGTTGTGAGTGGGTTTATAGCCACCTACCCCCAGGGGCAGGGGCTGAGGGGACTAAATTGGTACAAACATATACTTGAGTTGTACATTATTGTTTAAGTTTTTGCATTTAGCTCAGGGTTTTTTGTGCACTTTTTAACAATACTTGTATATCTGGAATCATGAAACTTGGTGAGGCGATGCTTCTTGATGAGTACTACATCCTCATCTCAAATGTGAGGTCACTGTGACAGATATTTCATGCATCACACACTTGGATTAAATTTTGTAGGTTACGTTCATTTCTCAAACTCTGTTCATGATAGAATCATAAAACTATATGATTATATGTATCTCTATTTGCACACCCCTTACCACAAAGGAAGGTCACTTTTTTCATTTTCACAACTTTCTCATTTTCCTGGCTTAGGTTAACTTTTTGCATTTATCTCATGACCAACTTGGTTTTCTGCACCCTGTGTGTGTGTTTGTATGTGTGTGTGTGTATATATATATATATATATATTATACCTAGATTCATGAAAGTTGGTGAGGATATGCATCTTGATGAGTACTACACCCTCACCACAAATTAAGGTCACTGTAACCTATATTTCATGCTTCATTCGCTTTGGTTAAATGTTTTTACTTTATTTCTCAAGCTCTGTTCATGCTAGAATCATCAAGCTATATGAGTGTATGCATTTCTATTAGTACCACACCCATACCACAAATTTTTTTAACTGTGACCTATATTTCATCATTTTCTGGCTTTGGTTAAGTTTTGTGTTAAGCTCATGACCAAATAGTATTTTAGCACCCTGTAGATTTATACTTTTATACCTAGATTCATGAAAGTTGGTGAGGAGGTGCATCATGATGAGTACAACAGCCTCATCACAAATGTAGGTCACTGACCTATATTTCATGCTTCACTGACTTTGTTTAAATTTGATGTTTTGAGTTTATTTTTCAAGCTCTGTTCATGCCTGAATCATCAAAGTAGATAATTTTAAGCATCTCTATTATTACTATACCCTTACAACTAAAAAATATCACTGCAACCTACATTTCAGGTTAAGTTTCACATTTAGATCATGACCAAATAGATTTTAGCACCCTGTATATATACTGTTATACCTAGATTAATGAAACTTGGTGAGGGAATGCATTATGATGAGTACTACACTCCCATCACAAAAGTAGGTCACTGATGTATATTTCATGCTTCACTAACTTTGGCTAAATGTTGTGTTTTAAGTTTAGTTATCAAGCCCTGTTCATGCTAGAATCATCAAACTTGATGAGTGTATGCATATCTATTAATAACATAGCCATACCAGAAAAAAGAATGTCACTGTCACCAACATTTCACATTTTACTGACTTAAGTTAATTTTTGCATTAAGCTTGTGACCATATAGGTTGTAGTACTCTGCATATATACTGTTATAACTAGATTCATGAAATTTGGTGACTGAATGCATCTTGATTACTACTACACTCTCATCACACAGGTAGGTCATTGTAACCCATATTTTATGTTTCACTTACTTTGGTTAAATGTTGTGCTTTCAGTTTATTTCTCAAGCTCTGTCCATGCTAGAATCATCAAACTGGATGATTGTATGCATCTCCATTAGTACCATGCCCATACCACAGAAGAATGTCACTGTGACATACATTTCACATTTTCCTGGCTTAGACTCATTACCACATAGGATTTCTGCACCCTGTATATATATAATATTATACCTAGATTCATGAAAGTTGGTGAGAAGATGCCTCATGATGAGTACTACACCATCATCACAAATGTAGATCACTGTGACCTATGTTTAATGCTTCACTGACTGTTATTACTGCACCCTTACTGTGACCAACATTTCATATTTTACTGGCTTAGGTTAAGTTTTGCGGTTTTAGCTCAAAATCAGATGTTTTTTAGCACCCTGTATACATACTGTTCTACAATTCTTGAAACTTGGTGAGGTGATGTATCGTGATGAGTAGAAGTAGGTCACTGTGACCCATATTTGATGCATCACTGCCTTTGTTTTGGTCTCAAGCACTGTTTATGCCAGAACCATCCAACTAGGTGATTGTATGCATCTCTATTAGTACCACACCCTTTCAGCAAAAGAAAGTAATTGTGACCTAGATTTTACATGTAACTGGCTTATGTTTTTGCATTTGGCTCATGACCACATTAGTCTTTTATTTACTGTATAATACTGCTATGCCTGGAATCATGAAACATGGCAAGAGGGTGCATCTTGATAAGTACTACACCCTCATCTTAAAAGTGAGTCACAGTGACCCATATTTCACTGACGTTTGGTTCAATTTGACATTTATACTGTTATTACTGTACTCCTTAAACTTGGCGATTCTGTACATCTCTCCTAGTACTGTGCCCATTAAAAAAAGTCAGTGTGGCCTACATTTGACTTTTACTGGCTTAGGTTAAGTTGTTGCATTTAGCTCATGACCACATATAATTTTGGTATGCTCAGTGCATACTATCCTATACAAAATCATGAAATTTAGGGATGCATCTTTATGGGTACTACTTCCTCATTTCAGCAGTAGATCAGTATTGACCATATTTCATGATTCAATGCTTGGGGTAAAGTTTGCGTTTGTTCATTTCTCAGGATTGCTCATGCTGTAATTGTAAAATTGATGATGATATGCATCTCAGTTGCTACCACACTCTCACACCAAGAGAGGCTCATTGTGACCTATATTTCATCTTTTACTGGCTTTGGTTATGTTTTTACATTTAGCTTATGACCGCACGAGTTTTGGACATGTTTATATGCATATTATCTACCTTGAATCATGAAACTTGGTGAGTGGATGCGTCTTGATAAGTTCTATATCCTTTTTGCCAAATTAAGTCTCTGTAACCTATATTTCATACTCTATGATTTTGTTCAAATATTGTATTAAAAATTCATTAAATGGGTGCTGTTTATGTTTCAGTCATGAAACTTGTTACTGCAATGCCCTTAAAACCAAAGAAGGTCACTGCAACCTACATTTTGTTTTACTAATCTGATTAAGTATTTGTGTATATGATCACACTGATTCATCCATGCTAGACCTATATACATCCTACCCTACTCAGAAGGTCCATTTGACCAAGACAGTTGGAAGTAGGAATAAATATGTTTATTCAATGGTAAACTTTCCATATTAATGAATGACTTATACATTGTATATAGTGATATGTTACCCTCAGCAGGTTAACTGTGCATTGTATATTTGAATGAGCATAGGAATTAGGTGAGTGGACTGCATGCTGCATGCTTTTCATGTGAGGCCTTACCTGTGGTTAATCAAGGTAATTATTGATACATTAACTGCTGTCTGTCACTGCATGGTTACTCCAAGCCTGTGACTTTCACCCAGTAAGATCTGGTTTCTAGAGGGGGGGGGGGGGCAAAGATAATAGTTTTTCAAGCTGATTTAAGAACAATGATTTTAAACAATACAAAAAATAACAGTAATCTGATTATTATCAACTTACTACTCCTACTTTGATATGATAGAAAAAAGGATCTTTTTCGTTCTTTTATATCTTGTGTGCCCTGTCACAGTCACAGTTGGTAGGTAGGTAGGTGGGTGGGTGGATAAGTAGGTGGTTTCTTAGTATGTCAACACAATACTGGTCATATAGTGTCAATTAAAAGTTCAAATTTCAAATTTTGCAATGAATTAAAAGTTCAAATGTAAAGATAGAAGATTGCAACAAAATTATTAGTTAGAAAATGGGTCAAGCTCAAATTTATTTTCTGCATGATAATGTTTACAATGGTGGCTGGAGACTAGTGAAAAATGGAGGTGAGCTTTGTAATCATCGATTATACTCTGGTTATCTATTTGTCTAACATTAAACATGCAAAAACCGTATGAAAAATTATCTTTGCTGTCTATGACTTGCCGCAAGATTTAAAAAAAAAAAAAAGTTCCACACTGACAACAGAAAAAGAAGACATTGTGTTGAAACTCCCGGGTTTTTAAGATAACAAATCAGGTTTATACATAATGATACAATTTTGTGGGTGTATCTAATTAAAAATTATGAAAATTACAAAATGTTCTTTGAAAAAGAATTAAAAGAGTAAAATCAACATTTTTTATTATAAATTTAGCACATGGCACAGATCTATCATTTAGCTTTCAAAATCATTTTTATTCATTGGTCTAACGTTAAAAATGCCAATTCCTTTTTGAAAATGTTCTCGACTGTCTATGAACTGTGTAGTTTGCCATAAACGCTTTCAAAGTAATTCATTTTTTTTTAAATTTTATTTACTGTCAACAAAGAAAGGAGTCAATATGTAGAAACTTACAGATGTTGTAGTGACCTTTTAAGTTAATACATGATTTACACAAAAGTTGAAATTTGTGGGTATATATTAAAAATGTAAGAATATTACAATTAGTACTGTATTAAAATTTGTATAAATGTTAAATATATAAATATTATTTATAAAAAATTTGTCAGACCAGGTAGCACATACCACAGAGCTATCCTTCTGCTTCCTAAATAATCTTTTTGTATTTACCATACATTAAACATGGCAAAGACTTTTCAACCTCCTCTGGATTGCCTTTAAATTTGAATCAGTTTACCTAGAATACATTTTAAAAATAATTAATTTTGTAAACAAATCAAACTATTAGCAACAAAGAAGGGAGTAAATGTTGGGAGGTAATATATTGAAAAGTTTTTTAAAATTTGAAATAGAAAAATTAATACTATTTATCAAAAATTTGCCTCTCTCCCCCCCCCCAAAAAAAAAAAAGTTGCACATGCCACCAACCTATTCCTGAGTTCTCTATATCATTTTTTTTTTTAATTTGCCCAACAACATCCATGCAAAGCCTGTCATATTATGTTATGATGTCCATCCATTCATCTGTGACAAATTTATTTTCCGCACAATTTTAGTTGTCCACCATCTACAGTTATGAAACTTTGTGGATTTCTTACACTTGGGGTAAGAAAGAATCCTATAAATTTTGGGCTCAAAAGGTAAAAGTTCAAGGTCGCGCAGACTGAAAGAAGAGGATGGCTTGCACTTAGTGCAAGGAAAAACCTTATTGATTTTGGTCAAGGTCACTGTAATTGAAAGTATAAAAATGGTTTCAGTACAAAAACGTTAGTTCGTACATGACATACATCAGCAAAATTATGTGGATGGCGTGCACTTAGGGTAAGGAGGAAGACTATTTGGGGGTCAGAGGACAAAAGTCAATGTCATTGACAAAGAAGAAAAATTGTTTCCTCACAGTAACATTAGTTCTACATCACAGACCAAGTCCAGACTTTTTTTGGATGGCTTGCACTTTCGGTAAGGAAGAAGTAATTTCGGGGTGATAAGGTCAAAATCACTCTGAAAGAAGAAAAATGGTTTCTGCACACAAATTTAAGTTATCTACATAGAGGACTATTAAACATGGGGTGGGAATATAATGTGTCATTCACAGTACTCTTGTTCAAAATTCTTTGGGTAGCTTGTAATTTGATGGTATTGCATTTTAAAATATTTTTGAAACATTGCAGATCATAAAATTGCTAAACTATTAGTAAAAGTTAACGATTTCTGTGGGAAAACGTTTCTGATGTTGCTAGGTGATATTTTACATCAAAAATGTATTAATAAAGTAAAAAGTTCATTATTTTAAAAAAAATGTGCAAAATTGACACAAATATAGATCTACTTAGAGAAGAACTTCCAAGTGGAAAACTTGGGTGCGTGAAATGTACAAGCTCGATTACTGAGTTACATATATAATGTGATTGAAAGGTATCTTCTGACTGTCTCTCTCGAGTTCGCATAATCGAACCTTGAGATCGAGAAGTGTTTTCCACGTTATGACCCCTATGACTTGCCACAGATGAACGAGACTATACAAGAAACATCTGTTGCCGAATAGCCACAAAAATATCTGAGACCCTCTGTAGAATATTTGTAAAGGCTTTAACAGGGAAAAAAATCGAAATTTCCGAAATGTCGTAGAATGTCGACATCAGCCCAACAATAGTTGAGCATTTCTTGTTGAAAGTCAAAGGTGTCATTATAGTGAGTTTGGTACCACATGTTGAAAGCTTCCCGCTGTTCCGCTTGCATATTGTCTGGATACTGGTGTTGTGAATTAGGGAAATGGGGTAGCACGACGTGTTGATTTTCGTCCGTGTTGAAAAGTGAAAAAAATATATATAAGCCATTTCAGTCATTCCAAACATTTAGGTATCTTTCTCAATGGCATCGCCAAGTAACTCCAAGAATCTTTTAACTGTACTGTTCCAATTTTCATGTATATTGTCTTGTTGAATCCTTAATGGAAACTTGTGAGTAATTGGTTCCCTTTTTGCAAAATGTTTCAAGAGAAAATGTCAGTTGAATCCAAATGTTTCGCGAGCGATCACTTGCCCAGAAGATCTAAATCTTCTTTGTCCCAGGCGAAACCGGAATACTGGATAAATGAAATCTCTTTTCTCGGCGGGGTCCCGGTTGGCCAAGTGGACTAAGGCTCTCTCACTCACACATCTCACCTCTGTCCGCATGAGTTCGAGTATTGGCTCGACCAACGTGAGTATGTCTAAAGCTTGACAGTAGATTCCCTTGGGTTAGTGGTTCTTCCCGGGTTCTTCCTCCATCAAATATACTGGCTGTCGTGTATACCCTATATCATAGGCTGAAAAATGGCGTTAAACCCCACAAAAACCAAACCAGTCTTTTCTCTGCCGCTAGGAGCATGCTACAGATCTGACTGATATAATAGAGGTTCCTGAATACGTTCATTGCAAGCCCGATTGGCAACATAAAAGTTAGTTACCTGAATGCCAATTACTTCTGAATATTCAAGGTAGAAACAGATAAAGACTACTGGATGACAAATATAACATTGGTTCTGTTCTGGACAATGTTGAGAGTCTCTCGAATTGGAACGAGGATTCTGTTCACATTTTTGACACTTGTAATTCACAAGCACTTTTCGTCTGTTTGAACTTTTTAATTCCATGTTCATCCTTAAAAGTTTGACTTACAAGTGTGCATCCACATGTGGAACACAATCATCCCTTTCCCACGGGAATACAACACTCGACGCCAAACATTGATGACATCTGTCTCCACAATGCAAATGTTGCGCCCGATTGTTGAATCCTTTGTCACATTTTTATGAGTATCCTAGAAAGCCTTTGATATTGGTAATAGCGTCGAAATGATTTTGGTGATGATACACGTGGATGTACTTTCCGCCAGGAAAATTGAGACCTTGTAACAGAAGATATCCATGCATCACTTGTGGGTGTACTATCAAGTACAGAGACAGGCTAACATCTGCTGAATTTTCTGTATAGGCGTAATACCTTTTTTTTATGATACTCGTTTCCAAGTTGCATTGGATATATTTCCCGGTACATATGTAAATTAATTATAGGGTGCACAACGGAGATTAATTTTTATATTCATTGTGTCAACCACATTAAGCAATGACTTTATTATTAGTATTATTATTATTTGCACCCCACATGAAGCAATCTCAGCTTGTTCCAAAAGTGTTTCGTTGTTTGGGTAAGTGCGATTGTTTAATCCTCTTCTATAATAGCTTCCATTCGGGTGTATCAGTTTTCTGAATCTGAGCTCAAGCTACACTACCACGATGACACGTGCTAAACACATGTCTTGGTCATTGTCAATCTTGACTACATTTTTTTGATGGTTTGGAGATGATCCGCTGATCTCTCTCTCTCTCTCTCTCTCTCTCTCTCTCTCTCTCTCTCTCTCTCTCTCTGAAGCAATAACAATGGCTATCTTTTTCTTCTGAATCAACTGACTTCAGTTAAAATTCAAATTTTTAGATAATGTTCTTATTTGAAATTGTTTCTATCCATCAATGCAGGGACATACTATGAGTTTTCGTTTGAAATGTACTTTCATTTCTTTAAGTTTAAACATTGTAAAGTTAAAAAAATTGAGCATCTATAGTTTTAAAATCATTTGAAAAATATTGCACAAAATCCATTTATTGTATTTTAGACAAGTTGACAACAATCTCTACCTTTTGCTTCGCAAAGCATTTATCAATACGGTATTAGCGGATCACAGAGTACACTGGAACAAAGTCAACAAAGATCATTGCCTATCGTTGTACAAAACATTTATCAATATGGTCAATAACGGTCTTACCTATTGATCTACACAACAGTTCTCCATATGGTATGATATAGCGGAGTCACTGAGTAAATGTTTTTTTTAAAAAGTCCACAACAATCTGCATCTATTGCTTTGGAAAACATTTATCAATATGGTATGATGTAGTGGGGTCACTATGTACAATGGAAGAAGGTGACAAAGATATGTACCTATTGCTCTACAAGACAGTCAGCAATATGGTATGATGTATCAGGGCCACAAAGTACATTGAACCAAAATCGACAATGATATGAGTAGAAATGCTGTTGAAATACATTTTAATAACATAAGATTACAAAGCTCAGATTAAATTGTGTGAGAACAATAATGTGTGTACTTTTTTCATCAACGAAGTCTTTCATTCCCTTTAGCCCATATGTTGGCTTGTTTGGGATACAGATTCCCTAGAAACGATGAAAAGTGGAATGGTGGTTTCATGTTCATTATTGATATCTCTATTCTTTAGCTAACAATCTGGTTAAAGTCAGTGGCAAAAAAAAAAAAAAAAAACTCGTCATGGAAACTTGAAACCTGAATCTCAGTAACCAAAGTTGTCTACCAAGTAAATATGTTCACTGTTAAATGCCTGTTTGTACTATACATTGTACGTTGTTTTCTTCATTCATTTTCCCAGTTAGAACTTAGGTATTGTGCATGAAGAGGAGGGACTGCCCTAATCGTCACTCTTCATTATTTATGAATAAATATTTAAGCTGAGTGGAGCCTATTAAAAGTATTCATTATGCGCATTGTTTGTTTTGACATAGTTGATGCAATGTTGCAATTTAGTTCCTGGAATAAGGTCAACCTTCCTATCGGTTTATACAAATCTAATCGGAAATTCCACGGTACTTTCCAAATTTTAAAAATACATGCTAAACATAAGATTACAAAGCTCAGATTAAATTGTGTGAGAACAATTATGTGTGTACTTTTTTCATCAACGAAGACTTTTATTCCCTTTAGCCCATATGTTGGCTTGTTTGGGATTCAGATTCCCTAGAAACGATGAAAAGAGGAATGGTGGTTTCATGTTCATTATTGATATCTCTTTTCTTTAGCTAACAATCTGGTTAAAGTCTGTGGCAAAAAAAAAAAAAAAAAAAACGTCATGGAAACTTGAAACCTGAATCTCAGTAACCAAAGTTGTCTACCAAGTAAATATGTTCACTGTTAAATGCCTGTGTTGTACTATACATTGTACGTTGTTTTCTTCATTCATTTTCTCAGTTAGAACTTAGGTATTGTGCATGAAGAGGAGGGACTGCCCTAATCGTCACTCTTCATTATTTATGAATAAATATTTAAGCTGAGCGGAGCCTATTGAAAGTATTCATTATGCGCATTGTTTGTTTTGACATAGTTGATGCAATGTTGCAATTTAGTTCCTGGAATAAGGTCAACCTTCCTATCGGTCTATACAAATCTAATCGGAATTTCCACGGTACTTTCCAAATTTTAAAAATACATGCTAAACATAGAATCATACCTAGGAATTTCTACTGCTGTTGCCAGTTCAAAAAAGTATGTTTTTCTGTTTGTAAGTGCATCGTCTGTCTCTTCATCCTGTTAACGCCATTCGTAATATGGGCTGCTTATCTCTTATTGCGTGAGTCGCTCACATTGTTATTGGCCCACTTCCCGGAAGCATTCATGCCATGTATATTTAGTCTGCATCACAAGATCTCGAAACTTGTGTCAACAAACAACTAGCAGCATTAACGGAGTTTTCGACACGAAATTTGAGGATTATAGTGACCATATTGGATAATGCTCGTTATTAAAGCAAGGAACAAAACAATGTCGCCATAGACAAAAGTTGAGGGAACAACGGATAGATAAAAGAAATACATTCGGAGAGAATTAAAGGACCAATGAAGACAGATATACAAAAAAAAAAAATAAATTAAAGGAAAAATGGAACATGTACTCACAAGGGAATGACGAAACAGACACGCATGCAGTAGTTGCTCTTAAATATATGGATTCGTTTTAGATGTAATGGTGTTTGTTTTCCTAAGTGTACTGGTGATAATTTAGTTTATTTTGTAGGATTTTTATTTACGTATGGATATTTAGGGATATTTTATTCTTACTGGTGTACGTAAATACAGAATCTTTCTTTGTAAGTTAGCTATTTGTCGCTAAATAATATATATTCAGTGGATGATTTAGTGTAAATGCTGTGCCACGTATTCCTTTTATAAGACTAGACCGCGTGATACAATTCTTTTTCTTCACTCTTCTCGAATTCGCAATGTGTGATTTTCAAATGGACGTTGATTATTGATTCATCATATTTTAGTTGCGCGCTCTCTCTCTCTCTGTATTCGTTTCAATCAATTATTACAAGGGTGATGTTAGGGTTATTGGCTTTTCGTTGATGAAAAGTGTTTAACATATATTCTGTGTGAATGACTGCTTTAGTGTATTTCTCGACTCTTTCATCCCCTCCGTCTGTATTTAATGTCACTGTGTCGGATAACTGGAGAAGGGGGTGGATCTTAGCTGTACTATTACGTTCCAAACCTGGAAGTTACAGGACGGTTATTATGCTCCACCTCCTAAGTTATTCCGATTTAAAGCGGTCTCATCATAATAGAAACTTTCAGCCGCTCGTAATACAAATTCCAATTAGAGTCTATGTATAGTTAAAAGGCATGAGATCATTTTTTTCATAAATAAGATTGGCGAAGAGAATCTTATTTATGAAGAAATGTATTTCACGCCTTTTATCCGATTTATACGCCATTCCGTTGGTGTTCAGTGGGCGGAGCGATGCATCCGCGGCTCAATCGATATTTCGTGCCAACTTCATTTCACTGGTAGTGAACCATGAGTAGAGATGGTTTCGTGCATGGTGACCTTCATTCATGCACGGATATATTTGAGAGAGATGACGATTTAAACGATATTTTGCTCTGTCTGAAATCAGATCTACTTTGTCACAATTATATGACATTTCAACACAGTCGTTGGTGCAAAATCATGCTGATAATCGGTTAACACAGCCTGTTTCATATAAAGAATTTGAACGGAAATTTCTGGAAGGCTTTCCTGAAAAGACACGCAGTAATACTAAGGGATCGGTAAATTTGTGGAATGGTTGAATCAAAATATAGGTCTGAAACAATTATGGAACCATTTCCCCTGCCGTATAACTTAACTACAGCTGACTTGCAATCTGTCATCTTCTGGATGTCACGGTTAATCATGGAAATTAGAAGGAAAGATGGAACACCCTGTCCACCTAGTACATTAACGTAGATTGCATCAGGAATACAGAGACACATGAGAGACCAGTTAAATCGCGCAGATGTGAACTTTTTCCAAGAAAGTGATTCCACTTTCGATCAATTTTGCAAGACTTTGGATGCACGGATGAAAGTATTAGCTCATGAGGGTGCTGGGATTCACGTGAAAATGAAGGATCCAGTTTTATCAGAAGAGGAAAAAAACCTTGGGATAAAGGAGTTTTCAGTTTTGACGACGCAGCGTCCGAGGGCTTTCAAATACCGTATTTTTCTATAATTTCAAATAATTCGGTTTTAGAGAGATGGAAGAGTATGAAAATTTGGAAGCAGAACAGTTTTCATTTGAAACGGACAAGGAGACCTGTTTGAAATACATAAGGTACCAGTCTCAAGTAAATAAGAATGTCTAAGGGGTCTAGGGCGCAGAAATATTATGCCCGAAGAAATTACATATTTTGAAAATCCTGCAAATGACCAATCGCTGGTGAAACTGTACTCTCTATAACTCTCAATGATACCTAAGAAAGGCCCATTTTATTGGAAGCCACTTCAGAGGAGTTGTTTAGGCTAGCATAAATACCCATGCTATAGTGCTGCCACTATTTTTGAAAAAGAAATGAGAATCGGGTTTCAAAAGTGTTACGAATTACTAATGACAAAACCATTTCAAATCATAGCGGCCTAGTAATTTGTTGCACATATTTGTACAACACTGGTTTCAACGCTAAAGCAGTTAGCAATATTCAATTCTACGCTGCTATGCCAATTTTCAAAGCTATGGGTAATCGGATAATCAAGATATTGGCCTAAAATTAAATTATCATAGGATCACGCCTTTTCGGCTCTATCCAGATGATCAAGGATAGAACGTGTCATTTGATATTGTTAACTTGTCTCGTCATAGTCCTTCATATCACGTAAAAGACTGTGTTGGACTATCGTAGACATCATGAATTATATGCAATTTGTGGATAAGAGTTCTTCAATCTTTACATCATTGCTGTTATTGTATAATAACACTTACAATATTGGTATGCACACATGCTCTCTCTCTCTCACACACACACCACCACCACCACCACGATCATTTCGAGTATAGACCTGACAGCGCAGCATGTCAATAACAGGAAGTGCCAGTTACACGTCACAAATGCAGCGCCCTCTACGAGAACCTCCAGTGTCGGAAAAAATGAGAAATTAAAGGCTGATTTCTTATTGACTAGTGAATCTTTTGTGCCCAACTTTCACAAATGTAATAAAATGAACTTTATCGATTGAGTACATATTATATACCTTAGCCCAGATTTCCCTTTTTTAACGGTAATGCAAGGGTAGATAAAGCAGCCAAAGGTGCTCTGCAGTTGATACCCGTTTTTGAAAATAAGATTCCATATAGAAAGTTGAAATATTATATAAACTGGCATGTTCTATATACTTGGCAAAATATGTGGAATGAAAACTCCACAAACGGGTTTCAGAACATCAAACCCATCTTTGGAGAACGGCAGCCCTTATAGAGAACATAGCGCTGAAATGAAGTGATACTGTGCCGCGAACGTATAAGACACACATACCTGACTCGTGCATACTTTCTAGAGGTTCCGCTCTACAGTTTTGTACTTTGCACAGGGTTTGATTTTTAAAGACAAAAGAATTTCCCAGGTTTTCATCACTTGTCATCCTGGTAATTTAAAATAGACCTGGTATATCTTGGGTATTGTTAGCATAACTTTTAATTTCCTTTATTTTGGTGTATGATTGATTGGTATAATTTGGGTTATAGAGTACACAGCCTGGCTTTACTTCAAATGTGCAACTGAAAAGATTACTAGCTCCGCTAGCCGATAACATTTTAAAGTTTTATATATATATATATATATATATATATATATATATATATATATATATATATATATATATATATATATATATATATATATATTAATTCATTAATTGCACTTTCAGAAGTTAGTATTGTATAATCTGGAAAAATTAATTTTCCCTATTTTAATAACTGCTAAAGCTAGTGTACTTTGGACTAGTTCAAGTTCATTTCTCGGGCACACGGGAGCAGCCATTTCAATCAGCTGTCTGCTTTCAGTGGGTAGAATGTTTGACCCGTAATACAAGGGTCGCGGGTACGATACCCGCACAGGTCAGACCGATTCGGCAGCCTCGATGTGTCCTTGGGAAAAGCACTTAGCTCCCATTTCCTCGGCATGATATTGCCAATAATGTGTTAAAAGTGCCGTTAAAACGAATAAAAAAAAAAATGCTTTCGGCAGCGCGCTGTTTCCCTAATACTGCATTAAAAAAAAAAATTCACAGTACATGAAAGTAGCATAGAGGTATGCCAACATTTTCTCCACCGTGCTTGTTGCAAATGCACACAACTTCACATTATAACCAGTCCCGCTTTTAGAAGTATCTAATAACTGTTGAGCGGATCTAAAGGGTGAACCTCTAACAGAGAGCATACCTTATCAGTGTCCAGTATCGACTTCTACCCAGTGAGACATACGTTTTTTCAGTGTCTAGCATCGACTTCTACACAGTGAGAAGTACGTTTTTTTCAGTGTCTAGTATCGACTTCTACCCAGTGAGACATACGTTTTTCAGTGTCTAGCATCGACTTCTACCCAGTGAGACATACGTTTTTTCACTGTCTAGTATCGACTTCTACCCAGTGAGACATACGTTTTTGTCAGTGCCTAGTACCGACTTCTACCCAGTGAGACATACATTTTTGTCAGTGTCTAGTATCGACTTCTACCCAGTGAGACATACGTGTTTGTCAGTGTCTAGTATCGACTTCTACCCAGTGAGACCTACGTTTTTATGATGATGAACTCAGTTAAGAAGCTTTATGATAATACCAGATAAAATCTTGGACATTTTGAAAAAATGCGGTTTATATAATAAAATGTTATCCTTTATTATAAGGAATTTATCTCATTTTACCTGTATTTTTTTTTTTTTTTTAATTATTATTATACGCCTTTTGAAGAATTGTAACATCTGTTCCTTTTATTTGTTATCTTGTAGGACTACATGTTTATATGTATTTGGGAGGATTTATCTTCCTAATTTATTTTGCTGAAATTTTTTATCTTGACATTATTAGAACTTTAATTTGAATCGGCACCATACAGCCATTAATGTATGTACATACATACATACATACATACATACATACATACATACATACATACATACTCTCTGGCCTGATTGTCACCATGATCAACTTAACGGTGATCAATGGTTTGATTCCAGGAACTGAATTATCCGGACGACACCATTTTCACACAATAACCTGTCACGTGATTCCTTTGTTATGGACTTGACCCGGTCCACGGTGCTCGCTTCTGCAAGAGAAAAGATACAGTTGAAATTAAATAGTAAATCATACATCCTGAACAACTTCTTGAACTGAAGGTAACGTACACAACAGTTTGTAAATCGTCATCTTATGTTTTGTTATGAAAGGGGGGGGGGGGGCATACAAAACATATTTGTGAAGATAAACAAACTTTATCTAATTACTTCCTCTTTCGCTTTCTACAGGTATGCTTTCAACGTGAACCAAACTATAGATGAAAGTGTTATTCCCGTTTTGCGAAACTTTGTTTCTATTAAAGTCTTTCTTAAAAACACTGACCCCAATGTCCTGTAGAAGAGTACACGATTTTAATAACATGGCGATGCTGCAGTATGATTTGGGGCAGGCACGTTACGAATCCATATATAGGCAGATGCGTTAATGTAATTTGAGCATTTGCTAAAATACCTCTGGCGTAATTCGTAAAACACTACAAACTATTCAGGAGTACAGAGATGCTGCCAGGCCGCGGGATCGCGGGTTTCTCGCAAAAATGATAGAGAGTCACGCAACTTTTAAAAGCCAATGGGGGAAAGATCGCGCAAGTTATCTGTGCTTCCCGCGATTTCTCGTATCCAATGCGCGACTTTTTTATTTTTTGTTTTTTAATTAGGTTGATCAGATCGTCTTTTTTTACTTTTCTCCATGATCTCAATTAATCCTATATCTATGGAGAACATTGTTTGAATACAAGCACCTTTATGATGGAGATCTGTTGGAGTATTGCATAAACTATGGAGGTATTCCGATTGAATTGTTTCCTGGGGCAGTGTAGTAAATTGATCCATCGATCGAAATGTCAAAAGTGCGACAGTAGTGTTATGTTGAAACAAAATATAACTGATTTCTTTAGGAAACTCAGCGAGATGGAAAGGGCAAAACTAGGGAGGATGAAATATCTGATGGTTTGTTGCCAACTGAACATAGCGCAGAAAGCTGTGATACAGAAATAACCGGCATGATGTCGTTTACTACGGTTTAGGCCGTGCAGAAATTCTGATACATTGACAGAAATATCCAAGGAACAACATGACTGAATTGTGGAAAATCGTGTTTTTGATACCTGAAAACCAGTTCCCGAATCTATTCAGACTGGTCATAATTGTAGCAGTTCTTACCTTTACGAAAAACTGATTGTGAAAGGTGATTCAGTTCTCAAAGCAAAATTCACACTACTCTGCGAAATAGGATAACCATAGACCTTTAAAACTCTATCACTGTAGTAAGAAAATGTCCGAATATCTGAGAACAAAACAAAATAAAATCCTATACAGATATATAATTCGGATTAAGTATTTTTTTCCCATTTTTTTTTTTTTTCCTTTCTCTAAGATATTCTGACATTTTCCTACAACAGTGATAGAGTTTCACAGGCCTGCAGGCTAACATCTGAAACAATAAATAAACTGATAACTATACAGATGTGTGTGTGGTCCAGTAAATTATTATCAGTTTGCAAAGCCATATTTGAAGGGGAGTGATAAGAAACAAAGAAGAATATTTACCAGCTGAGCAACAATTAGGTATGCAGCTACCTTATACATTTATTGTCAAAGAAGTGATACAAAATCATTAAATGCTTGTTTAAAATTAGGTGTTTCTACACCTTATAATAATATTGTCACCCATCATCTACCATTTGGCTTAGTTTACCCTTGGCCCCCTCCCCCAATGATCCCCCCCTCTGAAGGTAGGTGTGGGGGACCTCCCCCTCTTAAGAAAATTTCTGGCAGCATCTCTGTGAGTATGTTATGGAGTAATTATAGTTCTACTGTTTAACTTACGAAGTCCATGGATTTCTGCTAACATTATCTTTATGTGTAAATGATCGATGACATACTGCAGTGTCAGTCACTTTTATTTACTTTTCTCTGTTACAGGAGGGGACCCATTATTTCTTGTGGCTTAATACAATTGATAATTATAAAATAGTCGGATGCATCATGTATTGAAATATTTTAAGATGGCTATTGTCTTGCTATCAATACAGATATATATCAGCTGCTCCATTGGATGTGGGTAGCAAAGAAAGGGTACAATTTCCTCCCTGAGTGCACATTTTATAACTTTGCCCAAAACGTAAACCTGTTTCTTTTGGGTTTATTTTTCTTTACGTTTCCAGTTGTAATTAAATGTTCAGAGACAATAATGCCAGAAGTCAGCAGAGACAACACATGCCAGTTTCTTCTGGAATACTACTTGTGCTTTGAGAACATTATTCAATCAGACATTATGTAAATTTTTATTTAGAAAACGAATTTAAAAACTTAGACCGATATATATATATATATATATATATATATATATATATATATATATATATATATATATAAAGGGAGATAGGCCAAATCTGGCCTTCACAGTGTTGGGGCGATCTCTACGCTAATTTGACACTAAAATGATGGCTTAGCTCGCCTCATGCGAGCTTTATTTCGAAACCTCTAGGTCGACAGTTGACGACTCTAATTCCTCCACTTTGGCACCTTCCATCTAGCGGAGAGCAAGTTAAATTTCAGTGTCCCTGAAGAAGCCACCACAGCGGATGTTGATATCAGATGACTTGAGACTGTGAACAAACAACAAACACGTGATTGGCTACCGATTGGTTCTTTTTATCTTTGAGATATACTGAGATCTCATTTTGTGAGACGTCATGAAACTACAAGTATTATTATTATTATTATCATCATTATTATTATTATTACATACATGTTGGAAAGTTTGAAGATAAAATATAGATGCTTGAGACAGCCAATTTTTTATCAGACTTTGTAGAATTGTTTCTAAGAAGACGGTCTAGTCATTTCCGGTCTATCAAATTTATGTTTATCTTGGCTTCCTTAGGAACTAGGCAGAAAACGTCAACTTTGTATTAAAAAGAATTTTACGACCTATTCAACCAAAGTCATATTTTTAGTGGATTTTATAGCAACTGTTTGACTTCCATATAAACCATGTGGAAGATGTATTTTCGACAACTCCAAAAAGGCTAATAAGACAGTTTTGATCAAACTTTGTTGCGATTTTCCTTAGAACATATTTTACCAAAGTGTTTTTTTTTTTTGGTGTCTTGTCTAAAAACAATTTGGCTGCCAGTGTAGAAAGTGCAAAAACCCCTGGGCAAGTTTCGACCACATTTTATATGATTATGTTTCATAAATCACATGCTACCAAAATTCAGAATTCAAAATTATATATATATATATATATATATATATATATATATATATATATATATATATATATATATATATATATAAGGGTAAATGGCGCCCGGGGCGACGATGATGCCCCAAAGGGCCAGAATACGAGGGCCGAATTTTTATCAGCTGTTTTGGCGCCCCAAGACCTCTGGCGCCCAGGGAAACCGCCCCGTCCGCCCCCCCCCCCCCCTTTAATACTCTACTGGTAACATGTTTTATCAATGTATTATCAAGATTGAGCATCTAGAAGCCTTTCTAGCAACCGTTTGGCTTACCAGGCAACTAGGTAATAAATACCCATCAGCTAAAATTACATGGCCAATTGGTCTTGTATTTTCTTGTAGACTAGTGAGAGTCGGATTAGCAATCTCAGGGTTACATGGCCTCTTGTTAACTATTTTTATCCCACCCCACCCCCCTCCGAGTCTGAACTCTCAACTCATCAAGATGTTTAAACAAAGTCGAAATATCAAAGCGGTGGCAGGTAACTGTCATCCATTCACCGTGTGTTTGAGCATTTTAGTCAGGTCCCTGAGTGTAATTACTATCCTAGGACTAATGTCTGTTGGGGATGTGCATTTGTCTTTTCATGCCCATTAAGTGTATTGATAGATATAGGGTAGAAATCTCAGTAGTTTCCAAGTTATGACCTATGGACTAAGTCCATGAAGGTGAGGATGGACCATGGGGGCAGTGTCAGTTGCATGTATGCATTTGCCTTTTCATGATCAGCAAGAGTATTACGGTTATATGTTGGGGATCTCAATAGTTTCAATGTTATGACCAGAGGCTAAGTTCTTGGGTTTAGGGAAAAAAAACAGGACATCCCCAAGGTGTTCAGTATGCTAACACTTGGGTCGTGATCACATATGCCAATTCTTATGGGTTATTGCATCGTTCCAAGCCAGTTGATAATCCGCTACTCTCCTTTATCACCTGTGCTGAGATTTTCTTGTTTCCATGAGTACGCATACACAAAAATGTCATCAACAACACAATGTAACATTCTCCTACACGTCAATGAAAGTGTCCGCTTTATCGATCGATAAGTGCCTGCGTCTGGAAGAGAAACTTTGAATGGCTGAAACAGCGTGAAAGGTCATGTTGGATCACAATAACGATCACAATAACGAGAAACTTTTACTGGTGATAAAAGAGCGTAGCATGTTGTCGACCGTGACTTCTGACGATGGAGTTATTGGAAAGCTATGTAAAATAACCCAAACCAACTAATCCCAGCCAGAAGGGAGTAATCAAAATTTTCAAAGTGTTGTCACCATCAACATCCATAGAACTATCACTGACCCAAGTTTCATGTGTTTAACTTTAATGGTAGATGACGAGTTCAAGGTCATTGCACAAGTATGACCAAACGTATAGACATAAGTACGTATGGACAGACCGATTATGTCACAATATCCCGACACTTCTTTGAAGACGAGGGGGTGATGATGATAATAATAATGAAGAAGAATAGTAACAAAAATAACAATAATAATAAGTATAAATATAAGTAGTATCATTCTTCGTCTTCTTCTTCTTCTTCTTCTAACCATCCTGATTGTCTTGTTCTTCTCTCATAACCATTATATAATAATATAGAACAATTAATAATAATTGAGACAAAGCAGAGCTGACCATTTTTAGCAGGTATATGAAGGTTGTGGTTATTAGAGATTTTACTTTATATGTTGCATTCCTTAAGTCTGATATAAATTGCACTTAATGTCCTTTCTATAAAGTCTTGAAATGGACAGTTAAAAAACAAAAGAGATTCAAGTGAGCAAATCAGGAAATGTTTGATATCATCATCTTCTTCTGGTCTTACATTCTGTTAAAATCAAGTATAATTATTATTATTATTATTGCACAAGCAGGGTACTATACTAGTGGCAATTCTCTGTCATCATCATTTTTGTTGTTGTTGTTATTATTATTATTATTGCTGTTATTGTTTTGTTGTTGTTCAGGCACCTATACGCAATGAAAGCAGTTTTTGTAACAGTAATACTGTAACACGCACAGGGTTCCTCTACCGAGCAAATCACACACCGTCGTGAGGATGGGATGGAAGTCCCTTGTTTTTTCCTATTTCCAGTACTTCCCGACAACATTCGTTGTCAACTGGAAGTTCCCTTAACGCGCCAAGACTAGAAACAATTTTTCTCTAATCAATAAAGGAATGACCACAATGTCACAACTATAACTTCACAATTGCATGGCTTTTCTTTGCTAGCATGCCGTGACATGAAGCACAGAACACAATTAAAACACCCAAGGGAACTATTTTTCGATTCCATCCCTGGGTCAATAAAAACAACAGTCTGAACCACGTTTCGCACGTGTACTTCCACCAACTGCTACAATGAAAGGCATCTCCAAACAAAGGGACGACCTCTCAGGCGGAGCTAGCAGTTTTTTGAGAGGTGCACATCTTAAGTAAGACCAAGTTGTATACTCTATAACACAAATTGCACCCATCAATCATACACCAAAATAAAGAGATTTCAAAGTTCTTTTAACAGTACCTAAGATATACAAGGTCTTTTTCAAATAGCCAGGGACAACCAGTGAGGAAAACCTGGGTAATTCTTTTTCTTTAAAAATCTAACCCATGCAAAGTACGAAACTGGAGAGTGTCACCTATGCTAGTCTGACCTCATCTCAAACTACGAAACCAATCCATGCCATTGCAAAGTCTCTTAAAAACTGTTCCTAGAAATTGGCTAATTACTCGGGCTGGGAAATTTTTTCCCAAGACCGACTCTCCATAATCAAACCACTAATCACTAAAATCTAACGAACCTATAAACGGAGACGTAAATACAAATGGAACATACCCAATTTATTACAGTACTAATGCCGATATTCACCATAACATTAGTGGCACTCCTCTATTGTCGTTTAAATCTGTGATTTAATTTCATTTTAATTTTATTCATAGGATTTATACATTGAAAAACATCTAACGTTTTTTTTTAAACAAGCTCAATAATAATAATAAGAAGAAGAAGAAGAAGAAAAAGAAGAAGAAGGAGGAGGAGGATAAGGAAGATTCCAACAAAAGAAACCGCAATCGTCATCATTATCATTGTCGTTATCATTGTTGCTATTATTATTGGTGGTTGTGCTATTGGGCGGTGGGGAGTACAATCGTCAATGTCAAGGTCACTGATCAATATTTTATGTTTCCCATCACACTTTTATTTCTGCTGTATACCTTTAGAGCTATTTGAGATTAAGCGATGCAACTTGATATACATGTATACCATCATTAGCGGGTGTGTTGTGTGCCACATTGGGGTCTTATCTTCAAGGTCAATACCATGGTGTTGTATGTTTGGTATTTCAATTACACTTTCATTGCCACTCTGTTATTCTAGTGTCATTTGAGATGAAGATATGAAACATAGTATAACTAAATATTATCACTTAAAGGTGTGTCGCGTACCACATTGGGGGTCCTTCCTTCAAGCCAAGATCACGGGTCAATAGTTTAGGTTTCAGTCACATTTGTCCTTATACTTTCTAAATTGACAACTGTTGAAGATAAATGGATGAAGTTTGGTATACGTTTATATTGACACCAAAAGATGTCTTGCATTGCACGTTTCAGATCTTGTCTCACGATCAATGTCAGAGGTCAATATTTTAAAGTTTCTTTTGTTTTATACATAAAAGCTGTTTGAGGTACAGGGATGAACCATGATATACTTAGGTTTCTCAGTTTGGTGGCATCTCGAGTATCACACTCAAGGTTTTATCTTCAAGGCCGAGGTCACTGATCAATTTCTTTTAACCCCTTTTCTGCACTTTTCCACTAATACTCCTCAAGATAGGGCAATGAAACTTAGTTACTTTCAATGTCTGCCGACTAACTTTACAGCTCTGTCTTAAAATTCATAATCAGATTTCATGATTGTGAACTTTTAGAACCTCACCAAGGTAGGCGTGGGACAAAAATTCACAGAATCTGCTTGTTATTATTATTATTATTATTATTATTATTATTATTATTGTTACATGTACAAATGTTTCCTCAGAAATTACCTTGATATCAAAATTTTTGAACCATCTGTTATCTACTTGTCACTGAGTAGAGAATAATGCGAACAGAAATGCATTCGGGTCAATTAATTTCACTTTTTCTTCCCTAATCCTCAACCTAAAATGCACGCAGCACACACTCAGCATTTATGATGAACGGCGTTTAACTAAATATGCTGATAGATACATGCCATTAATGCATTGTCATTTATTGTCGCTTTGAACGCACGCTTATGAAGAAAAACCGAGTATAAATTGGGAGTTTTGCATCTATTTTCAGTCATGGATGATACACATAGGCGTGCTATAAGGGACGAATATGCTTACCTCACCAAAAATCTTCAGGTCAGGGAATTGCTTCCCCTACTTCGAGTGGACGATACAGTTACAGAAGACATGCACGAGCAAATTTTGACAGAGAAGACAAATTTGGACCAGAATGTAAAGTTTCTTGATATTATTCAGAAAAGAGGAAACGCTGCCTTTGAGAGGTTAATTGAAGCGCTGACTGGATCTAATCAAGGCCATATTGCAGAAAAGCTTCGAGAACGTGTAGAAGTACTTCGCAGGCCAGTGGGGGACCCCGTTTAGTGCGATGTACACTTATTCAAAAGCCATGAATGACAATTGTACATTGTTGGCAAATAAGTTTGATGTAATGATTAATTGTAACATATTGGACATTGCGTTTGTTAATACAGTCAAATCTGTAAAATATAATCCTCTGAAGATTTACTTGGCAAATGAATATGCAAGAGCCTGCAATTACTTCCTTCACTTTTTCCAATAAAACAACATTTTGTCTTCACCGAAGATAAACAAAGTATTATATAGGAGACATCGTACAAACATGGTTTATTTTGCAATCAACCGCATCATAGGTACAGTTACTAAATATTTACACGATAAGATTGTGTAATATAGGGAGAAAGTGTACTGTAGTCTAATCACACTTAAATTGCCTATAGTCATGAATATTTTTTACCAGTACCATGAAAGAAAAAACAAAAACTTTATTGTTTCAAATGTGAATTTGTTGCAGCATGAAAGAAGGAAAAGATGAATTTTGATGTTTGAAATGTGAATTTGTTATCATGAACGAAACAAATAAACTTTGTTTTGTGAAATGTGAATTTGTTACACCATGAAAGAAAAAACATGAACTTTGTTGCTTGAAACGTGAACTTGTTGCACCATAAAAGAAAGAAAACATAAATTTTGTTTTTTTGAAATATGATTTTGTTGTATCATGAAAGAAAAAAAACGAGCTTTGATTTATGAAATGTGAATTTGTTGCACCATGAAAGAAAAAACATGACTTTTGTTTTCTGAAATGTGAATTTATTGTACTATGAAAGGAAAAAAAACAAACATGAATTTTGTTTTTTGAAATGTGAATTTGTTATACCATGAATGAAAGACAAAATTATTTTGTTTTTGGAAATGTGAATGTTTTCACCTTCCTTACACCTTTTCCACATCCAAATTCCTGTAGTAGTAGTGATGGTTGCCGCCACTGCCCAACGTCAGAGGAGCTTACAGATTTAAAAAAATTATTTTCTTAACAAGTACAAACACTATGTAAGGTGCAATTAGTTTGGCCGTTTTCAAACTTGAACAGAACATGTCACTACCTTATAGTGAAACCTTAGCTTCACGCCAAATTTTGGCTTAGTTTGATAATGTGGCAGATTTGACTTTCGTCTCAAGAGCTCATTGGTTACATTTCACTCAGCGTAAGATTTAAAAGAAATGCTAAGGAATTGAAATGTCATTCAATAAGGTCAGTCAGTGTACTAAAATCAAGGTATGGCAAAAACGTAAATTTGTAACAAACCGAAGTACCAAATCTGCCTCATAAAGCATTAGCATTGCAACACGCTTTCTACCAATATTTATCAAGCGACAAATGGGTAGCCTTTTAGTGACAAAATTTAATCTACTACGGCAAGAAAGAAAAACAGGATTAAAAATTCAAAACCACACTTGGCTTCATACAGGAGTTACAACAAATGTTATGTTTGTTCTTAGATTATACAAGTAAGCTAGTGCCTGTCCTTAAGTATGTGTTTGTTCTTTTCTCCATCCTGTTGAATGTCTATAGAAGGTTATGTTTGTGTATGTGATACAACAAACTTTAGTTTCACGTCAAATTCTGACTAAGTTTGACAATATGGCAAATGTAACTCTCGTCTCAACAGCTCATATATCACATTTCGCTCAGCGTACAAAACAAACACACACCCTCAAAAAAAAATATAATACCTGTTTTCCTACCCCCCCTCTCGCATTATACACTGCTCTATGGTCTGGCAGTGTAATAGCTGGTGCATCTTACTTGGCTATTTGTATACTCGCTCAGGTCCGCAGGGCCGATATGTGGGCCATGTAATCAACCTCAGGCACTGGGAGCCAGACCTATGTATTAATGCCAACCCATTCATATATATTCTGTGGCACGAATCGTACAAATTGAAATTAACAAATAATTTATACTTAGGGATCACCCATAAAGGACGTTAGCAAAACATACTGGAATACACTCAGTAGGCCTAAAGCAGCTGTTCAACACAGAATATCATAACAAAAAATACTAGCTTGCGGACGTCCGCAAGGTCCTTCACACCCCTCCCCCCTTGCCCGCAGTTGTCCGCATTTGAACAAACCCCCCCTCCCCCCATCTTTGCGGACGTCCTTTATGGATGATCCCTTATTGGATAGTAAATGTGGGATGTTGGATAGTAAGTGTGGGAGTTGTTGGATAGTACATGATGGGGTATTGGTCACTCCAAACGGCGTGTTGGAGAGTAAATGTGGGGTGTTGGATAGAAGATAGCTGGGTGTTGGTCATTCCAATGGCGTGTTGATAGTATGGTGTGGGTGTTGAATAGTAGATCAATGGGTGCTGGTCACTCAAAACAGCGTGTTGGATTGTAGATATGTGACGATTGAGTAAAAGAAAGTAAATTGGTTGAGTGTCCAATATACGCCATTTCAATAGTACTTACCATGATTAGTTTTCGCCTTTACATTTAATAAAGTGCTACATATAAAAGGATAGGATACACAAACTGAGTAAAAACAAAGTAAATTGGTTGATGTTTTTGCTTTTTGGAAGAGTTCACTCTCTCACTAAATAATGGAAGTATCTCGTTTGCACTGATTATTTGTTTAAATATATTTTTCAGAGTATTTCAAAAATTATAAATGGCGCGTTTTTTTATTTTTTTTATTTACTGATTTTGATTTTGTTTCTGAGTGATCTATATGTCACAGTACACCAAGAAATCGTACCTGTATTTCAAAATTTGACATATCTAAGCATTTAACCTTTCGTTTGCACCAAGGTCGTTGTGGCTGAAACAGGAATGCTAAATTTATACGTTTCAGTGATTACTTTTCAATCATTTCTCTCTCTCTCTCTCTCTGGTTTGGCACGAACAATTCTATCCAAAGCTTAATGTAAAAGTAAAATAAGTTAAAAACTGTTGCTATACAAAATCTTTACTACAATTTCTTTCCATAGGACTAGAGTCACTCTACATATTTACAGACAGACAGAAACAATTCTCTTCTGAACAAGTACAAACAATCCATGTAAGATGCATAACTCAAATGGACATTTGTTTAGCCGATTTCAAGCACAAACAGAAAATTTAACTCTCTCTCTGTCTCTGTCTCTGTCTCTCTGTCTCTCTCTCTCTCTCAGTCAATCTGTGGTTTGACACAAAACGTCTGTCCAAAGTTTAGTGTGTAACGAAGTGAACTGACATTGGGTAAGCAAAAGTCAGTCAGGGTACTTGGACGGCATAACGTTATAAAATCTTACGTATTATTTCTTTTTTAATAGAATTTAAGTTACTCCCATTTTAAAAGACAGACATAAAAAATTCATTTCTTAACAAGTACAAAACACTACATGTACGATGCATAACTTCGATGTACTTTCGTCCTGCTGTTTTCAAACTTGAACAGAAAAATGTACAACTTTACAGTACAAGAAACCTTAGCTTCGCGCCGTATTCAGACTTCGTTTGACAATGTAGAAAATGTAACTCTTGCCTCTCTTCATAGATAATATTTCATTCATCAAACGAACCAAAGGTCAGTCAGTGTACTCTCGCTAGTACTGCAAAACATTACAAAATCTTGCGTACCATTTCTTTAATAGGACTAGAGTCACTCTGCATATTTACAAACATAAAATATCTGATCTTAACAAGTACAAAACACTTTATGTAAAATGCACAGCTTCAATGTACTTAAGTTCTGCCGTTTTCAAATTTGAACGGAAAACGTTACAACCTTACAAGAAATTTTAGGTGTGCTGTTGGCTCCATACAAAGTCAACGCCTGTCCTTAATTGTGTGCTTGTTCTTCTCTCCATCGTGTTGAATGTCTATAGAAGGCTGCGTTTGTGTATGTGCGTATGCACTATTACGCTTTTCTCTTCTTTCACTCCATGTATGATAGTGTATAAGTATGTTTGTGTTGGATTGTAAAAATAAGCCAATGCCTGTCCTCAAGTGTGTGTTTGTTCTTCTCTCCATCCTGTTATTTTTGTGCATATGTGTGAGCACTTGTGCCCTTGTCTGTTCTTTCACTCCAGGTATGATAGCATTGTTAGTGTTGTATGGATCATAATGGCGGTATAAGATGGTAGTTTTGTTTTAAAAGGAATAGTAGGGAAGTTATAGGGAATAAGGGTTTTACTTTGTTTATAAGGGGATAATAGGGAAGATATAGGGAGATAGGCAAATAAGTTTTGCTTATATGGGATTTAAATTCTATTTTACACCCTTCTTTTTCATCCCATCCTGTGTGGCCAGTAGACGAGTTGGTGTTGATCACTCTATACGGTGCGATGGATAGTAAATGTAGGGTGTTGATAGTAAGTGTGTGGGTGATGGATAGTACATGACTGGGAATTGGATAGTATATCACTGGGTATTGGTCACTACAACGGTGTTGTATGAATAGTAGATAATAGGGTGATGAATAGTAAATGTAGGGTAATGTATAGTGGATGCCTGTCATTGTACACTACAAATGCGTTGTATGAATATGGGGATGCAGTGATATAGCAAGACATTCTGCAACTCCCCTCCGCCGCAAAACTTAATTCTGCGGCCCCCTCCGCCCAAAATAATTGTTTCACTGGGCCTGGTTGTTACGCCACTGAGTGGATAACTGGGTGATACATTTCCCTCCAGACAGACCCATAATGGTAAACCTATGGACATATTTAACGTAGGATTTCCCTTTGCCCCTATAAATCCTAAATATGGCGGCCTAATGTTAAATTCCCATTGTCTCCAGAGTGCCATTTGTATCGCCAGGGTAGCACACATTACTACTTCTGAGTGTCAAACTGCTATATTTCCAACAGTATTCAATCAAAGTGGACGTTACCTTTACCATAAGTCCACCTAATACAAATTTTCAAAACACAAGTTTTACCACATTGTTTCTATATCGCATGCAGTTAAAGGTTTTCTTGAAAATAATTGCAAATATTAAATTGGGGGTAGTATTTGCACTCGCACTTTAAAGTACCATCTTAGTGTCAATGTAACAGTATATTGCAACGTCCACATGGTTATACGCACAGGTGTCGATCTGCACGACTAGCAACTTTGCTATATGCATAATAGGTCAGCAAACTTCGACACCAAACATATAATATAACAGCGATCACTCATGAATTTCCCGTTTTTACACACAATGATCATCGTCATGATGTTAAATATCATCGTCTTAATTTTTATAATTTCAAAATCAACAGGGACTTCCACTCTGTGAATGTCTAATAAAAACGTGTGTATTTAATATGGTGATATTATTACAAGAAAACATAGAATGAGTTATCTCACAGCATCACATCACAAGAGTAAATTTTGGCTTCATTTGCTTCGTAAACTTATTCTTTCCAGACCCTAATCAAGAACTTGCAAGCAAGAGCATTTGTTTCATCCAAACGAAGGGACTTTTCTTGGTAAAACACAAAAGTAATGCACAGAGTGTTCGAAAATAAAAGAGACAAAACCAGCACATGGAATTCTAGGATAAAAAGACAAAATTAGTCTTAAACTTTGCTCGGATTTTTGCTTTTTATACAGGGATTCGTTGTGCTAGTTTTGTCTTGTTACCTAGAACCCACGCTACACACAGCTCATACTATTTATCCTGCTAAGGACAGGTAACCCACTATAAGGATGTTTGCCCAATCGGAATGTCCTCAGTGTTTTCCTTTGCGTGGTGGACATATCTCAGATGTAAATAGTGGCCATTTTGAACAGCTCAACTCCATAGCCTTTTTGTGGCGAAAATTTTTTGAATGCCAGTAGCTACAATATAGGGGTTATACACGAGCAAAATATAGATTTCAAACACATTGCAGTTTGATTTATTTAGTGATCATATTTTGGCAAAGTTCGCCAATAGGACTGTATTGTATGTCTTGTGCAAAAGTCCGTGTGACTGCTTACCAATCCTATCGAGTTATCGCTGTACGTTGTCCTTGGAGGATACTACTAACCATCGGCAAAAGTAGGTCATCGTGATCACAGAAACTTTTATATGTACAGGCATGAAATTTGATGGGTGTATTCACATTTTACCACAGGCAGGAGGTACAAGTAGGTAGAAGTCACATACATCTACTTTCATGCATCATTGAATATACTCATTTCTGTTTGTTTTTGTTTTTTATTGTGGTGTGGGGGTTGCTATACTAAGTTTTGAGTTACGTACAGGCGAAGCGGGGGAGACATGATTCTACAGAATTTCCTCTTGGTTCATTCTTAGCACAGACCTTCAAATTTTTTATCAATTATAATCGTGAAAAAATCCTTAAGTATTCGTATCGTAGTGGAGAAAAATATTCTCCAATTCCTATTCAGGGTTACGACCGTTTTTCACTTCAGCAGCTTTTGCTAATGTGATGGTAATCCTAAAAATCAGACCTGTGACCCCATATCATTTACCTCAAAATTACTCAGTATATTGATTTATGCAATATCTGAAAATTTCGACTCGATGCGATTAACAGTTTGCGAGATATTTAAACTTAAATGTACGTGTCAAAATATTCGACTTAAGCTCTTTACAACTTCGGTGAGTTTGCGTGATTCGAGTCCATATGACGTCAGTGGAGGAACCCCGAAATGCGAATCGCCATTGTTCTACCGTTGCCGAGCTTGAAGTTTCTCTGGATTGTTTTCTGATTGCGTGCAGTATTCAGCATGGGAAGGAGGTGTGTGGATGTAGCAGTACGAGTATGTCATCGCCATCTCAACATTAAGAAGAATTGAATGTCATGAACTTGCGATTTCGTTATCAGCTAAACGTCAAATGAAAATGCAGTGTATCAAATTATCGAATTCTGAGAGAGAGAGAGAGAGAGAGAGAGAGAGAGAGAGAGAGAGAGAGAGAGAGAGAGAGAGAGAGAGAGAGACTGCTGAAACATGTAAATCCGTACTCATATTTCACAATACATGCAATTTTGTCCCTAATAAACTATATAAACAATAGCGGATACTGGATGAGGAAGTTTCATATGTAGCCGCTTTAGAAAAAAAATGAGTGATCAAATTCTCTTGGTAAATCGTGTGATTCGCTTTATAAGCACGTCTTGGTAAAACTTGGTTCTCTTCACAAGCATGTCTGTCTGAAGCAGACGTATCGATATTAAAGTCCCATTATTGGCGAAGATGTTCTTAGCACCACTAATATATTTACATGGATATTTTTTTTAAAAACTACACCGTAGGTTTCAATTCACAACATGGAGAGAGAGAGAGAGAGAAGCTTGTGAGCGGTGGCTGAATACCGAGTTACAGCAAAAAGTGATTTTTTTTTTCTTTTTTTTTTTTCTTTCATGATTGAGAAAAGATGCCAAATAAAACCGCTAAGAATAACAGAGAAAGAGCACAAAATAGCGAAAGAAAGGGATTAAAATAGAGGGCTAAAAGAGTGGGTGCGCGCAGTGTCAGCTTTGTAGAAATATAATATAAAAAACTATTAATTTTATTATCAGCTAAAAGTAATCTGAAAATACAAGTTACCGAATCCTCACATTCCCTTCAGAGAGAGAGAGAGAGAGATGTATAGCCACAGATGAATCGCAGGCAGAATTGGACTCGTGGTCTACCCCCCCCCCCCCCCCCCCCCTACAAAAAAAAAAAAAAAAAAAAAGCAGGAACTGGCGCGTGCGCATTGTGCTGTAAACAAAAAGTTGCTTGGCTGTTTCCGTAGAGGTCGCATTTTTGTGGTAATTAAACAGCCATATCTCTTGATCCAGTGAATGAATGTGCATCAACTCTTCGCAGTACACGTGAAATGTCTAACAAATTAAGATTCCTGATTGTAAGATGTAGCATTCAGGTTTACCGTTAAATCCTAAAGAAGAACAAAACGGTAGAGTGGACCTTGATCTGTAAGTATCTGGATGTCAATTGGTATTCTAAATAAATTTTCTTATATTGTAAACTGCTAGCGTTTTGTGCATTACCCGCCCTAATCTCAACATTCCAATTTGTTCACACATTATATCTTGTTCAATCCTGTTTGTTCTAACAGACGTTGGAAACCATAAATCTTTGTACATCATGAAAATGTTGCAGCCATTTAATCTGAAAATATCATTGCCAGCATTAAATGGTAATAACGGATTAACTATTACTTTTGGTTTCAATCAAATTATCAAAACGTTGTTCGCTATACTTGATTCTTTTACACTGTAAATATTAGGTGCAGATTCTTTTTAGCGTCTAATGAGTGAGGAACGCGATGGTTGTTTTTCCGTTAATCCCATATATAATGAACAGACATTTCAACTTGTATGTTTTAAAAAAAATCGTGTATAAGCATGATTCTTTCACTTTAACCATTTGCTGCTGTAAAGTAACGATTGTGTTTTCTTCAGCAAAACGTGATGAAGAGTAGTTCAATCCATAAGTTTCAATCACTGTTTGAGGTGTAAATTTCATAATTAGATATATCCAACAACCCTTTCTTATACTTGAATCCAATTTCAGTCATGCCGGCTGCTTCTATTTCTTCAAAAATTTAAATTCTATCATAATATTTCAATCTTGATTTACGATTCCATCTGGAGATTCCTGGTTCGGTTCAATGCGAAAATCATCAAGCACTACACATTAGGGTTTATGTTTGGATTTCTTATTCAACTCTTTTTTTTAATAGTATTTATCAATTTGCTCTTTCAATGTTCTATTTATATCAAACAACACAATATTATTTACACCCATTTCTGAGTTTATTTCAGTTTTAACTGTATCAATTCTTTCACTTAATACGCGAGTCTTTTTATCCACTTCAGTTTTGCCTGCATATGTGTCTGTGGTTAAATTTTGTTCTAAATCATTTAAATCTTTCGTTATTAGTTTTGTCCTTGTATCTAATTTGTCAGTATTACATTTTACCACAACGATGTGTTTAGTCACTTCAACATACTAGTACTCTTTGGTATCCGTTTTATATTCTCTGTATGACAGTTAATTCCAGCAGGTGGTAAAGACTAATCATTTAATGCATTGTTTCCTTCATTGTAATCAGTGTTAGATAAATCGTTAGTCATTGTTATAATTATTATCGTGCTATTATTAAAATTTATTTTGCTGTTTTTGTCCCCCACTTTTTTATTATCTCGCTTAAATCATTTGTAATGGTGCAAATTTCTGTAGAGCACATTTTAGTTTTACAGAGAACACTTAATTAGATTTATGAAGGAAGATACCGTATAAAATCGCTAGACTGCGATGGTTTTAATGTTCCTGTCGTGGGAGAAATTGATTCTTAATTAAGCATTCGTTTATTTAACGGTCAGACAGATTGGAAGGAGAAGGTTATTTGGAGGTCTACATATCAAAAATGTCAACGTTGAGAGGATGCAGTGATTTTTGTAAAATTGTATCATCTTTTGAGATTCTCCAGAATCAGTTATTTGAAACTCTAGAGGGTTACGGTGGCCGAATTGTCGCATATTTATAAAAGGCGGTAGATCCGTTTAATCTGATATAAGGGGCGTGTTTCCCACACAAAATTTCATGGTTTTTAATATGCCCATCGCAAAATTTAATCAGTCTAAATTCCTGCAAGAGGAAGATATTTTTGACTCCGAGATTTAATTTAGAAGTTCTCTCGTAAAAACAATTATTCAAGGGATCGGATGTCTGGAAAGTTGGCGGACTATTCTGGCGGTAGAAGTGAGCAAGGCTTGAAAGCACAAGGTATTTGCATCAATCTCATGTAATTCGTTGATATAAATATAATTATTTGCTTGAATTTATTTGTTTATATTTGCATGAATTTATTTGTTTAAATTCGTAGATCAATTTTCTTGATGTGAGTATAACTATTTGTTTGAGTTCATTTGTCTGAATTCGTACAATAATTTTCTTTATATGAGTTTGACGAATTGTTTGAATTTATCGTCTTGATTGTTATAGGAATCGTGTATTCTAACAATTTCATGCATCACTTTATTTGATACAAGTTGTCTTAGATGATTTCATGTATGATAAAGACTTGAGTATTCCCTGAAATTAATGTAGTTAAGCCCTGGAGTGAATTTCATTGATTCATTTGTATAATTGAGACGGGAACTGAAACTGTTATGTCTCTTGTGATGTTAATGTGAATTAGGGATGAAATAGCCGTTAGAAATGCACTAATTTTCTGAAGCTAGGTTTGTTATGGTCTGTCCAATTTGGCCTGACCAGATAGCCTTTGGTATCTGTTTGAATTCCGATAGGACGATATCTGACGTAACGAGAGTGGAGTAATACTCTACTCCCAGAAGGATATTTGACAGAAGATTTAAGTTGCTTCTCTGTTTATTTTGAAAGGGGAAATAGCTCCATCCACCTACCTACCTATCCACGCATCCAACCACCTACGTATCCACCTACCCACACAAAGTTGAGGGCCGACAGAGGCGAGATAGAGAGAGTCAGGAGGGGAAAAAGCGAAAGAACAAAGAGAACAGCAACGGTGAATTTGGAGGGTCCAGCGTTAACCAGGTTATGCTGTTATGCAGAGGCAATGACTTCGATTGTTCACTCGATTCTATGATGAACTAATTCTATCGTTAAAAACAGATCGGCTATTTGCATAAGTATATTTGTGTTGAAATTCAGTAAATGATTTATTTCAAAAAGAAGTGTATCTTCCTAATGTAATATATTATCCCAGTTTGTTTATGTAATTGATTAAATTGTTATATTTCATGTACTGGGGCTCGTGTTATTCTGTTCTATATATCTGCTCAGATCTCTATTTATTCCATCTATAAATTTCATAATTTATATTATTATTCACTCGATCCGGGCAATAACACCGAGGTCGATCATCCGCTAGATAACGATAACCAACCAAATAAAGCGGACAGGTTGTAACGAGGGTAGTAGACCGCCACATCATTCTTCTTTTGTAACTGTGATAAAGTACCAGTGTTAGCAACCATCTTGTTGTTGAAGTTACTAATACTGGTGGTACAATCATTAATTAGATTTTTAACCTCTTGATCGTTTTGTTTCAATTCGTTGTTTATGTTATTTTTTGAGATTTTACAGTGCCATAGTCTTCTATAGATTTCTTCATTTATTTCACGTCACTCTCTAATGCATCTGTCTCCGAATTTATCCTTTGTTTAATTGGTTGTAAATATTTATGAATGTCCGACATTTCTTCTGGTCTTTTATCTTACAGTTTGCAATGCTTGCACAGCATTAGATAAAGTATTAAATCTCAGTTTGAACAAGTCCTGTTCGTCTAAAATCTTTTCGTATTGTAGTGAATCGGTATTTGTAAATCCCGAATTTTAGAGGCTCTTTCCTTACTACTCTGTTCAATAGAACATATTTTGTTGTCCACTTGTTCTCTCCATGTTTTAATATACTTCAAATTATTGTCTTCTAAAGTTTTACATATTTGAGTACCAATACGTGTATCTACAAATTGCTTAGTAGAACCATCATTTCTTGTGACTGGACCACTTAAACCATTAATACGGTAGTTATTCATGTTTTAATCATTGTTTAATGTTTGGTCTATAATTCTCCCACTGTTTTTTCTTCTACTGATTAAATCCTTATTTCACTGGGACCCTTTAATACAATTTATGCCATTGTTTTATTGTGTTACCCTAAATTTATGTTACAAGCATTACACGCAAGTCTATAACTTTACCATCTTTATCTGTAATACTAATATTTAATCTATTTGTAGAATCCCTACGTAATTATTTATAAGGGCATTAACACTGTATGAAATAAAGTCACCGTGTACAACATTTTTAATACTAGCATCTCTGGCAAGCATGAGTAGTATTCATTAGAGTAATGTTTGGTGTTATTGATCAGAATGGGGAAATATAGTATCAGATTCATCAGATGTCTGGATAGTTCTCTGACTATGGAATCCTACCGTCTATACTCGCGTATAATTTAATACCAACTGCAAACTGTATAGACCCAGATCTTCCGTCGCATAATGCGCCGGTAGATCTGGGTCTATGCAGTTTGTAAGGACTAATCAGTAGAACAAACAGCATAGACCCTGATCTGCCGCCGCATTATGCGACGGCAGATCAGGGTCTATGTTTGTCACGGAATTGTATGATTTATATCAATATGTATATGTGATCAAAAATGTATTCGGGTTTCGTTTCCGACTAGAGCGTTACTCGAGGGTTGTTTATTTTTCGGCTCTAGTTTTTTTGAAATACTGAGCGCGATTCACCCCATGCTGCACGTGCAAATTGCCTGCAGTGAAAACCTAAGTACCTAGCTGCTGCGCATATCTGTCACAGCTAGGGTACATATAGAGAAAATTCTCTATAAACAAATTACACTACGACGAGTCTTGTCAGAAAGCTTACCTCTTTAGGGGAGCAAATCTTCAGCTGTAGAGGTATGTGAAATTTAAGATAGTATTCTTTATCACTATTCGTTTTATATGACATAATTGTTTCATATATTAGATGTTTTAGAATTTATTCTAAATTCTACAGAGAGTCAATACCTAGATCATACAACGCCATGATATTAGAAATACTATAGTCTGGTTCAAGTTAGCTATTTGTTGTAACTGAACAGACGGATTTTATTTAATTATACGCAGCATGCTTTGAATGATTAATGTAATGGGTAACGAGATGTAATTCATGTGCGCGCATGCGCAACATATATCAATGCAAAAGTACTAACCGTGTCATATGTACTACATGGTTTAGTTGTTATACTTTTAGCTGCCTTTGTGTGGTGCCTTGTGTGGTGCTTGTGTGCCTTATATATGGTTTGGTGACGTGAAGTCACAGAACTCTGTGTGGTTTCGTGTGACGTGTACGCTGTGTCTGGTGACGTTTCGGAAGAGTGTACTGGTTTTCTCGATGCGAGGGACCAAGGCTTCTCGACCAGCGGGTCTGTGTTAAATGTGAAGGCTCTCGAGGGATCCTTCAACAGACTGGGAGGGGTGGACCATGCGTGGTGGCTCCTTGACCATTGACTAGAGCGGGTGGAACCGGAGATACATCTTGGTCGTCAAATGGGCACCACGATAGTTATACATATTACGTCTTCCATTTTATTGTTATTTTCAATATTGCTATCTGTGCAAAATTACATGTATTCACATTTCAATATCGCTATATGTGTGATAGATTCATAATTTCATTGCATTCCCATTTCAATATCGTTATATGAACGACAGATCCATAAATTCATACATATTCCAATATCGCTTGATGAGTTAACAGATTGATGAATAAATGAGTATTACATTGATAAGTTCATCAATCACATGCTTTGGTCACCCTTGGTACTTAATAAGACCTTGTTTATATTGGGGTGTAGTTCAGATACTCTTATTTGTTGATTGGTGATAGGATGTTATTCACGTTTGTTTAAAATTCCATTCGTTAAATTCATCTTTGATTTTTCTCGTGGAGTTACTTGTTGTTGATAGTTCCATGTTAGGAACTTTATAATTTTCCTTATCTTTTTGTTATAATGGTGTCAGATTTGTTCATCTTTAAATTGCGTTTATAAATAAACATCTTATTAACGCAGTTGCTTTCGGTGTATTCACCAATCCAGTCCCAACCCGGTTCATCCTGTGACAAATGGTGTCAGAAGTGGGATTATTGGATTAGTCGGAGCACGGACGTTAGTTTGCATAGGTCTTGACTCCGGTAAGATTTTTTTCAGTTATCTGTTTCAGACTGTGACCTTCCTGACAAGAGATAATTCAGGCTGGTGAGTGAATACCTCACTCATATTTTGTTTTATTTGCCATTTGTTTATCATATATACATATATACATATTGCATATATTTGGAGAAGGGATATACGGTTGGTTCGTGTAGTCCTAAAATTATATGTGTTATATGATAGTGCATTTAGGATTGGTGATCTTATCAACAGTATTTATCATGTCGTCGCTTAAAGATCTAGTGGAGTTGGGCAAACAGTGTGGGTATGAGGGGGAGGCCCTTAGAAAATTCGTTCAGGAGGAGCAGGCTCATGAAAGGGACCAAAGGGTAAAGGAGAGAGATATAGAAAGGGAAAAATTAGAATTAGAGAAGCAAACTGAGGAAAGGAAGATAGCATTTGAAAGGGAAAAGTTAGAATTAGACAAGCAAACTGAGGAAAGAAATATAGTATTTGAGAGGGAGAGAAGGGAATATGAGAAGGAGAAGATAGAACTGGAGAAGCAGGCAGAGAAGAAAAGGATAGGTTGGGAAAGGGAAGCAGAAAGGGAAAGAATAGAGAGGGAGAAACAAGCAAAGTTAGAAGCCATTGAGTTAGAAGACAGGAATATGGAGAAAGAACATAGAAGGAAATTTGAATTATTAGAGGCTAAGAAAGATGGTCAACAAGAATCAAAGTTAAGAGGCTCAAAATTACCCCCTTTTGAAGATGACAAAGATAACTTAGATAGTTATTTACATAGGTTTGAGCGATATGCTACCATCCAAAAGTGGAAAAAAGATGATTGGTCGCTCCATCTCAGCGCGTTACTTAAAGGTAAAGCGCTAGATGTGTATTCGCGTCTACCCGTGAACGACGCATTGAACTATGACGCGTTAAGAGAGGCACTCTTTAAGAGATACGAGTTGACAGAACAAGGGTTCCGCAAAAAGTTTAAATATAGTAAACCCGAGAAAGGCGAGACATTCACCCAGTTCGTCAGTAGGACGGCGAATTATTTCCAGCGTTGGGTTGAATGTGGTAAGATTCAAAAAACATTCGAGGGCCTTACTGATTTTTTACTTAGGGACCAGCTGTTAAACACTTGTGGTAAGGAATTGTACTTGTTCCTGAGGGAAAAGTCCTTCAATAATATCTCTGATATGGCTACTCAGGCAGACTATTTCGCCGAAGCTCGGGGAGGTACCCAGAATGTGGTCTCAAGGGATAACAAGGGAGGTAATCAAGCTAAAGATCAAGGACCCAGAGAACCCGAGAAACTTGGTACAAATAAAGGTGGAAACTTTCAATCTGGGAAGGGTACAAATCGTAGGGATAGACAATGTTTCACCTGTAAGGAATGGGGTCACATCACGCCCGATTGTCCGAAAAGGAAGGGGTTTGTCCAGAGAGTCGCGGTTGCTATTGAAAGCAGAGTATGGTCAGGAGGCGGTAAGCGCGATGTTTTTCCGCGTGATAATTCGGCGACTAATAACGTGAATACGGTATACGAGTCCGCAGCGCGTGCGCAGGTCGGTCGTAATGTTATTCAGTCGATCGGCACTTGTCTTTTTCCCGAGGCGAGGGTACCGACTGCTACTGGTACCGCCAACGGTCAAGAAGTCACGGTCTTACGCGACGCCGGATGCACGGGCGTCGTAGTAAAGCGGAGTCTCGTTAGGGATGACCAAATGCTTGGTTGGAAATCCCCGTGCATGTTATTAGATCAAACGATTGATCGCGTTCCCGTCGCGAGAATAGAAATCAAGACGCCTTTTCTGATGGGAACCGTAGAAGCTCTGTGTATGGAAAATCCCATATACGACCTAACTATCGGAAATGTCGAGGGATCCAGACTCCCAACTCAGTCCGATTTTCGGTTTCCAATTGTACAAGCGGCCGAAACTAGGGCGCAGGCGCAGGCAGAGAAAACGCCACCACGTAAGTTGAAACTTCCGGAAGCCGTGACCGATATCTCGCGCGATGAATTTACGCGTCAGCAAGGGCATGACGCGTCCTTGAGCGCGACCGCGGAGAGCATCGTATCCGGTACTGCGAAACATTGTAAGAAGGGTTCAAGTTTGAAATTTATACGTAGGGAAGGTTTAATGTATAGGGAATTTACCACGTTGGATGGTAGAAAGTATTTCCAACTTGTTGTCCCCCAGAAATTCAGGTCCCGTATTCTTAGAGTAGCGCACGAGTCCGGTAGTGTAGGTCACTTGAGTAGGAAAAGGACGAATGACAAAGTATTAAGAGAATTTTATTGGCCAGGTGTAAATAGTGACATAGCACGATTCTGTCGTTCGTGTGATTTATGCCATAAAACTGTTGAAAAGGGCGTTTTGAACGTCGTATGTATTGCGGTCATAGAAGACGAGTCGAGTGACCCCAATACAGAAACTCCCCTTGAGTACCCCATGGTCGTAGGAAATGAGGAAATAGATATGGTCAGCGTGTGCCCAGAATTACCTGAAGGTCAGCGTCAGCAAATCAGGGAAATTTTGAGTAAGTACCCAGACGTATTTACGGATAGACCAGGTAATACTGGATTAATAACGCACGAGATAAACTTGAATACCTCGGAGCCAATCAGAATTAAGGGATATCCGATACCCTTTAACGCACGGGAGACAATCGACGAGGAAGTAGGTAAAATGTTAGACCTGGGAGTGATTGAACCCTCAAACTCCCCCTATTCTTCCCCCGTGGTATTGGTCCGAAAGAAGGACGGAACGAATCGATTTTGCATAGACTTTCGACAACTAAATAAAGTCACCGTGTTTGATGCTGAACCGATGCCAGACATGGAGGGCTTGTTTTCAAAATTGGCAGGGCACCAGTACATTTCTAAATTAGATCTTACAAAAGGATATTGGCAGGTGCCCATCGCTGAAAATGCCCGCGTATTAACGGCATTCGCGACCCCTAAAGGTCTTTTCCAGTTTAAAGTTATGTCTTTCGGTCTGGTTAACGCCGGTGCGTCGTGCGTGCGTCTTATGCGAAAATTGTTGAAAGGCATGAACAACGCAGATAGTTTTGTCGACGATATTCTTGTATATACGCATACCTGGGAAGAGCATGTTAGGGTATTAGTCAATCTGTTCGACAGACTCCGCAAGGCAAATCTCACAGCGAGACCCTCCAAGTGTAGCATAGCATATTCTAACTTGGAATGCTTGGGCCATCTAGTAAGTGGGTCAGGGCAGTTAAAACCCCACCCTGACAAAATTGAAGCGATTAAAGACGCTCCTAGGCCAGAAACCAAGAAACAGATACGATCGTTTCTTGGATTGATAGGTTTTTATAGGAAGTTCGTTCCAAATTTCGCCGCTATAGCTAGTCCATTGACGGATTTAACTAGGAAGGGGCAGCCCAATAAAGTTTCTTGGGGTTCATGCCAAGAAAGAGCTTTTAACGCTCTAAAGGGAAGATTGATCAGTGCCCCGATCCTAAAGTTGCCAGAATTAAATAAATCGTTCATATTGAGAACTGATGCGTCCGACACGGGATTAGGAGCAGTTTTGCTACAGGAGCAAGATGGGGTAAAGTTACCCATAGCTTATGCTAGTAGGAAATTGCTGCCTAGGGAGCAAAACTACTCCGTGATCGAAAAGGAGTGTTTGGCACTGGTGTGGGGTATAGGTAAATTCCACACGTACCTTTTCGGAAGGGAATTTGTCCTTGAAACGGACCATCAGCCTCTCATATATTTGAACAAGGCAAAAGTTCCCAACGCAAGATTGATGCGTTGGGCATTGAATCTGCAGCCATACCGTTTCCGGATAGAAGCAATCAGAGGGTCGGAAAATGTAGGGGCCGATTATTTAAGCAGAGTGTGATTTGCAGTTTTTTTCTTACCATGTTATTCTGGTAATGTAAATAATACGTTTCAGTTTGTATTTTTGCCAAATTCCGTGATTTTCTAAAAGTGTTTCCACTTTTTTTTAAGGGGGGAGGTATTGTCACGGAATTGTATGATTTATATCAATATGTATATGTGATCAAAAATGTATTCGGGTTTCGTTTCCGACTAGAGCGTTACTCGAGGGTTGTTTATTTTTCGGCTCTAGTTATTTTGAAATACTGAGCGCGATTCGCCCCATGCTGCACGTGCAAATTGCCTGCAGTGAAAACCTAAGTACCTAGCTGCTGCGCATATCTGTCACAGCTAGGGTACATATAGAGAAAATTCGCTATAAACAAATTACACTACGACGAGTCTTGTCAGAAAGCTTACCTCTTTACGGATTAGATGTTTTAGAATTTATTCTAAATTCTACAGAGAGTCAATACCTAGGTCATACAACGCCATGATATTAGAAATACTATAGTCTGGTTCAAGTTAGCTATTTGTTGTAGCTGGACAGACGGGTTTTATTTAATTATACGCAGCATGCTTTGAATGATTAATGTAATGTGTAACGAGATGTAATTCATGTGCGCGCATGCGCAACATATATCAATGCAAAAGTACTAACCGTGTCATATGTACTACACGGTTTAGTTGTTATACTTTTAGCTGTCTTTGTGTGGTGCCTTGTGTGGTGCTTTGTGTGGTGCCTTGTGTGGTGCTTATGTGCCTTATGTATGGTTTGGTGATGTGAAGTCACAGAACTCTGTGCGGTTTCGTGTGACGTGTTCGCTGTGTCTGGTGACCTTGTTTCGGAAGAGTGTACTGGTTTTCTCGATGCGAGGGACCAAGGCTTCTCAACCAGCGGGTCTGTGTTAAATGTGAAGGCTCTCGAGGGATCCTTCAACAGACTGGGAGGAGTGGACCATGCGTGGTGGCTCCTTGACCATTGACTAGAGCGGCTGGAACTGGAGATACATCTTGGTCGTCAAATGGGCGCCACGATAGTTATACATATTACGTGAGTAGTAGTAAACTGCCGCCGGTGCAGCACCGGTGAGGATGGAATGCGGTCAAACAAAGGTCATGCATTCCAGAGCACACCGCCGGTGCGTGGGGGGTTAAACAAAGGTCACACTAGGTAAA
Source organism: Margaritifera margaritifera (assembly GCA_029931535.1). NCBI lineage: Eukaryota > Metazoa > Mollusca > Bivalvia > Unionida > Margaritiferidae > Margaritifera > Margaritifera margaritifera. The sequence continues at coordinate 1,807,756 of JAQPZY010001649.1, read as the reverse complement.
CTATCGTCATTGTAAGCAACCATTTAGAGGGGAGAATGAATCCTAGATATTTTACATCAACATGTCAATTAAGTTCATTCACATGTGAAGAGGCGTTGCTATAGAGAATACCTATTAGTGAATTATACTAGTTATCAGAACAGAGAAACGTTTCTTGTATACTTAATGAGAAATATTAGCAAATTAAGATCATGCAAGGTAAACTACTTGTACCACTGTTTGGAAGAATATGATGTACATAACCATTTATTTTTATTGCCTGTTAGATTTTTGAGACTAAATCAAAACCATACAAGGTAAACTTGTCTGCCATCAAATCTACCAGTCAGGTCATTGTACTGAATTCTCTATTTTGTTGAAACACTGATAGATATCATTTATTTACACCTTAAATTCTCACCTCGCTCCGCATATGAAACCAAATGTACATTAATAGATATGATCTTCTACCCAGTCACTCGATCCATGGAAGCATTAATAAAAATGTTCCATTCTCATCCCACTCAATCTTTCGCCATATGAAATCATTTATAGATAAAATCTACTTTTCATTAAGATAAAACATTAAGATCTACTTAAAATGGTGGGAATACATTTTTGGAAAATATTAGCATATCATTTACTATACTATACTCAGGATATGATGTACATTACCATTTCTTTTTATTGCCTGCTAGATTTTTGAGACTAAATCAAAACCATACAAGGTAAACTTGTCTACCATCAAAGAGAATCCAACATCAAAGTGTACCTGTCATCTGATTTTATTTATCCATAGATGTATTTATTTTTTATTTAAAATTAATTGATCAATATGTGTACAAATTAATATGTAGACGTCGTTTAATTTCAGCATATGCAATGTTAGGCTGTATCTAATTGAAAATCCCTAAATGGTCACTTAAATTTAAAATGTAAGACTTTTATTAAGAGTATAATACTACACATTCAGATAAAACTTTTAATATCAAAACGAAGATAAAATCACACGTCAAACTTACCCCCTTCCTAATTTTGATTTCAATCTATCGAAAAATGATCACGATCAAAGTTATATGCATATTATTACATCCCTTAAAAAAAAATTAACAAAAGTAAAATGTGACTTGAGAACTAATCTACTCAACAAATAAAAAAAAACCACACACACATCCCTAATTTTGATTTCAATCTAAAGAAAAAAAAAATAATAACGAAAACCAATCCCTAATTTTTATTTCAATCTAAAGAAAAAAGATCACGGTCAAAGTTGTATGCATATTATTACATTCCTTAAAAAAATTAACAAAAGTAAAATGTGACTTGAGAACTAATCTACTCAACAAATAAAAAAACACACACACACATCCCTAATTTTGATTTCAATCTAAAGAAAAAAAATAACAAAAACCAATCCCTAATTTTTATTTCAATCTAAAGAAAAAAGATCACGATCAAAGTTATAAACATATTATTATTACATCCCTTAAACAAATTACCAAAAGTAAAATGTGACTTAAAAACTAATCTACTCAAATTTTAAAAATCACACACACACACACACACACACTCCTAAACAAATCCACTTAGATAAAAAGAAATTGAAGATACAAACACACAAATGCACACATATATTTAATTTTGATATCAATGTAAATAAAATAAAAAAACAAAAAAAACAATCAAAATTATATGTATAATATTATACTCTGAATATATGATCACAAAATATCAAACTTGTTTTAAAATGTATCTACTTATATAAAAGGAAAAAGACGCACACAGACATATACACACACATCCCTAATTTTGATTTCAATCTAAAGAAAAAAGATCACGATCAAAGTTATAAACATATTATTATTACATCCCTTAAAAAAATTACCAAAAGTAAAATGTGACTTAAAAACTAATCTACTCAAATTTTATAAATCACACACACACACACACTCCTAAACAAATCCACTTAGATAAAAATAAATTGAAGATACAAACACACAAATGCACACATATATTTAATTTTGATATCAATGTAAATAAAATTAAAAAAAAAAAAAAAATCAAAATTATGTATATTATTATACTCTGAATACATGATCACAAAATATCAAACTTGTTTTAAAATGTATCTACTCAACAAATAAAAAAAACACACACACATCCCTAATTTTGATTTCAATCTAAAGAAAAAAAATTAAAAAAAAAAAAAACAATCCCTAATTTTTATTTCAATCTAAAGAAAAAAGATCACGATCAAAGTTATAAACATATTATTATTACATCCCTTAAAAAAATTACCAAAAGTAAAATGTGACTTAAAAACTAATCTACTCAAATTTTATAAATCACACACACACACACACACACACACACACACACACACACACACACACTCCTAATTTTGATTTCCTAGGTATAGAAAACATCAGAATCCAATTTATATGCATAATACCTTTTAATCTTTTTAAAGAATTATACCTTGTGAATATGATCGTAAACAGTGAACATGTGACTGAATCAGCTGCAGTGCAAAATGTTTGTATATCATACGGCTGACAGAAAGCATTCATTATACAAACAGAGACTATCAGCATCACAACTTATATCTTACTCTCCATTGTTGTTCAAGCTTTGAGTTTATAATTGTTATTGAATATATTCATGTTTTCATTTGTTTTCTGCTTTCTTTATACTTTTTGTATCACATTTACACGCACACACACACGTATGCACACACACATATATGCACACACACACACACGAACACGTGTATTTTGTAATGGCAAGTAAAGGGAGAGAACAGAAAATGAAATATAATTCAGTTTATCACTGCTAAATTTTCAATCAAAATAGCAAACTTAAATCATGAAAGAAAGAAAAGATACAAGCAAAGAGATATTAAACGAAAAAAGATAAAGTTGTAATATAAATTTTATTTCGCACATTAAATAAACAAGATACATAGACTCATTATTTAGTATACACTTATAGCAATACATTGTCTCTTTCTTTTGCTTTAATTTTGTAATGTCCATAGGCTAAACTTTCAATACCATCATCTAGCAAATATCGTTTATCATCGAAGCAGGAAAGACCAGTTTTAACTATTTTTTCACAAAACAGTTGATGAGAATGACTTCTAATTAAGCACATGCTTGAGCGTACTTTAGATTCCTGAAACAATGTTTGTTTATATGTTTCGAATCGTAGATCCTTTTTTACTGTCACTTTAGCAATGCCTTTTGCTTTTTTTTCTTCTTTTCCATCACAGACAAAAGCATACATTTTTGGTCTCAGAGCACACATATAATGTATAGGCTTTCCATTCATTTCATCTTCCATTTTACCAAGAACTTTTTTGTTTTCATTGCTATGAAGAAAGTGATCTTTCGGATAATCTGAAGTATCAAATAAATCCAGACGCTCCTTCATGTCATCATAAATATTCTCTGTTTCACAGTAAAACAACAAACTATTTGTATCAGTCATTTGCAATTGAAGTTTGTCTCTGTATAATTGTTTCAGGTAATTATAATAAAAATCATACATAGCAAGCTTGGAGATATCCAATATACACATTCCCGAGTAACTCGGCTTAAAAAGTTTCACTTTGGCACGACTTAATTCCACTGCCACTAGATCTTCACTAAATATTTTACAAGTTTTGAAAGTTGACTTTCTTGTGAGTTTCTGGAGTTTCTTCTTAGTCTGAACCAAGGTCACATCGACATGCTTTCGAACGTTCTCCATTGTCTTGCCTGTAATAAATTAATACTCATAATAAAGTTTGTAATACAAATTATTAAGAAGACTTTTTTTATAACTTATGTGAAAATGCAAAATGATAATAATTTAAATGATAATTTGCACTTTGTTAAAGATATCAATTTATAATATTATTGATAAAATCATGCAATGGAATAAATTTCAAAAGTACTATAGAAAATCTAATTCAGTTACAATAGCTTCAAAAAATATAGATTCATTGATTTTTTTAATCACAAAAATATACTAACCAAATACTGAACAGTTCATCAACTTGTAGAAATTTTTCTCAAAGCTAGTCTTTGCTTTCTTTCTCATTTCTGTGTTATGAAGAACATAGCGTTTCATCCAACTTTCTTGAAAGAATTCCAGCACTCTGAAGATCTGCTTTATTTCCATTCCTAGTTGTAAATACAGTTGAAGATTTCTGTAATGTACTATGTAATGATCCTTGTCCTCCAATGTTGTCACCAATTTTTCGATTTTATGTCTTACAGGAAATATATTATCTTCAGATATTCCATGTAATTTTTTCCAAACTCTCTTAGCATAAAGCGATAATTGATCATCCGGAATGTGTTTTTTTTCTGGGCATAGTGGTAAACAATTATGATCATCATGTAAATGCTCTGGATACTTTAAGGAGACTTCTAAAATAAAACCTTTGTCACCATCCTTTGATACTACTGAAATATCAAAGTCCTTTACTTCCTCATCACTTAAGAATTTGAATGAACTTGTATGTAGTTTATGAAGCATTGCATAACCATAAAGATTATTAATATCTAAATATTGTAAATATGACATCGGTTTTGATGGATTATAGTTTTGTTCTCCAAGTAAAGGATTGTTTGCGCTTTTGTAACGATTAGAAATCTGGGAAACTCCACCTCTTATTCCTTTTTCTATAAATAAAATTTGATCAATATCAGTCATTAATTCAAGACATCCTCCACTCATTTTTAAACATGCTGACCAAGAAAGTCCAGGAGAACTATAAAAATGGCAAGGATCTAATTCATATTGGTTTAAGCACATGTTTCGAAACTGTTCGAAAACATCGCACAAAAGAATCACATCTGTTTTTAGATATAAATCATGGTAATCACCTAAATCGTTTAGATTGAACGTTTGAAATACAGTACAAGCATGATGATATTCCAAGTCAGAGATTGACTCTCTTTTTAGATCAGAATAAAATGCATTTTGGGGTGGTAGTTGAGTTTCTTAAAATTTACTCTCATCATCCATGTAGTCATATGGATATACGCCTTTACGTAATAGCAATTCAGCGTGAGATGGTAATGGTAATTCTTGCTGAAAATGTGTAAATGCTTTTATCCCATCACAAGACAAATTTTCCACAAGTGCTTCTAATGATGAATTTAAGAATTGGAAACTGTCAATAAAACGAAGAGATCCCAATGAAAAACTGACATAGCGCTGTAAATTTTGTGGAATGCACTTAATATCAGTATCTTTGAATTGCCCAATGCTCTGACAGAGAATATGTCCATCAAAATTTTTTAAACCATGGAAAATGATTGGAATAAATTTAGACTGTTGGCACTGTAAGTTACAATTTTGATGTGCTAATCCAAAAACTTTACCACTTACATGGCAATGATGTCTAACTGTTTTATCTTTATCACTAAATAGCTTGCGACAAATGCAACACTCTTTAGCTAGCATGAAATTTATTTCATCTTCTTTAGATATTTTCATTGGTTCTATCTTCTCTAAAATCTCTTCTATCTCTTGTTTTTCTTTCCATAGACATTCAATCAGCTTTTTAGCAGCATCTTCTCCTCGGTAAATGATTGTAGGTTTTGTATACTTTGAATCAATACAAACAACTTTGTATCCAAAACTGCAAGGTTCTAACAAAGTGGTTGGAGTTGTGTTTGATTCTGCTGGATTTGGAGAGCATGAAAAAAGTTTTTTGTTAAAGTTTCAAAATCTGCATAAATCACAAATGGCAATCTTAATTGTTTTTCAAATTCTTTAAACTCTAATAACATATTGTTTTTCCCAGGTTCTGGTAATTCAACTTTTTGAGCACCATGTAAAGGGCAGTATGGCAAGTGATCATCTAATAATATCTCTCGTGTAAATCCTTGTAAACAATAGGGACAAAAGAAATGTTATGACCATGTGATTTTAGTCTGAATACAAATTTGTTTAAATCTTTTATGGTACAATAATGGTGCATTTCCTTACTTTTTAAAAGCAATAAATTTACATGATGAACTCTTCTCAATTTTTTCGTTATTCTTATGGGAAGTATTTCACTGTTTTCAAATGTAAAGATGTTAACAGAAATGTTTGGATTTTGAGTTTCAAATTTATCCAGTTTTGATAATTCCACCGGATAGTCAATGCCACTCATGTTGAGTTCATGCTCAAAGGGAATGTAATGTTCTATTGATTCTTGAGATAACTCTACAGGATGAAGAGATGCAAGTATACTCCAGGTAAAACATTTTTGATCTGTGTTTCTGATATTTAAAATGCATTGAGATTTTTTTAATGTTAAGAGTAATTCAATGTAACTAGCTGCAGCTATGGGAGAATAAATGACAGTATGAATTTCCATTTGAATTACTTTTGTCACATTCCATCCAGAAGCATTTCTCAAGAAATTTTCTAAGCTCATTGACATTTTTTGCAATGCTTCATTCAATTCATGTTCACTTAAAGTTTCACTGGAAAGGGCAAAGTATGTTCTACTTCGAAAATGAGGACTAGTTGTATCAGTTCCGCCATCAGCCATATCTCTATGCATTTCGACTTGCGTAGATAAATACCATTTTATGGCATGATTTTGTACTCGTGATTGTAAATAATCCTTGATTTGTAACTTAATGTTAGCAAAAAAAGTTAACAAATCATATTTATCATAATTATTGGGATAAATGATTCGATTTTGAACTCCATTATTTAAAGCACTCCGTTGCGAAACTGAATGTCCTTGTAAATTTCCTTCGATCGAGTTTGAAATATTTTGTTGTGAAGAATCAGCTCCTAGTGGTAGAGATATATTCTCAATTTCAGGCAATGTCTTAGATGAAGAAGGTGTTGCTTTTCCACCACTTTGATTTACAGGGAGTGAATGTGTTGCAACTACATGTTGAAACATAGATTGATAATCATTTAACACATCACTACAGTGCCTACAATTCCATTGTATTGTACTATGCAAGCGATTTTGATGTACTCTATATTGATGTTGATGTAAATAGTCACGTCTTCTAAATTTCTTTCCACACAAAACACATTTGGTAGTTAAAGAATGAGTTAGCACATGTCGTGTTAAAGTGCTTTTTCTGCTATATATCTTCCCACAAATATCACAAGTGTATTTATCCTTTTCTTCTCGTCTTAATCTCTTTGCTAGCGTATTTTCTATTTCTTCAGCTGCTCTTACTAATGTTTCATCATCCGCATCACTAAATTCTGGTTCTAGAATCTGGAGCTTTGACTTCAAAGATTGAATTTCCCTCTCTAAACGATCAGATCCATTCGGAAAACGTGAAACTAATTCCTCCACAAGTTGCTCCATCTTTACTATACACATCTGAGAATAAACTGCTAGTAAAACCATCTATCTTTATATAGTGTACTCGAGTATAGTAGGCGTGTCCTTCATGCTACAATTACAATCTGAGTAGATGATGTGTGAGATATTCTCCAATGATACATTTCTCTAAATCATGTAATTGATCCATATTGATTTCCTAGCTGATTTTTTCTTTGATAGTCTTCTTTTTTTCATATGTTGCTTTTTTAACTAAAATCTCCATTTCTGATATGGGACGTTTTACATATAAAGTTGGTGTTTTATGAAAATTTTGCATATTATCCTTATCTAATGCTTTCTTTGTTATATCCTGTCTTTCCACTACATTATATTCAACCTTTTGATTTTCTCCTCCGACTTGATTTACTTCTTTATTTTCTCCTCCGACTTGATTTACTTCTTTATTTGTATTTTTTCTTCTCCTCTAAAGCTTTTAACATACTTTCATATTTTGTTTTTAGTATAAGCACGAACTCCTTAGCCATAATTATAATTCTTTTTCAACGACTTTCAATAACAATATGAACTCTTTACAATACACTTGTAGAATTCTGCTTCTCCTTTTTAGAGTTATACCCTTGCTAATAAAACGGCGAATGATTACTCTATACCGTTTTAATTTCTTTATATTTTTCTCTGATATTGTTCGATTTCCATGCAGCACATTAAATATGATTTGTACAACAGCTCTCATCTGAGATGGAGTTATTGTTTTGATGAGAGCTTTGTGTTGCAAATCAGTTGTCATGATTAAAAGTTTCAAACAATTTTGTTCTTTCTTAAGCAAGGTATTCATATTATTTTACTACTTTCTGGAAGAAATACTATGGTTAACTGATCTGGTAGGATATGTGTTCGAAGTTTATATTTTGGATTAGAATGAGGTGACAAATCAATCAGAAGATAGTCATATTTGTTTTGAATTGCCTTTTGATATGCGTCCATAAAATATTTCAATTGACCTGGAAACATCTGTCTACCTAAAGTTTGAACTTGAAGCTGATCTCTTTGATTAGCAAACAATATAAAATAATGAGAATTTAATCTGATTGTACGGAATTGCTTTCCTCCTGCAAATAAATTTTGAACAATAAAAAAGGTTGGAAAATTAAGATGATGACTTTATTGGCAGAAGAGGTCAACAATATCCATGTTTTGAGATGCTTTTTGAAGTAAATCATCAATAATCAATAATTTATGTTCTGAATCCATACCCCACGTTTCCAACTCTTGCCTGGATGGTAAACCCTCAAAGAACTCAATGCTTGGAATGGAATGGTTCATTTCTGAAAACAATTCTTGTTTCACACCATAGCAATACAATATTTTCTTGGGAGGATCTGTAAATATGTATCGAGCATACTTTAAAATTTCATACAATAGACTCTTCTTCCCTGATCCTGTTTGACCTGCAATAATACAGGTACAGGGACTTTCATATTTTATTGATGGATCTCTTTGTATAGAATTATCCATATTTTCATCCATCACAGTGTTAACATGTCCAGCAACAAAACTCAACTGATTTGAAAGGAAAAGCATATACCTTATTTCAGATCTGCAGATGAAAAATTAAGAAATAAATATAAAAAACACAATAATATGCATTTATATATTTTTATTCATTATAAACCTTTCAGTGCTGCTTTGCATATTTGATTATTAGCACATTCATTTTTTATACAATGAGGAAAAGTATATTGCACATATTCATACATAAATATATCATTTGCTTGAAGGTTTATAGAACTGAAACGTTTTACAATATCATTCATGGATGTATTATTCAGTCTATGATGAAGATAAAATAGACAGTATAGTCCACATATGCTTGAATAGTTGCTTTGTATCTGCTTTTCATTAACAAGAATGATAGTAGCATGTTTGTTCAGATACTTCTTAAAGTTGATAGTATAATAGTCTGGTCTTTTTCCATAACTATCAAAGAATTCTGCTTTCTCTGGTTTATCAAAATAAAATGCACACCAGTGTTTTCCTTCTTCAGAATGATTATCAGTGTTAGCAATAAATCCACATGGAAACTTTGGTAGAGTGTTTGGTAAACGATCTGCAGAATAAACTCCTTCCACATATTTTCTTAGAATGGGATCGCAATGAATACAACATTGAAGCTGAGATGTATTCATTCTGTTATGATGTCTCGTTCTTGGTTGATTTCAAAATATCCTGGAGACTCACTATATACGATACAGCTCATTGTTTCTGAAAAGGAAAATAAAACAAGTGATATAAAATCATAATCATTGAAAAATTAGTATAATTATATATTTCAAATTCTTTAGATGTGAATTAAATATTATTTTGAAGCGAATACTTACAGCTCAGCATTCTTGAACTGTACATCTAGTCTCACGTTCCCCATCTTTACCAGAGATAGATATTCTCCATGTTGAGAGAAGTATGGTTCAAGTTGAAATGCAAACAGAGTTGTTCCTTTGATAAAATCTAGTCTTGTAACATTATTTCCCAAATCATTATTCCACTTTCCAGTAAACTGAAATAATTCAGAGTATGCACGCATAACCGTTGCACCATCTGATGTATTGAAATCTAGTTTTATTGGATTGCCTCCAACAGGTATTCCATCAGAATAGAGACAAATAGATTGGATGTTACAGTTAGAAAAATCAAAAGGATTTGAACTGTAATCTCCTGACACTGCCTTTGATTTAACAAATCCAACTATAACTCGACTAGGTTTTTGTCCTTGAAATAGGTTTTCCCAGTGAAATGAAGTACTTCCTGTTGCAATACTCTGCGTTCGACACTCTACTCTGGTGAATGGATACTTAGCATTAGTGCTTTGAAGTATTTCAGAATGTCCATAGATCACAGCTGGATTGATTCTCACTTTTCTTGCTAGTAGATATATATCAGTTATATCTATCTTGTAATCAGGTTTGGTTTCTCCAGAGCAAAGACAAAAAGCTGGAGAGCTTCTGTAGAGTTTTAGCTTTAAATCAACTTGATTTATCAAGTATCTAGATATGGAGAATAGATCATGAAAAATAGGTCCTTGTAGATCTAGACTGATTGACTTTTTAATGTACTGCGATCGTATGAAAAGGCCATTGTTAGCGCCAGACGGGTCAGGATCTTCAGGGTGATCGCTATCATCTTTGATAAACAGTTGTGTAGATAACTGAGTAGATTTTGCATCTTGTCCATAGTTTAGCATTGCTTGTATCATAGCTCTATATGGATTGTTGTTACATGTGATGGTAGATTTATTTTGTAAGATAACTTCTGTGGCGGAAAACAGAGCTTGTACAAATAAATTCACAGGTCCAACTTTTTCATTGTCAACTAAATTTGTATCATCTGCTTTTTTCACCTTCAATTTCACATAAAGCTGTGAACCTTTCAAATCTAAATAGTCCATAGAATTTTGACCACTGATTTTAAATTCAATAGGACTATCTCCAGACAATTGCGAGAGTGGTCGAATTTCTTGATAATAAATATCTGATACTGCTACCTGTGTTGGAGGAAGATCAAAAAGGGAGAGCTCACTGGGAACACCCTCATGAAAGTTTTCTAGGTTGAATATGGACATAATTAAAAATTGAAAATGTCTTTTTTGATTGACGATTTCCTAGTTTTCTTTTTAACAGTCTTTTTTCCACCTCTTTGATTCTTTGAGCTGATTTTGACGATTTTTCTTGTCTTTGGGGATGTCTTCTTTGTTGACTTCTTTCCTCTTCTATACCCTTTTCCTTTATGTTCCATTTTAGATGTACGTTGTGACTTAATAGAAATATTATTTTGATCACGTTTCAATTCAGATTTAGCTTGTTCAACAACTTGCTGTGCTGGAGCTACAAGTTTTACTGATGTTTGATGAGATGGTGAAGCAGACTCTTCAGACTGTTTAAGATATTTGTCTATTGGTGCTATAAAAAAGCGAATATACTTTGATCCACCGATTTGATTGCTTGGTTGTAAACGCTCTTTACCATTTGCAACATTTTTAAAAAAAATCATCCACTTTTGTGGATTAGGTATGTATAATTTAGAGGGATTCATAATCTAAATAAAACGGATACTGTTTAAAATGAAGTAGCAATGACACTGGCGAGATCAGGAATGATGCAAAATTGCCATCTTCTGACTTAATATAAAATTCAAATTCAATTAGTTCTTTTCTTTTTACTGGTAAATATATTGGTGAACCAAAGCTATAACTCCATCCATCTTGTGAGTTTTTTGTAATCTTCTCAAAAGAGGCTGTTCTGATCCTTTCACAATGCTTTCCTTGCAGATGTTGGTATATACATATAATGCATTGCTGATTGAATTATCCTTTTTTCCTTTCATCTCTTTAAAGGTTGCATAAAATTCAACTAATCCAGCTTTCCAAAATCCATTAAATGTAAGTGGTGATTTTAAGTGTACTTTAAAGTTACACACTTGATTGTCTGGAAAATAATGATTGCTATCATCGCTTTTTATGTAAACATAACGATCCATTTTTTTTATGCAGGATCAACAAATGTATCTTTTACTTGATCAGCATCTATCCAACTATTGAATGATTTTGGAAAGCCTTCCCACTGAACAAAATATTGAAGTTTTCCACTTTGTTTTCTTTTTTTCAATATTTTTTCTATAAACCAGAGACTATTTTCATCTTTGTCAACTTTTTGGAGTTCTGAATTATAAAATAATCCTTTTATAGCTTCATCTTTAAGATCTTTAATTTTATAGATGGGAATAGGTTGTTTTAAGAGTCGATTATTAATTTTAAATACTTAAGATGTTTACTGCTGCTGATAAGATCGACGAAATGGATGTTTGATGTATGTTATTCTCACAAAATCATCAACTTTAAATTTGTATGCTGGTTTATGTTTCCGTGCAACTTGAGCTTTTTTAAGATACATGTACGCCCAGACATCAGCTTGGTTTCCTTTGTTAACATCTTTAGGAGCAATATAATTTAAACTGCGATGAGGTGACGCGTTATAGTTTTCAACTAATTTGTCTAAATCATTGATATAACGATAACTGTGATTATACTTCATCATTCTATACATAGCTGTTTTAATGGTTCTTTGCACTCTTTCAACATAATTAGCTTTTGCTGGATTTTGTGTCATAAAAAAGTATACAGCATTGTCTTTCATAAATTTCTTGAACCAATGGTTAGCAAACTCAGAACCTTTGTCTGTACGTAATTTAATGGGTTTACGATCTTGAAAAATCTCTTTCATGGCACTGAGAACAGATTTTGCAGATTTATTTTTTAATGATTTTACCCACAGATATCTGGAAAATATATCAATCACAAAAAGTAAATATTGAATTCCATTATTTTCTTTAGATAGATTTGTCACTGACATCAGATCGGCATCAAACTGTTCATTGATGGAGGAGACTCGTACATTGGAAGTTCTGAATTTGTGTCGTACTTGTTTTTGTAGAGAATACGCATCTTGGTTATTTAACCATTTCTTAATAAAGTATAAACTGAATTGGTCAGGATACTTCTTATGCAAGATTGTGTAGAGTTTCTGAGGGCCAGCAAATGCAGCGGGATTCGAGACGTTAAAGTAATACTTCTGAAGGATTTCATCCTTTTGCTTTTTATCCATTGTCTTCGTGAGATGCTAATACAATAACTTAAAAATATATAAACTCCTTTTATATCATTTTTTCTTAATTTGTTTAAATCGTGTTTTCTTTTACAGTTTAAGAAATAAAAGAAAAAATATCATGCATACACCTTACAAATCTTCCACTCTCTTTCATGTAAATATTAGTATGTATGTATGTATGTATGTATGTATGTATGTATGTATGTATGTATGTATGTATGTATGTATGTATGTATGTATGTATGCTTAAGATCGGAACAATAGAAATGTGTGTGTATGTTTGTTTGTATGTATCTTTGTTTGTATGTATATATGTATGCTCACATGTATGTATGCATGCATGTATGTATGTATATATATATGTGTGTGTGTGTGCGCGCGTGTGTGTATGTGCGTATATATATGTATGAATGTATATATGCTTATAGATTGAAGCAATAAAAAGAAATACACGATGAGAAAGTGGTTGAAAGTAAGAAAAAGATGGATATAAAACTACTGGTTTTGAGAAGATGGTATAGATAGAGGACTGAAGAGACCTTATTCTTAAGAAAACAATAATAAAAATCATAAGTAGATGACAAACATATGTACAAAAGCAATGATTTATTACAAAATCAAACTTTGCACACAATTTTAATAGTATTATTATTATGGATGAATATATATGATGGATTGATATTATTTAAAAAGGCCTTTAATAGTCATTTTAATTAAAGCTTTTTTGAAAAACGTTATATCTCTACCATCATTTCATGTGATTAGTATCACTCCTTGAATCTTCCTTCCAGATAAATCATCCTTAAAACCATGTCAAATATGTTCTCTTCCCATGCTTTTTAGTTTTAAATTCATTCCTTCTCCATTGATCACAAGAAAGTTTCTGTTTATATGCAGTTAATTGATTTGGTAGTATGTCCAACTTTGCAGTAGCCTCCTCCCATTCATCAAGAACTTTGTTATCATCCATAGCTTCCAAAATGTGTGGAAAAAAAATATATCACTTTTTCACTAGTAGAGTACATGATACATTCATGTTGAACTTGAGATGGATGATTCACTTTACATCCATAGCAATTTTCTTTCACTACTTGCTCAACAATATTCAACATAGTGAGAGCATAATGAAGATTAAATTCGTCTTCTAATATTCTACTGGTTCTATCATCTATATGAGTTGTAAATTGTATTAAAGTATTTTCCATGATGCTTTAAATAGTTTCTCAAAAGAAGATAAACTAAATCAAAAGCACTTCTGTTACTGAGAACTAATTTTCTCTGATATTACTGAAAGGAAGACTAATGCGATCAAACTTTATAAATCAACATTATATAGACCATGGGTTTTGCTCCGCCCATAGTGGTCTCTGCCTGCTTCGATAATCTGATATCATACCTTCTCCATATGAACTTTCAAATTGTATCATTCCAAGCACTAGTTTCAGAATATGCTCCTCCCATTCTTTACTTTGCAACATTTTATTCCTCAGTTGATCTGAAAGCAATTTCTCTTTGTAACTTTCTAATTGGTTCTGAGGAATATCAAGCTTAACAATATACTCCTCCCACTCCTCCCATTCTTTCAGTACGTTTTTTTACATCCACTGCTTCCAAAATCTGATAAAAATATTTCTTCAATCTGCTGTTAGGGGTGAGGGTCTTGCATTCATGTTGCAAAAAATCAAACTCGTTTGATTTACATCCATTACAATTTGCCATTGTAACACTTTGAAGATGATCTAACATATGTAATCCAAAAAGGCTGTTAAATTCTGTCTTCATGCTGTCAACAAGAGTGACATTGAAGTTTTCCATTCTTAAATTCAATTAGATATATTTTCCACAATGAAATTTAAAACCGAGTTTAGAACTTATCTTAAGCTGCTCTGACCTGTATTGTGTACTATCTTTCATCGCCATGTCTGGTATATCATTGCTCTTCAATTCTCCATAACCAATCATTTTCAAGTAAACACAATTGGGCGACCATCGCCTATGTTCTGCCCACGGTTCATCAGATTTCTCCCAATCTCGAAGCTTTATGTCGCAAGCAAAACATGTAGTACAATCACCTTCTCCTGTATAGTAAAATCCAGCCTTTGCCAAGGAATACTTGTCAGGTGTTATTTGTTTAGGCCAGTTCATAAAGCTATCAAGTCTATCTTCACTAAATATCATATCATATCGCGTGAATTGGAAACATTTCATGCAATGCATAGTAGCATTAGCAGAATCAACTTCTAAATCCATATTTCAACAGTCTAAATTTCAATCTAAAAATGATTTAAGGAGTTGTATACTCACGTTCAAGTTACATACTGACTCAAATATGCCAAGTGGTAGCTTTATAGACTTCCTCCCCTCTAGAATCATAATAACAATTTCATTTTTCCATCTTTTTACAACTATCGAATACTTCTCATTCAGTATACAAGAAATTTTTCTCCGTTCTGGTTGCCAGTGTAACTCACTAATATCATCAAAACTATCTTTAAAATTACAACTAAGCATGTCGATTTGTGCTTGAGCCATATCTTCTGTTAGTAATGTTATTTCATATGGAGTATTGAGAGATTTATCAAAACATGTATTCTTTATAGCAACATCTCTTCACATGTGAAGCGCTCGTCTTCACTGATCACTGACATTTCACCTCTGTCTGTGTGGGTTCTAGTCTGTGACTCAACCAATGTGGATATGTGATAAAGGTCAATAGCTGCTCTGTGAGCCAATGGTCTTTCCCGGAGTTTTCCCGGGTTCTTCCTCCACCAGTTATACTAACTGACATGTATAAACTATCTTGCGTTGACAAATGACGCTAAACTCCAAATCAACAACAATAACAATGAGGGAGCTATCATTATTGGTTATTTATAGATCAATCGTGAAAACATGTTTAGAGTGAAATAACAGTTACTTTTATAGAAATCATATACAATGAATGTAAAGTCTAGTATTAAAAGGATGCAAATTGATGAATGAAATGTGCTCATAAAATGGAGAAGTTTCTTTTTTTCTTTTCAAAGTACTATAATTATACAATAACTGGTCCTTGAACAACAATGGAGAGTAAGATATAAGTTGTGATGCTGATTGTCTCTGTTGGTATCACGGTACCAATTGTTTTTCCATAGACCTTAATGTTAATGTTTGGTGAAATAAAAATACCTTCTCTTCTACTTTAGCATGCGTGTCACACACTGTCATAGAGAACAATATTAGATTGTCAATTTGACAGTGACAGAACCAGGTACTCCATGGCATTTAAGAGAGATAACTCTGCTGGAACTAGACAGGGGTCAGAGTTATCCAGTCACAACAGACACATTTTCAGGGATGTGTATCACATTTTTAAAAAATCATAAAAAATACAAAACATGATCTACATATGAATTAACATAATCTCACATGTTGCTAAGAGACTCAACTTTTTTTTAAGCCAGACAGAAACTACAACTCTTACATAATACACCAATCACAGCTAGTTTTGTTGTTTATTTCTGAATACAATGTTACACCTTAAGCTCCACCCCCCTGGGCTTGCGCAATTGGTACCGTGATACCTGTTTGTATAATGAATGCTTTATGTCAGCCGTATGATATACAAACATTTTGCACTGCAGCTGATTCAGTCACATGTTCACTGTTTACGATCATATTCACAAGGTATAATTCTTTAAAAAGATTAAAAGGTATTATGCATATAAATTGGATTCTGATTTTTTTCTATACCTAGGAAATCAAAATTAGGAGTGTGTGTGTGTGTGTGTGTGTGTGATTTATAAAATTTGAGTAGATTAGTTTTTAAGTCACATTTTACTTTTGGTAACTTTTTTTAAGGGATGTAATAATAATATGTTTATAACTTTGATCGTGATCTTTTTTCTTTAGATTGAAATCAAAATTAGGGATTGTTTTCTTTTATTATTATTTTTTTCTTTAGATTGAAATCAAAATTAGGGATGTGTGTGTTTTTTTATTTATTTGTTGAGTAGATACAGTTTAAAACAAGTTTGATATTTTGTGATCATATATTCAGAGTATAATAATATACATATAATTTTGATTTTTTTTTTTTGTTTAAATTTTATTTACATTGATATCAAAATTAAATATATGTGTGCATTTGTGTGTTTGTATCTTCAATTTATTTTTATCTAAGTGGATTTGTTTAGGAGTGTGTGTGTGTGTGTGTGTGTGTGTGTGTGTGTGTGTGTGTGTGTGTGTGTGTGAATAATAAAAATCACTTAGCACATTTCTTCTATCATAGTTCAATCTGTCTTTGTATGCTCTTAGAGATGTCACCATGCTGGTAAAAAGCTCCACTTCATCCCATTTCAAGCTTACTGATTTAGATTTAGTGTAATCAAAAGTTCCATCCTTGGAGAAACATTTAGAATTATCTGCCAAATGTAAATATGTAACTCCATTGTAGCTATTTAGAGTTACCTCCTTACATTTTCCAAATCTTGCTCTGGTTTTAGTCAAGTATCCTTCTTTATCAAACATTTCATAAAACCCAGAAGATGCCATATTCAACGAGAAGCTTATCAAACAACTGACGGCTCAGACTTGTGTGTGAAGTTGATTCTTCTGATCATTCTCTTTTATACTAATCGAGTATAGTATAGTAAATGATATGCTCATATTTTCCAAAAAAGGTATTCCCACCATTTTACGCAGATGTTAATGTTTTATCTTAATAAAAATTAATAATAAATAAAGCAGTACAAAGTAAAAGTATGGCCTTGATATAACTTTCTGATTTGTATATAGATGTTTTTAATATCATCATAACACTTATGATTCAGGTTTGATTAATTTCTTTTTTAAAAGCAGTACAAAGTATGGCTTTGATATGACTTTCTGATTTGTATATAGATGTTTTTAATATCATCATAAAACTTATGATTCAGGTTTGATTAATTTCTTTTTAAAGCAGTACAAAGTATGGCTTTGATATGACCTTCTGATTTGTATATAGATGTTTTTAATATCATCATAAAACTTATGATTCAGGTTTGATTAATGTAAATGTAAAATATCTAGGATTCATTCACCTCTCTAAATGGTTGCTTACAATGACGATAGTTTACCTAGTGTGACCTTTGTTTAACCCCCACACACCGGCGGTGTGCTTAATGCTTCCATGGATCAAGTGACTGGGTAGTCGATCATATCTATTAATGTACATTTGGTTTCATATGCGGAGCGAGGTGAGAATTTAAGGTGTAAATAAATTATATCTATCAGTGTTTCAACAAAATAGAGAATTCAGTACAATGACCTGACTGGTAGATTTGATGGCAGACAAGTTTACCTTGTATGGTTTTGATTTAGTCTCAAAAATCTAACAGGCAATAAAAAGAAATGGTAATGTACATCATATCCTTCCAAACAGTGGTACAAGTAGTTTACCTTGCATGATCTTAATTTGCGAATATTTCTCATTAAGTATACAAGAAACGTTTCTCTGTTCTGATAACTAGTATAATTCACTAATAGTTATTCTCTATAGCAACGCCTCTTCACATGTGAATGAACTTAATTGACATGTTGATGTAAAATATCTAGGATTCATTCTCCCCTTTAAATGGTTGCTTACAATGACGATAGTTTACCTAGTGTGACCTTTGTTTAACCCCCCACGCACTGGCGGTGTGCTCTGGAATGCACGACCTTTGTTTGACCGCATTCCATCCTCACCGGTGCTGCACCGGCGGCAGTTTACTACTACTTACGTGTTCCATTTTATTGTTATTTTCAGTATTGCTATCTGTGCAAAATTACATTATGCACATTTCAATATCGCTATATGTGTGATAGATTCATAATTTCATTGCATTCCCATTTCAATATCGTTATATGAACGACAGATCCATAAATTCATACATATTCCAGTATCGCTTGATGAGTTAACAGATTGATGAATAAATGAGTATTACATTGATAAGTGCATCAATCACATGCTTTGGTCACCCTTGGTACTTAATAAGACCTTGTTTATATTGGGGTGTAGTTCATATACTCTTATTTGTTGATTGGTGATAGGATGTTATTCACGTTTGTTTAAAATTCCATTCGTTAAATTCGTCTTTGATTTTTCTCTTTGAGTTACTTGTTGTTGATAGTTCCATGTTAGGAACTTTATAATTGTCCTTATCTTTTTGTTATAATGGTGTCAGATTTGTTCATCTTTAAATTGCGTTTATAAATAAACATCTTATTAACGCAGTTGCTTTCGGTGTATTCACTAATCCAGTCCCAACCCGGCTTCATCCTGTGACAATGTTGTTTGCATTTGGACCCGATTTATACG
The DNA here is from genome assembly GCA_029931535.1 of Margaritifera margaritifera. NCBI lineage: Eukaryota > Metazoa > Mollusca > Bivalvia > Unionida > Margaritiferidae > Margaritifera > Margaritifera margaritifera. The sequence goes on along the minus strand of JAQPZY010001649.1, from coordinate 1,788,495 downwards.
CGAGTATATACGGCAATAATTTAGAATTGTATTTCGTTATGTGCACCATGTAATTACTGACTGGAATGACTTGAACTTTTGAATTGTATTTCGAACACTCGATATTAATAGTTTCATCTTTCTCGTTATTAGCAGACATACCGTCTTAAACTTTGTTCGTGTACATTTCAAGCGTGTATAAAAACCACCAGGTATTAAAACAGTTTTATTTTATTCTTTTATTCCCGTCGTTGATGTAATAAAATATGCTGTCTTTTAATTCGTTCGAAATGTTGCAATGACCGACAAAACCGATTCTCTATAATGAGATTGATAGTTTACCATCTCTTTTATCAATTCGATTGGTAAAATAAAATTCTTTCTCAGGTTATCCTTGTATCGTAATATATCTTTCCATTTTGGATTTGATAAATTGATGTTTACTTCTGTTTTCTGTTGTAGACCAACATTTCCTTGAAAGCTTTTGCAACAAGCCCAAGTAAAGATCCACCAAATGTAGTGAAAACAAGAAGGATAATAATTCATGTTGTTATTCCTGCAACTCCTAAACCAGCAGTTACTACACCCATACCGCTGAAACTACACCCATACCACTGAAACTGTAGCCATGCTTAATTTCTAATCAGTTTAAAATCTTATATGCTATTTTTGTATTTCTATCTGACACTTTTGTAATATTCGATCTCTTGATCCAAATTATTCTTAATTTACTTGATCTTTTGCTAACCCGAAATTCATATCATCTCTTTCTTAAGTGTAGGTGTTTTCTCTCCAGTTTATATGTATGAAATAGTCTGTTTAATCACTTAATTATTTTTGTCTAGCAGGATCCCGTTTGATACCAAGAAGTCAGTTGTAAAATTGGAAATTGAAATTAGAATAAAGATTTTTAATGCTTCATCAAATTCAGTTAACTCAGTGAACTTATCGACATACCAAATATCTCTTTCACAAACACGCTGTATAATGTTTTTAAGAACTGGACCATGTTAAATAATACTAACCATGTTCTTTGCTTCACTCATTTATTATTGTGAATTTGCACAATACTTTTTGCTTGCTTAAAACATTTCTTGGATCAGATTTTGCTGTTTTTTAATTCTTGTGGTTGTTCTTTACATTTAAAAATGTAACCAAATGTGATATTTGAATATATCAACGGCAAAACTAAACAACTCTTGTTGAGCTAACTTTTTTCACCTTCAGTTAGTCTTCATTTTTCTTGTCATACGTTTACACTCGCCACTATAGAGACCTGCTCAGATTAATCTGAGTCGTGGGAATTTAAAGTAAATTTCAGTCACAATCTGGGAATACAGTTTCAGAGAGAGAGAGACAGACAGACAGACAGAGACAGAAAAAGACAGACAGACAGAGTGTGTGTGTGTGTGTGTTTTGAAATGTTCTGTAACATTCCGATTGTTGTCATTGAACTGTGCCAGTGTCAAGACGTTCCAAAATCAGAGGGGACAGATGCCTTCCAACAGTATTCCCATCTGAGTGGTACACTAGTGCTCTGATTGTTAACTTTAAAAGGGAAGAAATTTCGTATTGAAAAAAGATGTTTGTTTTCCTCAGTTGACCCCATTGATATCCTATGAGATTTTGTGTGTGTGTGTGTGTGTTATACTTAGGTAACATTGTAAGCATTGCTACTATTTTATCATGACGGATGAGTCATTCATTTCGATTTTTAAAAAAAAGATCCTGCATCTTGAGAGCTGTACAAGAAATTACATCTGGTTCCATAATCCGCTTGAAAACGGATTATTTGAGGCTTGCCTTACTAGTTTTATATAGTACATGTATGACTGATAGGTAAATTGTAAGCAACAATACGAGCCCCTTGGTAAATTCTTTGTTCATTTTGACTGCACTTGCATTTGATCTGAAAGTGAGAAAAGCATCTTGTTACCGTAATAAAAGACAGATAGCACATACGTGAAAGCGGATTTTGTTTGAAGTCTGGCAACTTAATCATAAATCCGGAACCATGTTGATTACCCTAGCTGGAGGGAATGTAAAAGGATAGAAGGAGGGATGGATACATGTATCAGTCGTAAGGAAAACCTAGAAGAGGTGGCAAAAACAAAGGATAAGAAAAAAATTGGCTATTTTTGAGAAATAATGTTCAGTATTGATACAATGACATTGAGTTTTGAAATTCATAGTCTTACTGAGTACATTTGTTTTGATTCTGTAAAATACCATGAGGTAAGAAAGATATATGGCATAATATGGGACAATTAAGAAAATACGTTTTACATATTGCTAAAACTAAAAATAGTGCAATTTAAATGTTGAGAAAAAGGAAATTTAATTCTTTATTTTTAGTAGTAGTAGTATCAATACATGTACTGTACGTATGCATACTATGCAATATACATGAGTGTTATGTCCGACTACTACAATTATATTCTAGTAAATTCAACATTTGTTTTAGTACATATAAAAAAAATTCAATCCTTGTTTATTTAAAAATTGTATAGTTTTTACTACAAGTAGTGTGCATTCTCGTAGAATAGCAAGTTGGTATCTGGATTAGATAACATAACAATATACCTTAACACCTGGCAAAGTCATGCACATGACTTAAGATTAAAAGAATAATTACACTACATGCCATTGTTACGCCTTGAATGTCATGATGTGCTAGTAGTTTTGAATGTTCTGATGTGCCACAATGATGTAATCCAGAATATCTTTGAATGAATTCACAAAAAATACTAAGACCATGTATTAATCCCAAAAAGTCCTAAAGTCTGTGAGCACTTTAGTATTTCCAATGAATATTTAAAATAAATAATTCCTCTCTGAATTTGTTCTGATTTTCACAACACAACTATAAACATCTGATTATTAAACCAAATTCCTTAAAGACTGATAGTTAGCATAAGAATGACATACTGCTTACAAAACTTCCTATATATAAACACAGGTCACATGACAGAATTTTCTAGAAGACCATATGGCTTACCTAACAAATATCAGTAATTCTAGTGGAAGAACCAATAATAATAGCCCATGTATCAATTTCACATGATCGAAGATCCACAGAAGCAGATCATTATGAACGCTAATCACCTAATTATTACGAGTACAGTAAAATTATATATACACAGCCCCCCTCTCTCTCACGCACACACACACATCATGGTCACACGCAAAAGACTTTATTCAACGTAACCTTGAAAATATAAAATTTTGGGGTCTGCGATAAACATGTCATTCCCAAAAGGTACTAAATTTTTAAATATATATTTTTTTCTCTTCATTAAAATATTTCTAATTCGGTGCTTTATGAAGTTTTTAAAATTTGCACGTGCCTCTTATAATGCGTTTGATTCTAAAGTCATTTTCAAATGTATTTAAAAGATCATGCAGTTATTACGCTAAGTGCGACATCCAGTGGGCAATATTTCAATTTTTTTAAACCATTATCTTTTGCTATATATATGTCATCGAAACGACAGAAACAACTGTGGAACTATCAGTAATTTATTCCTGGATGAAGCAAGTGGACATTGTATCTACTATATAGGGATCATATACGGTTTGCTAAGTTCTTAGGTTAGTCCGTTTTTGTAAAACCATCGCTTACTGCTCAGCTATAAATGAGTTCTCATTACATTCATACGTCATAGATATGACATCACTTTTTTACTTAGGAGTATCGTAGAGCTGCGAACTCTGGGAGAGACTTGACGTAAAATAGCATGGTTGTGACTCCCGTCTCTTATTAATAATGATAAATTTAAGAATAAGTATACAATTTGAATAATTGCAATTACAGTCAAAGAAAAGAATAAAGCAAACGAAAATTATACGAGACCTTTGGAAATCTATAGTCTTTTACAACTCGCCGTAAATTGGCCGCACAGGTCGCGCATGCCTTCTGTTATGAAAAAACGATGTGATTTCAATAATTGTGTCATACCCAAAAAATAAAATTCTAAAAAATCACTCACCAACATACTCTTTCCTTAAAGTATTTGATAAGAAGAGTCAACCTGTACAAACTCACTCAGCTATTATTTGTTATGGCAATTAGTGACAGGATACTTTTCCCATTCTTTTCTGTGCAATGGCTCTTATTTGGGGAAAGACCCTCAACCAAGAGTAGCGCAAGAAGATGCACACAAACTTACATATTTAAAGTGATTTTGGATTGCTTGGACTATTAGCTGTGCAAATATATACATTTGTCTAAAAGTTAAATACTCCAACATTTCACAATCAATCATCCTAAACGCGTTTTCTAGAACACAAAGGAAGAGTTTTGAGCCCATTAGAATAAAGTCTATGTTCTTACATAAAGAAGTGAATTACCAAGAAAAGACCGGTTTATAAAGAGAAAAAAAAGAAAAGAATAAAAACAACAACATGTACTCAAGTGTCTATCGGTACTAAGACTAACAGGTGTGAAATGGTAAATCTAAGGGTCCCGCATGATGGCAAGAATTAATAAAACAATAAAGCTAAGAAGGGCCATAACTCAGCGTGAAAAGGCCACAACTGAAGATATGAAAAGGCACGTGCACTAGAAGCTTTAAATTGCAAGACACAGCAGTTGTTTCTCATAATCTCGCGGTAAATCATATTTCCGTAATAAATACAATGGTGCGACACCTTTCTGTTGTTTATCCCAGCTACAGCGCAACAAGGAATTTATCCAAGAGTTTGAACTCCAAATATCAAAGAAATGTTTCGTTTTGTGGTAAGTTGGGAAGAAAAAAAATGAAAGGATAGAAAAACAATGAAAATTAAATCCACCTGTATACCCTCCTTCACCACTACACCCCTACCAAACACAAAAACAGTAAATAATTTTCCCAGTTAACAGAAAATGGTCGTCTGCTTGTCAATGGATGTTACTGACATATCAGAATCACATGACAGCTTACCGCATCGTTCGGTCGAGTGAACAAAAGTACGGTAGAAAATAAGGACTATAATTCTTGAATCCTGCACACTTCTTTAAAGCACTAAAACTAAGATACTTTCATTATCTGTTGCTTTTATTATTAAAATAAAAATATGCGTTCTTCAAGAGTGACAGCATTGAACTAAATAGTTAAATCAGACAAAATGAGATTTAAACAGGTAATTTCATGTAATTTAAAAAATCTATATTTTCACTAATGCCTTTTTTGTGTTGAATTTTCTGTTAAATGCTAAAGATAGCGCCGTCGATCACATGATGGCTTTGTTTACATATCTTGAACAGGAAAACCAAATTTGGGAATTTATACAACTAGATAGCCAATGTAAATATTTGGTTTTAATCATGTGGGGTTTTTATACAACGTGAGAAAAATTTACACTCGAAATGTATATTCTCTACGGACTTTTTCGTTTCAGTATTATTTCATAATGAACATATATTCTACATCAAAAGACATTGAGTCTATTATAATAAAATGTGTATCCATTCACCAGTGTCTATTTTTAAATTTCTCTCTCCCTCTGTCTCTGTCTGTCTGTCTGTCTCTCTCTCAGTCTATTGAGTCATGTATTTATATAGTAAAGAACAAGCAAGCAGTGATGTAAGTGCACAAACTACATGTTGAATTAACGGATTTTTTTTTTCATATTTAAATTTTTTTATTTTTTATTTCAAAAACATGGAGACGCTATGAACTAATAATATCCATACCTTGACCTAACTGGCACATTCCGGTCATATGCCACGTGACTTTTTAGTTAGCTTCACGAACTATAGAAGCCACTTTCGGAAATAAGCAAAATTACACACGCTCGGAAAAACGGTAATTCTGAACTAATGTACATTAATGACATTTTTTTTAACGATGATTAAATGAAGTAGATATAGTTGAACACTTTCTATGGTTTTTTTTAATAGATTCTCACAATAGTATAACAAACGCGTTAAAATTCACGTTAAGTGCACGAAAAGTTGTTGTTCGAGGCTATCTATTGACAAGTTTGACAAATCGGCAGTAGCTCAAAATATTTTAACTACAGTATTCTCACACCCTCCCGTTTGTTTGTACCCCCCTACCGATTTAAAAACAAAAAACATCAAGGATATAAAAAAATTCACCACAAAACTTAGTCATTACTTACATCAATTTATAATTTGTAACCAGATTGTCGCCAGGGGGTCCCTGACACTGTCAACTTAATGTCGTTTCAAACCAAACGGAAGCTCTCGATGTAAACAAGCAGACAGACTGCTGACTGTCCTAGCCAGGTTTCTAGAACAGTCCAATTCAGTAAAAAAACTGTGTCATCTGCGTCTAACATTTGTAATGTCTAGTTTTAATATTTATTTTTTAAAAAAATTGAACAAATGGAAAGAAAAAACTCTTGCACACATATGTTCAAAGAGATGTAACTCCTAAATTTACGGAAATACTGAGATGATAAAAAACGGTAAACTACATCACACCTGTTGCTTGAAAACATAGACATAGACTCGCCCATGCAAATATGGCGACCGTGTTTTTAAAGAAACTCTCGTATGATTCGAAATGTTAACAAGTTGACAGTGTTAGAGACCACCTGGCGACAGTCAGGTTAGAAAGTATAGATTGATGAATGAAATGACTAAGTTTTGTATATTTTTTTAAAATATATTTCTGGTGCTATTTGTTTTTAAAATTGGTAGGGAGGTACAAACAAACAGGAGGGTGTACGAATACTAGAGTTGCACGGACATCCTATTGTCAAAAAATAAAATATGTTTAATTTTTTTAACAGTCAACTGACATAAAGAAAAAGATATAAAAACGATCAAAAGTACAACTCCTCTTTATATAAAAAAAATTACCCACAATGTATTAACGTTAATAAAAGCGCATGTGATTCTACGAGGCAATTTACATATTAGCTGACTGCTATTAGAAAATGTCACATGAGCTACAGCGGTCACTTCCTATATAAAGATCCATGACTAATAGGAGAAAAGAGCTATAACTCTTTAAAAATAACAACACTCTATTTAGTGCGTAATGCGCTCGTCTTTCGGTAACGTAAACTATGGCCTGCAATAAGTTATGATTAAGTTCTTTAAAGAAACAAAGCAGTAAAAGAGACACACTAAAATAGTATGGTCCGACCTAGAATTTATCCCATGCTAATACTGCATTGTTGCTGCAGCATCAGTGAAATATATTAACCGTAAGCATTCTTTGTGACAAACTAGGCTAGAATGACTATACCTCTAATCCACACTATCGAGAATTTTTCTGTACACAGTAATTACAATTGTGCTCAAAATTTAAAAAAAAATTATGATTCTCTATAACTTTGTTCAGAGTAAGGGGTTAGAATCACGAAAATGTCGGAATTATCTCATTGCTTGTATCTGTATATAGTATCATCTCAAATCTCAATGAAACTCTGAGACTTAAGGTATGGTGTTTTATTTTTGAGCTTTTCTTAGTCAGCTCAGTTGTTTCCTAACACAGTTTCGTGACCACAGATCCACTTTAAGATTATTTAAAAAAAAAAAAGACTAATTGTGGCGCTCACACTCAGACTACTCAAAATGTTGACGTCTGATTGGTCAGTACTCAAACATTATCATATCAGTCGTCAGTATTTTAAGTTGAATCTAAGTCTGAACAAGCATGATATTTTTGTAAACTCCAAAACAAGAAATCGATTTCAGAGTGTAAAAGTATGCACCATTATTGAATTTAAAACAATTACGCAACAATTTATGGGTTTTTAGTTTTAATATCCGTAGAAAAAAATATGTACAGTTAATAAAACAAAAGGTTCATATAGAAAATCAACCTGACTGACATAAAGACAGTCTTGCATACAATTAATGGATGTGTAAAACAAAAGGTTCATATAGAAAATCAACCTGACTGACATAAAAACAGTCTTGCATGCAATTAATGGATGTGTAAAACAAAAGGTTCATATAGAAAATCAACCTGACTGACATAAAGACAGTCTTGCATACAATTAATGGATGTGTAAAACAAAAGGTTTATATAGAAAATCAACCTGACTGACATAAAGACAGTCTTGCATACAATTAATGGATGTGTAACACAAAAGGTTCATATAGAAAATCAACCTGACTGACATAAAGACAGTCTTGCATACAATTAATGTATGTGTAAAACAAAAGGTTCATATAGAAAATCAACCTGACTGACATAAAGACAGTCTTGCATGCAATTAATGGATGTGTAAAACAAAATAATGAAGACTAATTTCCCTCAGTCGATTATTCTGTCATTTTATATTGCTCGTGTAATGTTGCTCATCGGTTGAACGATACAGCTTGGAAGGAGGGCAAGACGGGAGGGAGCAAGGATAGATTTAAATTGGCGTTTAGTACATGCTATATGCAGGTAAGTAAAATCAAGCCACCTAAAGTCAAATAGAATGAAGGAAAGTGAAGTGAACAATGCAAGGCAAGCAAATTTTTTTTTTAAAAATGGTAATATATAAAGATAAATTATGTATCTGGGTAGGTAATGCTAATTCAAAAAACTATCCGGGTAGGTAATGCAAAATTCAAAACCGCAAGCGTAATTCACAAAATTCAGGTACTATATAGTTACCTCAGTTAAACCGAATTTATCTTGCAGTTATATATATATATATATATATATATATATATATATATATATATATATATATATATATATATATATATATATATATATATTACAGTAAATAATTTGCATTATCTACAGAAAACTATATATTACCCGAATTGTTTGTGAAAATCGCCGCTAGTATATATATATATATATATATATATATATATATATATATATATATATATATATATATATATATATATATATATAAATTGCGTCAGATAATGTGAATTATCTGCCAGGTATCCCTGTATTACCTCATCACGAATTGTAATTACCTGACAGTCAATCGTATTAAAGTAATATAGGGATACCTGGCAGATAATTAACATTAACTGAAGTAATTCATAGATACCTGTTGCGATAAAAAAAAAATCGGTAATATATAATTACCTGGAGATAATGCCAATTAGTGTCAGATAATGTATAGATACAACCTAGATAAACCTAGTTTATATGTGGTAACTATACATTACCTGGATCATTGTGAAATACGCGAACAATAATTAGCATTAGCATCAGGTAATTGTAATATCTAGGAAATAGATAGATAAATATGCATTATCGGCCATTTTTAATTATCTTGAGATCCAGGTAATATATGGATACCTACCAGATAAACTATGCTTATTTGAGTGTATTGCCGGTATTTGTGTGAATTTCGCTTGCATTTTAATTAATATTACCTTCCCTGAACCTAAGTTATCTCAGGTAATTCATAGATACCTGCCGAGAATTTAAAAAAAAATAATTTAGTATATGGTTACCTCGAGATAATGTTAATTAGGTCCAGGTAATATACGGATACCAGCCAGATAAACTAGGTTTATTTGAGCTAACTATATATTGCCTGATTCTTCTGCGAATTTAGCTTGCCATAGCAGTGAGTAGAACGTAACTCAAAGAAAAGTGATGAACTGATGTGGCTTAGTCGTTAAGGCGTTGTTCGTGACCAAAAGGTTGCGGGTTTGATTCCCACAATCGGATAAGCCAAGATCGGCTACCACGCTGCGTCCTTGGGCAAAGCACTTTACTTTATTTGCCACGACACCATGTAACTTTGAAAGTGTTACTGTACCAAAAATTTAAAACACAAAATCTCTTATTATAAGTGAAATAAAGGAAAGTAAAATTAAATGAGGTGAAGGGATACATATTTATTATTCTAGGGTAAATTAAAGCACAGTAGATTACATGAAGAAAGTTAGAGAAGAAAGTAGAAGGAAATGTAAAAGCAGGCGCTGCATGTATACCCAAGCACTTGCAAAAATCCTTTCACACTACAGTTTGAGAGGGATCGTTCTTTGCGTGTTTGTCACATGGGTAATTAGCGTAAGAGTTGCCTTCCTGTTCCGTTCCTCTTCTCCACTTTAGTGCCATAAAATCACTGTTAGAAGTTTATGACAACATATATATTAAATCCAGTGGGGGGACCATATTAGCCATAATGGGACAATGGAATATATTTTACCACTAAAAATATCGTTACGGTGTTTTGTGCTATTCGAAGTCACGATCGATGCTAGGGAGTGGCTGAGTTTGTCAACGGTCGTTATAATGTGACAAAACTCCTTTAAATATAAAATTTGGAGCAGTCTGGCATAATTGGAAAATTGGGGTTTCACGTATTAAGATAAGTGAACGAAAAATTCAGCATCAATCAGAAATTTCCGTGGACAGTGTAACCACGATGGCGTTGCAAGTAACGAATAGTTTTCTAAGTTGTGTATTTTCCCTTATTTTCATTTGTCAAAATGTTTCAGCGCAATCTAACTACTGTAAGAACGAGACCCTGACCACCAAGTTCAAGACTTCGTGTGTATCATGTTCTCAGAATTACTACACAAGATGTCCGGCAGCTACGAAACTGACCAGTGGCCGTGGTTTGTCCGACTGTACGTATTATCAAGAGGTCACCTTTCCTCGGCCTGAGTTTGCTCGTCTATCTGGCTGTAGACATGTTTGTGAGAAAGCTATAGAAATTCAACATTGTTGCCCTGGGAGATGGGGAAAGTATTGCGATGGTAAGTCTAAAGATCGCATCTTGTTGTTTTTTTTTGTTTTTTTCCTTCTATATCTACACACCATCTTTCTCCCGTTCTGGGGTTGGGATCGGGGCATTGACGGCGAAGCCCTACTCTTAGGTATATCCTTTAAAACTTTTGATGCAGTCTCTGTAGTTTCTGTTGATGAAAACGAAGTGATTGCATGCGACTTCTTCTCCTCCTTTTCTTCCTCCTCCTGCTTTTGTAGTATTGTGTACCCGACAATACGTTCAGCAAAGAAGACTCACTAAGAAGGAAAATGAGAGTACGCTATTTTGAATTATTGTACAATGTTCTTCCTTGTACAAATTTGTCTTTTCCTTTGTTGCTTAGTATGTCTTCCAGAAGAAGTTATCGACTGAAATTACAATTACCACAGTTTGATGATTCCGCTAAGGAGTGGGTATCAAAATATATACGGGTGGCGGTGGTGGGTGATCTGTCTGATACAAAATGGGTAAATACTAACAGTACTAGAAAGGAAATATTTGAATGAATACATACAAAAATGTGTGTATTAATTTTTTTAGAAAATGCATATTTTCTTAAATGTTCAGTCTATTACACATGAAACGAGAAGTGGATTTCTAACTGAGTGTTAAATTCAGTGCATACATTGGATGTTTATGTAGTTTTATCCTTGGATGAAGACCATTCGGTACGAAGGACTAATTGGCCACTGCACTAAATAAAGGCAATATAGGGGAATTGCTCGTGAACTCAAAGTTCACGTAATTTTGTTTTGTCTTCTCAAAATGGGGAAATACCACGCATTTCTACATTTCAAAAATAGATTTTTTTTTTTTAAAGAATGTCCTGGAGGGGCGGAAAACAGTTGTAACAACCACGGAATCTGCAATGAAACCATCTACGGCGATGGCGTATGCACTTGTTACGTAAGTATGGATTCAGGTTAAAAATAATTTTCCAGCAAATTGTATTATTGAAATGAAGTATCCCCCCCCCCCCCCATTCCCGCCCATGATACAGACACTTAACGCAGAATAAAGGCTTGAAATAACTTCAGACAGTGCATGTCAGAATACAAATTATGTTCAGAAATGAAATGTATTTTGTTTTAGCAAATATTTGAAGTCCAGTCATCTTTTTAGATGGCATCCATCTGTCAATACAATGTCTCAGTCACTTGACAACAGTATTTGTTCCTGATGTATGTTACTTTAAATTTTTGTGGAAAAAGACATAGCTTGGATGATGGAAATGCATGAATTTTTCGACTCATTTACAATTGTGGTATTTTATGCACATTCTAATAATGGAATATCATTGTAGATTTTAGAATTTTTTTGATTGCTAGCAATGAACTTCTCATTTTAGTAAAAGAGCCTAATAAACAACGCAATTACTTACTTTAATGGAATCACTTCTGATCATCTTTGATGTGCAATATATGAACCAACAGTAGAGTGAGAAGGTCATACACTTGTTCCAGTAATATGAAAATCAGAAGCAATCGCGATGTGACAGTTCTTTATTGGAATTTTGTTTATATCTGCAATGTAAAAGTAATTTAGTTCTCTTACTTTCAATCAAATCAATGTAAACAGACATTACAACTGGTACACGATTAATAATAGCAGAAATAAAAAGGCGTCCAATCAGTCTCAATCTTAGGAAATGTACAAATGCCGACAAGAAACATCCTCCAGTATTATGCATTTTGTAAACTCCTGGCTATATCTCCACCTGTCTTAATCTCCTAATGTCAGCACATCGACATTATAGTATATTATTACAAGTGAGAGAATTACTGGGAAATATTGCTAGAATCAATACAGTTTCCAACTGTTTTCAGGGGAATTTCAGTGGATATGCCTGTGAGAGATGTGCAAATGAGACACTGTACGGGCCTAACTGTACTGAGGGTGAGTATTAATACTGTATTTTGAACAGACTTTGAATAATGATATTTCACACACACACCCACAGACACACAGTGCGAAAGAGAGATTATGCTTGAATGCGTCAAAAATATATGGTCTTGATCTATAATAAATATGTATCTCAAAGAAAATTTCCCATATATTCAAGGAGACTGTAGTTTTTTGCAAGTACGGTTACCAATAAACGCACCTCAAAAGAGACGGAACTCAAAAGTACTCAGGTAGTACGAACTTTTATCCTCAATGTGGCCTTTGTCAAACTTTAGTTACCGGACTTCTACAATATTTGCAGCATGCCAATGTGTCCATGGTACGTGCAATTGGGGGATCAATGGAGACGGTTCGTGCCGATGTTTTTCTGGGTACAAGGGAACCTATTGTGATGAAGGTAACGCCCCACTTCTTTCTTCCTGTCTTCCTTTCCAGTGGCAATTAAGTGCATAAGAGATATATAACTAAAACAGTGATAGACAGATAGAATGAGCGAGTGAGGAAGGGATGGAGAGAGGAAAGAAGGGAGTATGGTATTAGAGACTGATATGAGATTTTTTTTTAACATAAGGAAAGCAGATAAATATAGTTCACCAGATAAATCTATATTTTCATTTGAAAAAAAAAAAAAAAAATATGACAAGAAGGTAAGAACGTGTAAATACAACTGGGAAACTACATCAATATTACGCTTATGACGCACGAAGACACCAACTGACGACAAGAAAAAAAACCAACAAGAATTTGCATGAATTAGATATACATTAACAGGAAGAAAATACGAAGACTGCATATTTTATACATCTTTACAACCCATAAACCTTCCCCTCTCACAATTTTTTTTCACTAGTGATTGCTGACTGTGAGAATTTGACGTGTTCGGGAAGATGTGCAGAAGTGGAAGGAAACGCTACCTGTGTCTGTGACATTGGGTATGTGGACACTGGAAACGGAACATGTACAGGTATAGCATCATCATTAGTAACCCCACCACAACAATACCGTGCATAATATCGTTGTTTTTGCTGCTGCCACTTTTACTACTATTACAACTACTACAAGCAACATCACTATCCCCGTACTCCCACAATTACCACAACCACACCTACTAATACTACAACAGTGGTTGCTGCCGAAACTAATATTCTTCTTTTTCCTCTTCCTTGTTTCTTCTTGTCGTTATCTTCATTGTTTTACTCACTGTCGTTATCATCTTCACCGTCTGTCTCATCGGAGTAGATTCGCTAAATGTGACATGAAAAATGATAATCGAAAAGTCGTCCATACATATGTCTTCTGTAGAACATCTATCATCATGTTTTACGGTTTCTTTCTTTCTTTTTTCTGTAATCTCTAATAACTTTCTTTGCACACAAGTTTACTATCGAATCTAACGACATACTTTGCACTCACGTTTACTAGTGAATCTAATGACTTACCTCGCACATAAGTTTACTGGTGAATCTAATAATTTACTTTGCACATACGTTTAATAGCGAATCTAATAGCTTACTTTGCACACGAGCTTACTAGTGTATCTAATAACTTACTTTGCACACAAGTTTACATAAAATCTCATGTAGTCGGCGGGTCCTAAAATTCGAGGTTTCGACATGGGGTGAAACACTTATAGGTGAAATAATTGATTTTTGTTACTCTTTTCACCATAAAGGTTGTGTAAACGGCATTACTTTGCTTACTTTTGTATGACGGATTCTTAGTTCTCTTTGCTTGGTATTTTCCGTGCATTTCTCGTCCTGCAATTTGCTAACGAAAAGAAAAAAAAGAAAAAAAAAAAAACACTTATGGTCTTTTATGGCTGGTAAGTACGAATAATGCAATCGGTAGTTCATTTCAAAGCCGCCATCAGGCTAATTTCACAACTTAAATCCAATGTTTTTGTCCAAGTAAATAGTCAGTATGACGAAGAACCTGAGAAAAAAACGGAAGCAGTATTGATGACAAAACGATGAGATCGGTAGTATTAATGGAGAAGACTTGCTTAAAAAACAAGAACAACAACGAAAAACAACAACATTTAAATATATTCCTTCTATGACCATTATGCCTGATTAGGGACTGCAAGAAAATACATCATTAAATTTTGTATGTTCAGAAATTGGTATTAAGATATATATTTTTTTCCACTCTTGCTTCCTACTCCAAAAATAGTGTAGTTCAGTCGAATATCAGTACAATCATATCAGTGATTGACGTTTTTTTCTGAAAATTAGATAATTCTAAAGTCAGACATAAACATGTGCAATGCTAATATGATTGTATATGTGTACAAGAAACCAGCGCAAGTAAAGATAATATAGGCAATTGTATCACTAAAGTTAAACTGAGGAGTTACATCCCATAACCAAATTCCTATTTATATACATTTTCACTTGACCTATATCCTAACAGGATGTTAAGCAATCTATTGAAAAAACCCAGCTTCAATCCGATGGTGGGAATCAAACCTGCACCCTTTTGGTCACGAATTCAATGCCTTAACGACTAACCCACCGCGGCTCTTCACTTTTCCTTGAGTTACGTTCTACTCACTGATATGGCAAGCTAAATTCGCAGAAGAATCAGGTAATATATAGTTAGCTCAAATAAACATAGTTTATCTGGCTGGTATCCGTATATTAGCTCGGCCTAATTAACATTATCTCGAGGTAAAAAAAAAACAAATCCCGGCAGGTATTTATGAATTACCTGCGATAACTTAGGTTCAGAGAAGGTAATATTAATTAAAATGCAAGCGAAATTCATACAAATACTGGCAATACAAAAAGATACCTCAAATAAGCATAGTTTATCTGGCAGGTATCCATATATTACCTGGATCTCAAGATAATTAAAACTGGCCGATAATGCATATTTATCTATCTATTTACTATATATTAAAATTACCTGATGCTACTGATAATAATCGGTAAAACAGAGCTCTGATTATGATGTGGTTAAGGAATATATCTTCAAGGGTTATGAGTTGGTACCTGAGGCATATCGACAGGGATTTAGGAATTGTAGAAAAGAAACTGGATAATCCCATGTCGAATTTGCAAGAGAAAAAGAACAACTATTTGATAAGTGGTGTTCATTCAAGAAGGTTGATAAAGATTACGATAATCTCAGACAGCTCGCATTAATTGAAGAGTTCAGTACTTCCATAGCGATGTCAACATCTATCTTGATGAGAAAAGTTTAATTTGTCAGTAAGTCTACCTTTCAGCAGGATTTTACTAAACAAAATCATCTCAGTCTCATGCAAGTACTTCCAAATTTCGATCCGGTAAATTTTGTAGAAATCAAGCATCTGATAAGACTGATCAGAAATCCTTATCTCTTCCTACGTGCACTTATTATAAAAAGAAAGGGCCACTTCATTTCTGATTGAAAAGAAAGCAACAGAATAAAGACATACTATTCCAAATGATCTTATTTCAAGGAGGTCAAGGTCACGGTCTTGTATTGAAAGCAAAGCATTTGTTGGGTCAAAAAAAAAAAAAAAAGTCTGATTCTATTTTTGGAGACTTATGAACCATTCATGTCAGAAGGTTATATATCACTTATTGGTGATTCTGCCAAACCTATCCCTATTAAAATATTAAGGTTCACAGGAGCTTCTGAGAGTCTTTTTTTATCAGGTACTTTGCCTTTGTCTGAGAAGTCTTTTTGTAGTGAAAGTGTTCTTATTCAGGGAGTAGAGTGCGGCTTTGTAAATGTTCCTTTCCATTGTCTAAATTTGGCATCAGACTTAGTTTTTGGACCTGTGACTGTTGGGGCAGTGACTTCTTTATCTATAGACGGTATTCATTTATTACTAGGCAATGACCTAGCTGGAGATAAGGTCGTGGTTAATCCACTTGTAACTGACAAGTCTTGTTTTGAATCAAAGAGTTTATCCTATTGAGATTGAAATCCCTTATTTGTATCCTGCTTTGTGCAGTTACCAGAGCTATGGCAAAAAAAAAACTCTTGAGAATGATGTTGTTCAGGAAATTATTCCTTTAGCTGACACATTTATTGGTCAGTCTCTTGATGAGGTCACCTTCTCTCCTGGTATTGATCAATCAATAGGTATTGATCACAGTCATCCTATTTTTACTACTCATTCTCTCTGTTCTAATCAGGGTGACAAAAGACAATCACTCATTGTCTTACAGGAACAAGATCATGAGATCTCCTGTTTATTTCAGAGGGCTATTAGTGAAACAGAAGCCACACAAGTCCCAGATTGTTACTTTGTGAAAAATGGGGTCCTTATGAGAAAATAGAGACCATCTGAGGTACCCGCTGGTGACAAACGGTCAGTGAGCTATCACATTGTTGTTCCTAAGTCATATCGACCGGAAATTCTTAGTCTAGCCCATGAAACTCCCTTGGCTGGTCATCAATAGGACCTATCACAATATCTTGAAGCATTTGTATTGGCCGAAATTTAAAAGTGGTATTTCTTAATACTGAAGATCTTGTCACACCTGTCAAGTGGTAGGAAAACCCAATCAGAAGATACCTAAGGCTCATATGCAACCTATTCCTGCATTTGACTAACCATTTATCAGAATAATGGCAGACTGTGTCGGTCTCTTACCTAAGACCAAGTCAGGCAACCAATATTTGTTGACCATGAAGTGTGCGTCCACAACATTTCCAGAGGCAATTCCATTGAGAAATATTAAAACTAAAACCATTGTAAAAGCTTGGTAAAGTGTGGGTTTTTTTTTTTTTTTTTTTTTTTGTTTACACTTGTTGGCCTTCCCAAATCTGTTCAGTCTGATCAAGAGTCCAATGTTATGTCTGAAAGTTTCCAACAAGTTATGCATGAATTAGGCGTCCAACAGTTTAAACCTTCTGCCTATCACCCTGAAAGTCAAGGTGCTTTAGAAAGATTTCATCAAACTTTGAAGAAAATGACTAGGTCATATGGCTTTGATACAGGAAAGGATTGAGATGAGGATTTTCATTTGTTGTTGTTTTCTGTTAGGGAATCAGCTGAAGAATCATTAGGTGTTAGTCCTTTTGAACTGGTTTTTGGACATACTGTCCGTGGACCATTGAAGTTATTGAAAGAGAAACTTCTTTAAAATGAAGTTTGACAGATTAATCTTCTTGACTGTGTCTCTCATTTCAAATATGCGTTCTCAAAGGGTTGTGAAGTAGCAAAAACTAATCTTCACTCTACTCAGTCAAAAATGAAATTAAAGTATGACAGAAATACAAAGGAATTTTTTTTACGTCTGGTGAGAAAGTTCTTGCTCTCTTGTTCATTCTATATTTTTTTACTTGTGATCAGGACATTTAGGATTATTTGGAATTTGATTCATAATATTGCAAGTATCCCTTGAATTTCACTTTGAATTGTAGGGAAATAAATTGCTTGTTGATATTACTTACATTGTTGGTTTCACTTTCTTTCTGTTACATATTTGTAAGACCTAGATTCGTAACTATATATATATATATATATATATATATATATATATATATATATATATATATATATATATATATATATATATATATATATATATATATAAGTTTCAAAATTTTTATATCCTATATATTTCTTGGACATTTATTAGGCCAATGTTTATATTTGTCAAGGTTATAATATAACAGATGATTCCTAGGTGTGTCTGCCGTAGATTATATTGCATGAAAAGTACAAATATATTGTCTTTTTTTCTACGTAAAGAGAGGCTTGTTAATGTTTATCCAATCTGGTAAATTTGTGTATCATTTTCCGGCTACTGACAATCTACAATCTATCAACATGTAAAGTTACATAATTTATCTTATTAAAAAAAACCCAGTTAGTATCTATCTTTGTTCCTATCAATTTTGAATCTAATATATCAAAACAATTCTTTAATTATACTTGTAATTTCATGTATTGTTTTTGTTTTTGTTTTTTTTGGGGGGGGGGGTGGGTGGGTGGTTGTTTTTCTTTAAACAAGTCTTGTAGCTTTCTTTGCGACAATTTGTTTTAGTTTCATTCACAATTCTTATTATTTCTCTTCTAGTTGGAAGTCGAATTAGAGAAGGCTGTAATTTCCTTTTTGAGATTTTGATATTTTGTTTCAAGCAAATTATATGACATTTACATAGTACTATTTTCTTTCAATCACAACTTATGTGAAAACGTTTCAGGTTTTTGCAGGTTTATTCAGTTGTAAAATTAGTGTGAAATCTGGTTTTTGCGATAAAGCATTGAACATCTTTTTAGCTCTCCCACATTCACATATAATTTTTGTTTGGTTGTATGATCTGATTTTCTTATCTCTTATACTATAATACCATTGAGATTTCGTTATATTTGCATAATCTGTACGTCGTATGTAGTGAGTATTTCGACATTCCATTTCATCAATAGACTTAATTTGAGAACATGCATAAGAAATGATTGGTTCTATTTATATACCTAAACCTTTTTACACATAACTACTTCAATGTTTTTAGTGAAACATTTTCTTGCGGCTGCCAACAATTAAAAGATTCATCATCATACACTTTCCATTTTACCAGGACATATTTTTTTGCCATTCATTCTTTTACTTTGTAAAATTTTCTCAGCCTTGAAGACATCTTTCTGCTTGTCGTATAGAGATAACTCCTCCTAGTACACTATTCCCTCAGTTTTTTCTCCATTTAAGTCTTCTAATTTATTTACTACAGAGTCTCCTAAAATTACTTTTCTGATTATAAAAATATCTTCCGTGATATTAGGAAGATATCCATTAGCAACGACATATTTATATTTTGAGATCCTGATTTTTTCACTTATTTTAATTTTTAGGTTTTCCATAGGCATCTGTTGTAAGATTACCAAATAGGTTCATCCATAATTTGTAATATTTTCTTCCTTGTTTGCTCCAATGTCTAACATGTCTATAGATGGATTTTTATGGTTTATTGTATCCATCAATAAGGTTTTGTAATATATCTGCCCATTTTTGGTTTATTTTTCAGCAAAATTCTTCCACTTAAATGTTCGATTAAATCTCTCAACTAGAGATGCTTTTATGCCTAAGTGAGTGGAAGAATATTCAATATTTTCTTTCTTTAATACTTCCTTTACCATTACGTTATAAAACTCCTTTCTTTCATCAAAATGTACTTTTTCTAGTTTTCTCTCTTCGGAGATTTTTCCTAAAGGCATGATGTATATCATCCCTCTCTTTGTTTTTATTTTCCGTTTTTAGCCCGCAAGACATCTATCATTGTCAAAATTATATCTATAATCCTTATTAAATTTTTGATATGTTTGTAAATCAACTATATCCGCGTGTGACTGATCATCTGCGTGACTAACCTAACACCTTCTATAGGGAAATCTTTTTCTGGCCTGCTTATGTAATGTGTAAGTAGACTGTTTTATCATCCAATCTCTATATTCAGAATATTTTTTTTTTATAGAACTTGAAGATTGCTTCTTATCGCACTTTGCTCTTGCTTCGCAATAACGTTTACTTTGCCTCCACAACTCATTAATATTCGTAAAGGAACTGGACATTTAGAGTCGTAGTGAAGATCCCTTAAATACTGTTCTTTGCTAGTGTATATCATTTATTTATGAAAGCTTTATGGCATTCAAATTAGTTGGTATACAAATTTTTTTAAAGTAGTGCCCCTTTATATACGGTATTATGTGTGTAGCTTATTGATCAGGGTATATACAACTGTCGCACCTGTTTACGATACGCTGTGCGCTGTACATGTATACATGACTACTTCGCTTATTTCATAGGCCCATTAGTCAAGCAAGAGGACTTTTAGGATCGTAGTATATGTCCATTGAATTTTGTTATTTCCTTGTGTATAGCATTTAAATATAAGGGTTATATTACCTTATTAATATTACTAAACAAAATGTATTGGTAAATATGAGTGTTATATACGGCGATCGAGCTATTTATACCTGTGTGACAATGAACTTGACTTGTTCACGAGAGAGAGAAAATTCAGTTCCTATAAACATGATTTTGTACGAAAAATACATGAATACAGGACTGATTCGCTTATTTCATATGCCCACCTTGATTTATTAGAAGATAGTAAATATTTTTTCTAGGTGCTAATTAAACTGTGTAAATATAAGGAGATATCTCATATCTTGAATGGCTTTTACTCTGTGTGATAAATTAAAACGTGTAACGATTTTTTTCAGTAGGCCTGGGTATTTTATGACATTACGGGGGGGGGGGGACGTGGCTGCTTTTCTGTAGATATTATCAATTTAAAAAAAGTTATTCATCTAATCAGGTGGAAGTGTATTCAATCTTCATATACGCTAGAAATTGTGATATTAATACCTGAGTAAGATGGGCGAATCGCTCAAATCGTCATACTTGTAAACCGAAGGTTGATAGTTCAAACACAGGGTTCCGCCTAAACATATTTTGTATATATAATTCAGAGCCACCTTATTGCCTGATGTTAGCGGCACGAGAAACAGATTTTAAAAAAGCACACATGCACACACACACACACACACTTGAAAGAAAAAAAAAATGTACACAAAAAAAGTTGCTCGCTAAATGAAGTAGCCAAGGTCAGTCAGAAAGGCACTGAAGAGGTGCTGGTCTTGTACAAAATACATGCGATTGGAGCCTTGTAACACAGACAAATACAGACCAAATGAGCCACCATGTGTACAAATGAAGTAGCCCAGGTCAGCCAGAAAGGCGCTGTGATAGTGATGGTCCCATATATGACTTGCATAAAGATCCGCCTGAAACTAGCAACACAAAATGTCCGAAGTGAGGACAAATTACTATCGTGTAGGAAAAAACGATTTGCAATAGAAATACAGCCTCTCCTACGTGGGTAAATTGTTTCTTTCCTGTCTTTATTGATATGGAAGAGGCTTTAGATTGTAAGGTGGGCATTTTGCAAAATAATTTCATAGTTAATTATGTACTGAATTACGTATTTAATTTAATTTGGGAACAACCACTGGCTCTTTTATCCTGTATTTGTTGGTGTGTGGGGTGGCTCAGTTACAAAAACTAATTTAAAGGTCGGTTGCCTAGGCCAGTTGTTCAGGTTTTGGAAGACCAGTGACCCAGGACCTAGGCCAGAGGAGCCGTAAAATTTAAAAGACCAGTGGCCTCACACGAAGGATAGAGGTTATGTGGTCCAGGTTTTAAAGGTCAATGGGTTAGGGTGAGGTCAAGTGGTCTCACACCGGGTCTTAATGGTTTTCACGCAGTAGTTAGGAAAAGTGGCCTCACATTAGTGTTTTATAGAAGTCAGTGGCCTAGGGTTGACAAAAAAGAAAAATTAAAAAATTAAAAAAATGGCAGATTGTCACATGTTAGTCTGAAAAACCGGTTTAAAATGGATGAAACTGCTTAACCGGTTTAAAATGGATAGTACGGATTAATTGGCCTCGCCAGGAGGTTTTACATGCTTGTTTTCTGCATAAATACCCAAAATGAACAGCATTTAGGGTGTAAATTCTTCAAATTACATAAACAAAGAGCAATGAACCTATCTTCCACGCCCCCCCCCCCCCCCCTTATCGGGAAAGCAATGTGTGACAAGCTAGAAAAGTAGAAAGCTACAAGATAATAATCCAAAAAGTTATCATAAATTAATCAAATTACTGGGAACAACAACAGTCTAAGTATTTATATCTGGGTTTTATATACTTCAAACAAGTCTTTGATAAAGTGTGGATGGACGGATTTCTTTTGAAAAGATTAAAAATGGTTATTGGGGTAGACTTTATAGCATTATACAATCCATCCAGAAATATACACCAAATAACTTGAAACTAAATGGGTATGTCACAGAAATATTTAAAAGTAACATAGGAGTAAAACAGGGAGATAATCTCATTTATACCCTATTCAATATCATTGTAAATGACGTCGCATTCACAGAGTCATGTAAACCAGCTAAGCTGAGCAATGAAATGTTTCACACCTGTTATGGGATGATGACTTATTATTTGTATCCGAAACTGCTGAAGGTCTACACAATTTTCTAAATGAAGTAAAATAAAAAATTGCAAAGAATGGCACTTACATGTCAACACCGATAAGACAAATATTATGAATATCCAAAAGGTAGATCATAAACCCTATCCCTATTAAAATATTAAGGTTCACAGGAGCTTCTGAGAGTCTTTTTTTTATCAGGTAACAAGAAATATGTAACATTATTGAACTATTGATCTTTTTCTTATTCCCTTTGTTCATACCCTAACTCCTATGTGAAGATGGCAACTAGTTTTCCACATAAAAATAAACTTGTGAAAAATGTAATTCCACAAAGCCAATTTTAAAACTTCGTTTAACTTGAAGATATGTGGCTTTTACGTAGTGTAGGATCAGCCGTTTTTGGTCCTAAATCCATCTGCAGTCTCCATTTGAAATTACTGACGCTAACCTTTGATTAGAATCCCAGTGATAACAATATGAAATTAACTTCTACTTAAAAGAATTAAAATGAACTATTCAATTTCTAGCAACGACTGTGCGAGCTTCAAAATCACTAGAGCAACATTGCTACGTTGGTCGTTGCACCGTATATTTTGGCCTATGACTTTCAAATGAGCACAGCAGAAACAACACATTGTAATGGATATTTGTACCAACACATACACGTGAATCTACCCACAGGGGCTCGTTACAAACAAAATTAGGCATCCAACCTAAATAGGTTGGATCCCCCCAGCCCACTATCCATTGACCGATTCTCCTAATTTTGTTTGTAACGAGCCCCTGTGATTCTACCGGCGCTAGGCCAAAAATACCGTTTTAAAGGTCGTCAATCGCACATACCATTTATTAGTTGGAATCTAAAGCTTTTGAAAATTAAAAGATTTTTAAAAAAAAATTAATACCCCCACCCCCCAACACAGTATTATTATGCATTTTATCAACACATTAGAGAAACCAGCCAGAACCAGTCTACTGGAAACCTGAACTGTTCCACCAGTAACACGACCTCTGCGATGGTCGGTTGCAGAGCAATAAGATTAGAATTTTTAAAGAACAGCTGACATGAGTATTCAGCAAGCGGCTAATTGATTACCTTATTGTTGGAATTTGGGGCGTTTAAGGCCAAACGTGGGATGTTGTTTGAGGTGTTATAAGTAGTAAAGGGCTGAAAGGTGGTCGATGATGTCTTCTGAGCCTTTGATGAAAATCGGCCGACCCTTGGCGTAGGGGACATAAATGGAGAGACCGACCATAAAAAAATGAGTTTGGCAGACACACTAGAGTAAGTATTGCGATTATTGTCTTGTTTAATTGTTTTAATTGTTTAGAGGTATTAAGAGGACAACTCTTATAATTTTTGTTCAATTCATGTCAAAATGCAGAAACGTGTGCTTTCACCCAATGCAAAGAAACCATCGGCTAAGAAATATTACGGCAGGTTGGATATCAGAGTTTAAGTGTGTGCAGGCGAGTAGCAAAGGTCCTGAGTTAGATTTGTGTGTTTCAAAGGTATGCATCTTTTGTATTTCATGAACTATTTGAAGTTTTCATGCAAACAAATTAAGTGCAAGCCCTAGATCAAATATATGTTATAAATATATTACAATATAATTTTTTTAAAGTTTGGATAAATTATTCATAAAAGCATAAATACATCGTGTAGTTTTTCTTTTTTATTTCAAGTCTAAATCAATCTTTTTTGTTATTTACAGTGGTAAAACTTGCCAACAGATTTTTGGATCTGAGCCATGAGGAGAAAGTAGACCTTGGCTTGAGGATGAGGCTCAGGAATACATCTTAAGTCCAAGTCAGGAACTTCCTCCTCAAGGTGAACATAGCTTGGAGGAGTATTGGAGAGTAGTCAGCAACCTTAGAAACCCAGCAAAAGGAACACTGAAGTTAGAACTTATTTGCAGGCTGATTGTGGTTGTTCTGTCATTGCAACATTCTAATGCTGATACAGAGACGACATTCTCCATTCTTCGCAAAATAAAATGTGATTCAAAGGGAAATCAGGCCCAGAGAACTGTTGAGAGCCTGTTAAGTGTGAAGCTTAATAATCACAATGAATGTCATCAGTGGTCACTAGACAGTGATCTTGTGAATGAAACTAAAACTGCTATTGAATTTTATAAAAAAAATCTTTGCTGTGAACTATCAGATAAACAAATTTTCTTTTTCATTATTTGACAGTATACTGACTCATATTAATTCATTATTATTGTAAAATTTTCAGGTAGAATCAGAATCTGATTCTTGTTCAAAACTTGCTGTTTTATTATAGTATGAAGAGAATACATATTATGGCCAAAAAATGCAGTTGTTTTGTTTTCTATCCCCCTGAAACGTAAAATTTATGCCGATAAAAAATCAATTGGTTTAGAAGCCAATCTACAGATTAAAATTTGTAAATCTACTGGTTTGTAAACCTGGTTCTGTCACGTGTATGCCTACATGTATTTGTAGTTACCGTAACGTAAACTAGGTACTACCTAGAAGTTAGAATTCCAGGTATAGCTTTTGTTGTGCTAATTGTGAAGTCATATGGTCAAAATACATTGTGTAATGATGAAAATGTTATGATGAACCTTAAATGCATACCCACTCAAGTTTCTCGTGAGATCACATGAACTGTACCATTGACTCCTTTGCTGGTTCTGAGGCAGACGATACAGTCGGTGGGAAAGAACATAATACAGTTTAATAGTAGCAGAAATTAGTCAATTTTAATCACATGCTTACATAAATGAAATGGTCTGAGGAAATGATAGGAAAAGTCTAGGTCCAGATGAAAATTTATAGCCAATAAGAGTGCTGCCCACAAATCTCATTCCTGCCGACTGGTGTTGCAATGTACCGGTACAGTAGATCAAGATGACTGTGCAGTCTTCCCCTTACTGCTGTGAATTTTGATTATTTATTTATCAACATAGCAGTAGCTTTTTCTTCTTTGTCATAATTAGGCCTAGGAGTTGTCAAGTTCTCAGTAACACTCAATGACTTCTGTTGATTGAGAACAGTTGTATATAAATCATATGGTCATGGCTTTTATGTCAGTCACCATTTCATAGTATACTCGGTTTTATGTGAACATTATTTATTTGAGACTTTTTAAAGCTTGCGCCTATTTTTGGTGGCCAAACATCAAAGACCAGTGCATATGATAATATTAGAATATTGTTATTATTAGGGCCCCAGGTTGATGTCAGTGGAGCCCAATAGCAGTCTTGTCTATCCGTCCATCAAGAATGTTATAACATTATTGGCAATTGTTGGACTTAAACCAAATTTGGTGTGTTGCTTAATATTAATGAGACGTCAAAAGAATTAGATTTTCAGTCTTCTATATCATAATATAGGGTGTTATGGTCACTGATTTCCAGCCCCCTCCCCTCCACTAACTTTACTTTCTGCAACTTAATTTTGCCAAGGACTGTTGGAATTGATCAAACATTCATATGCATTTTTATATTGATGAGCCCTTGAAAGAGTTGAGTTCTATCATTTCATGACATATAAAGGAGTTTAGTCCCAAGATTGCCCCACCTCCTAACTGATTTACAAAGCTTAACTTGACAAAGGTTTGTTGGAATTTAGCCAAATTTGGCACATGGCTCTGTATTGTGGAGACATTGAATGACTTTGATTTCCAGCATTCTAAAGCATTTACATGAATTATGGCCCTGATTCCGCAGCATAATTTTACAAGGGTTTGTTGGAATCCAATCAAATTTGGTATACTGCTTTATTTTGAGGAGTCCTGGAGTTATTTTGATTTCTAGTATTCCGTGATGTTATTTAGAAGAGTTATGGCCCATGATTGCTTGCTCTTCTTACTTTTGTTCTGCAGCATAACTTTAGTAAGGTTTCTTGGATTTCTGCCAGATTTTATATGCTGTTTTATATTGATGATACTTTTTAAAAGTTTGATTTGCAGCATTGAGCAACATTATTTACAGAAGTTATGCTCCATGATTGTCAGTCCTCCGTTGAATTTTGCAGCAATGATAGGGCTTTTTTTAACTTCTTGAAAAATCTTTGCATTTTCTCTGGCACTAGCTGTTACCATCAGGTTGCTTCATTGGTAGAGCCTGATTAATGATCCATGCTTATTTTATCACTTGTTACAAAGCCATATAGAATACAGTGGAGGTGGTTACAGGGTCAGAGAGTGCATATGCTTTCTAGTATGAGGTGACATGAAAGTTGCTGTGGTATACATTTATTGTTTTGTGTGAATCAAACACAAAGCACACTCAAAAAATTTAGGCCAAAGTACAATTGTTTTTTTTTTGTTGCTTTTATATGGCAGATATGTTCTTGAAGCCTTTAATAAAGTGAAATATAACAAAAATAATAATAGCCTGTCAATATCCTTCTTTTGTGTGTGTCAACAATAGCAAACAAGTACAGCCCCTGGTTTTGAAGTATAACAAGTCAAAAAAGAATTGTACAATGCTACTACTCATGGATAATTACTGACTATTCATTAATTACTGGCTATTTATTAAATTTCAAAATGAAAAGTGAACAAAATATACAAAATCTTCTTTGAGTGAAGCAGTGTAGTAACTCACATCAGCATTACAATGGAGGTCTCCATTGTCATAATCCGACTACCTTATATACTTGTGTATAAACCGATATGAACTGCAAACTGCATAGACCCAGGTCTGCTGTCGCATAATGCGCCAGCAGTTCTGGATCTATGCAGTTTGTAAGGACTACTCAGTAGAACAAACAACATAGACCCTGATCTTCCAGCGCATTATGCGACGGTAGATCAAGGTCTATGTTGTTTGCATTTGGACTAGGTATATACACTAGTATATACGGTATCTATGGATTATGAGTGCACCTTCACTAATCAAAGAAAATAGGTTGAGTGGGATTTACTATGATGCTCCTTTGATTGTAAAAGGTAATTAATAGCTTTTGAGTTTGTTTTGAGTCTTGATGCATGTTCAGTAAGAGGACACTGACTTGCTATATGGATTATTGGGCCAGATGTTTTATTCTTAAAAAATAAACATTTTTGAGGGTTTAAAAAGGAGGATATATAGAAAAAGCCATCACACTGGGAATTATGAAAAAGCTCAGGAATTTACAAGGAAATTGGAATTGTCAGATGCATGAGTATGAAATTTGTAAAATCTTAGAACTATTTACAGTGATCGACTGTATATCGTGGGTAGCATTGAAAGAAAAATGTATGTTTCAAAAGAAGAACTTAATGCCACATCTGGATTTAAGTGAAAAGGCAGAATTTGTATGCAGTTTAAGATTTTTGTTTGTTTGCAGATCTTCATGGATGTTGTTTCTGTCGCATTGGATTTTTTGTCAGCTTCTTGTTGTCATCTTGCAACAGCTAGAGTATAGGACACAGTACTGTAGGGGTCTATTTTTAGTAACTGAGATAGCCCGGCCATCACCTTACTTTGTGTTAGTGAAGCAGAGTGGAACAGTGGATGCATTTTTGTAATGTTTATTTTATGACACTAGAATCAACATTTTTATATTCCAGTTTGGGCTTACAAAGGGGCAGTATGTAAGATTAAAATTAGCAAGTAAGGCAGAGACCAAGATTATCCAAAATAATGCAAAACAGTGATGCAGAGAACTATAGCTACATTAATCTTACTTCTCTAGAGAAATATTAAATGGACAATTTACTAGTCTGTCATACATGTACAGTATCAGAGTAAACATTGTAAATGTCATTCATTCATTTATATTGCCGGAAATAAAATTGCCTAATACATAAAGTATTTGTTCATCTTTACAAAAAAGTAATCAGTAAAGTTTTGTGAATGTCTTCATCCAGGTAAAAAATTCCTTATCTCTAGATCATTAAAGAAAATTACATACAATTGTTCACCTGACATATTATATTCAAATATTAAGTATATAGATGAGTGATTTTAGCCTGTGTGGAACATAATACATAGGAGGCAAGGGTTGCCTGAAAAATATCTTTATGTTGCATAAATATAAATTATAAAAAGTATTCATTTTCTTTGATCTATCCCACATATTTTGAAAAGCATGGTAGATAAATTGGATTTAAGTGCAAATCCCTACTATCAATAGCAACATTAGCTTGAACTCATAGCTTTTCTAACTATCTTAAGTAGCTCTTTAAAAAAAACAAGAAACATAAATTTGGTATACAGTATTTATTGTAATAATGTGTAACTGGCATACTATTTTAGAGTTGGCCTTTCAATCTATCAGTTTTCTGGGGAAAGTGAATTTTCAGTCTGACATAGTTGGTGACAGTGTTGTGAAATATACAAATAAATAGATCTAATATTAAGAAAACCACAAACTTTAAACAAATGTGATAAAATTAAGGATGTAAAAAATAATATTGAGAAATCAACTTTTCAACTAGTCAAGCTGCACTGTAGGCCTAGATTATATACATGCATGTGTACCCCGAGCTGTTTTACTATCCTTCATGTTTTATAATTACTGCGTTAAAAATATATACAAGTGATGCAGAACTAGTAAAATTTAAATTACTTATAAAGATTGAGATACTGCTTGTAATATATCAGAAACTTGACCCTAGATATGATATCATTATACATGTATTGCTTTACAAAGTACTAATAACCAAATGTTCTAGTGTGACTGTGATGTCCTTCACAGTAACGAGTGAACTTTCTCAAAAGTCCATCATGAACTTTATGTTTCCTCTTCAGCTGCTGATCCATGCAGCTCCTCTCCATGTGATCGTAATGCATCTTGCATTCCAAATGGTGCACTTGAATACAACTGCACTTGCAACTATGGTTACCAAGGTGATGGGTGGTCATGTGATCCAGTGGACAACTGTCAGAAAGATAATGGTGGTTGCCCAGCTAATACTACAATTTGTATTTACAAAGGACCAAAACAGGCAAGAATATTTCATATTTCTATGATAATTGATTTGTATTTACAAAGGACCAAAACAGGCAAGAATATTTCATATTTCTGTGATAATTGATTTGTATTTACAAGGGACCAAAACAGGCAAGAATATTTCATATTTCTATGATAATTGATTTGTATTTACAAGGGACCAAAACAGGCAAGAATATTTCATATTTCTATGATAATTGATTGCATTGTTCTTTCCATAGGATATCAAATGTGAGTTGCATGTTGGTAAATTCTTAGGCCTTGTCATGGTGATGTTAAATAACATCATAGTATTAAAGTATCTGTACCAAATATTACCGGTAGTTGAACATGTATGTCAAAATGTGATTCATTTTCTAAATTGATGAAAATTGACAGTTTCATCTTCTCACACATAGTTATTACCTACATAGCTCAGCAACCTAGATACATGATGTAATATCTTTTATAAGGTAGAATTGAAAGTGTAAATACTCCTTGGATATTTTTGTAGTTTCTTGTGAATTTTGACAGTTGTGATATCAGACCTCTTTATGCAATGCTCATTTTCTAGTATTTTACTCAAAAGTAATGCTGTGATTTAAATGTTGTAATTTTGTTCAGATTTATTTCATTTGAATGTAGGATATTTTATTTTCTGTTCCCCTGAAAGAATTTTGAATAACTTGCAACCATCTGTAAGCAACAGCCATTAGGAAAAAAGAAGAAGAGAAATTCAAATGTTGGCTGGATATATAAAACTTGAATTTTGGTGGGAAGTGACTGCCATAGGAAGATGGACTGTAAATGTACTAAAACATAACAAATGGGTACATTTTAGGCTAGGGGTTCACACACCAGACCTGTTTATATCTTTTCTGAATATTCATAGTCAGTTTATAATTGCAGGGTTGAAAATCTCAAACAGAATCAGGAAATCAGTTATGTATCTGTTTTCAGATTGAATGCCAGTGTAAGCCTGGATATGCCCAGTATGTGAATGGGTTTGGCTGTGAGCTTCTGGACATGTGCTTCAACATTACCTGTCCAAAGCATTCTTCCTGTAGGACACTGGGACCACAGCAATATGAGTAAGTTGATTGTATAGTGGTGTAAAATTACTGAAAGTTTAAGGATAGATTCTGTGAGGGTTGTGTATTTTTTGATGCCAGACTATATGTTGCTTTGATTAAACATGTTCAGATATATTCATTGGGGCCCTACTTGGTAAAGTTGGCTGAGCCCTATCCTAATCATGTATGTCCATCTGTTTGTCAGCAGTTTGGTTTCTGCAAGACGCCTTTACTGGAAATTGTTGGATTTTAACCAGATTTGGTATGCAGTTTTATATTAATCAAACCACACAGAGTTCAATTTCCAGTCTTCGATGTCATCATTTAGAAAAGTTATGGTCCTTGATTGCCTGTCCTCCTAACTTTTTTTTCCACAGCTAAACTTTACCAGGGATTGTTTGATATCAACCAAATTTGGTATTCAGCTTTATATTGATGAGACCTTGAATTAATTTGATTTGCGGCTTTCCACAACATTATTTACTTGAGTTATGTCCCCCAGATTGTCCATCCTCCTGACCTTGCAGCATATCCTTACCAGGAGTTGTTGAATTTCAGCCATATTAGCCATGCAGGTTTATATTGAAGAGACCTTGATTTTTTATGCAGCATTCCACAACATCATTTACAGACTCTGAAATTGGTAATTTTTCCAGTGAAATGAAAATGGAATGCAGATCAAATAAAAACGTGAATACAAAATGAATGCAGAATGAACCCAAATGAAATGCAGGATGAATGCAAATGAAATGATGTATGCATTTAGAAAAATATGGTGAGCAAAAGTGCAAAATGTAGAACAATGAATTGATTCTTTTCAAGTGAAGAATCTATTCTAGAACTGAAAATTTAGCTGAGAAAATCACCCTTTCATTTGAAAAAAGGGTGAATTTTCTGAATATAGGAGGGATTCAGTGAAGAAATAAAGATATTGGTTGAAAATATGATATGCAATTTTCTGGTTGATTTTTCAATGCAGTTGTTTTTAGAACATATCATGCATCCCACAATCAATCATCTTAGAACAGACCTTAAAACTGCTGCTGAATATCCAGGATAGTCCACAGTCAGATTCTTTACACTGACAGACAGTTTTTCATCCTATACAAGCTGTGATATTGTTCTTGTCTAGGCAGACATAAACAACTGCAGTATTACTAGACCAAGAATTGTTGGATTCAATCTAATTTGGTATATATCTTTATATTGATGAGATCTTGAATGGCTTTGATCTTCAGCATTCAACAGCATCGTTTGCAGGAGTTATAGACCTTGATTGCCTGACCTCCTGAATTTGATTTCTGCAGGAGTTATAATCCTTGATTGCCTGACCTCCTGAATTTGATTTCTGCCACATGTCTTTACCAAGATTTGTTGGATTTCAAATGAATTTTGGAATGCAGCTTTATATGGATGAGTTTGAATTATTGCGTTCCACATCATTTACAGGAGTTACTGCTCCTGATTATGTCTGTCTGACTATAGTTTATGCAATATTACTTTTCCAAGGATTGTTGGATTTCAGCCAAATGTGGCATGCAGCTTTATATCGATGAGACATTTAATGAGTTTGATTTCAAGCTTTCCCCAATCTGATTTAGATGAGTTATGACCCCTTTAATGTCTGAGCTACTGCTGCCCCCTAATTGAGTTGAGTTGTTGGTTGGTTGTTATGGGTTTAACGCCATATTTCAGCACATGATAGGCTATACATGTCAGCCAGTATATTTGGGTTGAGTCGAGACTGGTAGGCTTTGGGTGGTTGGTCAAGGGCTTGGGTCACAAAGGTTGTTTTCACTGTACAACAAATATAATGTAAAATCTTTATGACCTTGGTCATTTTTATCTGATAATATTAAAGTGTTCACCATATATTACTAAATTTTGTGGTACTAAATAGGATTTTTTTTCCCAAAAGAAAAATGATGATTTAAAGGAATAGATTTGCTAATGAGTAAGTGGAGTATTCTCTGTTTTTTTCCAAGTGATAAATTACATATTGTATTTACTCACTTATAAGTCGAGTCTAACTGCAAACAACATAGACCCTGATCTGCTGTCACTAATGCATTGGCAGATCAGGGTCTATGTTGCTTGTTCTACTGATTAGTCCAAACAAACTGCATAGACCCAGATCTGCCGGCGCATTATGTTACAGCAGATCTGTTTATTTGCAGTTTGACTCGACTTATAAGCGAGTATATACAATATGTATCAGAGTTTCTAAAGTTTTCTGAACTTCTGTTAGGCATTTTATCTTTGCCAACCTGGTTCCCATCACCACTGATGATACAGATTTTCAGCCAGCATCATTTACAGAACATTGCCTTCAGTCTGCCTTTTTATACATGAAAATACAAAATCTCCTTCATTTTTCATTCAGCGAAACAAGTTTTAATCCATTGGAAGCATGTCAGGCTTTATTGCATTTCTTAGTACAGTCAGACTGTCCATAGCTTTTTCCGTCACACGCTAGGAAAAGACCTAGGATGTACATATTGGCTGTTTTTGAACTGCCCCCAAACCATAGTTGTTATTATGAAATAACCTTACTGATGTCATTACGATTTGTTGACATGTCATCACTGCTTCTAGCTTTATAAGCAATAGTTTCAGGCTATGGAGACTATGATTGCTTCATTGTTTTTTCATTTAAATGTTAAAGTAAGTACATAAAAAATTAAAAGAGCAAGTCATTTAATTGATTGCTAAAATGTTGTCCGATGTTATTTTCTATGTTTGTTTTTCATTAATGTGCCTGGGAGTGCATTGATAGAAACTGCTATTTATAGCATGTTGAACAGAGTCCACTCATGCTGTGTGATGATGTGACCCTTAACTGGTTTGATCCGGTAGGTGTAATTGGTAAATAATTTTACTGGTTAGTGCTGTGTCTACTTTCACATACTTACCATGTTGTCAACAGTGCAGGACACTGGATTATACAGCACTTCCTGACTATAAGGTCCCTCATTATAACACCATTCCTCCATTCTTGTTAGAAGGCTCGTATGGTTATACATCTCATTTCATTATGTAGTAGTGAACTTATATGTATTCTATACTTGGTTGCATTAGGGATGAATATATAGATATTTTGACTACACTGAGGATGTCCACACTTGGACAATACTGTTGAAAACGTCGCATGGGAAACAAAAACTTTTAGAGTGATAATTAGATGTATAATTTTTTTTATATATCTGGCAAGCCAGATTTTCTCCCAGACAGAACCTAAAAATGCTATATACATCCTGTAATTTTTTTTTTTTTGGTTTTGGAACCCCTTATGTGTATGTATTTTGGGATTTATGCGATGGATAGGAAGTTATGTTACGTGCATAAACAAGATCATCAGATATATATAATAATTGAATTAATTGACTGATCTAGTATGGTTTTAAAACTTTTTTTACAGGTGTATTTGTGATGAGAGTTATAGTGGTACATATGGACAGTGCTATGGGAATATACTCCAGGTATTTCTTAAGAATTGTTGTGTTAAGGATTCAATTTTTAATTATAAGTATCAGCCAAGGTAGGACCTGTATACTGTCTGTCTTTATATACTGTTTGTATAAATTAGCCCTCACCTGCACGATGTAATGTTGACCTGTAACTCATCATTCAGATATGACCCTGGGTAGCAAGACTACATAGACTGAATGTGGATAAGAGTTATTATTGATTAAATTTATCAAAATCAATTTTCTGATTCTCAAATGGATTGAAATAATGCTGAATCATTTTTATTTGACAACAATATAAAAGATTCAAAAAAATTTGCTCAGTGTTTTAATGAGCATAATTTATCACTGCCTTTCACAGTTCCGCAGTGATGTCATCTAGGCTAATCATGAAAGGCCTAATAGATAGCAAGGAACCTGCTTTATTTGTTTTAAAAGCAGATGTAAATGCTGTATAATGGCAAAAAGAATTATCCGACTGACAATACATTGGTATTCCTTCTCTTGCAAGAGATACATGTACATAAAGAAATCTAATGACTGAATCATGTTTCATGCATTTGGGATGAAAACCGAGATGAGAACCTGTATAAAACATGTTACATACTTTTTTCAAAACGTAAATAGTGGTTGTATACATGTATACATGAAGAAGCTTGTAATAATTTTGTTTCAGACCTTTGGTAGGGCTTTTGTATGTTTGTTTTCAAGCCTCAGTTAGTGCTTTTATATTGCACAACATTATTTAAAGGTGACAACTTTTCAAAAATATTTTTTTCAGAGAATTATGCACAAGGCTTTTTTATTGTATTAGACCTATGTGTACGCATTTGACTGTAGTATGAATTATATTTTGTTGATATTTGTTGCAGACCCTGTATGACGTGAACAAAGAGGACCCTGAGCTTATGGGTCAGCTTGACCTTATTATCAAGATGATAGAGACATACTACAAACCTGAGATAATAAATGCTGTACCCTTTACTGTCTTTGCTCCAAATAACAATGGATTTCGCACCTTGCCTACCTCAAATGTAAGTGTAGTGGTCATGATATATTAAGGACAATACAAAACAAGCCAAGGAAAAGAGTTCTCAGTCATGTGAGGAAAATTCACTTAACAATCAAGCAGTTCTAAAGTTTCCTTAACTCTGTCAGAGAGATTTAAGAAACCTTAATAAAACGGCACATGAAAACACATTTGCTAATACATTTTTGGATAATATGATTTGTAATATATTTTCAAGATAGTTTTATCACCTTTGAGACAAGCATAATACAGTGATCTAATTTTGTATTATTAACAATGAAAATGTGAAAACCTGTATATGTAAGTTCTCAGGTGGAAAAATGCAGGACTTCTTTCTTTGTTTCTGAAAAGCAATTAGTGCAGAATTGAAACTCGAAGGTACTGTAAGCAAAAAGTAGAAGACTAAATTTGTCCTATGTGTAATTATAACATCTGTAAAAATAAGTAGAAGACTAAATTTGTCCTATGTGTAATTATAACGTCTGTAAAAATGAGTAGAAGACTAAATTTGTCCTATGTGTAATTATAACGTCTGTAAAAATGAGTAGAAGACTAAATTTGTCCTATGCGTAATTATAACGTCTGTAAAAATGAGTAGAAGACTAAATTTGTCCTATGTGTAATTATAACATCTGTAAAAATGAGTAGAAGACTAAATTTGTCCTATGTGTAATTATAACATCTGTAAAAATGAGTAGAAGACTAAATTTGTCCTATGTGTAATTATAACATCAGTAAAAATGAGTAGAAGACTAAATTTGTCCTATGTGTAATTATAACATCTGTAAAAATGAGTAGAAGACTAAATTTGTCCTATGTGTAATTATAACATCTGTAAAAATGAGTAGAAGACTAAATTTGTACTATGTATAATTATAACATCTGTAAAAATGAGTAGAAGACTAAATTTGTCCTATGTGTAATTATAACATCTGTAAAAATGAGTAGAAGACTAAATTTGTCCTATGTGTAATTATAACATCTGTAAAAATGAGTAGAAGACTAAATTTGTCCTATGTGTAATTATAACATCTGTAAAAATGAGTAGAAGACTAAATTTGTACTATGTGTAATTATAACATCTGTAAAAATGAGTAGAAGACTAAATTTGTCCTATGTGTAATTATAACATCTGTAAAAATGAGTAGAAGACTAAATTTGTACTATGTGTAATTATAACATCTGTAAAAATGAGTAGAAGACTAAATTTGTCCTATGTGTAATTATAACGTCTGTAAAAATGAGTAGAAGACTAAATTTGTCCTATGTGTAATTATAACGTCTGTAAAAATGAGTAGAAGACTAAATTTGTCCTATGTGTAATTATAACATCTGTAAAAATGAGTAGAAGACTAAATTTGTCCTATGTGTAATTATAACATCTGTAAAAATGAGTAGAAGACTAAATTTGTACTATGTGTAATTATAACATCTGTAAAAATGAGTAGAAGACTAAATTTGTCCTATGTGTAATTATACATCTGTAAAAATGAGTAGAAGACTAAATTTGTCCTATGTGTAATTATAACATCTGTAAAAATGAGTAGAAGACTAAATTTGTCCTATGTGTAATTATAACATCTGTAAAAATGAGTAGAAGACTAAATTTGTCCTATGTGTAATTATAACATCTGTAAAAATGAGTAGAAGACTAAATTTGTCCTATGTGTAATTATAACCTCTGTAAAAATGAGTAGAAGACTAAATTTGTCCTATGTGTAATTATAACATCTGTAAAAATGAGTAGAAGACTAAATTTGTCCTATGTGTAATTATAACGTCTGTAAAAATGAGTAGAAGACTAAATTTGTACTATGTGTAATTATAACATCTGTACAAATGAGTAGAAGACTAAATTTGTCCTATGTGTAATTATAACGTCTGTAAAAATGAGTAGAAGACTAAATTTGTACTATGTGTAATTATAACATCTGTAAAAATGAGTTACATTTTTATTGCTCATTCTTTGTTGCTTATGCAATTGCTTAAGAGTAGTTATACGTGGCAATAGGTAACCCACTCATTACCATCCTACAGAGTAGTTATATGTGGCAATAGGTGACCCACTCATTACCATCCTACAGAGTAGTTATACGTGGCAATAGGTGACCCACTCATTACCATCCTACAGAGTAGTTATACGTGGGAATAGGTAACCCACTCATTACCATCCTACAGAGTAGTTATACGTGGCAATAGGTAACCCACTCATTACCATCCTACAGAGTAGTTATACATGGCAATAGGTAACCCACTCATTACCATCCTACAGAGTAGTTATACGTGGCAATAGGTAACCCACTCATTACCATCCTACAGAAATAGTCGGCACCAATATGGTTGAGCTTTATATTAATACTGCACTCATCAAAGATTTCAGTGGTCTTTGTTCAACAATTCTTAGTTTGGAATAGTGAGAGCAACAACACGTTATATATTTCTATTGAAATTCAGTTTTATGCTTCACCACATCTGCTTTGTGCATTATTCCTTACTTTCACACTAGAACATTTGTAGTTGGATCTATCACTTTCTGGTGTGTTTCTTAAGTGCCATCTTTGCATATGTCAGGACTATAACTTGCCCATCAATGTGTGCATTTGTTTGTAAACAAATGGCATCGTGCTCCACATGAAGACAGGAATAATTTCCATATCATTTGAACAATCCATTTGACTGGACCTCTCAGCACTTGAAGCAGAAATTGGAGTCAATATGCATTAAAGGATTACTGCTTTTCTAAAGCCCGCCTACAGTCATTATCGTTGACGACCCAGTTTTGGTGACCTGTTTCGGTGACCTCAGCTTCACGTACGCATTTTGCCGCCTGGAAGTTCTTGGACATCATTTGCTTTCATGTGTTTCTAAAATAAACACCGCTGTAATTTCTCACAACTTGGTAATGCGCTTAATTCTCTGAGTTAAACATATATATGGATAATATTTCAACTACATTATGGGCCTAGCTCATATGTCGAGAAATGTCTAGACCTTCCAACTCAACTGCAGCCAAGTACATGTTACGACGGAGAAAATGACTTCAGCATTTCATATTTCACCTGGTCTACGTAGAGCTAGTGCGACATTGTACATGAGGTTACGGGCGAGAGATCTACTTTGACAGAAGGCAGTGATATGGTAACCGCACTGCTGCGCATTTTTCTGGAAGTGGGAATTACTTCCAATAATGGCCGCCACAGATGTAAAGATGGTAACTACCAGTAACATTGTGAGCTCAATCCACTACATTCCACATTTTGGTTATCAACTGGAATTGCAACAGGGTGGGTCGTTTAAGGCTTACAGATTCGTTATTTACATCAGACTGAAGTAAACCACTTTCTGGATCAGTGTTTCTGTAGCGGTTACATGAGTGTGATAAAGAAGAATTTAAAAAATCCAAAAGTGAGCAGCCAGGTGTGTTACATCCGTTATGACTATACCCCATGTAGATTGACCTCAGCATGGCATAGGTTGTCTTGGAAACCATTAAACCAACGTAGACTGGAAAATAGATTCATATTTTTCTACAAAGGTTTTTCCCCAAAACAATCAAAGATTGGAATTCATTACCACAACTGCTGAATCTTCAGAAAACCAATTGATAACTTTTCAAAATTAGTACAGACATGTTTTTTCTAAAATAAGTTTTTGCTCTAAAGGTTGACACTGCATGGTGCAAAAAATATCAATATGTTGTAGCACCAGACTAATCCAGATCAAGATATCTACTCCTTTTCATCACAATTCAATGCCTGCTCATTCGGGGTAGGTGCTGCCACTTCTGCAGCTAATGCAGGGATCAAGGACCACCTTGTTCAAATGCTGTGATGTTGGACTGCAGTTCACATGTTCCTTATATCAGGACCTTGAATGACATCATTTTGCATGTGCATCAGACCATGGGTAGATCCAACCATTCCAAGCCACATACCATTTTATGGGCAGCTTCATATACTACATCGTTTGCAGTTTTCATTATGTGGAAGTGTTCAAGCATTCATTTGTGGTTAGTATATAGTGTGTGTCAGTGCATTCCTCTTGGATGTGATCATTCAGCCTGTGTCAGCGTATAGCCTATGTATTACCGTGGGATGTGATCATTCAGATTCTTTCTACAGATGTATTCCTCTTGGATGTAAGCATTCACATGCATTCTAAGGAGATGTTTTCTTTGGAGGATATTTACCATTCTCCATAGTGCTAAGTCTTAGTGTTCCTTGGGCATTGTAGAGTTCTTCCTATGCAGCAGTGATCATCAGATTCCTTTGTATTCTGCAGTGTTTTATGCACCAATGGTGTGTGTACTCCTTGTTTCACATCATGTTTTATGTAAATTTAGGTACTGTGACACACCTCCTCGTAACAGGTGTATGATTTGGTTGGTTATCATTATCTAGAGGATGATCGACCTCGGTGTTATTGCCCGGATCGAATAAACAATGAAATCAAATATCAAATTTTATAGATGGGATAAATAGAGATCTGAGCAGATATACAGAACAGAATAACATGAGCCCCCGTACATGAAATACAACAATTTAATCAATTACATAAAACAAATTGAAATAATACATAACATTAGAAAAATACACTTCTTTTTGAAATCATTTACCGAATTTCAACACAAATATAATTATATAATTAGCCGATCTGTTTAAAACGATAGACTTAGTTCATCATGGAATTGAGTGAACAATCGAATCAATTGCCCAGCATGCCTGAATAACCTTGTTATTGCTGGTCACTCCAAATTCAACATTGCTGTCAGGTCAAGGTTGATGTTTTCCCCTTTTTCTTCTCTCTCTCTCTCTTATCCAGCCTCTTTCGGTCCTCAAACTTTGTGTTGGATGCCTCTTCTCTCTACCCTCTATGTTGATACTTATACGTGCATCGATGGTTGGCTTTGTAGATAGGTAGGTAGGTGGATATATGGATAGATAGGTGGGTAGGTAGGTGGAGCTATTTTCCCCTTTAAAATAAACAAGAAGCAACCTAAATATCCCGTCAGATTCCTTCTGGGGAGTAGAATATTACCCCACTCTCGTTACGTCAGATATCGTCCTATCGGAATTCAGACAGATACCAAAGGCCATCTGGTCAGGCCAAACCTGACAGACAATAAACAAACCTAGTTTCAGAAGATTAATGTACATGTTCTTTCTAATGGCCATTTCATCACTAACTCACTCTAACATCACACAAGACATAACAGTTTCAGTTCACGTCTTAATTATAAAAATGAATCAATGAAATTCACTTCATGGCTTAACAACATTAATGGCAGTGAATACTCTTTCTCATGCATTATTCATATCATCTAAGACAGAAAAATTCACACAATATTCACACAACACATATTAGATAAAGTAATGCATGAAATTCTTAGAATACATGATTCATATAACAATCAAGACGACAAATTCAAACAATTCGTCAAACTCATATAAAGAAGATTATTGTATGAATTCAGACAAATTAACTCAAACAAATAGTTATACTCATATCAAGAAAACTGATGAAGTAATTTAAACAAATAAATTCAAACAAATGATTATATTGATATCAATGAATTACATGAGATTGATGCAAATACCTTGTGCTTTCCAGAC
The DNA here is from genome assembly GCA_029931535.1 of Margaritifera margaritifera. NCBI lineage: Eukaryota > Metazoa > Mollusca > Bivalvia > Unionida > Margaritiferidae > Margaritifera > Margaritifera margaritifera. The sequence continues at coordinate 1,747,944 of JAQPZY010001649.1, read as the reverse complement.
TCACTCACTTCTACCGCCAGAATTGTGTCCCTCAACTTCCAGACACCTGTCCCTTGAACAATTGTTTATACGAGAGAATTTCGTCTTATTCTGCTTGGAGTCAAGATTTTTCCAGCCTCTCACAGGAACTTGGACAGATTAAATTTTGCGATGTGGAATATTTAAAACATGAAATTTCGTCTGGGAAACACACCTCTTATTTAGCGTAGCCAATCAGATTAAATGTATCTACCGCCTTTTATGAATACACGCCCATCATGGTTAGCATAACCCTCTAGATTTAGCGCACTACTTAAATAACCGATTCTGGAAAATTTCAAAAGATAAAATGACTTCAGTTGGCTTTACAAATAGTCTCTGCATCCTCTCAACTTTGACATTTTCGATACCTAGACCCAAATTAACCTTATGTCCGACCGTTATACAATGAAGGCTTAATTAAGAATCACTCTCGCCCCAAACAGGGACATTTAAGCCATCGCAGTCTAGTGATTTAATATGGTATCGTTCTTCATAAATCTAATTAATTGTTATGTGCCAAACTAATGTGCTCTAGCGAAATACATCGACAGAAATTTGCACCCTTACAGGTACTCATTACTCCTATTGGAATCATGTATGGCCAGTATGGTACTCATTACTCCAATATTGTATGGCCAGTATGGTACTCATTACTCCAGTAGTGTATGACCAGTATGGTACTCATTACTCTAATAGTGTATGGCCAGTCATCTTCTTGCTCTGTGCACGATAAGATATTTTCTTGCATATCTGAACTGTATGTTTCATTCAGTCACCTTTGATTATGGCTACAGTGTTGTACTTTGTGACATTCATGTACTTAATTTCATAACATCCTTGATTTGTACCTACAATATAACCATATATATTGAGTGATTGGCATCTTGTTTTACACCCACAAATACTAATTTTAGGTATGACTGAACATTGAACATCTGCAAATTGCTCTATTCAAGCTGCTGATACCCAGAGTGGAGGAGCAACCCCTCGAGTGCCCTCTGGAGGAGAGTCTACTTCTCACCTAAACAACACTGAGAATATCTTCTTGGTTTCCTTCTTAGCTACAAGCATCAGATTGGCTTATTCAGCAGGCTTCCAAACCATCAGGGCTTTATTAGGATTGTGGATTCCATGATCTATTTACACCCAATTGTGAATGAGGACATCTTCATTTACTTTGTAGCTCATCATACACAGATTATACACAGACATATCTGACTATATAACTTTATCCAGCTGGGATTTTGACATACATTCTTGCAGCTTTCTATAGTTACTCTATTACTAATATCAATTCTCTATTTAGACTACAAAATACATCGAAAGGAGTCATAATGGTGCAAAGTGCATCCAGACAGCTATGGCTTCCCAATACAGATATATTGTGTGCCATATACAAATGCTCTGAACTATACGGACTGAGAGAGATTGTAGGTACATTAAGGTGCACCCCATAGACTTAGATTTGCAAAGAGAAGGATGTTAGGGCATGTGCCTAGCAACATAATTACATTACATATATCATTTTTCTATTCCGTTCCTGCACTGGTGATACCATTATATCATTTGAATATTTCAGAGACTTAACATGTATCTATGTACATACTTAAAATTTCATTTCTCACATTTGACCTATGCTAGATTATCATTTTCAACTGCATCATCTGTTAGTGGCCATATGAATTCACACTGTTTGTGCATTACATATATCTCATATTTATGCGTAACAGATTATTGTGCTGTTCAAAACTTAATTCTACAGGGAGTTTCCCAATTCAACCTTCTCCCTATCATTCTGATATGCTGCAATTATCATGGGCTTTCTATACCCATGGCCTTATATCTTGCTTAAAATACCGTATATATTATGCTGGCCAGCAAGTTCATACTCTTCATACTTTCTACCCACATTATACTTCACATTTTATTCATTCATTGTAATTGCAAAGGTATATTTTGCATAGGTGTATTTTGACAGCATTATGTCCTGGTGCACTTTGCTTTATAGCCACATAGTCTTGCCTCTTTCGTCATATTTTTAATTGCTTAGTTCAGTGTAACTTGACTCGTTTTAAAAAATTTGGTTTATTTTATATACATGTTGTAGATAAATGTAGGTAAATATCACTGATGATATTTAAAGGTAATAGTTACCTTTCCTGCTAGGATGGCACTATTGTGAGTAATATATTAATAGTCGCTGTAGTTCAACAATTCTTAGTTTGGAACAGTGAGAGTGAAAGCACGTTATATATTTCTATTGTCCACCACCATCAATGCCATAATGCCTACAGTGTTCAATGGACTTGGGATTGTTTTGCTGCTACATCTTGATTTCCCCAATAAATGGAATTCACTTCATTTAATTCCATTTTATTCACCCAAGAATCGAATGTCAGGGCTATATTGCATCTTCAAACTAAAACTATTGAGTGAAGTCCACATGGTTGACCCTGACATCCCCAACTTTTGTTTTTGACAGCCCAGTCTTCGCTGGGCTCCTTCAGTTTCCGCTGAAGAAACTTTACTCAGAGGTTATCCATAACATTCTGTCAGAAAGTTTCACAGCCCAGCTGTGACCTTTTGTACAGCCCTGTTGTGCCGATTCAGTTATCACTGAATCACTCACTGACAGAATGAAAATTCATCAGTAGCAGTACACTGTCCCTCTAGGCAAATATAAATGTTGATACATGTTTATAAATAAAAAGTTGACTGGATCTGGTTTTTGTTGTTTATAAAAATGTGAAAAATTACTCAGAGCTACAGATTTATGTTTTGATATTTTCTCCTGAATGTAAGTTGCAGCAGTTAATGCAAAAATACCCAAGTGAAACATCTCTGTTTATTGTCTATGATTTCCTTGGAAGGAAAAATGTACTATTCCGACAAGTTATTAATGTGTATGTATATCTGTCTGAAGTTCACTATGCATCATTGAATATTTACTTGTTTATATGTTTGAAATGGCTTACAGGTTCATGGGTCAGATGCTTATTACACATTTTTTAGTGTGTTAATGAGAAGGTTTTATAACTTTCTGCTGTATAAAGCATATATCACAGTAGTAAATGATTACTTACTTATTAGTTAGCTTACCACTAAACTATGCACAGGTGCTCATGGGAAGTAAACCTTTTTTGTAGGATAACAGAATTACTTTTTCCCTGAAGCTTTGAAGTTGATTGAAGATGCCCCTTCTTTCTATCCTCAAATTGTATTGAATTTTCTGTATGTCTGTCTCTAGAGTTCTATGTTTTTGAATGTATTGGTAAAGAAACAAAATTGCGGCCAAGGAAAACATGAGGTCAATGAAAATGTGGTCATACAGAAAGGGTCCTTTGACTGTGATATCGTCAGGCACTGATTGTATATAAAAATGCATACTTTTTCTTTAATAAAATGTCTAGGTTAAATTTTACCAATTTTACTTTGTACCGAGTCAAAAAAATTAACTGGTCAACAACTCTTTTGTTTTTAGCTCATTTAGCTGCTTATGGTATGGACATGCTTCAGTCATCTGTCCATCAACACTTGCTTGTGAACACTCTAGAGGCTTTGCTTCTGAACAGATTGTGATCAGACTTGTTATATAATCTTATATCATTGAGATCTTGGACAAATCTGTTATAAGCAGCATATATGCATATAATTAAGGCATTCTTGCATGTGATTGTTTGACCTTGTCAGCACTCTAGAGGCTTGGTGTATAAACTTATATTATTTAGATCTTGAATGAGTTCGAATATGAGTGACATATGCTTATATTATTGAGACATTCATGCATGTGATTTCCTGAGCTTGTGAACATTCTAGAGGCTTTATTTTTTAGGGTGGCAATGAAAACAGAAGGCAATTGTGGAATGTCAAGAGATTAAAGTCTAGTAATTTTATATGGAAACCATATATGGTACAGAATTCAATGTCATAAAATAAATGTTATGTCTGTACAAAATGTCAGTATTTCCTGAAATAGTCAAGAAAACTTAAAGCTGGTGTTATATCATTTTGCAGTCAACAGTAGAGAGATAACATTGATATATATTAAATTGATTTTTAGTAAATTGTGTCTGCAGTGAGGGTATCATGATTAAATGTTGTCATAATGCCCAGCTGTTCACTTTTAGTGAGAAAGCATAACTATATAGATTTGAAATTATGCAGAGATCCTCGGAACAAAATAAATAATAAATTATCAAATTATTCTTCGCCATGTTTTAGATGCAACATTCGTGTTATCCCAATCTCTTAATTTTCCAGCCATGTTTGACCTTGCAAGGAAAGTACATGTTTGACCTTGCAAGGAAAGTACATGTTCGATCTAATTCATGATACAAGTTGTAAAAAGATAGCACCACTCCAGTAGAATTTATGACACAGTTTTCAGAATTTTATAAATCGGTTTGGTGTCAAAATGTTACATCTTGAATTCTTACAAAATATTGGCAGCAACTAGAAAAAAGATGACAATGTCTACATCAAGCAGTGTTTATATTACAACAGCTATGTGCTACTCATTTATGATAGACTGATGTCATACAAAGCACGTTTTTTTGTTGATTTACAGATGAAAGGGAAGTATGCCTACTTTCTCACCATAGTTGCATGTATGTAAACAGCTGTTTGTGTATGGAATGTTTACTCCGTAAAGATGGAAAATAGTGTCAATAGTTATAAATTGAAGAACATGTTCAATTTACATGGTATTTGCTTTAAATTGATGCAGATATGGGTCAAGTATTACAATGGATTTTCAAGAAATTTAGTTTTTCAAGCCTCTGTTCCTGCTTGATAACCAGTTTCACTCATGTCCATTGTTAAGTACTGATTAAATTTAAAGTTTAAATAACACTTTTAAATACAGAATTGAGGATGAGTTCATAAAAGTAATTCTTTCAGGAAAAAAGAAGAGAGTTGTCCTGTGCAATCAATACAAGTAAAAATATTCTGTAAAGGGCATATTGATGACCATGATGTAACATGTACCCCACTGTCCCCCAGAGTGGGTTTGACATCACGATTCTTCTTTTTTTAATAAACGTGAATGGTAATGACTTATCAGTAAGAATAACAGAAAATGGAGACAAAAACGACCCATCATCAGTTGGATGATGTAACTGTGGGTGATTCCAAAAATGTCAAATAGGAAAGAACCATACAATCATGGATGTAACAAAGGACACACATCTAAATTGCTCAAATTAAGAGTCAAAAGTAACATGGGCAACTTGAAATAAGTATGAAATGAAATTTTTCGAAAACCTTGTCTGAGATGTAACATAAATTTTATGACATCAAATTTTGTACCATACAGTACCAACTATAGTAACACAAGGTACAGTACATGAAATTGATTGTCAGTTTGCCTATTTAAGGAGAGCAAGGGAAGTAACCGGTGATATAAATGAATGGGAATCACATTTTTGAAGTTATGCAGGGTTCTTCCACTTGCTGAAAAAAAATTTGAAACAAAAAAATAATTTTTTTTTAGAATACAGGACATCTCAATTTCAATAAAACAGTATTAAAATAACAAACTAATACGCCTTGGCGATTAAATTTAATTGTTTATAATTTAAAACTGGAGGAAAAATATAAAATAGAAATATAACAAAACACATCCGTAGTTGATTTAAAAAAAAAACGATTGAATTAACACTATCTTGTAAATGAATATTGAGGTAGTAAGGAAACCCAATAAAACTAACTAAAGCCTTTGGACAAAACACCTTAAAGCAGGTTTAGCCCAATCAAACCAAAAAGTTTTAGTGTCCCTGTCATGCATCAATTAGTAAATAAGGACACCTTTTTGAATTATTTTGCAAGAAATTGTACTTTCTTTTGATACTTTTGATTTTGTTTCAGCAAGAACATATTTGTTTTGTAAAAACCATGTCTAAGCTTTTAAATTGATTTGCAGAGAATTATTGATAAAAACTGGACAACATTAGAAATTTTTTAATATTTAGCAGCAAGTTTGGTATGTTTTGTTAAATAGAGTTTGATAGTTGCTAGTATTGCTATATAAAGTGCCTGAAACATTTGTCATCTATATGTTGTCACATGTACTTTATTATATGGCATTTCATACATTCAGTGCAGTTACTCATAAATTATTACAAATTTATATAGTATATTTTTAGCATTAGTTTTAAAATAACTGAAAATACTTTTCTCCTGAAATACTTCCAGATTGGATTACTTATAGCAAAGAAACCCATGGTCTTAAAGAAATCCAGAGAAATTCAGTAGCTGATTCAGGCTGATCCAATGGTGGGCATCAGACCATCACATTTTTAGGCTTGAGTTCAACATATAAACTGCTGAGCCACTGCAGCTTCTCATTGTGTGGATCTCAGTGGCTTCCAATTTGTGTTTTCAGGGGTAGGACCCTAGTAGAGTATGGATAGACCTAGAAATCCATGCTGACAGCATAAATTAACTCCTTATAATGCCAGCTAAGTGCATACATGCTTTAAGGGCATGGCTATAAACAGTTTTTAAGTTATGACCCCCGGGGCTAGTCCCCAGGTGACAGGGAGAGACCCATGAATCAATGCTGGTTGCATAAATGTCATGGTCTTTTCATGCTTAGAATGTGTATATGGTTATAGGTTGTGGAACTCAATGGTTTCCAAGTTATGACCCAGGGGCCGTGGCCTGTGTGATAGGGACAGATACAAGGACACAACCTAGGGGCATTGTTGGATTAAATTGGTCATCTTAACTCTATGCACAGAGGGTGTGTGCAAAGAAAAGAAAAACCCTTGTATATCTTTTAATAATGCCTGTTGTCAACCCCGACCCAAAAAATTAGAAGTGAGACAAATGAGAAAATTCTCAAGCATTTCGGATTTAAATGAGCAGTTGTTTTGTAAAGCTAGTTTATTCAAGGACTATTGCCCAGTCTGTCAAATTTTCTAATTGAGTGCTTTAATGTCAACACAATAAATCAACTGTCTCATTGGTACACATTATGTACATGATGCTCATTTTTGAATATGAAAACAAGCACATTTTCATTTCAACAAGTTTTCCAGTTTGAATGTTCCCCTTTATGTACAAAGATTTCTCTATCTTCAAAATATTTACATTTCCAGCTGTTCCAAGCAGTAAGTCTTATCATTGTCATTGTATCTTACCACTGAAGCAAATTCACTGCTCCATGAACATTTCACCTGTTAATTTAAAAAAATGTCTTTCACTGTGTAAGTACCAAATATTTAAAACATCAATCATACATTCTTGTCTATACAGCATTATTTGTATGTTTTTTGCTGTCCCAATGAGATGCATGATGGATGTTTGTTTCATTCTTGTATATTCTATATTTTTCTTTGCATTTGCAATCTGACAGTAACGAGCCATGATAACTCAGTTGCTAAAGTGTCAGACTCATAATCCAAGGGTTGCAGGTTTGACACCTACCCAGGCCAGTTTGTGTCAGCTGCTTTGGTGTGTCCTTGGGAAAGGTTCTTAGTTCCCATTTCCTCAGCAAGATATAGCTAAATAAAGTGCTGAAAGTGCCTTTATACATATGGTCTAGTTTGGTTTGGTTTTGTGGGGTTTGATGCCATTTTTCAGCACATGATAGGCTATACATAGTGGCCAGAATATTTGGTGGAGGAAGAACCCAGGAAGACCCTGGGAAGAACCGCTGACCCACAGGAAGCTACTGGCAAGCTTTCTCACATACCACATTGGTTGAGCCACGACTCATCTCACATGGACAGAGGTGAGATGTGTGAGTGATCTGTAAAGGCAAGCACCTTAGACCACTCGGCCACCTGGGATTTCTTATGGTCTAAATAATATAAGAGATACCAACATTAATAGACAATGTGGCAACTATGTGCTCCAACCGTTTCTTTCCTCCCCATCCAGTTTCAATATGTGTGTGAATTTGCATTCACAAGCTAGCATGTCATTTACACACGTCAGTGATATCTTTTTCAATTTTAGTTCCAGAAATGGTTGAATGATTCAGTACAGGCTCGTCAGTTTCTGCGTCAACACACAGTGGTGGGTGAGTTTACATTGCAAGATCTGTACAACAGTACCGTGTTTTACACTCTTCAGGGCTCCACTGCTGAACTGATGGCCAGGTCTACTAAGGTAAGACACATTGTTTAAGACCACAAAAAGATAATTTGCTGCACAACTAGCTATAATTAATTTTACAAGTTACAAATGCTAAATTTTGCTCTTCATTTATTTCAAGGAAACAAAATTCATTGAAATCTTAAGAACAGGCAAATATATAGGCCTGGAATACAATAAAAACTTGAACTTATTGGTCCATCCTTAATGATAATAGTTTATATTGATAACATCTTGCAATTGGAATACAATATAGATCAAGTGCATCCATAGGCATCATTCAAGACTGGTGGTGGTGGTGTTACCATGTTAATTTCGCTTTTTGCCAGGTTTAAAAATATTTAAATGCCTGGCTCCAGCATGTGCGAGGGTGAAGTGGGTTGCCCATCTAAGTTTTGTGATTTTTCTTTCAGTTTCCTCTAGCACAAAAAACTACACTATACCAACATCTGAGCTATCAAAAGTCACAGAATTATCAAAATAATGCTCAATAGAACACATTCTAGCCAGAACCAAAATTTAATCTTGCTTAAAGATCAAATTGAACCAAAAACTATGTTTAAGCTATATGTTACAATTTTTTCAAGATGAAATATGGAAAAAAACAGATACAATTTGGTTTTGTTGTTTGCGAGATACAGGCAATTTAGTAGTTGTTGATAAGAAAACCCATCTTACACGAGTGGCCTTTGGGAGTTTCCTGGATCTACATGACCTGTGATATTATGAATTGAACACTGCTTTGGTTCAACAAGATTGACCTTCTTCTTAAATCAGGTGTTGTTCATTCAGGAGCAAATTTTTCTTTCTTTGCTACTGATTGCAGAAATGATTCTAGCAGTGATCATTTTTTTAAATTTGGGAAATGGAAGTAGAGTGTACAATTTACCAGAAAGAATAAGTGGCCAACGAAGTATTTTGTGATTATAGTGACCACCTCACCTCCCATGTTGGGATCCAGCATGCCCACTGCAAAATGACTGTAGAGATTGATATCAACTCCATATCCCCTAAACTTACTTAAATAATTGCAGCAGAAGTGAATAATTAAATTTTTTAGTGCATTTTCTGGGATTAAGAAAACCAGGTAAAAAAGTTGATTGTGCATTCCAGTGTTTATGTGTTGTTATTTTTTCAAAGAAGAACCAGATGTGTAAAAATTGGTAAAAATTTGAAGTGTATAAAAAACATTAAGAAAAAATGCCAGCTAGATGGCATGTCCTTAGCTAGAAAATCCATCTGTAAATTAGTTGTGTACTGTGATAAACACAGTGGAATAATTAGGATGAAGGAACACAAAGTTGCAAATTGCCAGAACAGGGGAAAGAAAAAATGTTGATGTCTTCTGATAATATGACAAAATAATTTTTGAAGTGAAATGAAAAGAAAAGGAAAAAAGTCACAAAGAGTATACATTACATGTAACTAATTGATTTAGTTTAAACATATCTTGCTCGCATGAAATGCTAAAAGGGTTTGGCAACAAGTTTATCAAACTAAGAATCAGCCTTCCCAGTACACATTTGAAATGCAAAATACAAGATAGATCAGCAAATTTATCGAGGGAGAATAGAGAGAGAGATATGGGGGCATGAATATGCATCCTAACAGAAATTTATATTGTGGTCAGTGATCTCTCCAGAAAGTATTAATAGTGTTGGGGTAACTAGATCTTATCATCATAAAAGTTAAAAAATAAATATAAATGAATACAAGAAGTACATATATATTCATAGTATTTTTTATTTCTTTAAGTTATAACATGATTTAAAGTAAAAAAAAACTCACTAGTCATTGAATTTAAATAAATTATATCTTTCGTTTCTTTACTTCCCCATATATTTTCACTGCAACATTAAGACTAAGGTCTTCAAGGCAGTCATTTAGTACAAATTGTTACAAGGGTAATTAAGCACCCTCTGTGACAGCAAGTTCCTTAACAAGCTCTTGATCCTGTTCATCATACAGAATGACCTTTCATAGTCTGAAAAACTTGAACATAAATTTTATTAATGGATGTACACAAAGATATAACAAAATTATCTGAATCTAATTAAGTGAATTACCAAGAACAGATTCTTCAACAATCAAGACACTGATGTGTTTTCCAATAACCATGACAGAATAACTGATATAATACATATTCTTTTCCATTCATAACAATATATCAGTGTGTTTATTATGGTTAATTTGTTCATTGAATCAATGTCAGAGAACTAAAATATTGTTTAGAAGTGTTTTATTTACCTGCTGTAAATGCAGTTAGCACTAGGGCAGCTTGGCACTAGGGCAGCTTGGCATAGTTTGAGAGACATGGGTGCAAATCCTCATGGGATGCAATTTTTTTCGAAAATGACAAGAATGAAAATAGTGACAACTACAACCACTACTGATAGTACTATAAAAACAAAAAATAATAGACTGTAATAGTGCCCTACAAGTTGAATGCCCTTCTCTCTCTCATTTCACCTGTTTGTAACTAAGTAGTTTAAAACCACAATTTAGCAGTATGGAAGACTTACCATCCAATCCAGTGATTACCACCCAAGGATATGAAATCTTCCATTTAGTATTGAAACATGTCTTTAATTTATTATCATCTTTCTTTTGGGGAAATCCAGCTATCCGAATTGGAATCAACAATCTCAGATCTTCATGGCCAGGCCAACATGGGGCTAGCTAGGCGCTGGGTAATTGTACGTTCTTTTGAAAGTGTCCATTTTTCAGAATGAGCATTAAGAGTCTGCCTAATTTAAAATGTAATATGTGTCACACCTTTTGAGCTGGTTGTGGAAATGAATGAAATATATATAATGCACACTACCAGAAGACCCTATCATCACTAGCTGATCACGTTATTATGTCTGCATTGACAAACACCAGCATCAATTGTCATGCACCAGCAGTCAGGTCAAAGATAATGGCTAAGTGAGGAAATAATTATCCTGGATTATCTTAATTACATACCCAAAAAGAGGTATGAACAGGTGTCATTTGAGTGATAGGGCTTTGAATTAGATGGCAGTATGTTATTTAACAGATTAATGTTTAAAGGATAGCAGGAAATACAAAAGCATATTAGCAGTGGTGCATTGCGTTTTGGCAGGTTCTAAAGTGTCCCAGGCTGAAATGATTGCGTATCGGAACCATTATGGTAAAGAGCCCAGGTGAGAACACTGATGGTTCTTGTTACTGAATATATAAAACAAGCATACAACTGTTGATGAATGTTGATGAATATTGACAAAAGATATTCTATATCCTCAATTACTGATACAGATATCTAAAAATGATGGTTACCCCATCATAGTCCCTGGATACAATTTTGGTTGAATGATGCAAAACATTTTCTGAGCACTTGTCCCTGAGCAAGTAAGTTGCAATAGTTACTTATTTAACCAGACCAACAACAAAAAATTTAAAAAAATTGACATTCTTGGGCTTTTAACTTCTCACAGGCCTAACTCATAAAGTATGTGATCGCTTGTTGAAAAGGAAGATTTCTCAACATTGAAAAGATACCTAGATTACTGAAAAGCATCACTATAAATGTAAAATTGAGGCTAGGTGTGAAATTGGCTTGGTTTTGGGGGGTTTAATGCCATTTTTCAGCATATGATATGATATACATGGCGGCCAGTATATTTGGTGTAGGAAGACCACCGACCCACGAAAAACTACTGGCAAGCTTTCTTACATGCCGATGTTGGTTGAGCTGAGACTCAAACTCATGCAGAAAGAGGTGAGATGTGTCAGTGATCGATAAAGGCGAGCACCATCGACCACTCGGCCACCTGGGGCCCCTTATGGTCTTAGTAAGATAAGAGATACCAACATGAATAGCAATTTCTCAAGTAGTATACAAACTTTGTCTCTTATATATTATCTTGGGGACCATGTATTGGAAGGGTTTTAAAGTCACTGTCTTCACTCAGAACATAATATTTTCATGATTTGTGACCATCTTAGTATCAAGCTTGCATCAGTTACCTGTGTAAAATCGAAGTCAGCCTCCTTTGTCACATGTTCTAGATTAACATTAAGTAGGCAAAATAGGCAAAAGTAAAAGCTAATTGATGTCCGCTAGATTTTGAGCAATGTTGAAGTTCAGCGGATGTTAAGGGTAGAAAATGCACACAGATTTATTCACAAGGTGATTGGTTTGGTTTGGTTTGCTGCTTTATGGCACAGCAACACAAGTAGGTTATTTAGTGCCGAGGCAATGGGAGTAAAGTGCCTTGCCCAAGGATTCACAAGGTGAGAATTCACATCTACTTGGTCCAGATACAAGTAAATAGTAAAGTTTTACTCAGCACAGCCAATTTTTATCCAGTCAGGACGAGAGTATGAGTGGTTTTTCTGAGCTCTGTACTTGGAAATTCTCTCCTTCCCTCTCTGTCTTGAATAAAATAAATGATTAAGGGTTATTGACACCAGTGGGTTGTAATATATCTCTTAGGAATAAATACTATTTTTGTGACTTGTGAATGTGCATAAATATTCTTTATAGTATATAGGGTTTGTAAAGCCATTTTACATGAAGTTTTACCATCCAACCTCACTCAATCGCTTTTTTTGAAATTTTCCCAATAAGTTGCAGTTGCACAAATCCCTTGTGAATGCAGACTGCAAGTCAGTGCTGCTCGTTATAAGCAGTTTCCATACAGGTGCAGAAATACAGATTTTTTTTGCATTGACATTATTTTAAAATGTTTTACCAAATAAAATGAAGTTAAATTTTAATTCCATATTACCTTAAAAGATTGTATTTTTATTACAGTAATTAGTATACACTTGCCACGAGGCAGGGCATATTATGTTATGATGTTGTCCATCTGTTGGTCATTCTGTTGCCATTTTTGTTTCTGCACAGCAACTTGAGTTGTCCACCATCTGCAGTTACCAAACTCTGTGGATGGCCTGCAGTGGGGATAAGGAAGAACCCTATTGATTTCTCGATCAAAAGAAGTCAATGGTCAAGGTCACTAACTGAAAGAAGAAAAATGGTTTTAACACAATTACTTGAGTTCTTTACAATCTACAGTTACCAAACTTTGTGGATGTCTTGCACTTGGGGTATGGAAGAACCCTACAATTTTGGGGTCAAAAGGTTAAGATCACTTTGACTGAAAGAAGACAAATTGTTCCCTTACAATACTGTAACTTGAGTTCTCTATTCTCTGTAGTTACCAAACTCTGAATTTTTTGCACTTGGGGTAAGGAAGAAGCCAATTGATTTTGTGGTCAACTGCCAAAGTCACTGTGACTGAAAGAAGAAAAATGTGTGACCTGGACCAAACATTGTGGATGGCCTACACTTGAGGTCAGGAAGAAGTCTATTGATTTTAGGGTCAAAAGATCAAAGGTCAAGGTCACTGACAGAAATGAGAAAAGTGTTTTCTGCACAAACATTTCAGTTGTCTACACAGAGGACTATTAAAAATGTTGTATGACTGGTAGGTGTGTGTGTGTGTAATGTTGTTTACTGTACTGTTGTTTTTTTCTTGTATTATAGCTATTGTATTTCTTTTTCCGCTTCAATGCCATATCATGCCAAATACTTTTAAAAAATCTCGTGAAAGTGACACTCCAGTTGTCAGAAACTCTTGTATGCAGATTAGAGGTCTAATGATTCATTTATATGTATCGGCATTGTGATATTTTCTGTGACAGTATACTGCATCGATATCTGTACTACTGCCATAACATCCCAATACATATTGCATTCTGTGTGTGATAATACATTCATGTAGTAGCACTTGAAGGTCATTTACCATGATATAAATGAATTCAAGTTGAGAAAAGAAAGTAAGTTGAAGAACTTTATGTCTCTTCAATAAAAGTATGAAAGATTTTGGTGCTGTTTCTTTTTTTAATAATTATTATTATCCTTCTGCTAGACATTTGTTACCAGACTGGTATCTGTTTGCTCATCAAGAGAAACCACCAGTCTCCATGACAAAACATCCAAATCATTTGCTCAGACCAAAATGATGGATGAAAACATAAGCTGTATTTAAGATTCCAGTCTGGAAATATTTCAGGTTTCAGGGGTAGAATAAATACAAAGGCATATTTCATTTAATAACAAAAAGTCACATACAGAATCTGCAAAACATAATATATTCAGGTAATACTAGTAACCCTTGCTGCACTCTTACAATACCAACACAGCAACATAGATAATACATGCAAAGACAAACAGATAAAGTAGCAGTCTGTATCATGATATACATTGTATTATCACTCCTGTAATGCATTATGTATTGTATCACTACCCAAGTATCATGTTATGTATTGTATTTCAATCAAGCAGGCAATGCACAGGTCTAATGCAAATGTAGTTTTTGATGATCAGTTTGGAGAGGTATTATTTCATTTCCATATGGTTAGAGAATTCTCTTTTTTTAGCAAGGAGAGGTGCTTCAGTTCCGCCTGTTTGGAGACAACAAGAAGGCCAAGATTGTGAAGGGAGATCTACTAGCATCCAATGGAGTCATCCATGTGATTCAGACTCTCCTGACCAACCCACCTGAAGTTGCAGGGGATCCAGAGGTACTTGTTAATGGGCTGATGTCATAAAGATAATGTATTATTACTTATCTGTTTATTTTGTTATCATATTTAGATATATATATACACCGCTCCCTCGATAACTCGCGCCCGGATAACTCGTGAACCCGCTTATAATGCGGACCAGACGTGGATCCCGTTTTTTTTAAAGCTAGAAAAATTTTTAAAAAAATTTTAAAAAAAAAATTGACTCTATTTGTTGAAGGTTAAAAAAAATCGCGATCAAAATTTAGTAAATGAAACCTTAATATATCGCTCGTTTTATCATCAAAACCAGTGGTTAGTACCCAGAAATTTGAATCATCATCATGAAATTTTCAATTTTTAATAAGAAGTCAAATATTTTGTTCAATTTTCTTTCCAAACAACATCCTCAGTACACTATAAATAACAATATTCGATGAAATTTCGATCAATGAATACGTCACTAAAGCCTACTGGTGGCAACACTTTAAAAATAAATACCAATTAAATAAGTTTTGTCAAGTGAAATATGTGTTTTAGTTCTATCTTTTAATTCGGTTTCATTGTAATCATCATAAATGCAATAAGCCCTCTTGTATTCAAATGTTAAAATTAAAATTCAACCGACCCAACTATCGCCTCGAACGTTTCCGTGAGAATCTAATTATGTGCCGACCTTTTTTTGTTTTTATCTCCAACTTGCGGAAGTATATGTTGTGTTGTTACACTCAGTTAATAGCAGACCTGCTTTGTATTATCACGTTAATTACGTCTTTTGTATCAAATCAAACAAAGGGGGTGGAATAACAGAAAAGTTAAAAGGCGTGCAAATCCTGCCTGCGTAAGAGCTAGCGGTCATGGCCGTGTGTCAGGTCAACTCATTTCAATTGATCAATCGAACACTGTTATAAATATTATTATGTAAGTAATAAAATTAAACTACCTTAAATTAGCCTACTCATTCACAAATGTAATCAAAGATAGTAAGGCAACCAAGCCAAATGAGTACTTGGAGAATAAAAGCTTTGTTTTACAGATGCGGTTCATTACGGAGAAGCGAGTTCCAGAGTTTGTATTGAACTTTCTAACATGCTACTTAGGGGTTTCCTCAAGGATGAGACGAAGTTTCACTGTTACTTGATATGAAATCACGGCATCCATATTTTACTAATGGAACAATAAATAAATCGAGGTTCGATGTTGACGGTTGTTTCGCGAAATAAATGTCAAAAGTTTTTGAAAAAAGGAATCTTGTTTAGTTGTGAATCAATAACAACAAAAAGCGGTGATGTAATGCACAATGTATCGCGTACACGTGTTGTTCAAACCGCTTGGACTAATGTTGTTAGCAATCTTTCAGAGGTTCGTTATCTTGAAAATAAAGGTAATTTATACAGAAAAGCAAACAACTACATTAAAAAAAGCTCTTTATTGACAATTATTCCCAATGTAATTATAAAACGAGTATTCCGCCATTAAACAGCCCCATTACCCACCCCCAGCCCCACTGCGGTTTTCTCGATGTCCAGCGGGGATGGCATCCCTTTCTTAATTTTTTTGAGGTCCCTCAGTAACTCGCGTCCTCGCTTATAGTGCGGTCTATGTTTTTGGACCCCGTTGTGCGCGAGTTATCGAGGGAGCGGTGTATAACGAAATACAAACAAGCTCCATAAATCTCATGTACTCAAACTGAGCAGTGTGTTTTTTAAGTAAAAGATGACAAAAAATGAAAATATACTCATTATATTTATTAAACAATATACAATATACACAATTCTTGCCCTGTGATGAAGCTCAGCTGCCAAGGTCCTGCAGACTGAGTCCAAATAGCAAGAAACTACTTGTCAGCATTTTTTGAAGATAATCTTGGTCAGAAGGTGGTTCTTCAGTAAAGTTATGTATAGACCAATGTGACTGGATGTAATTATAGCATGGCTATGACTTCACAGAAGAGGGCCTGTATTGAAAATCAGATAGCAGAGTTGTCTAGTTATCAGAGTATAGGTGCCACTCCACAACTATTAAGTACTTCTAAAAGAGGGACAGGCATAAGGTGAAGTTATGTGCATTTGCAACAAGCACAGTAGAATGTTGGCATACCTCTGTGGTGCTTTCATGTTCTGTGACTGAAATTTCTTTATATGTGGTATTAGGGAAACAACATGCTGTCTAAAGCAGACAGCTGATCGAAATGTCTGCTCCCATGTGCTACAGAAAAGAACTAGTCCAAAGTACACTAACTTCATAAGTTATTAAAAAAGGGAAAATGCATTGTGCTAGAGTATTCAATAATACTAGCTTCTAAATGTATAATAAATGAATTATAAAATATAAAATGACTAAAAAAGTTTTTTTTCCAATTTACCTCTGAAGTTCTGGCAGTGCAAATGACCAGGCAGGGCTAGCAATTTTATGTGAGATGCACATCAGATGTAGGACCAAGCTGTATACTCTCCAACCCAAATTATACCCATCATTCATACACCAAAATAAATGGAATGAAAAACTCTTTTAACAGTACCTAAGACATAGTAGTTTTTTTTTCTCAACAACCAGGATTGCCAGTGGGGAATATCTGGGAAAGTCTTTTTCTTTAAAAATCAAACCCTGTGCAAAGTATGAAACTGTTGATCAGAACCATAGTTACTTGATTGCAAAGGCAGTCCAATAAATGGGACGATTTGCATAATGCAAAAAGAGTAGATGTCACATTTCTTGGGTGTAAATGAAATGCCCCAAAATATTTCAGATGCAAAAGGTACAAATGCAGCTGAGATCCCCAGAGAAAATGTAAGAAAAAAAAAATACTTCAGGCCCCCATCTATATGTATAAATTTGATATAATCAGAGAATTACCAAATAAATTAAACCACAATCTACAGAAATCATAAATGCTCTTCATTATTTCCATTTTAGTCGGGCCTTCAGTTGTCAGAGAAGTATTCATATGTTAGTAATTTTAAGAAATTAAAGCTCTGTTGACTAGAAATAAAATGAAGAAACTGGATTCAAATGTAAAGACTTCTAATCATAGATAGAATAAATGAGGATACTGCCTGGCCATCATATTTGAGCAGATTTACCCAGTGATTGGTTTGGTTTGATTTGGTTGGTTTGGTTTAATTTGGTTTAGTGTTTTATGGCATGGCAACACAAGTTGGTTATTTAGTGCCAAGGCAGTTGGAGTAAAGTGCTTTGCCTAAAGACACACTACGATATGCAACCCAGGCTTATCTGATAGTTGGATTTCAATCTGCACCCTTATGGTCACAAATTCAGCATGCTGATCACTGGCCACTACATCTGCTGTCTCTATTAGTTGTCTCATACAACATACGGGAGGGCGCTTTGGGCCTGTTCTATATGCTCAAGCCCACAGAGGGGTTGTCTTTGTGAACTTGTATGAGATAGAAAAGAACAATAAGTTCTATATACCAAACACTAATGAATACAAGAATTATTGGCATCAAATCTTTAACTGAAAAATATCTTATTGAGCTAGCTTTACCCTGGTAATACAGGCCCCATATTTTTGAAACAATCTGATCATGAAACTAAAGCACAAACTCAGTCTCCAAATTGAATTGGTCTGCAACTATATAGGATAAAGATATAGTCATAGAACTTTCAGAATTTTCTTAATTTGAGTCTTTCTCCTAGACTGCTGAATTTCACAGAGCTAGTTTAACTCCAGGTATACTGTCTGAATTTGGGATTTTGAGTGTGGCCTTGAGTTTTGTGTTCAAATAGTATTGAGACTGTGGGACCTGAATGGTTTTTGCATGACCTTAATATATTTGTAAGCAACCATAACAACCAAAAATTGGAGGGAAAAATGTCTGTTGAAAAAATAATGCAATTTATACTTTTCCATCAAATATAAACATGAATAGGCTACTGTTTTTCCTGGCAGAAGTGGATGTATTTCCAGCAGACTGCTCCGAGATGACAACAGGAACCTAGATTCCAGTCCAAGCAACTACAGAATTTCTGTCAGGTCCTGATTCTCATGTAACCAGCAGTTTGTTAGATGGACCTAATGAATCCACACTTTTTATGTTTTGTTGTTAGTGAGCCCTCACAGTATTGTTACATTCCTTGTCTGCCATTGATCTAGACATAGCATTGTGTGACATATTGTTTCAGCATGCATTTTGCTGTAGGTGTGTCCAAGGCATGCTTGGTGGAACATGAATTCCTAATTCATGCAATTTTTCTCTGTATTGACCTGCACTCCAGTTTGCTGGATTCTGCATATCACAAGGTGCAGGTCGAGAGGCTGTGTTCAATTCTGACATGAAGCCATGATAACATACATCACTTAGGAATGGTCTATGGTAATGGTGGTCGGTATAAACGTTTTTAAACTTGCTATAAATACCATACATAGTGTATCATATAAATCACTTTGGAACTAATGTCCAGAAGCAGATCAAAAATATTATGATGATAAAGTAATAAAGAACTCATTGGCAAGAAAACAAAGAACTTCCAATTGCACAAAATGTACCTAATTATGTGATTTAAATAAATAATTAAGATGAGTGGTAGCCTCATCTAGAATGAGGCTTCCATGGGTACCTTGTCAGAGATTTTAGGAAATGAATGCATACTAAGGGAGGTAATCCTCTTCTTTTTTTCAAGTGCACTTACTGTCTCAAGCTTCAGTATAAAGTATTGTGAATTCAAAATTTGTGGTGAGATACCAATTTTCTTGGATTTCATGTTTACTTCAAATCATGAACTTAATGACCCAGTGTACAGTGAGTTTGCTGTGGAAACAATACCCAATTTATGAAATTAAGTACCAATGCAAGCATCATTTTCTGCAAAACCATGAAAATAAATGAGTTCAGAGTATTTCATGATGAGCCTAGGAGGGAAAGTTTGGGTGGCCAATTTAGCTGTATAAGTTTTCTTGCATCATGTCAGTTTGCCAAAATGCTGTAAAAGTAGTGGATGGACTTATTATAGGAGAATTAAAGATTCAAGGTAACTAAGATATAATTTCAGATTGAAGGTGTATTAAAGCATATAATTTTTATGTTGACAAGGAACACTAGACTGTATTCTAAAATGAAACATTTTTAAGGACCTCCCCCTTTTTTTTGTTGAAAAAAGAGATTTTCTTAATATAAGGGGACTAGACAAAGTAAATTGAAGGTAGGGTATGCAGATATTATGTACTATATTCACATATCAGGTCAAGTTTTTGGCATAACTTTTAGATAATAGTGTGAATCCCATAATTGTGTGTTCTATAATAGACCTGAGCTGACAAATCTGGATATTGTAGATACTTTTGGACAATGAGACAGGGAATATGTTGCTTATGAAATGCAAAAATTAATTAAATTTCAATGCTTAACCCTTTTCATACTGAAGCCCATTCAGACAATCAGTTGTGTAGAACTGGAAATTTTTTCAGTCAGTGGTGTAGCAGCATCAGAGAATACAGTGACGTTGGTCAATCTGGCTTTACAGGACAATTTTTGAAATTATTTTTAAATGTTGTTCCTATCTGCAATATTCATTTTGCCTCCTCTATGTTATTGTATGAAATGGGGGGGGGGGGAATTTTATGCCATTTAAGAAGGTGACAAAATAATAAAAATCCATCAAGAATATCGAAAGTTATTACAATTTGATTAAATTTACTCGCATGAGAATTGGAGAACAAACAGAATAGTCCTTACTGGTAAGTCGACAAAGCTTTTCATTTTGGTTCAGTGTTTTTATTCCACAATAAATTTTAATGTAATAATATCAGAGTTATGTTGGGTTTATTTTGGTCAATTTCCAGGGATGCAGGAAATTTTCATAATATTATGCACACACCCAACATCAGTATATGTGCAAATTTTATGAGAAGTGAAGTTCTCAAAATGTCCAGTTAGCTTGAAAAGTATCCACGTCTTCATCATCGTCAATATCCGAGTCAAAAATACCAATTAACTATTTATTATCTGCTCAGTTCATTCGATGCACCCAAGATCACGATCCCCACTGCCTAAAATATAAATTTCCCTCACAAAATTGTCTAAATTTTTATCAAAATTGGTATCAACATCACGGCCGCTTCAGTACTGTCCACCATTTGAATTACACACGTTAACATTCAGTTTTGAAATAAAATTTTCTACTAACCATCTCCATTCATTTCGTCGAAGTCAAGCTCACGATCTGCACTGCTTAAAACATAAATTTTCCCCACAAAATTATCTATATTTTCATCAAAATCGGCATCCACATCACTGCCGTAACTTGCTTTTTCAGCGCTGTCTGCCATGTTGATCTCCACACATTAAAAGTCGTGTTTGAAATCAAATTTTCAAATAACCAGTTATCATCAGCTTCATTCATTTTGAAGAAGTAAAGACAGCTATTCCCACTGCCTAGAATGTCAATTTTCCACACAAAATGGTCTTTATTTTCAACTAATTCAGTAAGCACATAACTGTCTTCAATTCCCTCTTCAGAATATGACTGCCATTTTTTATCTCCGCATGATAAAACTCAATTTTGTAATCAAATTTTTACCAGTTTTGGGGTTTTTTAAACACAATCTGGTAATGTTATGTGTACCTTCTACCTTTATTTCCTTTTTTTCAAAAGAGTACATGTAAACTGATGATGTTTTATACAGTTAAAAACACGTGTGCAAAGTTGGTAACAGAATATTGTGAACATATGACTGGATTCCTATCCTGCTGGCAAAGGTAAAGTATGACTGGAGTCGTATCCTGCTTGTTTGTAAAGGTTGGTAGAGGCAAGGGACCTTGCTTGGCTAACTAAAATTTGGCCAAGATGGTGTTCTTTTGCAGGAACTTGTAATGCTTTTTTTGGACTATGTAATTATTTATTTATTAATGTAAAATTCCTTATTTATTAATTATTTATGTAGGCATAGAAATATATTTTTAGAAAAAAGCTGAAATGTGATCATAGACTTCATATTCCCCACCACAATGCATGAAATGAATTGAATGCAAAATTAGCCAGTGTGTGACAGACATATGTATGGATAGACAGACAGACAAACAAGTAACTCTCTATGCTACTACCACTGTCATGGAGGGGAATACAAAGTTCTTTTAAATTTCAGTCATCTATCAAGGAGATCATCATCAATAATGGTAGATATCGACGCTTTGTCGCTTTTATCTTGGTGAGTTATCACTTTGAAATTATGCTACTTTTCTATCACAGGACTCCTAATATATCTTTAATCATTTATACGAACAGAATTTTTAACCACAATTTAAAACCTAAATCTTACAACTTAATACATATAAATAGTTAATTATTAATATCTAAGTATGATTTTCCAATAGTTTTATCTATTTTTTCTTGGCCTGTGCCTCTCTCATTCTCATTCCCTTAGATGTGTGAGCCCTTGAAGTTCATCTTTTTTGTCAGTTTTTCCATCCATCACTCTTATCAGTCAGTCTGTCTTTTGTAACTGTAGATTCTGAAAGTAATTTTCTTAAGTAAAGTATTTTATGTAAATTCTGGATGGTATTTCAAGAAGGAAGTTACCTTTTTAAAGATTTTGTTTTATTGTAAAATTGGTAATTTGAGTTTGAAATTGAATTCATATAATTGTTTTTCATGGTAAAGACTAAGATGGTAAAGTAGTAAATGCATATAATTTGAATTTACAAAACTTTCATGTCACAAATATGCAACAGTTACAAAATTTAAAAAGTTGTATATGTAAGATTTTTTTAAATGATTTATGATAACTTGACATTTTTTGTTTTTAGTCAGCAGGCTTAGAGGACCTGTTTTTGAAAGACAACATTACAGTTTTTGCCCCCACTAACAACGCCTTTGATAGTCTGCCAGTGGGGGCACAGGAGCATTTGAAAACACCAGAGGTGAATGCACTGATGAAATGAGGGGCTGAAAAATTATTTCTATAATTTTTGAAAGCACAATAATTGATTTTAAAAGACAGTAATTTTTTAAAATGGGTTTCTTGAAAACATTCATTGTTTAAGTTATGGTTTTATATTAAATTTTGGTCTTGTCTATTCCAATTCTTACAATATTGTTGAAAGCACAGTGTATAAGAAATAAGTTCAGTGGTATTATCATGTAAAGAAAAGTAGTGCAATACATGGGAAATTTTTCATTTAATGTGTAATTGTAATATATATATATTATCATATTGTTATTTTATTATATGCACTTTAGAGAAAGAGAAAAGATATTGTTATTGTCCCCTTGCATCAGTCTGTCTGTATGTGGCAAAGCTCATCATCTCTTCTCCTCACACATCTTTTGGAGGATTTTATTAAAACTTTTGTTAGCTAGATTAATGCTTGGTCTAGATGTGCAATACTTTTCTCCGATTGCCTATTATGGGTAAATGTTTTGAAAAACAAACTGTAGTATTTAGAGAAGTCAAGCTTGTTGTTATTGCTACTTGTAAACTACTTGAAGGATTTTAATTTAACTTTGTAGGCTAAATAAACATTTGATGTCAATTTTTTTTATTTGGGTAATTTTGTTTTCAACAAAAGTTGAAAAAAAAGAGGGTATTTTGAGAAGTTAAGTTTTAGGAAGTCGTTGGTGCTCCTGCAGAGCTTGAAGGATTTCACTTAACTTTGTAGGCTTAAAAAGTGGTTAGGGTAGATGTGTAATAAGGTCTTAACTTTTCTCTCTGCAGGTTACTTGCACTTATTTTTTTATAAATGCCATGTGATAAAAGGTTAGACAAACATTGATGTACCGTATATACTCGCTTATAAGTCAACGTTTTTTACTTAAAATTCGATTCATGCAAAGTAGGGGTCGTCTTATAAGCGCGACATTAAAAAAAATATAAATCATGGGGTATTGTTGGAAACTCTAGATGTTTGCAGTACATACAAATACTGTCACTTCATATATTTTTACATTTTCATGCCACTATTCCCATGGAGTAATGCATATATGGTATGCACTGTGTTTATCCGTTTCATGACGGTATTCATTACACAATACATGTATCTACTGTTATTTGGATTTTAATAATTTGAAAATATTACCGGTAAATTAAATACTACCTACCGCAAAATGAAGTGTCCGTCAATATTTACTGTGGGTGTTTACTAGTAAGTATATTGCCTCCATTTTCATGCCAGTCCGAACAACCTGTATTAATATTTGTGTTTTGCTGTATAAAGACTGTGCTTGATGCAATAAAAGTTTTGATTTAATTTGTATTTTCCTTTTCTACAAGTCGGATTTAATTCCCAAGTGATATTTCCCAAGTTATCTGCCAGTGCACGTGGGTCGATAAGCCTTTGGCTTCTAAAGGGACTCACTTTGTTTTCAAGTTGACAATCCTTTTGATCGAGCCGTGAATCTATACTTGTTCAGTGCCAAGTAGAGTTCTACAACTTCCTGTGCATATGCTTTGACCTTAATCCCTTAGCTTGTAAAGGCACAACACTCTTTGTTTTCACAAGTGACAATCCTTTGATCAAGCCGTGAGTTTGATACTTGTTCAGTGCCAAGAAACAGAGGGTGGTTATTTGAACTCCCTTTGATCTTGCCGAACAATTGACATGTGTTCAGTTGCAGACTTTAATAGATTTTTGACTTGATGATCAAAGTATTACTCACAGAGCCCAAGCTCAGTCTCTGCATAAGCACCCGCATATGACAGTAAAGCCGAAGAATCGGAGTCGGACTAGATTTACAATGACTAGACGACAACGATTTACAATGACTTGATGACGATGTAGGATTTCAGAACTTTATCAGACAATGAGGATTAATTCTTGGACTTGTACCAGATGACATTAGATAGTGACATTTATAGGATACCGTGAATCACAAAAAAGTGGACTTAACTTTCATTGTTTATTTGTACGACGTGTGGAGTTAACATATTACGGGATATTGTTAATCGGATCATTCTGAACTTCTATTTTTATACCAGTATGTGACCTATAATTGAATTCGTGGATTTATCATATAAATGGATTTAAATTTCAAGCATTATGGATTTCAATGGACTTTATTACACAAAGATGGACAAATTGTAAGTTGTCAATTTATTTGTGACATATTTCACTCAATAATATAACTGTATTTTACACTGGTTTTGTCTTTATTTTTCTTATCTATCTATCCAGTTTGGCTTGTTTATATTTCCTAAGTGCATTTCTGACTCACTAAGAAGTCACCCCTTTAGACGGATCTGACTTGTAAAATACACCCCGACTTATAGGAGGGTCATTGTGAAATTCACTTTTTGCAGCCCTAAAAAGGGGGGGTCAACTTATAGTTGAGTTGACTTATAATCGATTATATACGGTACCTTAAAATTCCTTAGTATTGTATGTCCCAGACACATGCTACACACTTTGAGCAGATATGCATCAAGGACAAAATTTTAGTCATAAAGGCATGAACTTAAAAGATACTCAACAAAATTGTAATTAACACATTTGTTATTACCATCTAACTATGTAAGTTCTACAAATTCAGATGGTGCCAAGGCAGATGCAGAATTTCATTTTCCTTCTAAAGTAAAGAATAAGAATAATATTTAGCTGTGCATCTTTGCATTGGAGATGCATGTACAAAAATATCTAGCCGAATCATTGGTTGATTTATCTAGACAGTTTCTACATGTCAAATGAAGGTATTGATTCTCATTATGCTCATACATGTTTAGTATGTGTCCACTTTAAGAATGGCAAAAGTAAACTTAAAAAATTAACCATGATAGTCCCAATAGACTTTAAAAAAATAGAATACAAAGCTCCTATTCCAAATAATTCACCTGAATAGACCTTTTTCAAGAAAAAGAATGTTTTCCTCTTTCCCTTTGTTTTTCTGTGCATATTTTTGAACACACAATTTCAGTTTGTAAATGTCAGAAGGTTACAAACAGTATAGACTTTGTTGTAGATGTATCACATACTAATTGCATTTGTTTAAATCTTTTGTTTTTGAAACAGGGACGGATGCAGCTTATTGGATTTATGCAAAATCATGTTGTGGAAGGAGTGGTAATATATGTTATTTCTTCCTCGACTCTTATCAAAAGGAAAAGGGAAGCAACTGTGATATTTATGAGAATTGTCTTGTTTAAGAGTTTTTGAGTTGAAAAATGATGCACTTTTGGTTAAAAGAAATGCATTCTGGGAATATGTTTAAAATATCGTCCAAAGATTTCTTTTTCACTGTTGATAACTTGCCCATTTTGTCCAAAATTGAATTTATTAAAAATAACATTTTCAATAAAATAAAATGCATGGTCATTGAAGAAAGGTTTCAAAAAAGGGCATTTATGATACATATGTTTTGTACATAAAACTGTTGTAGTTGATCTGTTGGAGTAATTTGATTCCATACATAACAAATGTCCACATATATTTTTCTTTATTTTAGAAACTTATTACCTTATAACCTATATTATGTTTATTTTAGATTGAAGCTGCACAGCTAATTGACATTCAGTTTGTCAAGGCAGTTAGCAATGTGGTTTTCAGTGTCAATGTTACATCAGTGGTAAGTATCAAGATTGAATTTAACCAATAACCAGAACAAAAATAGTGACTCATATTTACTATTGACAGGATCAAAACCTCGGAGAGCAAAATATTGAAAACAGTCAACATGTTACTTAAATTTTTTTAGTTTATAAATGTAAGATTCTATATATTGCTTGATGAAAACATTGATTTTATTTAAAAAAAACTGCTAATAGGTGCAATGAATTGATTTTCACATACATTTGTTTGCCATTAGCTTTATATGATGTCATTTATGATGTCGTTGAGTGTTATATGTGTATAATATGACAAAATATGATATAGGATTAATTATATAAATAATAGTAGTTGTAATAACAAGACATATAATCTTGTAGAGGTTAAAGGGACAAAAAGGAACATTAAATAAAACAGGACGCAGCTTTTGGCATTGAGTAAGAACTCTTTTTAGGCATATTCAGTGTTCAAGAAATCTCTAATTAAATTAGGATGAGATCTCAAGAAGCTAGAAAGAAATTTTACTTTGCTTCTAATGGGGTGAATAATTACAGCATCTGTTTTTCATCTCTGCAGAGATAACTATTGAATGCTGCAATAAAAAAAGTATATCACAATTAAAAGTAAAGTGAGAAGTATGTTAAGCTCCCTGTATCATATCCTGAACCAGGTGAAATACATGTATCATGAATTCTTATGAACTATAATAGCACCATTAAAAAAATCGATTTTCATCATGTCTTCAGTGACTTTTTAATGTTGTCATGCTTTATTTTCATTCTTTATACTTTCAGGGCCAGATTGTTCTAAATGGAAATATCAACATAACTCAGACTGACATACCAGCTAAAAATGGCATCATATATGACATGGCCAGTGTTATGTTACCAGATTCAGGTGGGAGCCTGTTGCCAGGGAAATGTGACACCACAAGTGTAGAGAAGGTCAAGGTAATATGTTTGAAAGGTCAGGGTAACATAACATGATGTAAGCAGTCATAGGATTAAAAAAACAAACAAAAACAAACTGGATAGTTGTGCTCCAGGATTATGCATGTTTCAGATAAATAAATAGATGATATGAAATATATAATCCTATAATAATACATTATCTTCAGATTAACAGTATCAAAATAACTGCCTACATCTGAACTACTCTCAGACTGTCATCATGGTTTTTCTTTAATATTTATTTAAATTTCTTGATCTCATGAATTTACTTTTGTGGGTATCAATTTTGTATTTTGTACATTTTTGTACTTACTTTATAATTAGTGGATTCGGGAAAGAGACATACTGTTTCTACAAAAGATTCATTATTCATTGGTGGCTTTAAGTTCATGGTTTTGTAGCAACTGTGAAATCCATGAAAATTGGTACCTCAAAAAAATTTTGATTTCTCAGTATTCCAATTCATTGGGCCATTTATATCCATTATATGTCATTTTATCTTTTCTTGTTCAAATACTCCATTATCTTTCACTCACCTAATCCAAGGAAAGGTTCCTCCACCACTGGGCCATCTATCTTTAGAAGAATTACAATACCTTGACCTTCTCCGGGTACTCCCTTGACTTTTCCTATATACATCACCTCAATATTGCCATCACCAAATCCAAAAGGGGGCTTTGGGGCTCAAGCTCCACCAGAAAGGCTGTCATTTCAACCAAAAATATGTATGTATGTATTAGCGTTTAATAGCACATCAGCACAATTAAAAGTCTGTGCATCAGTACTAAAATGTAAAATTGACTTGCACAAAAATTTAAAATTGACTTAATGCACAAAAATTTAGGAATATAAACCCATTCCAAGTAATTGCAAACATGAAGTACAACAATATAAAGTATAAAAGATAAAGATGTTAAAATTCTTTAAAAGGTATATAAAATAAAGGTAAAAGATGTAAAATCTTTGAAACATTGGTTAAAATCTTTTATATAAACTGCATTCCCTGAAAAAAAGTCAAAGATATTTTTGGTGGTACATCGCTATAAAATTTCTTCATTGATTTCACATCAAAATACTTCTGTCTCACAAGGTGGGTTTTCTCATTTCTCATGAATATGCATAAACAAAAATATGACATCAACAAGCCAAAGACACAAGCTCGTATGCATCAGCGGAAGTGATCTCATATTGATTGATAAGTGACTGTGTTTGGAAGAGAAAATCTGATTGGTTTACTCAATCAGCATGTAAGGTCATGAGAAATGATAAAATCTTATCACAGGCAGCCATGGATATAAAGAGAGCATAACAGATATTTGCCTATGGATTGCAACAAAGTGGTGGCAATGTTTTCTACCGTGCAAGATTAGTTATTGTGTCATTTACTTATTTAATATATATTTCTGAAGATGCACATTATTTTCTTGGTTTCAGACCTCAGTCAGTATAAATTTGTCAAACTTGTGGCAAATTTTTCACTCAAGTAAGCTGCGCATGTATGTGCAACTATGGTGGTGACCATTTTGAATTATGTATGTATTTTCAACTGTGCTTGATGAGTTTCAGGGAATAAATAATCTAAAGCTAATTGCTAGATTTCGTTGTAATTTTACTCATACTTTGAGAAATATGCAATGGGTCAATGATATGGGTGTTTGGTAATTACAACAAAAAGAAACTTGTATCAGTGGTGGTAAAAAATGAGGAAATCTGGTAGTGATACCAGATTTGTATCTAAGGCTTAAAGGGTTAATAGAAATGAAGATATGCAACAGGAATTGTAGCCTTGCATCAGCCAAATTCATGCAAACTATGATGGTTCAGGTTGGTATAGAAGGGGTGGTGTTGGGTGGGCATCAGTTGATTGATGATCAGCTGTGCTGGAAATAGCCACATGCATAGTTTGTGAGGTTCTTCAGAACTGTTCATATCAGACCAGTTTTTAATATTAGGATGACATACTACAGACAGGTGACTAAAGTTACGGACAAGACTTTGTGAATCTACTGATAGACATCTGACAGAGTAAACAGGTCCAAGAATGCTTAGTTTTAGCAGCTGTGCCACAATTTCCTTTTTTTGTAATCTAGCTAGAGAAATCATAGTGCAGTATTGTTCATGTGAGTGATATCGGGTCCTCTTGAGCTTCATAGTTTTCATTTGAACTTCCAAGTAAAATTCCTCAATCACTGGATACTTCACCAACAACACAACACTTGTGCCTCAATTTTTGTTGCAAGTTACACTTCTTCCTCATTGGATAATTTAGTAAAAGGTCCACAATTTGGCCTTTTTTTTCTGGAAAAGGTCACATGAGAATAGTGCCAAGGAATTGTCTATCCTGTTTCTAAATGTATTAGCACAAGAATAACATGTATTAATTTTACTGAGCACACTTTAGTTCTCTTCATTTCATTTTAAATAAAGAAATATACAAGAATTAAACTGAATCCATTTCAGAGGTTCACGTGATTGTAGATATGGTGTGTGAATTTTTACAGGGAACCTGTGTTTCTTGCCAGGAAGAGTTGACCTGTCGCCATAAAGAGGATATTTCATTGGTAAGCAACTCTGTGCAGCATAGAGAATGGTTTTCTCAAAGTTGTCTTTCTTTGATCTAAAACAAAAAAGAAGAATTATCTTTCTCTTTCTGCTTTTTTAAGATGGAACTCTCTCTACATCTTAGAGACAGATCTCATGCATTTGTGAACTACGACAATTTTAGTGTATACTACCTTAGAAGCAAAAGAAAATTTCTGACAAAAACATTTTTACTTTCTTAACATAGAATTTTCACAGCATACATATACTTTTGTCAGCAGTGGAAAATAAAAAATATTTAGTTAAAAAAAATGCCAGAGGTCCTTAAAAAGATTTTTAAAAAGTGGACTAAGTTTAATTAAGGGATTTGGCTCAGGAATTCAAAGCCAAATATGATAAAAATTTTGGGATTCAGGACAGTCACTTCGTATCAGATCAGATGCACTTAAAACTCACAGAAAGTATTTTTTTTTAATAAAAATGTTATTTACCTTCCAAAACAAGACAGCATTTAGATTTTTTATTTTGTTTTTTTAAATAATTGTTGTCTAATTCACAGGCGTACTCTAATATTCAACTCTTTCTGATATTCTAGTATTTACCAGCAGCATTAAAGGTTCATCTTTAATGCTTTACATGATCACAAAAGTGGTGGCAGATCTTTTAATCTTAAAATGTCACAATAATAAAAATATTTATTTCATTTTCAGGATAAGATAACAAGATTGATCATTTCTTTGAGATTGTCATACATTCTTGTCTGATAAATCAGACGCCAAATTTTGTATGGTATGTTCGTTGTTTTGTGTCTGATCTTGGTTATTCATGAAACTTCAAAATTATTGCATATTTGTCTGCAGCACATATCTACTGCTATGAGGGACTTGCTAGCAATTTCTAGTGTCTTTTGTGTTACTGATCCTTAGAGGAGGTTGTCACTGTTCTGTCAATCCCAGTGTCATGTTGAAATTGGTATTTTATTCCATTCAAATACCACGGGAACAGTGTCGCATCTTGTGGGTTTTTTTTTTGTAATTTGTATTTGTGAAAGCCTGTTGCAAAATCTTTTTAGTCGTGATGGTCATTGCTGGCATAAAATATTCATGGTTGGTGCAAAAATTATTTCCTAATGCATCATTCATTTTTTAAAATCAACTGAGAATATCCTCAAGAAGGCTTGACCTTTTGAAAATTGTTGAGCTAAAAATAGCGTTTTCCAGAAGTCAAAACTTACTGTATCTTGCCTCGATTGGTTGGTATCCTTTAGAACTCGGTTGTATTATTATGATCTTGGTCACATTCTGAGCCAAGATGAGTGATTAACTACAGTGGAAGTGTCGACCTCATGGCTCAATGAAGAATAACTCACAGGTAGTGAGTGAGCGACTATTTTACATTCATCAAATGCTACTTCAGTCATGTATTTCAAAGATTACAGGTGGTGTTTCTCAGGGATGGGATAACAAAAAATGGATACTATTAACATTGTGATATTGATCAGAGCTTGTTAAATTGGTGGATTATGTTTCTCATTTATGTTGATTTTTTTCACATTTGCAATAGAAGGATATGCAGTTTGTATTGCTTTGATGTGGCATTGTCAAAAAGGTCTCACCACATTGATGACTTTTTATCTCCCCAACCATAGGTGCTGGGAGATTTAGCAATAGTGGTGTCAGCAACATTACTTTAGTTTGCAGTGGACATTTTTATCTTAAACCTCATGTGTGGCTTACCCATTGGTAGAGGCAGAAGCCTATCAATTTTGGCACTGCTAGGTCCAAGGTCAATGGAGGTGAAAATCGGATTTTCCTTTATGCGTGCTAAATCAGGTTTCCTTGGCCTAATTTTCATTAAAATTCACAGACTAATTTTGGGCAGAGGCAGCTTCCAATTGATTCCTATACTGAGAGGTGAAAGGTCAAGGACACTGGAGCCGACATGGTAATTTTTAGCTCACCTGATTGTAAGGCCAAGCAAACTTATGGCATGGTCCTTTGTCTACTGTACATCGTCCATTATCCAACTGTTGTTGTCAGCAATTGCTATTTTCAGCTTCTCAAAATCTGTGGGACCAATTTCAGCCAATTTTGCCACAGATAATTCTAGCATGAAGATCTTTCAGGTTTGTACAAATCATGCCAATATGCCATCAAATGTGGCCACCATTACTAAAAATAGAAAAACTGTTAAACAATTTCTCCAAAACCACAGAACAGAATTTGATCAAATTTAACAGAAAGCATTCTGGTATGAGACCTTTCAGTGTTATTCAAATGATGTAGATCCATCATCAAATATGGCCAGTGTTACTAAAAATAGAAAAACCTAGAATTTGACCACATTTGACAAAACAGCATCCTATTATCAAGATCTTTAAAGCCTTTACAGATGTTGTAAATTTGACGTCAGATATGGCTGTAATTACTACAAATAGAAATACCTTTAAATGACTTCTCCAAAATTTGACAGAAATCATTTTTTTTTTATTTGTGGGCAAATCCCTCGTCTGTCCCAGCATATATGGCTGGTTAGAAACTTGGGAATGCCCCCTCTTAAAAACTTATTATTTTTTAGTTTTTATTTATTTATTCGAAAAAGAAAAATTTATTTTAGGATTTCAGTCAATTTTTGATGCGAGGTTCATCTTTTTGTTTCTAAATCTAAATTTCAAGTTTTCATGTTCTTAGGGTTTCAGGTCCGTACTCCCCTCCCCTCAGGTATTACCTGATGGGCGAGTTTCCTTTCCATTCACCCTAGATGAGTTTTCAATTTGTTGTGACCCTTGCCAAGGGGTCTGAGTTTGCTAAACAAAGATTTTAGTTTTCTTTTAGATTTATTTAAATTTGGAATTTTTATTTGTTGGTGTTTCCGTTTACATTTTATTTTTATTTTATTGTTTGGCATATGTATCAAATTTCTATGGTTTCATTAGGTTTAGATTTCTTTTTTATTCTGTGAGTATGCGGTTTGCTGTTAGGCTTGTTAGAATTTTTAGTGTTATTTCATTAGTTTTTTTTTGGTTATACATGGCAATTGATTAGTTTTTCCTCCTTTTTGTTAGACATTTATGTTTTCGTTATTGATATTATTATTATTTTTTTTTTTTTTTTTTTTTTTTTTTTTGTTTTGTTTTGTTTTTTTGTTATTGTTTTTTTTTTTTTTTCATTTCTTCCATTGTTGGAGTGGTGAGATTGTTTTCCTTTTTGTTTGGTTTGGTCTGTTCGATATTTCTGGCCATTCTTCATCTGTAGAAATAATGCTTGTATTGTATTCCAGTTGGTAGAAATCGACCTCTGTTTCCTGCATTTGTGTTTTTGGTTTGGTATTCTGTTTCTTTTCCATTTCTTTTCCTTTTCGTTGAATCTTCTTCCTATTATTCTTTCCTGGAGAGGTTGTTAGTCCATCCTTTTGTGCTTTTGTCTTTTTATTTGTTCTCGGTAATAGGTCTTCTTCTTGTCTTGCTGGTTCTTGCTCTTTTATGGTATTATTCTTTGGAATTATTGTTATTTCAGTTGTGAATGTTTCCTGATATGGTTTTGTTTGTTCTGTTTCCATTTTAAGGGGTGTTTCTGGTGCTTGGCATTTGTTTGGACTGTGTCCCTTCTCTCCGCACTTATAGCACTTCCTGTGTTTTATGCATCCTATATACCACGACTTGGCCTTAAATCCGTGGATATAAAAGAAAGGTGTTATTTTCTCTTCTAACCCTTGTTCCATGGTAAATACTCTTTGACCGGTCTGTATCATCGGGTAGTCTTTATAAGTTTCCATTTTGGCTGCTTGTATTTCGATACTGAATTTTTCTTTCATTCTTCTTGTCGTCTCTTCTAGTGGTATTTCTATTGGTACTCCTTGTATATACACCTCTACGTATTTTATTTTTATCTCTCTTTCGATGTCTTTCGCCGCTCTCACTGGCGCCATGTATTGTCCAATCTGAATTTCACTTCCATACCACAGTCTTCCACAATTTTCTTTAGGGTAGATGGTATATATCCCTTTTCCATCGTATGTTAGAGCATCTATGTCCTTGCTCTTGATGTTTGTTTTAGTTAGCGCTTCGATTATTTCTCCGTACGTTGTTGTTTGCTTTGCCACTATTTCCTGCGCTCCGGCTCGTTTATGCGCCACGAGCTTCTTGCTGTGACCCGTTCTCACTATTTCTGTTTCGAAATATTTTGTCAACGAATGCATTCCTCGATTTGCTGTATATCCTTGGAATAAAGTACATATATTGCTATTGCACACAAAGATTTCACAATGTTATTCACATATAAGATAGTTTCAAAAGTCTTTACATATTCAAAAATTTCACAATGTTATTCACACAAAGTTTTCTATAAAATAGTTTCAAAAGTCTTTACATATTCATGTCATATTATATTTGAGTTCAAATTGATTCTTTGTACCTTTGCTTTGGAGGCATTGGACGTTTAGGTAGATTTGCGCGCTGTCTGCTTAGTTCGTGCCATTCTTGGTATGAACAATTCTTGGTATCTGTCTGCTTACTTCTTTGCACCTTTGCTCCCCGCAGCTTGCTTTGGAGGCATTGTACGTTTACAGAAATCATTCAGGCATGAAAATCTTTAAAGTTTGTACAGATGTTGTCAATTTGCCATCCGATATGACTGTAATTACTACAAATAGAAATGCCTTTAAATGACTTCTCCAAAATTTGACAGAAAGCTTTCAGGCATGAAAATCTTTAAAGTTTGTACAGATGTTGTCAATTTGCCATCATATATGAGTATAATTACTACAAATAGAAATGCCTTTAAATGACTTATCCAAAATTTTACAGAAAGCATTCGGGCATGAAGACCTTTCAAAATTTATCAAAATGATGCAGATTTGTGATCAAATATGGCTGCCATTACTAAAAATAGAAAAAAAACATTTAAATGACTTCCTTTCAAAGACTGCTCAACAGAATTTGAGCAAATTTGATGGAAAGTATCCTGGCATAGTTGTCTCCATTTTTTTACAAATGATGCTGATCTGCCATCAAGTATGGCTGCCATTGCTAAAAAAACACAATCTTTAGACAACTTTTTCTTTAAACAGCCAAACAAAATGAAGCATTTTTGCATAAAGGTTTTCAGATCATTACAAATGATGCCAATCTGCCATCAAATATGGCCAACATTGTTAAAAATAGTAATTTTTAAAAAAAATCTTTTCAAAACCTCTTTTTTACATTTGACCAAATTTGACAGAAAACTCTCTGGCATGGTGCTTTTAATTTTGTACAAATAATACAAAATATGATCACTATTACTAAATTAGAAAAAACCTCTATGTGACTTCTCCAAAACTGCTCAGTAGAATATGACCAAATTTGACCAAAAGCCTTTGGGTATGAAGGTCTTACAATTTGTACAAATGATGCCAACCCACCATCAAATATGGCTGCCTTTACTAAAAATAGAAAAACCTTTAAATTACTTTCTCACAAAAATTATTGGATAGTATTAGACCAGATTTGACAGAAATCATTTAGACATGAAGGCCTTTTGAATTTATACAAATGATGCCAATCTGCCATCAAATGCAAAAAATAGAAAACTTTGAAACAGCTTCTTCCCACAAGTCAGTGAACAGACTTTGACCAAATGTAACAGAAAGCATTCTGATATGAAAGCCGTTTTAATTGTACAGATGATGCTGATCTGCTATCAAGTATGGCCACTGTTACTGAAAACAGAAAAACCTTTAAACAATGTCTCAAAATCTGATGAACTGAATTTTACCAAATTTGGCTAAAAAGCGCTATGGCAAGAAGGCTTTATAACTTCATACAAATGATGCTGATCTGCCATCAAATTTGGCTGCATTAATAAAAATAGAAAACAAAATTATTTCTTCTCAAAACTGCTCAACAGAATTTGACCAAATTTGACATAAAATATCCTGGCATTAAAGCCTTTCAATTTTGCTCAAATGATGCTGATCCACTATTCAATATGGCCATCACTACTGAAAACAGAAAACCTTTAGATGATTTCTTCTCACAAACGAGTCAAAAGAATTTGACCAAATTTCACAGAAAGCATCCTGGCATAAGACCTTTCAAGTTTGCACAAATGATGCTAATCTGCCTTCCAATATGGCTACCATTGCTAAAAATGTAAAAACCTTTATATGCTTGAAAGCATCATACTAACCCAAATTGCTTGATCAACTGCATATGGATTTAGGTTTTAGGTAGGTGTCAGCCAGATGAGTGATTTTAGACCCACTTTTGCCTAATGCAGATGAGCTTATGGGATGGCCTGTTGTTCATTTTCTATCCATTTGTTAGCACAAGTTTTGTTATTGCTACTTTTCCTAAACTACTTGGAGGATTGCCGTAAAACTTTACATGCCACATTCATCCTAAGGTCAAGTTGGTCCTAAATGAAAATGGTACCACTTGGTCATCCAATATGGCCACCATGAAAACCTTTAAATCACTACTCCTCCTCAATGGATGGTCATATCTGCTAGGGTTTTTCAACAACAGATTTCTTACGATATCTAGTTGGTCCAAAATGAAACTGGTACTGATCTGACATTCAGTATGGCCATCATGGCAGCCATCTTGAAACTCTTATTATTGTTCTCCTGAATGGAAAGTCATATTGACATGTGGTTCTCACCAGAAGACTTCTTATGGTATCTAGTTGATCCTAAATGAAAATTATGCTGCTCTGATATCCAATATGTCCACCATATTGGCCCTCTTGAAAATCTTGTTATCTCTACTCCTGAATGCATGGTCATATCGACATACGGTTTTCACCAAAAGGCTTCTTAGTTTGTCAAGCTGGGATTTTCAGTAAAAGACTTTCTGATGAAGTCTAGCTGGTCCTAAATGAAAATGATACCAATCTTACATCCAATATGGCCACAATGTTGGCCATCTTGAAAATCTTGTTATCACTTAAGAATATCAGAGATTGTGTCAACACAGGTTGATAGTCATTTAAAAACAAAGCAAAAACTAATGGTGACAAAACACATTCTTAATGCACTCCATGTTAGACAATTCTTTGACTTGGCATGTGCTTTAACATTAGTGTACATTGCTGTAATAATTTTTAGCTCATCTGATAATTTTATTATTATTATTATTATTATTATTATTATTATTATTATTATACAAAGCCACATGTTAATATTAACCTTTCACCAAACTGCAATGTAGCGACATTGTTGATTAATGATGCCCAAATGCTACTCCCTTAAAGTCCAGAGTCCACAATCAACCTGGTGCAGTATTTCCAAGTCTTCCCCTGAGCTGTTTTCATTGGAAAATTAGAAAATATCAGGTTCAGAAAGCTTCCAATGAAAAGGCCTATTGCTAAGTATTATGAATAACAAAGATCAGACTACAAACTATGAACATACCATGCAAGGTTTGATATCTCATATATTGGACTTCATACATTCATGCATTGTTAATAAAACATGTTTTATTTTCGATGAAACTTTTCTTTTTCCTTCCAACTAAAATATGTACTTAATTAAGATTGTGTCCAATTTCAGGGTTTAACCTCAGAATGTTTGTATTGGGTCAACATCCAGGGATTCAAGTACATGCCATTTGAAGGTTGCAGCCTCTGGTGCAACAGAACATACCATGTAAGGCCAGTCTAATGTCGTGTATTTCCCTTGATTGCCATCAGCATCAAGGAATTTTGTGATTAATACAACATTTCCTAAGTTCATTTCATATTTTTGACACTACGTCATGATGTCATGTAAGGCAGAAGTTTGATATCTGAGATATTGTAATATTCTACATAATGGGTTATTTTGTAATGCTGTAAAATTTATGTTGATAAAATTTGAAGCTGTTTGTTTCTGCATGTTAACAGTTTGCAGGTTAATGGACCAAGTAAAAGTATGTAATAAGGCACTTAAATGTTTACACACATTTATTTTCTTGCTGAAGGACTAAAAGTGTAAAAATTGGTAAGTACTGGCAGTGCATATAAACTATGCCTTATACAATAAATCAAACCATACCATTGAACATTTGAGGAGTTATGGAAAATAGAAATTTTTCAAGTGATAAACAACATTTTTAAAATGTACTTTTCATATAAAACATATGAAACTTTAAAAATTATCTTTGGCTTACCTGGACATAAGTGAAGTGAGCTTAAGGTATGTCCCAGCATCTATTGTGCTTTGTCTGTCATGCATCCATCAACAAATTACTATTTCCAGCTTTTCAATAACCAACAGACAGATTTCAACCAAAATTGTCAGAGAGGATCTTCAAGAAGGGATTTCCAGCTGTACAGAATGATGCTGATCTGCCATCAAATATTGGTGCCTTTACAAACACTACAAAAACCTTTAAATGACTTCTAATCAAAAACTGCTCAACAGGTTTGACCAAATTTGACAAAGCATCCTGGCATAAAGGGCTGTCATGTTTGTATAAATGATACCAACCTGCCATCAAGTATGGCCACCATTACTAAAAACAGAAAACCTTTAAATGGTTTCTGCCGACAGCATGTACCAAAAATTTGACAAAATTTGATTCTGTCATGAAAGGCTTTCAAGTGTGTACAAATGATGCTAATCTGCCCTCAAATATGGCCCTTGTTACTTAAGATTGAATTTTGTTTTTAAACAACTTCTTAAAAACCGCTAAGCATAATTTTGTTTTCCAAATTTGACAGAAAGCATTCCAACTCAAAGGCATTTTATTTTATACAAGAGATGCCAATCTGCTATCAAATATGGCTCTCATTACAAAAAATAAAAACAACATTTAAACAACTTCATCTCAACAAACTGCTTTGCAGAATTTGACCAACTTCGATAGAAAGCATCCTGGCATAAAGGCCTTTCAGTATTGGACAGTGATGTTGATATGCGATCAAATATGGATGAAGATATAAAGAAAATCTTGAAACAATTGTTTTCATAACACATGCATTCAATAGCTTTGGATGACATTTCTAAAGAAGCATCCAACTGATCCAGATTTCTTAGCAAACTGCTCAGACTTGCAATCCTTGGATAATGAGTACAATGCTGTACCAAATGAGCTACCATGGCTCCCTTGACCTTGATGAAAAACATACTGTTCAGAGATGCTTCACAATGTGGCATTTTTTTCTCCTGACTGCAAGGCCAAGTGAACTTATGGTATGGCCTTGCATCCATTGTATGTTGTCCATCGTCTGTTCGGCATCAGGTATCAGTCAACATCTGCTTGTTACCATGTGGAGGCTATATTTCTGATCTGATATTTATCAGACTTTGAATCTTGGCTTATATCATTAAGATATCGGTGAGTTTTATAATGAGTGAAACATATTCATGAAATGATTTGCATCTGATTGTCTCAGCTTGTTACCACTCTTGAAGCCATATTTCTGATTCAACTTTGATCAGACTTGGAACATAGGCTTATATCATTGAGCTCTCACAAGTGTTTGACAATGAGATAGACCCACACATATTAATGAGATGATCTTGCATCTGATTCGTTTAGCTTGTTATCACTCTAGAGACAATATTTCTGATACAATTTTGATCCAGCTTGTAAATAGACTTCAAGATCTTTGATGATCACAATTATACATGAGTTCTTTACATGTTAATAAGGTGATCATGCATCTGATTTGCTGATTTTCTTACCATTTGAAAGACATTATTTCTGACCCAATTATAATCAAACTTGGTAGAGAGGCTAATATGTTGCATGAGTTTTATTGTGAGGGAGACCTATACATATTTATGAGGTGATCTTGCATCTGATTGACGGAATTCTTTACCACTCTAGAGACTGTATTTTATTTTTTTAACTAGGATTTTGATCAAACTTGGTAAATAGGTTTATATCATTAAGATCTTTATTAAGTTTGATTATGAGTAAGATCTACATGTATTTATGATGTAATCTTGTATATAATTGGCTGAGCATCTTACCACTCTGGAGACCACATTTTTATAGGATTTTGTTCCAACTTGGTAAACAAGCTTATATCAGCATTGTCTTAGATAGGTTATTTATAATTATATGAGATCTGTGCACATTAATAAGATGATTTTGCATCTGACTGACTGAGCTTGTTACCTCTTGAGATTTAAAGACTGTATTTCTCATCGATCTTGGATGAGTTCCATTATGAGCAAGGGACTATGCATATTAATTATGCTTTTATGTTTGGAAAGAATTTGTACCAGACTATAGTAAAATAGGTAAAATGTATATGATATAAAGTTTGGGAGAGCATTTATATAGAGCTGTGTTCTTTCAATGTTACATAAAGCCTGCATAATGAAATGGTCAGCTGTTAAGTTATGTAAGCCAGGTGAGTGATATCTGGCCCTCTTGTTCTCAAGTGTAAATTTAATCCAACTGATTCTCCCCCCAATAGACAACCATGATGAGTGAAAAAAGGCAAATCAACGAGTTTTACTTTTTTTTTTTCTCAGCATGTTGCTTTCAAATAATGAACGGACTAGGTTGACTTTTGATTAAATTCAGCCCTATGTAAGATTTTACTGAGATATTTCAGAACATACCTACTATTAGGGTACTTCATGGAACAGTTTTGTTTTCGGCATGGGTGTTAATCTTTACTGAATTTTTAATGCTAAATGATGATGACATGATCTATAGTGGAAAACATAAAATGACATGCGTCAGTGTTCATTATATACACATATTGTATTCTGTTTGTGTGCTACATTGTATACATAATACCTGCCATAACATGACCTGCCAGAGGAAAAACACAATTTTTGACTCCCAAACTAAAAAAACATGATTTTCAGTAATCTTAGAAAAAAAAGAGGTAAAAAAACAGAGAGAGAGAGAAAGATACCTTTCTTGACCACCACAATCTATGCCGAGAACCTGCATAAATAGTAAACAGTTGTGCTTAGTGCTCATTTAAAAGTATCCTCAGGGCAGTTTACATTGTTGATTGTCATAGAGGCAATTAGAATGTAAGGCAGTCAGAGATCAACGACCACTGTTTCACAGAATATTTAATTGGCTGACTAGGGTGATATAGTGTTAAGTTCTATGACCACTGCTGTGGGAGAGTCCATTAGGTACCAACCATTTAATTCTGGCCCTCAAATAGCTTGAAAAATATTCTTGCTCTGATTTATACAAGAAAAAAACCCCCACTATTATAGCCATTATATTAGGTAAGTCACAGATGCGTATTGAAGAACAAACATTATTACACATCATTGCCTTGAATGAGGATGTTTAAGCTATCTTTATTAAAGATTATTGGCAACTTTGTGATCAGCAGCAATGTTTCTTTGAAGTTGGATTTTACTTCATATATAAAATGCAAAACATGATTATTTTGGTATTTGGAATACTGCTGAAGTGTGATCCATTTTTGAAGGCAAAATGTTGAAATGCACCTGTGATTCAGGGAAGGATGAGCCATTTGCAAAGCAAGCAAAGCCTAGCAAACCTCTTGGTTGATAGAGTTTGACTTTATGAAGTGCAGCAGCAAAGGGGAGCATTTTATTTTTTGTGCATACTGCATATACCATATCGAGATTAGTCATTTTGAAGTGTATTACATCTGTTGACATAGTAACGCAACCCAGCATCGGGACAATGCTTGAATGCAGAGTTCAATCCCAAAAGTAACTACTATGTTTAACTCATTAAGGCTGGGAGTTTTTTTGCATTTTCACTTAAGATTGGGATAGAAGAAATTTTCATGTTATTTTCAATGGAATCCAAGCACACCTGATTCAGAGGGATTTTATTATCAACAGCTTAGACATGTAAGAGAGGTTGTTTTGGATTGGCTATTAGGCCTGCGCATGGGTGAAAATTTGATTATTTTTTTGTGTGTATTGGACCCCATGATTCTTGCCAGCTTGTCCCCTTTTACCCCAAATCCCAAAGTTACCCAATTTTTTACAAAGGTTTGTCTGTCTGTGTGAAGTTTGGTCAGGTCTGCATTAGATCTAATGAGAGGAAGTCTAAAATCTGGACAAGAACTCTAGTTCTGCAACTGCTGATTACTTTACATCATTGTAAAGCTACATCCTTCTTCTTTTCTCTAATACCACCCACTTGTGTCTATCGTGAACTGTGGTGATGTCACAGGCTATGGAAGAAGGGTACTATGTCGTGATGTAAGATTGCATCTCTCAGCCTTCATGAGTTAAACATTCTAAGTGGTGTGGTCATTGCATGTTTGACACTCCTCACTGCAATGCATATGCAAAAAGCTCATTTTCTATGCTGAGAAAAATTTAACAAAATCTTAAAGGCAAGTTTAAAGAACAGGACCATCCAGTCTGGTGAGTACAAAGATCGACTCTAATGAGACTTGCATCACCTTGAAAGTCCCCACTGTCTAGTGGATTTTAAAGACAGAAACTTAGTGTATTTTTATAGTTCTTATTTAATGTCAGTGTGGTTGTGATTATGTGAGTGTGTATACATATGTGTGTTTGGTTTGACAATGATAAGGGACTGACTATTTAATTTAATTTCCTTACCCCAAATAGCTTGAAAAAAATATTCTTGCTCTGATTTGTATTAAAAAAGAAAAGAACTAATTAGATCCATTATTTACAGTTGAAAAAAATACATTTTCTTGAGATGAGAGAAAAAAAATCCTGGTTCAAAAGAAACTTTCCCAGCTTTACTCCCCCCAATTAAACAGGCGGTCCTTAAGTCTACTAACTATTTTCTATTAAAAGTGTTTCAATGCATGAAAGAAAACAGATATTTTATTTTGTTTTATTTAAACTTGAAATTCTAGTAAATTTCTATTGGCTTATATGAGTAGATAACTTATTCTCAAATGTACAACACCACTGTTTTGGTCGCATGCAGTGACCCTCTTGGCATGAGTAGATAACTTATTCTCAAATGTACAACACCACTGTTTTGGTCGCATGCAGTGACCCTTTTGGCATGAGTAGATAACTTATTCTCAAATGTATAACACCACTGTTTTGGTCGCATGCAGTGACCCTCTTGGCACTGTAAAACATACTTTTTTAGCCTCAGAAACCCACCCCAACACTTCCTAGGAGGTTGGAAGGTATGATACATAGACATGCAAGAGGAAGAAGTTCATATTCTGTTTTCTGTTTATATTTACCCGAACTGATATATTTCTTATTAGTACATGTATTATTATTCTAAAAGTGTGTTCAGTATGGAGAACATTTTCTTATTACTTAAAGGCTTTTTTCATCAGTTGCTGACGGTTATCAATTGTATCATTGGGAATTGTTTTCTTAGTGAATTACTCAATGTATACCAAAGATTTCTTTTAGTAATGTAGCGTAGTTTTGCAATTTTTAGATTTTAAAAAGATATTGAAGTTACAAATATAGAAAAAATAACAGTAATGTTTCTTCACCGTCGTATCAGATCTGGTCACATCAAATACTCTAATTCATCGATTATTAATATAATTGTAAGTTGTCTCTATTACT
This sequence comes from Margaritifera margaritifera, assembly GCA_029931535.1. NCBI lineage: Eukaryota > Metazoa > Mollusca > Bivalvia > Unionida > Margaritiferidae > Margaritifera > Margaritifera margaritifera. Next base: position 1,704,848 of record JAQPZY010001649.1, on the reverse strand, counting down.
GGAAAATATGGATGAATACTAATGTGTATCTACAGTTACATAATAGTGTGGGTGTGTATATGTGTGTGTGTGTGTGAGCCAGAGAAGCAGGGGGTGGGGGTGGTAACAGCTTCTTTAGCATAATGTTTTTTTATTAATTCCCTTGCCACTGTGGGAGTAACTGCTCCTTACTATGGATCGGAGGATAGGGAAGGTGCATAAAATGGGTATATATATATATTTCATGGAAGTAAATAAAAAGGAAGGACACCTGATTGCATTACATGCAGTATTATTTGTTTTCGTTGGAGCAATTAAACATCTTCCTTAACACAACTCGCACATATACATACACACTCCCTCTTGCCCTCTGTGAAACACACACACACACACATAATGGATAATGGAACAAACATAATATTGCTTCTTCTCACCTGTGCTGCATTTTTTTAATCATGTACATGGCTAACTGCTATTTCCTATTTGTGCAGAGCTTGGATGTTCGACCAGATGGGAAGCAATCATTACAACATTAAGCTAGTGTGTTTGAAGTTTTGTTTTTTGAATGACGAGCATTTGAAAAGCATTCACAGTTATTTTCAAAGTATGCAACTGTTGTATATATGTACAGTGTGTGTATGTAGGTAATTATGTTGTTCATCCTTTGAAGATGACCATGACATCGCTAACTGGTTTGGTTTCTGTGAGCATGTGAGTGACTGATCAGGCCAATTTGTGCTCTGAACTGTCTTTGGTACACTGGAGAGGAGACCTCGCTTGTGGTTGCATGATCAATAAAGGACATGCTGCAGTTTTGAGATTTATGCTGCTCGTGTTTCTGCACTGCCTCAACAATTCTCTTAAGGTCATAGTCTATAGCTATTGCATGGATGAGACTGCACCAGGTGGAACGATCCTGTACAAGATTTTCCCAAGTCTCAGGGTCAATGTTGAAGTGTTTCAAGGATGATTTGAGGAAGTCTTTCAAGCATTTCTTCTTACCTTTCTGAGATTGCTTTCCCTCCTTCAACTCCTGACATTGTATCTTCATCAGTTTCCTCAGGCAGCACATGTGAAAATGGTTCAGCTTCTTGGCATGGTGTCTGTACACTGTTCAGGTTTCACATGCATACAGCAGAGTTGGGAACACTGGCTTTGTAGACCAGTTTTCCTCAATGTTCTTGGAGTTCACATCATTTGTTTCTAGCTGGCTGCACAGTTCTTCAACAAATGCCTGTTTCACATTCTCCTATTTCAGTTTGGAGACATTAAGCTTTTTGGGCACTTTTTTGCCTTGTGGTCATCTAATAGGCTGAATCCAGATATTGATCTTGGAGACTATGAGCCTGTGGTCAGTCCAGCATTCTGCACTTCTCATGGCCTTCATCACTTGGACATCCTGCCTGTCTTGTCTCCTGATGATGATGTAGTCATTGACATGCTAGTGCTTGGAGCGCAGGTGTATCCAAGACATCTTATTGCAGTTTGGCAGCTAGAAGACTGTGTTGGTGTTTAGGAGGTCATGTTCAGCACCTGTCCTCAGTAGTAGGAGTGTATTGTTGTTGTTGCATTTGCCAAAGTCATTGTGCCATGTCTGGTGAATTGTGCCAACTCTAGTATTGAAGTCACCAAGGATGGTGAGCTTGTCTGTCTATTGTACTTTTGCGATAAAAGACTCCAGGTCTTCATAAAATCTGACCTTGATCTCATCTGGGTTGGTCATGGTGGGTGCATGGGCGCTAATTATAGTTGCATGTCTTTTTCCAGTGGTGGGAGTCTCATTTGCATTAGTCTCTCATTCACACCCTTTGGGAGATTTGTGAGCATGTTGACTAATGTCATGACTTGTGCGTGAGTTGGATTTAAGTGAGTGAAAGTTGCATAGAGTCACCTCACTCTCTCATTCAGGCCTGTCTGAATCCAGTGGCCTGACAGTGCCGAGACATCTGGAGACAGGTCCGGATACAGTGGATGTCCATCAGGTCCTACTGCACCTGAGCTGATGCTCTGCGCAGTCCACACAGCTCTTGCCATCTGCCTTCACAGCTGGGGGATAAGCATATCTGCTTGGCTGGCTGATCCACCAGAGAGGACTTTGCAGAGGGAGCCATGTGTAGCTGTCCACTCTGGGTCAACAATCACATTGAGTACCATCTACTGTTACTTACAGTAGCAGGTGCCGCGTGACATGATTTGTAGGTATGCAGGTATGCACATGAAGAAGAAGAACATCTCTCCTTTTCAGATCTATAGCTTCCTCTTTAAATTTCCTTCATCTGAATAAAAGTTTAACAGGAGGTGCAAATATAAAATGAAAGCAAACTTTCATGATGTATTACATTTTTAATAGATCATCTGTTTTGAACAAAATGTATTTGAAGATGACATAAACAGTCAACTTTTTGATGAAACAAACAGATGGTTGTTTAGATTGGCAGATGAACACAACAACAGATATAAATAGGACAAACAAATGGACAGAGGATTGGATCAACAGGGAGGGGAGAAAGCTTAGATATGGATCAATGGATGTAAACAAGAATGGATGGATAAAGACAAAATAGACAAATGGACAGATCAGAAAAGAGCAGTTGGTAAAGGGATGGATGAAGGAACTGATGGAAAAACTTATGGACAAATAAAAGGATGGAAGGATGTATAGACAGATGAGTGAACAGATAAATGGATGAGCCCATACATGGACAAACTGATGGTTGGATTGAGATGATAAATGGACAGAAAAACACACAGAAAAGTGAACAGAGTTTTGGACAGATTCAAATGTTGTTCAATAAATAATTGGACAGAAGCAAGGGTGGACTTTCCAATAATTCTGTATTATTCATTCAAACAAGTGAAAGACTGATTCAAACATCTATCAGACAACAAACACTTGAATGGATGGAGGAGAGTGTGACTTATTCTAAACCCATTTGTTTTTCTTTTTCGAAACAGCATGTGAAATTGCCACAAGCATGCTGGTTAGATGCCAGCTCATGTCATGGCAAATTCACACAAAAAATGAGTAGCCAGTCCATCTGGTCAGTTTGATATTTAGGTATATTGAGTAAATTTAATCTACAAATTGTATATTTTAATCTACAAATTGTTAATTTTATCATATTAAAATAAATAATAGAAACCATGTGAAAAATAAATAACAGCAAATTGTTTCTGATGACCACTCATTACATGCTTGCAACTCCAGATAAAAACCCTTCTGCATCTATGCGATGTATGATGGCACATGCTACTTCCAATTCCCAATGTCGGCATGTAGAGGTATTTGGATGCAGACCTAATTTCATGGGCAGTTGTACTTTGGATACCATAGATTCATCTATGGAGTCTGGACCTAGCTCTGATGCTGTCATTGATGACAAGTCAATGGATGACAATCTTAATTCTCATTTTATGATTAAGACCGGTCATCAATGACAGCATCAGATTCTGAAACCCAGCCTCTAGATGAGGTATGTATGGATCTGGATCAGCTGGACAATTAGCAGCATTGTACTGGTCAATTAACAGTGGCTGTGTTATGCTGAATTTAATAAAATGTAATAAATCTGATATATGATATAAATATCTTAGTTTTGTAAATTCGATATATGATATTTGGTGCTGTGGGCATGCAGGATTTTTTGGCAAGTTTCACACACTGTTTTGGAATAGGGAAATCTTGATGATGCCCAGCAAATGAATTTTTAAAAAATTTCATCTTATGAACACATGATATCAGAAACACAGAATCAGTTTTCTGTTTATCAAATATTTTCATCTTTGCCAACTTTTAGTGACCTCTTTCATTTAAATGCCCATTCCTCCTCCTCCTCTCTCTCCCCTCCCCCCCCCCATCTCTCGTTAAAACTGGACTAGTTTTGCAGTATTTACATAGTTGTTACTGATGCCTTGTTTTTTAAAAAGGTGATCAGTAAAACAGAAAATACTTCTGTGTAATTGGCATAATCATTATTAAGGTTACAGCTTCACAGGATAAAAAGTATTACATTCATATTTTGTGTTCTAAATGTCCTAGTATTTGCTTAATGTCCTAGTATTTGCTTTCATAATTTTAAAAAGGTGTTGGACTTCCATACCCATACCATATATTATTTTAACCCAGGTTTGTAAATGGGGGCAAAATGGGGGGATGAGATTTCTTAGTTGTACTTGGAGCATTACCTGTTCATATTTTACACATATTACTTTCACAACACTTTCTGTTGATATAATTATACATGTCTAAGTATATTTAAAATTTTTCTTCATTTAAAGAAATAACAATATTGTGGATTGGATTTTCGAGCCTGGTATGCCAGCATTAAATACACTAATCATTACCTTTGCACCACTGGCTCAATTATGGACCCTTTATGATATATATATATATATATACATGCATGCTTGTTGAGATGAGGCCTACAAATAAAAAATCTCTTCTTTTTTACCAAAGGTATGTCTTTCTAGAATAATGAGTTAAACTCAGTTCATACTCACTTTGAAGTAATTTACTACAATTTTTACTCCATTATATCTGATAGTCATGTTATTCAGTGTGTTTCAGTTAAATATATATAATTCATCTCTCTCGATAGATTGCTGTCTACTGTACTCAGTACAGTTCTATTTCATGGTATTAAAATTCTCATAAGGATTTTTGCAATTTATTTTCAACAAGTTGGCAACTGAACAAATTCACATCATTTGGGGAAAAAAAATAGTATGCAATGAATACCTACATGCATATCTCACATCTTTGCATAAGCAGCTAGATATCAAGTATACTCTGATGTCAGGAGCAGAAGAAAAAAACTTGTCTGATCAATTTCCATGGCAAAATCTGTATTTCCAGTAGGGAATGAAAATACTTAAGCCCATTTATTTTATTTATTTAACAGAATCGACCTTTTCACATAAAAAAATCGATTAAAATTAGTCTCAAAAGTTTGATTTAAACTTTGTAAATGTCTGTTCACACAGCGTATGAATGAAAATCTAGTCTAGGAGCTACTATCAGAGGTGGGCATGTGCTTTATGTTAAATATCATCCCAAAAGGTATATTTCCACTATCATTTTGTCACATGATTTCATGATATTGACATGTGCCTATGATATTATAAGGGTGCCAATTTGAAATCTTATTGGTATTGTCACAGTTTTTTATAGAGATAAGTATCTTTGAAAAATGTATTTTTTTAACCAGATTTTAGGACAGTTTTGAGGGTAAAGGGAACATAGTCCTTTTTGTCTGAAAAAATTGGGATCAAGAAGTTTTGTGGCAGGCCAGCTTCCTTTAAATGTTACTGATCTTGTTGGCCAGTAATTTCTTTGGTTAATTTTGAACAGTGCCTTTATTCCAATTGTTTCATGAATTGCATGTGAAATCAGTACTTCAGTAAGATCTTTATTTATTTTATATTGTTTTGCATGTCTGTCAGTGAGCATTTGTATAAACGTCTGTTTGTGTTATAATGTTCCATTAATCCCAGGTACTCTCTCTGTTTCTCTCATGTGCTGTCTGTTTTCCTGACTGAACTTTATTTCTCTTCTATATTGAACTCGATCTGTGTCTTTGTACTATCCATTTTAGCTCACCCTCTGTTTAAGCTATCTATAGCTTTAACTTGATTGCCCTTTCTCTCTTTCTCTCTCTGACTCTCTCTCTCTCAGCATATAGAGTAATTTGATTACTTCAGCTAACTGTTCCAAATTTAGATTAGTGGATCAAGTCAACTGTCTGATTATCAGATAAGATTTGAAATCAGTGGAATTGTTCTCTGTTGCATATACAGTAATGGCATAAACAAAAGTAAACCGATTGAAAATCCAGTCCACATCATAGAGACATTATATTTTGTTATCGTTATATCAATCTGACCTACTCTTACAATAAACTTATTTTGCCAACCAGTGTAATAACTTCTTTTGTTTTACTGTGGCAGTTTCCCTTCATCCTTGAAATTTTACTTTGATATGTTTATAATTAAAAAAAAATAAACGGATGTATGCGTAGTTTTGTTTTCATCTAAATTGTTCATTTTTACCATTAGGAGGCCTCCCATGGGTAGTATGTGACCATCATATCAAACAGGATAAGTGTCAGTTTTATTTTTTCCAGATTCCTCGCTGTTGTCCAGGATTCTATGGATTGGATTGTCTACCCTGTCCAGGTGGTCATGACAACCCTTGTAATGGAAATGGAGTAGTAAGTGTCACCAAAAAAATATAATTGTTCAATTATTAGTTGAGAAATATTCACTGTCTTCCCTTTGAAGCTCCTTATAAGAAACAGTGTTCTCATGTTTCATTGTCTAATAGATGATTTTTGAATTACTACCCATGTATAATCTGCCCCCACCCCACCCCCTCCAGCATCCTGAGTGCATAGCACATTAAGTTTTTCTATTGGTTTGTTTAGGTCTGAAGTTTTGTAGTAACAGTTGTTTTTATTCTAAATATATAAATATTGTAATTAATATTCATAATTTCACCAAAAATACTTGCAACAGTAAAGTTTAATCTCTTAGATTCAAAATAGGATGGGGTTATTGGAAGAGTGTTGTGGCACTTTCTCTTGACCCTGATAACTGTCAAAGAAAAAGTCTTGATTGGTAGTTTATTAAATAAATTGTCATTAAGGGTCTGAGGAGGCTCCACTTGTTACAGGTAATAGAGTTAGCAGAGGTGGGGGTATATCATAATTATTATGTCCATCTGTCTGTTCAGCACTCACTAGTGGAACTAGTCCTGCAGTTTTTTATGGATTTTCATGACACTTGGTAAATATTATGGTTATAACCTGATCTTGCGCATATCAACAAATAATTTTACTCCCACAATTTTAGCTAGAGTTATTGCCCTTGTTTTGTACCTTAATGTAGTATACTGGTATAACACAATCTTGTTAGCACAATTAGTTCTGCAGTATTTGATGGATTGCCATGGAACTTGGTAACTATTATGGTCATCACTTGAAGATGTACATATCAACAAATCACTTTCCTCCCACAAATTTTTGTTGGAGTTATTGCCCTTTTTGTCTTGTAGCTTAATGCAGTATATGACATAATCTTGTTAGTAAAACTAGTTCGCAGTATTTGATGGATTGACATGTAACTTGGTAATTATTATGGTCATCACTTGAGGATGCACATATTGACAAGCCACTTTGGTCTCACAATTTATTTTAGAGTTATGGACCGTTTTGTCTTGTATCTAAATGCAGTGTATAATATGGTCTTGTTATTGCACTAGTCCTGCAGTTTTTTTATGGATTATCATGAAACTTGGCAAATATGATGGTCATTACCTGAAGATGTGCATATCAACAAATCACTTTGCTCCTTCAATTTTGTTTTTTAAGTTATTGCCTTTTATGTCTTGTAGCAATGTATAATACAATTTCATTAGCATAAATAGTGCTGCAGGTTTTTATGGATTGCCATGAAGCTTGGTGAATATTATATTCATGATCTGAAGATGTGCACATCGACAAATCACTTTGCACCCACAATTTTTGTCAGTGTTATTGCCATTTTTATTTGGTTGCTGAATGTACTGTATGACACAATCTCTTCAGCTAAACTGGCTATGCACATTTTCTTGTAAATTTGAGCTCACCTGGCGATAAGGCCATGTGACCTAGTGGTATGGCTCTGCATTTGTTGTGCATTGTGTGTTATGCATCATCTGTTGTCAGTCATCTGTCATCCTTCATTCAGCAGGTGCTTGTTACCACTCTGGAGCCCATATTTCTTATCTGATTTCAATCAGTCTTGGAATATGGGTTGATATCATCAGAATCTTGGACGAATTTAATAATGAATGAGATCCATGCATATTAATGAGGTTATCTTGCATCTGATTTGACTAACTTGTTACCGCTCCTGAGGCCATATTTCTGAACTGAATATGATCAAACTTAGAATATATGCTTATGTCATTAAGATCTCAGATGAATTTGATAATGAGCAAGATCCACACATAATAATGAGGTGCTCTTGCATCAGATTTCCTGAACCTTACCACTCTGAAGGCCATATTTCTGATTTGACTTGGATCAAACTTGGAATATATGCTTATGTTATTAAGATCTTAGATGAGTTTGATAATGACCATGATCTATGCATATTAATGAGTTGATCTTGCATCTGTTTGTCAGTTCTTGTTACCACTCTGGAGGTCATATTTCCAATCCTATTTCAATCAAACTTTAAATATAGGCTTACATCATCAAGATCTCTGACTGGTTTGATAAAGAGTGAAATCCATGCATATTCATTAGGTAATCTTCCATCTGGAACACTCTGGAGGCCAGATTTATGATCCAGTTTGATAAAACTTGGAATATATACTTATAATCAAAATCTCAGATGAGTTTGATAATGAGCAAGATCCTTGCATACGAATGAGGTGATCTTGCATCTGATTGGCTGAGCCAGTTACCACTCTGGCGGCTCTATTTCTGAACCAGTTTTGATCAGACTTAGAATATATGCTTATCTCAACAAGATCTTGGACAAGTTTGATCATCAGTGAGATACATTTATATTAAGGAGGTGATCTTGCATCTGAATGGCTGAGTTTGTTGCCACTCTGGAGCCATATTTCTGATACGAGTTTGATCAAATTTCAAATATGGGCTTATATCTTCATAGTCTTTGATAGGTTCGATAATAAGTGAGATCCAAGCATATTAATGAGGTGATCTCACACCTGATTAGCTGAGCTTATTGCCATTTTGGAAGCCATAATTTTGATCAGCATTTGGTCAAATTAGGTATTTGGGTTTATATCATCAAGATCTTGGACAATTTCAAAAGTGAGCAGGATCCAAACATATTAATGAAGTGATCGTGCATCTAATTGGCTGAGTTTGTTGAAGCTATATTTTGATCTGCTTTTGATTAAACTTCAAATATCTGGTTATATGATCAAGATCTCACATGAGATGTACAATGCAATTTGGAATCCACACATATTAATGAGCTGATCCTGCATGTGATATACCGTAATCACAGTAAGTCTTGGGACGCGAAAAAATAACAATTTTTTTTCATGTCCCAAGACTTGTATGCATGTAAAATATATAAAATTTTCGGTGTCCAAAAACTTGTAGACACGAAAAAATGTAAAGACAAAATTGGGAAGATCGCCATACATCACACAGCAGTGACTAGCTCGTTCAATTACCATGTCATTCGTCAATAAACTGTTATAAACTACTATGATTGTTTATGTTCTTATTTTGCATGTGCATATTTTCCGATTTCTCCAACATGATTTAAAATAAAGGTAAATAAAAACTTCATAATTCACGGTCCGCTTACATTTAACGGAAGACCTGTACTATAGTGTACAGTACTTACACAGTGCAAATTGTACTTGGCGTCACTTATATCCTTGTTTATTTCCAAAAATATTCGATGCAGATTTTGCTTTATTCATCAATTTTACCAAATCGCATTCTTCCACATTACATTTCAGCTACACGTTCATTGCTGTTTCATTTATTTGGTTTCACGCGCTCAACAGTTACTGTTTTTCAGTGGTATTAGCGATCCTACAAAGTGATGTAATGTATATGAAAAGGCACGCATGTTTAATTATATAAAGCACATAACCAGCATAAATTCAAATAGCTGTCATATATTCATGAAAGAATGATCGTAATATATGTTAAAATTATGAACATAGATCGATTAAGAGCATCATTGATCCATTTTAGTTTTGTGTTTCGGCTTCACAAAATGATAATTTTCCACGCATTATTCATTCCACTTTTGATTTTGGCAAGCTGGTTGTTTTGGGATCTCCCTTGTTTATAATTGGCGGATTTGTCTTTTATTTTCTGACAGCAATCCAGGCCAGTTAATTGTTAAAACCCTGAAATTGACTTGGGTAAAGAGGAATTTTGTCCGGCGGCAATGCGGGTACTTTGATGTGTGATTGGCTTCTACTTAGTAATATTAGCATGATTACCGTAGCTTAGTAAACAGAAACTTATTTAAGGTCGCTTACATCAAAGCAAACTACCACAGAGTTGTCATTTTAAAAGCATTATATCTTAAACTTCTTTATCGTATTTTAAAGATATTATTTAAGTTTAGTGCAGTGGTGCCTATGATTCGAATCCTATGTATGTACTTCATTCATCACAAGTAAAATCTTCAATGTGCATGTGGTAACGCCATGATGTAAACATGCGAACAATAAATGCTAGAGTTGAAATAAACACTATTTTCGTTGTTCTCATCCTGGTATCGCATTGTAATGAATTAGGTATTTCCATTTTCAGGGAAAAAACCTCCCCAATAATTACAGGTGACTTTCGACAATTTTAATGCAATAATGCTTAAACTGACAATAGTAAACTAGAGCACAATAGAGAGAAGTTATTGTTGAATGGGTATAACATACCGCTACTGTAATGTTCAATTCTTGTCATCGTCTAATTAAATTATACATATTTTAATTTGATAGAAATAATAAGAAAACAGAGAAAAATTCAATATATTTATTGACTTTTCAAACAAATTATAATAATTTATAATGTTTCCATGTAATAATTCATAATGAGAGTCCCTTAACAACCACAAAGTCCTGTTTATTTTACATGAGGTTACGATCGATAAAATACGCTGATCGATCAGTAGAAAGCAAAAAAATGTTTTAGGTGTCCCAAGACTTATAGTACATGAAAAAATTGCTTTAACTTCGTGTCCCAACTTTTATAGGTCATAAAAAAATTACTTTTGAAAATAATTAAGGGTGTCCCAAGACTTATAGTGTCCCAAGACTTACCATGATTACGGTACTGAGCTTGTTACCACTCTAGAATCTGGTTTTTCTGGTTCCATTTTGATTAAAGTTGGTAAATAGGCTTGAATCATTAAGATCTTGCATGAGTACAGTTATGAGCAAAATCCATATATATTAATGATGCAATTTTGTACCTGATTTGTTGAGCTTGTCAACATTTTAGTGACTCTGTTTTTTTATCACATTTTTATCAAACTTGGTAAATAGGCTTATATTCTCAAAATATATATTGTATTTTATTATGAACAAGATCTATGCATGTTAAGTAGGTGATCCTGCATCTGATTGGCTGAGCTTCTTACCACCTGAGAGACTATTTCTGACCTACTTTTAACAAAACTTGGTAAATATGCTAATATCATCAAGGTGCTAGATGATTTTTATTATGGGATCTTACATCTGATCCAGAGATTGTCTTACCACTCTAGAAACTGTATTTTGTTTTTATATAGAATTTTGATAAGACTGGGTAAATAATCATATGTCATCAAAAACTTGGAAGAACTTGGTTGAGTATGATTATGAGTGAAATTTATGCATGTTAATGAAATCATGTGACCTTGCAGCTGATTGGCTGAGCTTGTCAATAATCCAGCAACTATATTTCTGATCAGACTTTGATCATACTTGTTAAATAGTCGTATATTATCAAGATGTTGGATGATGAGCAAGATTTATGCATATAAATGAGCTAATCTTGTATCTGGTTCACTGTGCTTATTATGACATTATTTGGAGACCAAATTCAGATCAGAAAAAACACCAATTTTTCTACCTTAAGCTTATATTATCATTTTCATAAACAGGTTCTGTAATAAGTGAGATCAGATCATATTAATGAGATACATTATATCTGATTGGCTGAGTTTCTTACCTCTCTAGGTATAGACTATAGTTCTCATCCATTTTCTATAAAACTTTGTAAATGGGTTTATATCATCAAGATGACTTTGATTATGATGACGAGACTGCATATTAATTATGCCTTTATAAAAAAAATTATCAGGGTATAGTGAAATAGGTCAAATCAGCATACCGTATTTACCGTATATATTGGGACAGGATAAAATAAATGATTTTTTTCCTGTCCCATAACTTATGGTTAAACTTTTTTCAACTAGATCATATGTCCCAAAACTTAAGAACCGAAACAAATTGTGTTGAATTTGCCCCCCCCCCCCCCCCGGCACTTCATGTTAAAATAAGGTAGGTAAATTAAATGTTTATTTGATAATAAACTGAAAGAAACTAACCTTGTACTGTTCTCACTTATTCCTCTTTTTTGTTCTTCATAAGCAATTTTTGTATAAAAGACACAAACGTATCCACTAACACATGGTGCTGTAATGTAGAGTACCAGTTGTGTGTATCGCTTATGTCAGGTAACAACATTGACACATTATTTTATTGACGTGAATATAGACACACGAATCATGTTTGGTTGTCCTCAGAAGTTTGAATACCGGTATATTATCAAACTTAAAATTGGATCCAGTAAAATCACAAACAATAGAAAGAGAGAGACAGAAATAACAACCGATTGCTTGAAGGCACCAGCAATTCACGCATGATCCAGTGTATTGTGCAAAATAACCAAGTGTGTATTATATCCAGGTTAACAATATAACAACATTTCGCAAATAAAAATCATTATTAGGAAATACATTCAACGTGAGAGCAAATGACAATATTTTCGCTAGCATGGGATACAGAACGTATTCTTAAAGACAATTAATGCCGTGTATATTATTTACTCTGCAGACATCAATGCCTGTTTGTATCAGTTACAATTACAGATGGCAAACAACAGAAGACCGGGTGGTGAATAAACACAGCTGGTAGCGAGCAATAAACTCATTGTTTCAACTTACCAGTAGGATTTCAAATACAAAGTTTATTTTATTACAAAGCAAGCAGACCCTGGAAGCCAACTTTGGATTATTTTAAGTGTGCAGATTTTTTATATACAAAGTCGGCAGACCAAGGGAAGCCGGCTTTGGTTTCTTTTAGCACTATTCACAGAAATTTTGAAAATAAATTGAAACAGTGGAACAGTCGGGGTCTGTAAGTGACACTTTGAGCATACATTGTGAAATGTACTGGTATTAAAGGATTTGCCACAACTAAACAGGTGTCAGTTGTGTGGCATGATCACAGGAAGTTCAAATAAATTCTCTCAGCTGAATATAGGACTCTACTTGGCACTGAACAAGGATCAACTCGGCGGCTCGATCAAAGGGTTGGGAAAACAAAGTGAGGCTGCCTTTACAAGCTAAGGGATTTGCACTGGCAGATAACTAAGGAAATATTACTTGGGAATTAGATCTGGATTATGAAAAAGGCAAATATAAATCAACTCAAAACTTTTATTGCATCAAACAGTGTTTATACAGCAAAACAAAATATAATACAAGTACGGGTTGCTCCGACTTGCACGTATTTTGTACGTAGTGCAAACATCTAGTCTCCTATATTGCCCATAGATTTATCAAATTTTGTTCTTCAGAAGTTTGCAGATAAGAAGACAAGTGTAAACATACAACACTGACAGCGGTTTTTATTTTATTTATTTAATAAAATATAAGTTCGAGTGCATTTTTTTTACCAGCTAAGCATCGATATTATGATTTAAAAGGTGTCCCAAAACTTACGACTCGAAAAAAACGATCTGTCCCAGAACTTACAGTGCACAAAAAAATCACTTTAGAAATTAATTTATGGTGTCCCAACATATACGGTGTCCCAGCATATTAGGTAAATACGGTAATATAAAGTTTGGGAAATAGTTTACTTAGGTTGTGTTCTTACAATACTACATAAGTCTGCTTAGTGAAATGGTCAACAGTTTAGTTATGTAAGCCAAGTGAGCAGTATTAGGCCCACTTAGTCCTTTTGTTTATTCATTATTATGGTCATCATCTAAAGATGCATATATTGAATAATCCTTGGGTTCATATGACCTTGGTGAGAGTTATTGCCCTTTTTGACTTACAGCTTGATGCAAAGAATGACAGAATTTTGTGAATGTAACTTCTCTTGCAGTTTTTGTGGATTGCTGTGAAACTTAATACATACTGTGGTCATCATCGAAAGATATGCATGTTGACAAATCATTGTATTCCCTATTTTCAGAAAAGTTATTTGCCTCTTTTGACTGGATTTATTTCATCAGCAGTTAGGGGTGGGATGCAGGAGAGGCTGGGGTACATTTATATGATGAAATTACTCATCATACCTCTATTGTCGGATAGGGGTCAGCCTTCAGACCCCATACATGTTCTGTAATCTCGAGAATAACTAAAATCAGAAATGTAGAATATAATGAATCAGAGCCATTGAAATACGCCACAAATTGCTGTGTTTCATATTTCGTGAAAGAAGACTTTTTAAAATTAGATGTAAAATGTATTCTTCCTTGTGTGAGGTATAATCAAACCTGTATTATCAGTCAGCTTCTTATAAAGGTCATAATGGTTAGACTCACTTGGTCCCATCTGTTTTGCCATATACATGTCCTGTATAAAGAAGTTACCTGCACAATGCAGTTAATGGTCACCAAAAATGGACCCAAACATATGCTTTTTGGATATAAATGTAAGGGGGAAAGGAAGAGTTTTTCAAAAAGCGTAGTATTTCAAAGAATGGTGCAAGTACACTGTATTGATGCATATTAATCCAGATATCTTGTTTGTTTTAAATATTAAGAATTAAGATTATTTTGTTGTTTTATGTTAAATGGTAAACATACATATGGTCCATTTTTCTTACTCATAATTCAAGACATTGTTTCAGCTTCTCATGCTAACCCTTACATTCCTACCAGATTTCATCACTGGTTGTCTGGCTAACATCCTATTTAAAAGGCCACCTAGCTATAATGGACAGTTTTATCCATTTCCCAGTGAAATCAGATTATGCAGGTTTGACTGTACATTGCGTCCAGTTTAGAAAACTGATCTCTGTACATGATGGTGATGACAAAGGACAAGGTTGGATGAAGGCTGATTTTGGCCCCCAAATTAGCAATAAATTAAAGTGTTTGTAAGAGTATTTGTTATAGTTGTACACTACATGTCCACTCCAACATGTACACTACATGTCCACTGCAAAACACACACACATATATATATATATATATATATATATATATATATATATATATATATATATATATATATATATATATATATACACACACACACATACACCTGTCCCTCGATAACTTGCATACAATGGAGTCCAAAAACATAGAGCTGAATACTTGTTTTATAATCGCATTTGGAATAATTGTTAATAAAGAGCTTTTTCTAATGAAGTTGTTTGCTTATTTGTATAAATTACCTTTATTTTCAAGATACCCAACCTCTGAAAGATCATAAACAACACTTTTCCAAGACATTTCAACAACCATCACAAGTACATGAAAACATTGTGTATTACTTCACTGCTTTTCATTGCTGTTGATTCACTACAAAAAAGATTCCTTTTTACAAAAAATTTGGGACATTTATTTCATGAAACAACTGTCAGCATTGAAACTCGATTTTTGTATTGTTGTATTAGTAAAATATTGATGCCATGATTTCATTGCAAGTAATAGTGAAACTTCTTTTCATCCTTGAGGAAATCTTTGAGTGCCAATTCAGGAATTTTAAGTTCACTACAAATTCTGGAACTCATTTCTCCATAATGAAATGTATCTGTGAAACAAAGCTTTTTATTCACCAAGTATTCATTTCACTTGGTTGCCATGCTATCTTTGATCACGTTTGTGAATGAGTAGTCTAATTTAAGGTAGTTTATTTATATTACTTACATAATATTTATGCAGTGTTTGATTGCTCAATTGAAATGTGTTGACCTGACATGAGATCGTGACTGCTAGCTCTTACTTGGGTAGGATTTGAATGCCTTTTAACTTTTCTTGTATGCCACCCCCTTTATTTGATTTGATACAAAAGATGTAATTAACGTGATAATACATATACAAAGCAGGTCTGCTTTTAATTGAGTGTAACAATCTAACAAATACTTCCACAAGTTGGAGATCAAAACATGATCAGCACTTAATTAGTTTCTAACAGAAATGCTTGCGGACATAGCTGTGATGGTAGATTGAGAATTTTCACGTTTGAATACAAGAGGGCATATTGCATTTATGATGATTACACTGAAGCCAAATTAAAAGATAGAAGTAAAACTAGAATTTGACTTGACAAAACTTATTTAATTGATATTTATTTATAAAAGTGTTGCCATCAGTAGGCATTGGTGACATTTTCCTTGATCTAAATTTTGTTGAATATTGTTATTTACAGTGTACTGAGAATGTTGTTTGGAAAGAAAATGTAACAAATATATGACTTCTTATTAAAAGTTGAGAATTTCATGATGTTGATTCCAATTTCTGGGTACTCACCACCATTTTTGACCTTAAAACGAGCGATATATCAAGGTTTCATTTACCAATTTTGATCATGATTTTCTTCACGTTTAACAAATAGGGGCCAATTTTTTTGTATTTTCTAGTTACAGAAAATATGATCCACACCTGACATAGCGTTATAAGCAGGTTCGCAAGTTATCTGGGTGCGAATTATTGAGGGACAAATATATATATATATATATATATGCACACAGACACAATGAAATAATGAAAAACTGGGAAATAAACAATTAATTCTTGTTCCTAAATAGGCATGTGTTCATCTAAAACCTACATCTTCAGAGTCCTCAAAAAGTAATCAAAAACATAACAGACACTTTTTGTAACCATCTAACAAATATGCAAATTTCATACATGTTCTTGCTAGCATTCATCCCTAATGAATTGAAAAATGAAGACAAAGTGTGTTCTTAGCTCAACCATTACAGTGTATGTCTGTTGCCATATACTTTAATTAAAGTACCACAAAAATATAATTTTCTTTTTCTTTAAACAAAAATGACATTGAAATGTTGATTACTATTTGTATAGAGGATTGCGTTTTTAAAAATTTTGTTTCTGATTGTGTTTTGGGGCATTCTTGAGCATAAATCATAATTAATCAGAATGATTGGATGAGTGTAGCTAAATATAGAAGAGGTGCATAAAGAAAGACATCCACAAAAGCAACAACAAGCAGCTGATTATATTATATTATCTTAGAAGAAAAATAATGATGTTAAGAGATACAAATTCCTGTGTATGTTTTCATTACCTTGATCACTTTAAGATGTATTTATACATTAAATGGTTTTCTAGACTATATTCTGTGCCTTTATGAATTCACAATCTTGAACTCTGACAAACATGATAAGAATGAGATAATAATGTAAATCACACCCTTACAAACCATGAAAGTTCTGAAATCAGCATTGAAACCAGTTAAAATGCAGTATTTGTCTCTATCATTATTCATTTGTTTCCATTTGATGAATGATTTTAATACACAACTTTAAAGTGTTGTCTGAAGTAGAGAAAACTGTTGACTTGATCTGGGTATACAGTAGACTATAACTTGCATGGCCCAAAAAAATGTATTGTAACAGTTAATGAAAAAATATTTATTGAAGAAAAGGGATTATAGTGTACACTTAAGAATTTTAGTGTACTGTTTAATGCAACAATATAATTCATTTACCAAAAGAAATAAAAAATTGGGGCTAATATATTTACTGTTACCCTAAGGAATCTGAGAGGGCCAAATACAATCTATACATAGAAATTTGCATACTGCGTAATAATGCATTGTAAAGGTAAAAGGTCACGCATTTCGTGACACATAAACATTAAAGCAGTTGTTCAAGGCTGGCTTAAAACTTTCCTTTTTTTGCAATTTTAATGAATATAAATAAGTTTACTTTTTATTTTTCCATTCAGTTATTCATGTTTATTTGTGTTTCATTATTTTTTTATTTCTCTCTCTTTCTGATGCTACAGATGTTTGATAACAACTACAACCATTATGTATCCAAAGGTTTTGAAATAGGAGCCTACAAAAACTCTGAAAGCAATTTGTGTTGAAATACTGAGATTTCATTTGATTACTTACATGATTACTGTTGTCTGTTAATCATTATCTAGTGCATTTCATATTAACCATTCTGCTGTTTCCTGAATTTGAGAGAGAGAGAAGCTATATCAATGGTTGTATTGGGAAAAATTTGACAGTGATGGCCCATATGGAGCCCTTTCTTAGTATCTTAGCCAGTGTTGTTCATTTGCAGGAATTTAAATGTCATATTGTTTTGTTTCATTTTTAAATTAATGTATAGATGTGTGTTGCATATGTGCATGTGTTGGTGTGTGTGCTCACAAACTGAAAGATTGTCAGAACTGGGTGACACAGTCAACCATATCTCCTCCATTTTTTCAAATCAAATTATAAATGAATAGATTGATTGCAGGTCTCAACTCGTGTACAAAATGTCCTGATATCCCTGGACAGTATATGTGTGAGAAAAAATGTTTTAAATTTCAGGTTTTCACTTGAAAGCTTGGTGATTTCCCTGTTTAATAATATAATCTAACATTTTTAAATTTGGTGTACTTTAGTCAAGGCTTAGTTTTGTGTTCACATGCTTAAAAGAAGATGAATGTTGTAAATCACAGTACCGTATATACTCGTGTATAATTCGTGTCCAAATGCACACAAAATCTTCCATAACATAATGCGCCGGCAGGTTAGGTTCTATGTTGTTTGTTCTACTGATTAGTCATTACAAACTGCATAGACCCAGATCTGCCGGTGCATTATGCAATGGCAGATCTGGGTCTACGCAGTATGCAGTTGGTATGGGATTATAAGCGAGTATATATGGTAAGTTAGTATCATTTAATTTGTGCAGATCAATTACTTACAGCATACAGTGGTACCTCATTATAAATCACCTCAGTATAACACATTCCCTGATATAACACATATATGATCATGAATTCTATTATACTAGTTGAATTATATTTTTCCATATAATATACCCCATCATAAGGTGACCTTGCCTATATCACAGTACTCATGTATGACTCACTTCAGTAGCATTATAGTTGGGGACCAGTGTATTTGTGATGTACAACTTTTCTTAATTAATGACTGATTAGCTATAAACTGTATTGCTTTATAGCCTGCACGTAATTTATTTTTTAATTCTGTTTGTTTGCTAAGCATGTGAATTTTATGCTTTTAAAAATTGCCTGATTTGCAGTATTTACTCTTGTTGTACAGTGTGCTGAAGGAAAGACTGAAAAAGGAACCTGTAAATGCAAAGAAAACTTTGGAGGAGAAAGTTGTGACAGATGTTCCAGACCCAAATATTTTGGTGCCAACTGCTCACAAGGTAGGGTTAATGTTACTTGCTAATTGTTCAATGGCTATTGTGGGAAGATGAAAATTTTGCCACACTTGAAATGATGGATCAAATCAGGTTTGGAATATCTGTTAACTCAAAAGTGCTTAATCACACAGGGTGTGGCCTACTTTCTGTATGAATTTATTTATATTAGAATTCAGAACATTGTTTGTACAGGTTCAAAAAGATATCTTTGGTTTAAACAGATTTTGGAAAAAATGTGATGCTATATATATATATATATATATATATATATATATATATATATATATATATATATATATATATATATATATATATATATATATATATATATATATATATATATATATAATAAAAGTTATGTAATGTATACTGTATCTTTGATATAGCATGAGATGCATACATTTTTCATTAAAGGAAACAAGGCATGCTGAGTTTCTTTTTAATTAAGAATGTATATGAGGTGTATATCAAAGATTGTATAAGTGTACATACTATATACCAGATACAAATACACATACATTTCCAATGGAATTAAGATTGACTACAAGAAGCTTATTTATTGACTGAGGTACAGTCAAACCTGTCCTAATGGTCACATTTGTTCAGTGGTTACCAGGTCACAACAGTCATTCTAATTTCCTCCTCGACAAATTTCTTATATAAATATCATGTATGTAATGGTTACCTGCTTTCACTGGTCAGCAGCCAAGTGTTTCCTAACCAAACATTGGTTTCACCCTGCCTTAAGCAGTCACTGGAGCTTATCAGCAGTGACCGTTCCAAGCATTTCATATCAGGGATGTACTTACTGTAGTCCAGTCATGCTCTCAGTTAAACTCAAAGGTGTCAACATGTCGGCTTCGAAAGCAAGGTAGTTTTTGTTGTTACATGAGAGAATCTAAGCAATTCATTTGCTGGATAGTGGACAAAGTAGTAGTGTAGTTGCAGCAGAAATGGGAGTTGGGCAAACTTAGATCCAAGGAATTAATAAGCACAAGCAAGATATTATGGTAAATTTAGAGAACAATGTTAATCCAGAGTGTAAGAGATTACATACAATGACATCAAATGAATAAAGATACATGTACACTGCACTGTTGATATTCCTTATAGTATATATGCTACTAACAATAGCTGCAGGAAGCTTCTTTTCATTCCTAATCATCAAAGGTCTCTCACAAAAGCCGACTATCTTCTGATTTCGGTGAGTTTGAGCAACTGCTTAATCCATCAGTTGCTTGAAGTGTGAACACCTGTTTTCATGCCTAATTAGACAAGCTGGCCTTACAAAAAGTCAGTCCTGTGTTTGACAATCACAGGTAAGCTGTCAATTAGTAATTTTATTTAGATGCCATTTCTACCAATAAGTGATGATTTAATGTAAATGATGGATTTAAGTGGAACATTTTATTTTATTTTTTTGTTATTTTTCTTTTTGCTCAATAGCTCAACTAAATATATGTCATCTGATAGCATACTACTACTAATAATAATAATGCTAATGCTATTCGGTGCATAGTACATGTATTTGTCATAAACTAATTTTGAGAGCTGAACCTGTCTTCAGTGGTCATCTGTCTACAATGGCCTCTTTATCCTTTTCTCATGGGTGGCCGCTGTAGACAGGTTTGACTGTAGTTAAACTCTTCACATCCATGCTGAGTGTGTCAGCTGCAGAATGTCATTACGCAGCTATTGCAACTATTGACAATCTTGTTGTAAATTGTTAATTTTCTTCATTTTATGGGCTTCTAATTTCATTCTTATTGATTGTGTAAATAAAATAGATGCTTGAGATTCAAATGTGAACATTAGTTTAAACAAAGAAAGTAAAAACATTGCATTGCTAGTGTCTCAAACACAGCACAGCCATTCATCACTGGTGAGTACATTTAAATGAGTGGGAATATGCCAAGTGAAAGGATGAACAAACCGGAGGTAATTCAGACATGTAAAGTTCTTGACAGTTGATCCACATTATTATCATGCATAACTGACCAGTGCTACTGACTCTATGATCCATTTGATTATTTTTCCCCCCCCTCTCTCTCTCTCTCTCTCTCTCTCTCTCTCTCTCTCTCTCTCTATATATATATATATATATATATATATATATATATATATATATATATATATATATATATATATATATATATATATATATATCTCTCTGTGTCAGTTGGTTGGTTTGTCTGGTTTTGCCATAATAGGTGGAGAGCGATATAGAGAGAGTTAACTCATTAACCCCTAGCGCCACGTTTACGCGTCATGAGGTTGTACCCTACTTCCGAGCTCTGTAACATCAACATCATTTAAGATACACTAAAGTGGATGGTATTGCAGGAAAGTAGACAGATGTAGCTCTACAATGATACCAAATAATGTCGACTTTCTACTCGCATTAAAGAGTACAGCAAACAAAATGCATTTTTTTAGCCCCAAATTTTTTTAGGTCGAAATTTGACAGTTGCGGAACCGGAGTTTGTGTTCGGATTTTAGACTTTTTGGCCTTAGATCTAAAGCAGTCCCATCTGAACTGCACACAGACAGATGAACCTTTGCAAAAAGTAGGATAAGTTTGAGATTTGGAGAAAAAAGGGTCCAGGACACAAAAATCGGGGGTCCAATACGAAAAAAAAAACAAAAAAAAACAAAACAAAAAAAGTCCAACTTTTACCCTTCTGCACATGTGCGAGCATAATAGCCAATGAAAGACAATGTTTCTGATACACCTAAGCATCCAGCTAAATGATAAACTTTCTTAAGCAGATGTGTTTTGCTGCATTCAGAAGTAACCCAAAAAATGTGTTGCCTACCCCCATTTCACACGAAAATGAAAAATATCTCCAGGGGTTAATGAGTTAACAGGATTAGTGATTGGTAAATTGACTGCCAATAAACCATGCATATAAAGCCAGTGTAGTTGTTGAGCCAGTTAAATTTATTGATAGTAACTTCAAGTTGAAACTGCACATGATATAACTCTGTACTGTACATAATATAACTCTGTATTGTACATGATATAACTTTCTACTGTACATGATATAACTCTCTGCTATACATGATATAACTCTGTACTGTACATGATATAACAGTGTACTGTACATGATATAACTCTATACTGTACATGATATAACTCTGTGATATAACTCTATATAACTCTTTATTACATACTCATTTAATCTTACATGCTTGATCTGGCATTAAACAGCTGTTCAGTCCATATTTCTGTATCACACACCCAGATTGGAACTACTTAGGTGTTTTCTTTGACATCAGTGTGTCAGCATTTTCAAATGCATTTGAATCAAACTTCTATAAATCCCAATTTATACACAACAAAATACAGATTTGTTTAAAGAAAGATTTAATAAATGCCTTGTAAGAAAATAAAGGTTACATGAGTATATTGCATTTTATCTCTCAATTCAACACACGTCTCTATTCATCATTACAAGTATTCAACCAAGTCACAATGTATATATACAATAACATCAGTACTTAAACAAATAAAAATATTTGGCTCTTTCTGTGGGGGCTACTCATGGGCTAGAATCTGAATGGAACACTGTGCAAAACTGATGATTCCCAATCTGTGCTAGACTTGTCCCAGTGTAAGAGTGAATTCTGGGCTGATCCCAGCTTAAGTAAATCTATGCTAGGCTGATGCCTGCATAAGAGATTATTCTGGGCTGATCCCATCTTAAGTAAATTTATGCTAATCTGATCCCCGCATAAGAGTGTATACTGAAATACCCGTTTCCGTCCATCACTGAATTTCGTGTGATATTTCGCTTGCTTGGATTTTGGTGTTTTGGCATTGAGAAATAATGCATGCTTAGACATCTCGACAAACTTTAAACACTGAAGTCAAATCGGGCCAGTTTTATGCCACTTGAGCTATTGAGTAATCTAACTATAATCAATTAAACTCTTCTATCCTGTCCAAGTTAATTTTGATTATGCTACATCTCGACAACTTTAAGCACTGAAGCAGAACATATCTTGCGGACAGAATCAAAGTAATGTTTATTGTTTCATGCTGATTGAGTTTTTCAGTAACCCAGCCATAATCACTTAACGTCTTTAATCCTTTCCAAAGTACTTCTACTCACACATAGCATAATCCACCTCGACAAATTTCAAATGAAGCCAGTTGACCATGCTGACAGGATCGAAGGATGAAATCAGCAACTACATTGACTAGCCCTGCTTAAGCCAGTTCAGTCACGTGATCATAGGTAGTTTTACAGTATATATAATACACCGGAGCCAGAATGTGAAAAAAAAATATATAAAAAATTTTCAATAATAGCTTTGCGTACGCGGGAGATTTCAGTGAGTGATGGGAGGGACGGGAGACACCCATAAACTCAGGAGAAAAATCCTCCCATGCAGGAGGTTCACATGTACGGTTTTAGGACATTGTTAAAGGTTAAAAAACATAGCAAAACAAAACCAAGCATCAGACAGATTAGAGTATGCAACTTTGTATCATTAGTATGTTGTAACACAGTAGAAAAGTCTCATGGAAAGAGTACACATACCACTATAACAACCTTGGGTGTTTTTAGGTTACTTGGTAAAAGTTCCAGTTCAAGATTTTCATCCAGCTTGAAGTCTGTTTTTTTTTCTTCTTACTCCACAGATTTACATGGATTCTTTTGTTCTTTATGACGAGAGAGAGAGAGAGAGATGAAGAGAGAACAGTGAATATGGATATTTTTTCTTATTTGCTTTTTTTATTAATGACTAAAAACTGGAAATTCATCACTGGTCTGGAGAATATACAAGCAGTGGTCTACAGTTGAAACCATAATTATACGGGTATTCATACACCGTGGGCAAATCACAATTTGATATACCAATAGTATTGGTGTATCAAATTGCTTTATACCAATACTTCCAAATCCAAATTTTTCATATCAGTAATACCATACCTGTTGCTATTGCATAACTAGTACTTTTCTGGGAGGAAAATACCCCGACCGAACGACAAAAATTTCATCCACCTATAAGGGTGAACCAGAAGCTTCCAGAACACTGGACCACACCTGCACTAGAACCCCAAACATACTGGGCATGCATGCTGGCGTCCTCATTATTTTTTTGATTGTCATGTTGTAATGTTCAACATCGTTTACATAAAGAAGATTAGCCACCACTTCGTGGGTCAATGAGTGTATTATTAATTGCCTTGTGTGCAGTATTCTTCTTAAACATTAGGATTATACCCTGATCGACTTTTACCACTGTTTGTTTAAGCTCTCTTGAGAGTTTTTATACATTTGTTCCATACATGCATTTTAATATGTCCTTTTTACCCCTTCTCAGTGCGTAAGTGTTTCAGATTTGGTTGTTTTTGTATTCTAAAAGCAGCATAGGGTAGGTATTTTATGTTAATTTCCCTATCCTTGCATTTTGCAGATGACAGACTCTCCTTTGCCAACCAGGTTTTTTAGCTAAAAACCAGCTTTCTTTGTTTGCTCCACTCCCAGTTGAGATCCCCAGTCTCAGCCGTATCTGTGCTGGGGATGACCAAGATAGACTTTTATGTCCAGTTAGTGCTGTACGTTTTTACTTGGCAGCCTTTAAGGAGAGAAGGTATGGTAGGAAGTGTCTTTTCCTCTCCATTAAAGGTTCAGCTGATATTTCAGCTTCCACCATTTCTAGGTGGATTGCATAACTATCAAGAGAGCTTACCAGTCCCTTACTGATAGAGACCTGTCTTTCATGAAAATTAAAGCTCATTAGGTTCGAGCCATTGCTGCCTCATGGGCCAATGTAACTCATTCATCTTTGGAGGATGTGATGAGAACCGCATTTTGGCACTCTCACACTACTTTCTCCTCCTTTTACCTTCGCTCGTTAGCCAACCAAAAGCAAAGGCATTTTCTCACTGGGCCCAATCATTGTTGCTCAGAAAGTGGCCCATGCAGATTCCATCTCACAGTAGTCTCCTGCTCTTCTGTGAGGATGAGTATTCCTTGTGTTTATTTTTTATTCACCAGTTGTGGGATCATCAGCCTCCCACCAAATTGACAAATTCAGCTATGCAGTAGCAACAAGTATGGTATTACTGATATTAAAATGATATTAAAATGTAGTTTAGGGGGAGGTCAGACTAATTTTAATGATGTAATACTTACCTGTTGCTATTGCCAGATTCCCTTCTCCCGCCCTGCACTGATGTCCCACTAAGTTAGGCTGCTCCCTCAAAATAATGAGGATGGCAGCACGCATGCCCTGTATGTGTTGGGTTCTACTGCAGGGGTGATCCAGTGTTCTGGAAGCTTCTTGTTCACCCTAATGGGAGGACACAATTTTCGTAATTCGATCAGGGTATTTTCCTCCCGGAAAAGTACTAGCTATGCAATAGCAGCAGGAAAGTATTACATCATTAATATTAGTTTTACCCCTCAAAAAGCTTCAAATTTTTAATGCATGTAGTATAAATGCCACAGTATTTCAGCAATTCTTTCTGAAAAGTCCACAAACTTTATGTTGGCTATTTTTGGAGAGAACCCTGTTTTATTCAAGTTAATTTGTAGAGGAATTGTATTGTTTGCTACTGCTACCATTCAGCATATGGCTTCCCATCTGAAGTGGTCTTTACTTTGCACAGCATCGCATGAAAGTGTTATCCACATGTGGAAAATAGTTAGCATGGAGAAAAACTTTGATATCATCTTTAAGCATCAAAGTAGAACCTTGGTTAGAGATTCATAGTAGTTGGCAGATTTATTTAGTATGTATTGAGTACAACAATCTTCCTCTCTTTCCAAATTCCAAACTAACAAGTGAAAATCATTAACGGTTTGTAGAAGTCTTAAAGCAAGCCAGTTGACTCCACTTTTTGATTTTGAATACACTAAGCAACCAAAAGACATGGTCTGTACCCACACATTTTCTAATCTAACTTTTTTGCAGATAAATGTGTGACAAATACAATGGTCCCTCGCTATAAAGTGCAGCAATTTAACATGGTCCATCATATAACATGGGTATGGTCATAAATCCTAGTCTTGGATATACCTCAGCATAAGGCATCTTCACTTATGTTGCGTTACACTTTTATGGCATCCCTTAACAGTGCTATGTTGAAGGACCATTGTATATGACCCTTTACAGTGATTTAAAGTTCATTAAAAGGCACTTTTACAGTGCTGTAAAATTCATCGGGGTTTATACATGTAGTGTTGTGCAATGATATTTAAAGGTACAGTGCAGGCTCATTTCATCAGTTGAAAAAATGTTAGCTGTTATGGGGAGGTAGCTTCTTAAGGGAGATACATGGTAAGTGGAAATTACATTTTGGAAAATTAAAGACTGGTTGAATATGTGAGTTAGTTGTTGAAGAGTGGTTACTATTATGGACATTAAACTTTACTGACCTTGGACAACCAATTTTACTTGGATGTACTGTGACCGTCAATCACCACTAGTGTACCAAATATTTAGATTCAACTAATAATTAATTGCATGTATCAGATGTTGGTGAGCAGAGTTTAATGTGGTAAGTTTATCAACCTGAATCTTCCAAAAGGGAGGGGTGGGGGCAAAATCTCCAGAATGGTTGATGTGTACATGATTTTTCATACCTGGTCAGTGATATCATGGCTACAAAGTATTGAAGTCTCCAAATACTCATTTTGAGTGTATACATGTAGGTAAGAACACATACAGCCAATTTGGCATATATAATACATTAATGATTTTTCAAAATCCATCCATTTTTATTCTTGGTAGGTAGTTTGAATTGCAATTAATATTTTGTTAATGTAATTACTGTGTATTTTGGGACACGATTTTTTTTTGTTTTTTTTTGTTCCTGTCCCAAAACTGGAACTAAAAAGAAGAAAAAAAAAAACAAATCAGAAAATGTGTCTGATACCTTTTAAAAATGACCCCTCCCCCCAATGCTGCACCTAATACTGAAATAATTCTTAAATCTGTGATCAAATACCTTTATTATTCTTTCTTTGGCTTGTTTGTTTTTCCTTTGCTCTTGAACAAATAAATTCAGAGACACAAGGAAACAAGTTAAAGATTGGCTTAAAGTGTGGGTCTTAATCTCACCTATGCAGACATCACAGTAACTCAATCTGCCATTACCATGCATTAAAAATTACTACTCAAAAGTGATTACATCAAGTTATTTGTGAACTAAAAAGAAGTTTAGTCCTTGATTTTTTTATGTTTATGAAACAAACTATTTTGCTGATCATTATAGTCAGTGTCTTTGTCATTACCATTTTCATTGATGTAAGCACCCATTGCCTAAGTACAGTGCTCAAGCATTATGCCATCATCAATTTCCTGGCTTATTTTTTCTCACAATCTAATGAAATTCAATCACATTTGGACTGAAATGTTTGGGTATTGCTTATAGTACAATAGTTATAACTGTTTATTATGCAATATGTGTCAGTATTTCAGTTGTATGTTTAGCTGAAGGTGAAACCCAGATGTTTACTCAACCAGTAGACAGACCTTTTCAGCAAAGACCTCGATAGTGATAATGAGTCATAATAGTGATAATTAACTTGTCATACCAGTTCAACATACAAACTAAGCCCAGTGAAGAAACTTAAAAAACAAGTGTCTCAACTTTCACTATCATGGAAAAAGGATTATTGACATGAAATGTCCCAAAACTTGCAGTGAACAAAAAAAAATTTTTTTAACAAGCAATTTAGAGTGTCCCACCTTTGAGTGTTCTGACATATGTACAATTAACCCAGTACTCCAAGATTAGGACATATTAGCAAAGTTATGGAATTTTGATCATGTTTTCATGGTTTAGAAGAAATCAAATCACATCAGTACTATGTTGGTCACAAAGTTTTTGTCAAATAATTATCTGATATCTGCAAGTGAAATCTATATATATCAAAAACAAAAAAGACAAGAAGAAAAGAAACAACAGATTTGAATCTTTATTTGAATTACAGATCAGACTAATGCATCTACGTTATTGCACTATCCATCCATAAACGACACCAAGATATTATCTACCTTGACACAATAGCCTCATCAATATAAGTGCAGATTAAATTTTGCACATTTATCAATAACTTGTAACTTTTATTAAAAGCCACCTGTTCATAAAGATAAGTCTAGTTACATTTAGTTCCCAAGGACGCTATTTCCGACAGTTTTAACTGTATAAGAATCGGTGTGCACATTGCAATTACATAACTGTTGTATAGATCTCTGAAAGAAAGATAATTGTGTTTCATTAGTTATTTGCTCAGTTGATCATTATCCATTATGATGTGTATGTGCCAAACATGTGACATGCTTTATTGATTGAATTAAATTCTTGGATAAAAAGTATATTATTCTGATTTTTCAGTATGTATATATATTTATATATATATATATATTTGGTCATATTAAAAGCTCGATAATCTTTGTAAATGAGGATCATATTCACTAATAAATGCTGCTTTCATAGATTTCTAAATGCATGATAATATATGATATATGTTTAATGTCTGTTTTTTACATCCAAGAAGTTTTTCAGTTCTGGGTTCTGCCATTTGGAATTGTATTGGCACCCAGAATGCTCACCCGAATAGGGAGTAGTAGCATCTTACCTCTGATTACTGGGAATCCCGATTCTCCAGTACTTTGACAACTAACTGATCCATAATGTTCAGGTTCAGTCCCTCCATCAGGATCTATTCCATTGTTGGTCAACTGTAACTCGGTTGTGTCTCTTACCCAACCTCGGGAATTCAGAGCTCACTCCACCTCAAGGCTTTGTTTATGTGGGAATTAACTTTCTCACAAACCAGAACTTAGTCTGGGTCCCTCGGGATCACATAGATCAAATCCTGGCACTTATAGAGGTCCTACTAGCAAGATCATCATTGTCTGCTCGCCTTCTTACTCACCTATATTGGGAACCTTGGATGCCGCTAGATGATCTGGTTTCCTTAGGACATCTCCATATGCGCCCTCTACAGTTCTCAATCTTGCAAGTTGGAAACCACACCGTGATTCCCTATCAGCTCTGATTCCTCTAGGGCCAGATTTCATCACCAATTGCGCTAGTGGATGAATCGGGATAGACCCCTGACTGGGGTCCCCATGCATGCACCTGACCTCCACTCCTATCTGTTCGCCGACGCATCAGATTCCAGTTGGGGTGCTCATTAGAGCCAGAGGGCATAATTCTCCAGGGTCATTGGACTTAGGATGAATCGTCCCTCTACATGAACAATCTAGAAATGAAAGCTGTATTTCTGGCTTTGCAAAGGTGCGTCAAGGGGCCATTGTGTTATGGTCTCCACTGACAACACATCCATCGTAGCATATCTCCGACATCAAAGAGGCTCACATGTGCCTTCTCTTCACATGGAGGTGGAACCTCCTTTGGTGGTGCCTTGAAAGGATAACCCCCCAAACCAGTCACATTCCTCATAAAGCGCCACATTCTGGGGAAGAAGAATATATTACCTGTCCAGGTCAGGCAAAACAGCCCCGCACGGAATGGTCTCTTCACCGCTCCATAACAGAGTCCCTTTTCTCTCTATGGGGAAAGTCTCTGGTTGACTTGTGTGCAACCATGCTCAACAACAGACTTCCCTTTTAGATTTCTCCAGTCCCGGACCAGAGAGCATGGGCAGTGGATGCATTCAGCTTCCAGTGGGATCATCTGTTTGCATATGCCTTCCCACCATTCTGACTGCTACCCCAGAGTTCTGCAAAAAGTCAGAACTTCCACTGCTCATATCATTTTCATAGCCCCACTGTGGTCCCAACAATCATGGTTCAACAATCTTCTAGACCTGTTGATAGATCAACCCAGGTCTCTACCTCACTGGAGGGATCTTCTGTTGCAACACAGGGGCTCACTCGTACACAACACCATTCTCCACCTTCAAACTGGACTCATCTCAAGCAATCTATCTGACAGGCCGGGTTGCCAGTTGCATCATTCAGGCCAGGAGAGCTTCTACATCCAAGGTCTAAGATGCCAGGTTGAGGATCTTCTGTGATTGGTGCAGTAGGAAACATATTGATCCTAGCTGTCAGTCTGTAACTTCTGTTGCTGATTTTCTTTTGTTCCTGTTTGAGAACAAAAGATGTTGAGTATCACCTATCAAGAGCTATAGAGCTGCCATTTCAACACACTTAAATTCTCTCAGTTCATGACAATTGGTTCAGATTTGCACATTGCCGATCTTATTAATTATTTTGAGCTGCAGAGACCTGCCTCCCGCTCTCTTACGCCCACATGGAATCTGTCTTGTGCTTTATGGTGTTACGACTCTATGGTCTAAGAAAAATGTAACAGAAAGAAAGTGAAACCAACAAATCAAGTAAAAATCAACAAGCAATTTATTACTAGATAATTAAAATGAAAAATCAAAAAGTCACTTACAGTAATGTGTTTTGAAATCCTAATAATCCAATAAGAATGATTGTTCTAATCACAAGTCCTAAATATAGAATGTTCCGAATTCACGGCTGTGTCCTTGAATGTTATGATGTGCTAATGGTCTCCAAAGTCCTGATGTACTAGTAATCTTGATGTGCTGATGTCAAAATGAAGTATTCCAAAATCTCTGAATAAGTTCACATAAATTCCAAAATCATCAATTAAAAAACCAAAATCCAAAAGTTTGTGAGTACTGTTATAATCCAATGAATATTTAAAATAATTCCTCTCTTAGAATTTGGAATGAATTTTCACAACTGTAATAGCTCTTTACAAGACTGATGGTAATGTCAAAACTAAAAAAATGTCCACCAAACATGGTATATATAAAGATTGGTCACATGACAGAATGTTCTAGAATGTGTGTCATCTTAATGGAATTTTACTTGTAAACAAAAATCAACCTTGACCTTCAAATTGAGAAAACATTATATTGATCAAAACAACCTAATTCAAGGACACTAGTTAAACATGTTTTTCCTGATAACATTAAGATTTAAGCAAATATTAAAGTGAAGAAACATTTATAATTTCCTCAAATATTTATAATATTATATAAACATCATACATAACAATGGTCTTTAATCAAAACTTCCTATGAACCGTTTGAGTGCGGCCTCCTTTCAGGACCTCATACTCATACCCTAGCATCTGCGAGAAGATGAATTGAGATTCATGCCTTGTCCATCGACACTGGCTGTCTCCAGTTTATGATTCTGTTTCTCTCCATTGTCAGCTGAGATTTTTTAGCTAAAAATCAATTACGTTTGATAGCTCCACTACCTATAGAGATCCCCAGTCTCAGTCGAATCTGTGGTGGGAATGATCAAGATAGACTCTTATGCCCAGTGAGGGCCCTCTGTTTCTATCTCAATGCTTCCAAAGGAAAAAGAAAGGGTAGGAAATGTCACTACTTCTTGGAGGACATCTTGAAGGCAGCATTTTGTCATTTCCATACTACCTTCTCCTCCTTTTACTTCTGCTTGTTAACACAACAAATATCTCTTCCTCAATGGTGAGTAGATTCCATTTTCTATTTTTGACCAGGTTAACAAGAGCATCAGCCTACCCACATTACTGACAAATTCAGCTGCGCAATAGTGATGGGATAAGTTACTGCTGGTATTAAATTGTATTTTTTTGGGGGGGGGGAACTAATTTTAATTAAGCAGTACTTACCTGTCTCTATTGCTAAATGCCCTCCTCCCACCTCGCTCTGATGTCCTAGCATAATTGTCGTCTGTGAAAAAGATGACCCTTCTACGCATGTACCCCATGTGAGTTACGCGAGTGGATTGCATCATACTGACAATTCTCCACTCTGGAAGTATGTATTCACATGAAATGGATGGTGTTTTTTCGGCACGGAAAAGTAAAAGCTGCACAATAGCGACAGGTAGGTATTGCATAATTAAAATCAGTTTTACCCCCACAAAAAACTACATATTTACCGGTGTATAACACATGGTCGATTTTATGATGTGATTGCAGAATTCACCCTAATTTGTAAAAGATTGTCCTGAAAACTCCACCATATGCCAGGTCTGTTCTATGCTGCCTTATTGTGTGATTCACCCTAATTTGTAATATATCATGTAAAAAAGATCAACCGAATGTCAGGGTCTATTATAATAATAATAATAACGATAATAATAATAATAAAAAACACTTTATTTTATGAAGGTATCTTAGTTAGTATAATATACTATTCTCCCCTGAGCCCCACAGGATACATTACCAGTAAGTATAAAAGCACAAAGTGTACATGATATGCATTAACAAAGCAAACTGGAGTTTAGCATGTATTTAAATATTTCAGTATTTAAAATTACAACTGTCCTTCAAGATAATGGTTATACAAGTTTGTTTTGAACACATTTAGATTTGTTTCTGATCTGTTTGTTATGGGGAGTTCATTCCATAAAATGACACCTGAGTAAGCAAATGATTTTTAAAGGCGTTTGGTTTTTGAAATGGTATTCTGCGCTGATCATTTGTAATTGATCTCAATTAAGGTCCTTGGTGTTGTTCTTCTGACTTAAAATGAAACATACCATGCAAATATTGAGGGCAACGTTCATTCTTAACTTTGAACATTTATAATGACTTGTGGTAGGTTAATCTGTATTTAAATTTCAGCCATTTCAATTTCAAGAATAGAATTTTGGATGGTGTATCAAATGTGAATCTAGGATAATTCTTGCTGCGCTTTTTTGAAGTTTGTGGATTGTTTCAATATTGCTATCAGTTGTATTTCCCCAAATTGTGCAGCAGTAGTCCAAAAGAGGAAGAATGAATGCATTATAGAATAATTTCTGATAGTTGAGTGCTAGATAATTGTGTATCCTCTGTAAAAGATAAATTCTTGAGCTTACAACAGTCTAGATTCTTATCAACAAGAACTCCCAAAAGTTTGTCTGTGTCAATATTTTCAATTAGATTATCTTGAATATACAGCTCAAGATTTGGATTTCTGTTCACTGATAATCTTTGTCTAGTTCCAAAGCAACATTGCCTTGGTTTTTAGGGGATTGATAAACATGTTATTCAGTGAGCACCAATATTCAACTTGATATTAATCTTAACCCAATTGTTTGGTTAACTTTTTAAAATTGGAATCAGACTTATTCTAGGATGCGCTATTGTGGGATTCAAGCTAATTTCTCAACATTGTACCAAAAAAATCAATTCAGTGGTCAAAAATCACATCCTAATTGCAAACCCTACTTTATTCTTGGTTCCTTGAAAAGTCCTTGAATTTTGAGGGGTTGCATTGAAAACTAAAAATGAAGTTGGTTTAATCCTTGAAAGTCCTTGAAATTTGTTGAAAAACTCCTTGAATATTTCCTTGAATTTCTTGAATTTTTGTCTTAGGCAAATAAAAAACATTAAAACTGAATAAAATAAAAAAAATTAAATTCAAACATTTTGTTATTTACATATTTTCCAAAAATAATGAATAAATAAAATTGTGTGGATCAAATGACATTACAGAGCTAGTATACCAGATGGAGTAGCATCCATTTGCTGTAGTGGCACATAGATTAGTTACATCTTTTTTCTTCTACTTTTGTAGCTATTTATGCAGTGATGAACAAGGTAATATATGGAGAAAGTTCAATTTCCATAAGTGAAAGTATTCCCTAAAAACTCCTTGAAAAGTTCTTGAATAAAAAATTTAACAGGGCTGCATGAACCATGTTATTTCTTTGTTAAATTGCTACTATTGTTAGAAAGTTCCCCTTTTTTCAAATGGAGGGGGGAATTCCCCCCTTCCTCTCCCACCCCCTTAATTTTCAGATCTAGAATAGACCCTGCATTACTTTAGCAAGCCTTACAATCTTTGCTTTGTTAGATCTCCCCTATATTAAAAAATATAACCCCCCACCTTTTATTCAAATGGAGTGGAAATCCCGCCCCCCCACCAAATTTTCAGTTAGATCCAGATCTGCTGTCATGTAGTGCACCAGTAGATCATGGCCAGTGCTGTTTGCTTCAAATTAAAAACTTGAAAATCTTACTATCAGCCAGCCATTCTGTGGTGGCAGTTCTAGATCTGTGCCGTTGGCAGTTGGGCACACATAAATAGTCCTCCCTCACTATAATGCCATTCAGGGGAGCCATTAACCTTTGCCGTGTTATAGATATGATCACCTTATGCCTGTGTTATAGAAGGGACAGTGTTATGCTGAGGTACTTTATAGTGAGGGATTACTGTAATTAGGGTAGTAGATTAAAAGCTGTTCTTAATGAACCTTTATAACTGATGAAATGTATTTATATGACCAGAATTTTTTTAAGAGGAAATATGTATAGATAAGATAATCTACTGGGAGTTTAATTCTTTGTTATAAACAGAAATTTGATACAGTAGAAAACATAGAACATTGGCAAGAATGAAAGATAGTGTAAGGTATGGAAGGAACTTAATATTCTTATCTGCATTTGAAATATGGCATGCTGTTAGCTTCTGAGATTTAGTACTGGGTACGATTCAGAATCCATTGGGACCATACTATAGATTGAATCGGTGGGGTGTGAAACATCATCAGGTTGCAGGCAATATATGTACATCAAAAGATACAAGATTTTAAAAAAATATTATTTCTCATTCGATATCTTGTGACAAATTAGGAATAGCAAAGTATCTTCATGAATTAAAAACTTAGCATGCATGGCACAATGATCATAATTCTCTGCTAAAGCGGACAAAATGTCGGACAATCAAAACTTTTGATGATACAATGGATAAGGTGTCTGATGATGTAAACATTACCATGAAGAAGTAGAACAATATGCAGTATACTATACTGGTGCATGTGTACAGACACTTGCACATAATGGAGATGCATATTCATATTTAAAGGGATACATTTGTAAATGTCATTGGGATAATGAAAGAAAATTCACAATTTATATATATATATATATATATATATATATATATATATATATATATATATATATATATATATATATATACATTCAACATTATTTTTTGAGTAATTAATAGAAAACATAAAAAACTGTATCTTTTTTCAAACAGCAGAATAGTTTAGTAGAGTGTCTGACTTGGAGTCAGTGGGTTGTAGGCTTTGATTTATGAGCCAACTGGCTGTGTCTTGTGCCTTTGTGAAAAGTGTCTTAAAGATTATTTTGAAAAACTTGTTATCATGTTGATATTAAAAGCACAAATAGAGGATCTTGTATATTACCTCATTTTATGTAACAAATTTATGACATAATTTGAATAATTTCAGACGATGTCTTGATTTGAAAATAAGAGTTATTATAAACAATCTCATTTATTGCTTAATGACTAGCCCTCTTAAATTAGGATTGAAAATAAAGTTATACATTTCCATTAGTTAATACAAATTCATGATATGTTGTACATTATCAATACAGATGCTCTTTTCCCACAAATAAACAACTGATTATTGTTGAGCCTAGACAAGGAGGGTCTGGTACACATCTAAAGAGATTGTTTAGATGACCTTCTATACATTTCAAGATATTGTTACAGACAGGAGCCAGGCCATTTCCAGTTTGGACTGCACCCTGTATGAAAAAAATTACTTTATGTGCCACAATAGAAAAAGCTTGTATTTTGGAAGAGGTGAGGATGTGATGCTGGCAGTATAGACTGAAGCAGGTCATCCATAATGCATTTATAGTCATTGGGAGATCAATCTCACCACAGTTTCCTTGACTGATGATTGCTTAAACAGAGGAGCTTTAACTTATTTTTTTTTTTTTTGGGGGGGGGGGTGCAGAGGGGGGGGGGGATATCAGTGACTAGACCAGTAATAAAACCTTGGACCTCCCCAACACTAATGTGTATCATTTCAACAATATGATGTTAATTTCCTAGCAGTGACATTTTCACCTGTGTCATAGTAAATTAACATTGTAGATCTCTTAAACACCTTACCTTTCCAAACTGTCAGGGAGAGAAAATTGTATAACCCACTGCACAGAGTTCTCCAGAGTTTTCTTTTAGCTTTCATAACCATAAGCTTTTAATACTTTATTCAATGTTACATATTATTTTTAAATCATTATCATTTAGAATTTGTTGAATTTCACAAGACAGTTGATGCACAGTAATCTGTGGCCCTTGGTGCATGAATCAGCACTGCAAAGTTCAAATACCATTAAATATAGTTACATATACTCTATATACTTGCTTATAAGTTGGGTGCAATTGCAGATGCATAAACCCAGATCTGCCATCACATAATGTGCCAGCAGAGCTGGGTCTATGCAGTTTGTTAAGAGTAATCAGAAGAACAAACAACATAGACCCTGATCTGCTGGTGCATTATGCAATGGCAGATTAGGGTTTATGTTGTTTGCAGTTGGACCTGACTTACAAGCAAGTATGTATGATAAATGGCAAGTCAAGACGGCTTTCATGTTCTTGCAGGTTCTTTTATCCCAGCTTTTCAACGATCAGCTAAAATGCATTTCATTATGAGTAGTGTTTTAAAATTACTGCTTGCTGGCAAGACTGCATTTAGAGTTGAATTCTGCTTTGGTAATGAGAGGATTAGGAGCTTTCAGAGGTTATCAGATTTTGAAAATATGACAACCTGTTTTGGTAAAGAAAATTCAGAAAATGATAAAACTAAACAAAAATTCATTTTTCCTTAATAAAGGATATGGAGAAGGGATAAATTAATTTGATATTGGTCTTTTAATAACTTATTTAGAAACAACAATGATTATACTACATCATGATAAAAATAGAGAGCTGTATAGCATTTAATCATTTAAGTTTCATTTACTTGATTTTGCTTAATAGAAAATTTGTGTATTTTTAGATTATCAGACTAATACATAACAAGAATTTTAAACAATCCACTTTGGTAAGTTTTAGAAAATAGACAAACATTATTCTTATCTGTGCAATCAAAAAATATTATTTCTGCAGCAGACATAAGAAAAATTGGTCAGTGAACCTAAATTATTGAGGAAGGAAAACAAAATTAAAGTAATTTTTGTCTTTTTGTCACAGATGGTAAAGGTTCATGATAATAAAGTAACCATTTGCATAGTTTCAGATAAATAAAGTTATCCACCCATAATTTGTTTGTTTAATTTTGTAAAGTTATTGTTGGTGATTATTTTAAGATGTCGTTATTATATCCTATTTATTCAAGCTTTGCTTCACAGATTTTTCACAAAATTGGTACTTAGTCCAGTTTATGTAATTTTATCAACTTTGAAATATAAATTTGTTTTATATTTAATTTTTAAAAATTAAATGCTTTTTTAAAGACATATCCAGTTATGTGCTTCTGTTGTCATTCTTTTCGATGATGGGATAAGTTAACAAAATTGGTAATACAGTTACGAATTAAATGCATTTTATACGGCTTTTATGCAAGTCAATTATGTTCTGCAAAATAACTTTACTGGGAATTGTTCGATTTTAAGCAAATTTGGTATGCAGTTTTATATTAATTGGACCTCAAAAGAGTTTGATATTCAGCCTTCTTTGCCATCATTTAGAGGAGTTATGGGCCTTGGTTGTCTACCCTCCTTTCTGTACTGGATCTATGCCCCCAATTGTCTTTCCTCCTAACTTTTTCATTTATACAGCATAACTTTACTGAGGTTTGTTTGGATTTCAACCAAATTTGACATGCTGCTCTATATTGATGAGATCCTGGATGAGTTCATTTTCCAGTGTTCAAAGACATTACTTATGGAAGTTATGTTCCCTATTGTCTATTTTTCCGACTTTGGTTTCAGCAGCATTACTTTACCTAGAATCATTGCATTTCAACCAAATTTGGCATGTAGCTTTATACTGACGCAACCTTGAATGAGTTCTTAGTTTTTAGCATTCTAGCATTTTACAGCATCATTTAGAGTAGGTAAATCCAAGAATCCTGAGTAAAGTTTTGCTACAGAAACAAGAGAAGGAACCAGGTTAAATGCTCACCTTTATATTAATAAGACCTTGAATTAGTTCGATTTTTAGCTTTCCACAGTATCATTTACAGAAGTTATGCCCCCTGATTGCCCATCCTCCTGACTTGGGTTTCAGCAGCGCAACTTTACCCAGGATTGTTGGACTTTAACCAGCTTTAATATGCAACTTTACCATTGATGAGACCTTGAATGAGTTCATTTTTCAGCATCCAAGAAAACATCTCAAGGAGTTATGCCTCCTGATTGTTCACCCTCATGACTGTGGTTTCCACATCATTACTTTATCAAGAGGGAATGGATTTCAGCCAAATTGGCATACATTTTTATATTGATGAGACCTTGAATAAGTTCGATTTATAGCATTTACAACATCATTCCATCCCGCTAACTTGGTTTCTGCAGCAAACCCTTATTAAGAATTCTTGCATTTTAACCAAATTTAGCCTCTACCTTTATACTGATTAGACGTTTAATTAGACCTTGAATTGGTGTGATTTCTAG
Source organism: Margaritifera margaritifera (assembly GCA_029931535.1). Classification (NCBI taxonomy): domain Eukaryota; kingdom Metazoa; phylum Mollusca; class Bivalvia; order Unionida; family Margaritiferidae; genus Margaritifera; species Margaritifera margaritifera. The sequence continues at coordinate 1,666,335 of JAQPZY010001649.1, read as the reverse complement.
CATTTCAGGATATCATTTATAAAAGTTATGGCCTGAGATTGTTTGTCCTTCAGAGTTTTCTCTCTGCAGCATTACTTTACCAACAATTGTTGGTTTTCAGTAAAATTAGGCATGCAGCTTTTATATTGATGAGACCTTGAACAAGTTTAATTTCCAGCATTCCACATTATAATTTAGAAGAGCTATTGCCCCTAATTGCCCATCCTCCTGACTTTGGTTTCATTACTATACTAAGGATTGTTGGATTTCAACCAAATATGGCATGCAGGTTTATATTGATGAGACCCTGAAGAAATTTTATTTCCAGCTTTCTTTATTGTCATTTAAAAGAGTTATGTCCCTGACTTTGGTTTCTCCAGGATTACTTTACTAAGAAATGTTGGTTTAAAGCAGATTTATCAGCTTTAATATTGATGAAACCTTGAGTGAGTTGGATTTCCAGCATTTTTATGTCATTATTAGAGGAGTTATGTCCCCTAAATGCCCATTCTCATATTTATGGTTTTCCAAAACAAATTCCTCAGGTTAGGTCCTTCTGAGCAAATTGTAGAGTGGGGCTTTTTGCAATACTCCCATCTACTTTACTTTAAAATCATTTTATCATCATTTCAGAAGAAAAACTGTGCAAGTCATTGTATACTTTGTATACTTTATAATTTTCATTGTAGACTATTATTGTACCCTGTTATTAGTTGGTTGTAGACAAATTAAACCAGTTTATTAAGAATGCTAATAATTTATTTGTTAAATTTTTAAAACCTAAAAAGACACTGATTTCGTATTTAATTTATATTATTTTGAAATATGAATTTTAAAGCGATTTAATTGATATAATTTCGATACCGGATGGCCTACCCTTGGTTTGGTTTGTTGTGCTAAACGGTATTTAGCTGACTGGAAAACATAGTCTATGTGCTATATATCAAAGCAGTTTGTATACAGAAGGCAAGCATCCTTGAGGAATGTAATGATAGACTTGACACTTCACTAAAGAACAAAGGGATCAGACTTAGCATTTCAAAAAAGGCTTGAATAACATTTTTAAAAAAAGGCTTGAATAACATTTTTAAAAAAAGGCTTGAATAACATTTTTAAAAAAAGGCTTGAATAACATTTTTAAAAAAAGGCTTGAATAACATTTTTAAAAAAAGGCTTGAATAACATTTTAAAAAAAAGGCTTGAATAACATTTTAAAAAAAGGCTTGAATAACATTTTAAAAAAAAGGATTGAATAACATTTTTAAAAAAAGGCTTGAATAACATTTTAAAAAAAAGGCTTGAATAACATTTTAAAAAAAAGGCTTGAATAATTCATTGCTTGAGTTATGCGTCAGATGTTGAAATAGGTATGCTTGAGAACATTACAGGTTGTAAGTTAATGGGAAAATAATTTTTTTTGAGTTACTCATTTCTCATGCTATTAGAAACATTCATTTCATTATTTATTTATTCATTTATTTGGTAATTACCAGGAGCAAATAAAACAGCTCCTGCATTTTATTTTGTAATCTTGATGCAATAATTTCTGGTAAATTAAAAAATTAAAAATATAATTTTTCAAAAAAGACAATTTATAAAAGCTAGAACAATTAAAAAATAATTGCTTTTAAGCGCTTACATATTTACAGGTTTTATCATATATTGTCAAGAACTTGGGCAAGTTGCATAGTGGGTGGGAACCATGTATATTAATGAAGTGATCTTGCATATGATTGGATGAATTTTTTAACACTCTGGATGCCACATTTCTGATCTAATTTTTTATCAAATTTTGTAAATAGGCATTATCGTCAAGATCTTGGATGAATTTGATAATGGGTAATATCCATACATATCAGTGAGGTGATCTTGCATCTGATCAGCTGAACTTTTTGCCACTCTGGAGACCATATTTTTGTTCCAGTTTTGATCAAGCTTGGAATATTAGCTTATATCATCAAGACCTCAGAGGAGTTTGATAATAAGTTAGATCCACAGTAATTAATGAGCTGCATGATCATGCATCTAATGAGGGATCCTAGTCAGTAGCATGGCTTTAATTTGATAGGTGGCAGCAAGGAAACAAAGGGGTCTAACATTATTTCCAGATTACTTCCTGCTTTACAAACAAACAGGGAATCAATAGCATCTTCATCTTGTTTAAAAAATATCTCAATCTTACGGGTCATGGGCATTACCATCACTCAGAGAGGATTTTTAAAAAAACGAGGAAATAAGTTTTCTGGGTGAAAAAAGGAGTTAATCGATTGGTAAACAAATATTAAGAATAATCGTTGTTGAAAATGGAAAATCACATTCTGATATCTGCATTTAAAAAATGGAATATGCATTATATTTACACAATTACATTTGTGAATCTTTTTTATAATTAATTTTTCAACAGATGTATTTCGCTAAAATTATATAATCCACGTACCATTCAATGATTTGTTGGGATGAATTCTTTACATATTTAGTTAGTTTTTTGTGCTTTTTTTTTTTACAATTTCTTTGTCTCCAATGTATCAGACATAATGAATCAACCATTGATAAAAGTGATAGAGTGATAGTTTTCTATTTCCTACATATTCAGATAAAGAAGTCACAATAGCTTAAATATACTTTATGTAAAAAGACAAGCATTCACATTTTTTTTGACTACTAGACCAACTGCAAAATTGTAATGAATGGTTAGTTTTATTATAGAGATTACTTTTTTAATGCTATAAATATTCAGAATAAATAAAATTTGTCTATTGTCAGGTTTGATATTGTGACTTTTAATTTTTATTTCAGATCCCAATAACTTTTGCGTTTCCTGTTCAAATATAAGTTATTTTATGATGAGATAAACAAACAGTATTTAAAATAATTTGACATAAGAAAGAACAATTTCATCAGGACTTTACATCATAAGAAAAGACGTCTACATTGTACAGAGTTTTTTTACATATAAATTCTTGAATTTTATATTGATACAGGAGGCACAATCTTTATTGAGATTTTGAAAATAACGCTAGTGCTAATGTAGTATATCTTTTGATTCACGTCCAAAAATATAAGACATTATTTGTTTTCATTGATTCATGTATTATGAATCATGCATTCTTAGGGATCAAACAAGATCTAAAAATTTGTTCTGGCGAATGATAAAATCAGAGGGTGAACAAAATGTTGGGACCAGGTTTTTCTGTGGCTCCACCTATTGGAAAGATAATTCGCTATGATCCCTCAATTTGTCTGAGTTTGTTACCACTCTCAAGGTAATATTTCTGATCTGATTTTGATGGAACTTGGAATATAGGCATATATTATCAAGATCTCAGACAAGTCCGATAATGAGCAAAATCCATGCATGTTAATGAAGTGCTTTTACATCTGATTGGCTAAACTTGTTAACACTCTGGAGGCCATATTTTTATCATGTTTTTCTAAAATAAAATTTGGAATATAAGCTTATATCATCAACATCATCTCAGATGAGTTCTGTATGGAGCTAGAGTTGTGAATATTAAAAAGGTGATAATGGATTTGATTGGCTGAGCTTGTTACCACTCTAGAGACTATTTCCTGATCAATTTTGATCAAACTTGTTAAATCGGCTTATATCATCAAGTTGTCCAATGTGTTATATTATGAGTGAGATCTCTACATTTTATCGAGAGCTTGAATTTGATTGGCTGAACTTATTACCACTTTTGAGATGGTACTACACAAAGTTTGATAGAACTTGTTAAATAGTCTAATATTAACAAGATGTTGGAAGAGTTTTATTTTTAGTGAAACCATGCATAATAGTGAGGTGATCTTGCAGTTGATTGGCTGAACTGTTACCACTTTAGAGACTAATTTTTTTATTAGGATTTTGATAAAATTTGGTAAATAGGAAAAAAATTGGTAAATAGGCTTAATTCATCAAGATCTACATGAATATGATTGTGAGCAAGAGCCATGCATATCAATGTAATATTTTTGTGTCTGATAAACTGATCTTGTGAACACTAGTGATTATTTCTGATCATATTTTAAGCAATCCTTTTCAACAGTCATAGACAAGATGTTGGATGACTTGTATTATGAGCAAGATTTTTGCATATTTTTGAGGTGATCTTGTATCAGATAGGCAGAGCTTGTTGTCACTCGGAAGACTGAATTTCAGTATGATTTTGCTCAAACTAAGTGGTTAATATGCTTTAATCATCATGATAATCAGTACATTGTACAGTCAGTGAGGTGATCTTGCATCTGATTGACTGAGCTTGTTACTGCACTAGAGATAATATTTCTCATACGAATTTGATCAGATTTGGTAAGTAGATTAAAATCATGAAGATCTTGGATGAGTTTGATTATAAATGAAATCTATTCCTCATCTTTGGAGATCATTTTTTTTTAGATAATTGTAAAATGGGTAAAATCAACGTGATATAAAAGTTGGGAGATAAATTACACAGGGTTGTATTGTTACAATGCTACACAAACCTGCATAGTGAAATGGTCAACTGTTAAGTTATGTTAGCAGGTGATCAATATCAGGCCCATAGGGCCTCTTTTGCTTTTTTTCCAGGCTTGGTATATTTGTCATCGCTTTGGGGTGGGTAGACAAGTTCATGTGCTACCTATGTGACATCATACACTTGAGGTCATTGATGCACATAATGTAAGGTGCAAATGATACAGAGAATTTGTATATTCTGCTATGTTGTCTCTGAGAAATAATGCATGTGGTGGGCATGAAAAAAATCCTCCCCATGTGTATGGGCAGGATTGGGAAATATTCTAATTCTTGAGAAGTAAGATTTGTACATTGCAATTGGCAAAGTTTGTCCCTGATGAATTTTATCCCCTCATGTTAGATTTTCCTATCCTACACATGTACATGGGGAAGATTCTATTAGTTCTACTGTGGCCATAAAATGTGTTACAGGGTAGAATTACATGTGACTGGACTGAGATTCAGTCTGAAGACTTAGCTGTATACTTAGTGGCTCAATTATGTGAGTTATCCGAGTCAATATCTCAAGATGGTTCCTGCCACAGTTGCATCTGAACGGTTGTAAAATACCAGGCAAAATGGGGTAATTATACGTCTTTATGGAGAACTTAAACATTGAGATTTTTTAAAAAAAATCTCATGTGGTTTCAGCAATTTAGGGAGAAATATTTAAACAAAAATTTGAAAGCTTTATTTTTTAGGGAAAAATTTTTTGAGATACTTTAATTGTTCTGTCATAATGTTTATAGTTAAAAAGGAGGTGATGTTTTGAAGTTTGAGAGAGACTTGATCTATTGCTAAGACATAATCAAGTGGAATCAAATCAGCAGAAACAAATAACTTCACATAAGAATGTAGAAAGAAATAATTTTCTGTAAATTGTTAGAGAAAAATGATTTTCTTAAATGTCCAATTTGAGAGCATTTCTTTTTGTCAGCTGGAGTGAATTAAATTTGGAAAAATTAAAGAGTGCATTAAACAATTTACAAACATAAACAATGATTGCAATGCAAAAAGTGTTTTATTCTTATTGTAGGTTACTGGTAAATGCAAGGTAGTAGAAATGAAGTACGGTAAAGGAATCCAAATTATGGTAGTTATTGTTTAATAAAGATGGATGGTTATATAACCCCACTGTTTAGGCAAGGGTACCTAACAATATTCTGTCCCTCTCTTTGTCTGTCCATCTATCTATATGTGCAGAAGTTTTTTTAACACTCTAGCATTCACATTTTATAGTGGATTTCAGTGAAATATTCTGTGAAGATTCCAACAAAGGGTCATACAAATTCAATGATGACCACATTTAAATCATACATTTTAGAGTTATGGTCCTTGATTGATGTAGAATAGGCATTCCATGGGCTTGAGAACAATAGCTGTCTATAGCATGAAAATTTTCGGTTGAAGTTTGCTCCACATCTTTACATGTACGTTTTGATGATCAACAGATGGTGACCATCATGTGTTGACCTTACCTAACAGGGTTATGGTCCTTGATCAGCTTTACATTTTCTAATGGCTTGTGAACAGTTTATCATCCATATTTGTAAAACTTCATCTTAGCAAGATTATAAACTACATGATAAAAAAGATTTTTACTATATTTACATATTTATTGCCCTTGATCAACTTAGCACTTACATTATTTAGCATGGAACCTCAAACTGCAGATCTACCCAAAGAAAACAAAGGTACCAGTCACTCAAGGCACAACACCATCATCATGGACCCAATTCATATGCTTTGACAGCCTTTTGCTGGTGGGGGACAAATGCTTAGTTATTGGCATATTTTTCTTAAAATAAAAATGCACAGGCAAAAACACATATCATGCATTCTGACCTTTAGTGATATGAGTACACACTTGTATCACTGAGATCAACAACAACATTATTGTGTGCCAAAATTATTTAGGCTATCACACTAATGCCATGGAGATCAACAACGACACTATTGCATGCCAAAATCATTTAGGCTTTCATCTACTGGCATAACTTTTAATCTCTGTATTAGTTAATAAAAGAGTGTGTTTCAGTGTGGTAACACCACATGGGTAATGTTAAAGTGTTTTGATCAAAGAAATCATTGAGGTTTGAAACCAAAGCAAACTTTGGCTTGACACAGCTTATGGACCAGTACCTGCTTGACACTGATTTCTGCAGCTTTAAACTTTTGGAGCATTAGAGTAAACCCCAGACAGAAGAAGGGATGTTTTGCTTCAGCCAGTAGTTGGGGGGGGGGGGGCAGCCGGTTGGGGGGCTTGCGGTCAGCAGATTGCAAACAAAAGGGAAAAATAAAGTTGTTAGGCTCAAAATGGCTGGCATCATAGTGAAAATATTTGTTGCAAGAAATATGTGTGTCTGGTTAATGAATGGATGGACAGATCTGTGCAACTGCCTGTGAGCTGCAAAAGTTTGTGGCAGGTATGCAGCAGCTCTGAGAAAAGGGACAAGGATGCCAATAGCATGGAAAAAAGGTCTGTACCTGATACATATCAGTGAGGAAAATGCTGGGCAAATGATAGATCTGTTATTATTTGCTTGCGAAATGCAGGGCGAAAAGAACCACTATGTATGGTTAAAGGACTTAAACCACATGGTATGGCATCACGGCAAACACAATGAAAAGAATCACATCTGATACCAATGCCTCCATGTCTTAAGCCAGTCCGAAAGCCAACACGAAAGACTGCTGCGGTATAAGTGAAAAGAACATCCTACCTTTCCAGAACCACCACCATGAGATGCGCATACCATACATGATCTAAATATGCCATTGGGAAGTCCTTCCAGAGATCCAGAGTAAAGCTACATACAGAAAATTGCCGATCATGTCCCATGTAGCTTTTGCTACGTAGTTGGCTGATGCAACAGTATCTGCAAGGAGCCAGTGTTATATTATGGCAAGGATACTCTCACCACTTTTATCCAGTGCCTTGAGTGTGAGCAGGAGGAGATCTGAGATTTTAATGGATGGAGATTTGGCAAAGCACTAGGTGTTGAAACAATGGATAAGTTGCGAGACCACTGCCATATTTACCAGCAAGTACCATGGCACAGCCCACAAAGCATGGAACCTCAAGCTGTAGATCAACCCAAAGAAAACAAAGGTATCAGTTGTGCTATGTAACCTGCGTGGCTATGACAGCACCTTATAATGGAGGCTATCAGAACAGCCTCATTTAAAAAAAATAAGCACTATCCCAAACAACATGGAGAAGTACATGATGTTCTCACTAGGGCAGCTACAGTTTATAGACAGTCTCCATTTTATAAACAACAGCCTGGAAAAGCTGGTTGCTGTGCTAGCGCAATCACAGGAAGCATTTCATATCACAGCAAGATGCATGACACCTGTTGCAGAGCAGGACATTGCCATTTTTAAATGCAAAGCGGTGTACCCATATGAATATATGTGCAGCTGGGAATGCTTCAAATAAATTCAACTTCCACCAATAGAAGCCTTTTGCAGTCAACTAAGCCATGCTGGCATATCTAAAAGAGACTATGAGCATGCACAGAGCATGTGGTAGACATTTGGCTGCCAAAATATGGGCAGCTACCATGACTTCTACCTCAAGACCTATGTGCTTCTACTGGCGGATGTGTTTGAGGCATTCTGCGACAACTCCTCCAGAAACTAGAGCTTTGACCTGGCCTATTTCTATGGTGCACACAGAATAAGCTGGGACGCCTTACTAAAAAGCGCAGGTGCCAGGCTTGAGGTGCTGGCAGATATCAACATGCACCTATTCATTGAGAAGGGCAGCCATGGAGACATTTTGTTGGTGAGCAGGTATCATGCAAAAGAGAAACCCAGTATGTACAGACTAAGACAGCAATAAGTCAAACAGCTGGATAACCTACTTTGATCTCAACATCCTGTACCCCTGGGTCATGATGCAGAGTCTACCATCTGGTGGTTTTAAGTGGTTCTACCCTCCCACACTTGAATCAGATTGGGGTGGAATGAGGATTCAAAGCAGATGGATACTGAGCACTAGGATTACCCCTAAACCAATCCCATGAGCAGCTAGGTTAATTGTGATTTCGCTGTCGGAACAACAGCCAAAAGTACTATGGGTGTCTTGGGCACGATTGCTACTACAATGACAACATGGTATTTGGTGAAACATTCTTGTTGATTATCTTTCGTCAGGGTATGTAAGGTTTTCTAACACTCATGTCATGAACAAAAAAGCAGATTTATATTAAAACAAGAACACATCACAGTAATCATCCAGGAAAACACAAACAATTACTGCACCTGTGCACAGAAGGTATAGTATCCATGACTCTTAGCGAGTGTGTTAGGATGCGTGTTGAAGACTGTGTTATTTCCTGATCTAGTGATATCAAGCAAACTGGTATCTTCTTTGACATCACCACCATCTTACCAGTAAGTCATGGCAACAGGTTAGAGGTGTGTGTCCACAGTGGGAGCTAATTCCCTCCCCCCCTCCAGATCAATTAAATTTTCATATCATGCTGCTTATAGAGAATTATCATGTCACTATACCCAAAAATCCAAGACCAACAAGATTTTTGCCTGAGAAAGATCAGCGAGGGTGAAACCTCCATACAGGCAGAGGTTGAACAGGGGAATGCTCATTGCAAAAAGTACAAGTGCGCAGTAAATGTGGTGGATGGTGGTAACACCTACTGACATCTGTGTCTCTGGGTACCAGTGTGGTGGGGATTAAAATGTTGTAAATAATCATTACCACCCCCATCACGATTGCCTTGAGATCACAGTTTTAAGCTGTGGTTTGATTTCTGTAGCTGGTAATTTTATCAGTGGTGACTATCCATGAAAGCTAAAAAGCATGATGAAATCTGCATCTTGGCTGAAATAAAACTCAACACAATCGCAGACCACATATCTAAGGCGGTACAGAATGATGCCATCTCTGAATAAGAGTTCAGTCTTATCCTGGATGAAGCTGACAAATACACAACCATTGAAATATGGGCTGCATAACAGAAGGCATATACTTAGGTTGTGATCGACAAAGTGGCAAAATATGAGCTCATATCTCATGGAAGAGCTGAAGCATGCGAGGAGCTTATGAATTCCATTATAAGCTCTGTGTGTTCCTATTCTTTGTCTTTTGAACTATCTGAAAAGCAAAGCACAGCTTGTGCTGATGATACCAATGCTGTCCATTGAAACAACAGGCTGACAACCAACTAACACCAACTGTTAGCATTCCTTTGACATGGGAGGTAACCCATTCTCTCGCCTTATTCAGACCCTTTCTCTTTGGGTGTCATGACTAAAAATGATAGTTGATCATAAAAAAAAAATTGCCAAGAATCCATACTTGTACAAGTAGTTTTCCAGGGTTCAGAAACCTTGTGTTTTGTCTACTCCAGTTTGAAGAAGGAAGTAAATATACAAATTTTTATATGGCTCAATTTACATTTACAGTGTGAAAATCTAGTAAAAATGATTTCATGTGGAACTAATACAACGGCCTTATTACTGTGTAGGTGAGTAACATTCTTTTAATGCATAGGTGAGTAAACATCCAACTGATCAATAAATAGTCGAGAACATTATGTGAATATAGTACTGTATTCTTCCCACTTCCTTGACAGCTTTCTGTGAACCTGATCAGATTTTTTTATCATGACCAAAAGGATCGAAACATGACTAACAAAAACGAAATGTGACCAAAAAGAGCGAATGGCTAATCACTGCAAGGTAAGTCACCCGTATAGATGTGTCCTTCCATTCATTAACCAGACACGTGTTTTTTGCAACAAACATTTTTACCATGCTGCTATTAAAGCGGCCTATTTAAGTTGTACAAAAAACCGCAATATCTCTAATTGGTAAAAATACTACTTATTAAAATATTATGTTTATAGCAGCTGTTTTGAGCTGGCCTCGAGGTGGGGCTGTGCCAATCTAGCAACTTATGTTTTACCTTTTTTGATTGCAACCTGCTGCCCCCTCTCCCTCCCCCCTCCAAACTGGCTCAAGCAAAACACTCCTTTAACATCTATTTCTGGAAGTGTGAAATAGGGAAGAGTCGTTTTCGAAAAAAATTCATCACGGGGACCAAGTTGTTGGTGTTAACAAGTTAGGAGTTTTATGAGAGAAATTTGGGAAGCCGGCAGATTTAATGGCCATTACTCTAACCATTCAGGGAAAAAAACTTGCACAACAGCATTAAGTCAAAGGGTATTCCCGAAAATGAAATTATGCAAAGAACTAGCCACAGAAGATTGGCTGGAGTACAAACGTATCAAAACCATTCAGAGAAATGTTGGCAGACATTTTAAACTTTCTGACCCCTATCCCCCTCCCCCGTTAAAAATTTAAACAGGAGGAAACAAGTCTGCATGGCATCAGAAACAACTGAGAAAAACATCTTGACTTGCATTGACATAAACACCAAGCCTTGCACAGACACCAACACCAAGTCTTGCATGGAAACGACTTGCACAGAAATTAAACCCCAAGCTGCAGAAACTGATGGAAAGAACTTTTTTTCATAACTGCACTTTCCACATTGAAAGTATGTGATAGATTACATTTGTGTGAAAACATTGTGTATATATTCTTGCTGTTAATTCCAAATAGGACTGGCAAAATATAAAATTGGGTAAGAGAACACCTTATCTTCTGCTCTTTTTTTAAAAAACAAACCATTTCTACATGAAGCTAATTGACAGTATAAAAGAATAATGTTGTCCTGTATTACATTACATTAGTAGATTAAGATAAGAACTTAGATCTAATATAATTTTTTGTTACTTACAGAAAAAAAATTTGAATGCATTTCTTTTACATTTTTTTAATTATTTTCTTCAGAGCAAAGTTTGAAAAAATATTTGCCTGAGGTTGGTTTTTCTTACTCCTCTGGTCCCTTATTAAACATTTTAATAGATATGGTAACGAGACAACTGGCAGTCACATGGTCTTTAACTTTTGCAGCATTAGCCAATCAAATTGATTTCAAGGTGCACCTTGAATACAAATAAACTGTGGTGATACTGGATGTAACACATGTGCAGCAAACTGTGTTCTCCAGAATTTCACAGACTATTCTTATCCAAGGAATTTGCTGCAGCCATGCAATTTTTTTTCTTCTCTAGAATCTGATGCTAAAAAAGACCATTGTTACAAATATTACCAAATTCCAGTCCTAACTAATTGAAGTGAACTGTCTCAAGGTTTGATTTCTACTAAAAGTACATGTACCTTTTGAGCTTTTTATACCAATTAAAGAAAACAATTCAAAATTTAAGATCTCTGATGGTATTTTTTTTTGTTCCTTGAAAATGTTGTGTGTCTCCCAGATTTTGAGGTCAGGGGAACATGGTGTCTATTTTCCGTGAATCCTAGGTGCAACACTGCATATACATGTAATGCTCTTTTTTTTTTTTTTGGTAATAGTTAGTAATTTTGTCCAAAAGTGGGCATTTTACATTTTGGCTGGTTTTATTTTAGTGATTGCAGATCTGTGGGGGTTATTATTTATAACCTGATCAATTTTGACAGGATATATTTTACGATGTCACTCGGACATCACTATATTGCTAAAATGTTGGCATAACCATAAATGCTTGCTATATGGTACTTTATACATGTATGAGTTTTAGTTTGATATGAGCTGCTTATAGGGGATGTGCATATTGTAGTATTCATTGAGTTCTATTGTCTATTTTAAGGATGATCGCTTGTGAAATGTTTGGGTATTTAACTTTTGTAAAGATTGATATTTTTACATAGCTAAGGGTCCTAGCAATCCAAGATCACAAAAAAAATGTATTGGTTGGTGTGCATTTTCTTGTACATCTCTTAGTTGAATATCTATCCCCAAGTAAGGGTCATTACATTGAATATCTATCCCCAAGTAAGGGTCATTACATTGAATACCTATCCCCAAGTAAGGGTCATTACATTGAATATCTATCCCCAAGTAAGGGTCATTACATTGAATATCTATCCCCAAGTAGGGGTCATTACGTAGAATATCTATCCCCAAGTAGGGGTCATTACATTGAATATCTATCCACAAGTAAGGGTCATTACATAGAATATCTATCCCCAAGTAGGGGTCATTACATTGAATATCTATCCCCAAGTAGGGGTCATTATATTGAATATCTATCCTCAAGTAGGGGTCATTACACAAAAAGGAAAAAGTACCCTGACACAAATTGTCCATAAAATAATAGCTGAATAAGTATGGAAAATATTCATCAAATTTGCACAGGTTGAAGATCATTATCGACTCCATATCAAATTCTGTATGACACAGTTATTGAGATCATGTCCATTTTCCACAACAGAAAGCCTGCATGGCTAATTTAAGGCATGTCATGGATCATTTACAGCATGTCATGGATCATTTACGGCATGTCATGAATCACTCAAGATTTCCCAAGGACTCATATCCTTTTCATTGACTTTATCATTTTCTTTCACTGGACTGTGATTGTGATTATTAAAATTGTATAAGCATTTTTCTTCTTAATTTTTGAACAAGAGATAGAAGTTGTAATCACATCATTTTATATCCATTGTCTCCCAGATCTCATACAACAACAATACACTTGGGTAGCAAGTTATATCTTGTTCATGATGGCTCATAATGATCACATCATTTTATATCCATTGTCTCCCAGATTTCATACTACAACAATACACTTGGGTAGCAAGTGATATCATGTTCATGATGGCTCATAATGATCACATCATTTTGAGCTGTGCAGTAAGTGTTGATTTTACAAAAGTGGACTTTCTTAACACTACTGTATATACCCGTGTATAAGCCAGGTCCAAATGCAAACAACATAGATCCTGATCTGCCGGCGCATAATGGTCTATGTTATCTGTTTCTCTGTTTTGCATAATGCGCCGGCAGATCAGGGTCTATGTTGTTTGTTCAACTGATTAGTTCTTACAAACTGCATAGACCCAGATATGCCAGCACATTATGTGACAGCAGATCTGGGTCCATGCAGTTTGCAGTTGGTATCGGCTTATACGTGAGTATGTACAGTAGTTTTTTTTAGCAGGTCATTGAATTAAACAGTAAAATGACATTGAGTCATACCCTTACTTTTTTTTTTCATTTCATGTGAAGTTTATGAAATTATTTTTAAAAGATGTAATGTTTAGATGGTGAAGTGTAACTGCACAAATAGAAATTCAGTTTGCTTCAGTGTTGCTAATAAAATTAGCGCTATGCAAAATCTCCTATTTGTGGATCTTTGACATTTGAAGTTGTGCCCAGCTTGCAATTAAGTGGAAATGATAGTGGCCAGATTTGATGAGAAACAAAACTTTATTTTTCTATTAGTGACTTTGATCAGGTGAGATTATCCTTCCCATTCATTTGGATATAGCTGTAAATATGAGCTTGCGTTTCTTGACATTGCTTATTTATCTAGCTTTTGGCACCCTTAAAGCTAAACAGATCTTGGTGAGCATATATACAAACTTTGCATGTGTTGTTTGTCTTAAAGTACATCTAAAGTAAATATGTTTAGAAAGTTTAAATTGTTTTGGAATTATTATATAGAGTTGGGAAAGAAATAAACTTTTTGATGTACTAGCTGCCACCAAACTTGCAATGTGGATGTATGTTGGGATATATGCCTGTCATGCAGTAGAACAAGGTCATTGTGACCTACTTTTTGGAGGTTTTTTTTACACTTTCTTACAAATTCTTTTCTGGTAGCATTTTCATATTTTGACACTCACTGCCACTAAACTTAAAACTAGGTACAACATAGGATGAATAACGGGCATATATTAAAACTTCATCATTCTGACCCAATTCTCTAGGATAGCTGAACATTGCTTATATATTGGGTCTTGGCTACATGAAGTTATATATTCATTTTGATAAAAGAATGTTATCTTTAACACAAGATAGCTTTGGAGTTTCTTTAGCAATGCTTTCATGCATAGTGTCCTTTGTTTAAAGTATGTACATATAGGGTTTAATGTACACAACTGCACAATCCTGGCTATATAGTAATGAGTAAGTTTAGGCATCCCCAAAAAGGCATACAAAGCAAAGATAAAGGCAACAAAGGGTAAAATCCTTCAAATACAAGGTCAATTTTTGTTGTTGTTGATATAAACCTCTTTTAAAATGTCCAAGACCTTCTCAGCATGAACATCATCATGGGATGCATCCGACGGCATAAAAGTTGCTTCCTTTAGTCACCTTCAATGATGAAAGCTATGAATTGATTTATCTATGAGAGGATATATATATATATATATATATATATATATAGATATATATATATATATATATATATAGATAGATATATATATATATATATATATATATATATATATATACACGTATATATATGAGATCCATGCTGCATATGTCTGGTAGATCAAAGGTTTTCATCAGCACATACTCTGAGCAATATCGGTCTTAGAAGTTCTCAAATATCATTACCGGTATATCAACTTGTCTTTGATTTGTTTATCCATTAAACTGCCAAATAAATACCTTAGCAAAGTAAAATTAAAAGGTCCCAAGGTCTAGTTTACAGATTGATTCTTTGTCAGTTTGTCAAGAAAGATGTTGCCACCTAAGCGTAATTCAGCGGTGACTAGGTCTAGTTTGCACATTGTTTCTTTCTTGGACAATTATTAAAGGTGTCACTGACTAAGTTTGTTTTAGTTAGTATGTTTTCCAAATTGTTTAAATACTTTAATGCCACAAAACACAAGGCAAAGTGGTGTGAAAACTTATCTCCTGGACTTATCAAAAACACTATAATTGAATGATTGCTCCACGGCCTGTTCTATAGACATTACATCAGTGCCTCACACCACATGATTTGTGTCACGGTGTGTCAGCATACAATACCTTTAGAAAAAAATATGTGCAGCTTAGGCCCAAATTAAGAAACAAAGATACAACAGCAGTCTTTTATTATCATCCTGCAAGACTTATTTGGGGACCTGATCAAATAAAACTTCATCCGACTTTACAGAAATGCCCATTAATTTGGTGTTAACTTATTTTCGAGGTAGTTAAGTCATCATGTTGTCAATTAATACTTAATTTTAAAAAACAGTGGAGTAAAAACAGTTGTTGGTTAAATTTCTATAGCATAGTTTTCTAAAAATGATTTTTATAAATAATTAGTTTGAGAGGAAACCAGTTACACATGGAAGAATGATCCTGACACTAAAGCAGCAGCAAATCCGAAGCCGAAAATGACACATTTTCCGGTACATTTAGTAATTAGTTTTATCAATGTTTTCTTTTTGTCGCAACACATTATATCGCCTCAAAATGTTTTTATATTAAATTTGACAAATATATGACTGCCATGTTAATTGTAGGGAAAAAATGTCCAGCAAGAGCCATTAGAATTTCATGATCCCTGATTTATATATACATGTATATATATATATATAAACCTTGAGACCCCCCAAAAATTTGATTTAGAGAGGTTTTTGGTTTAATGAGGTTTTCGCAGATGCGAGAAGCAAATATGTCTTTTTATAAGTGCTTATGTGATGAGAGAGAGAGTATATATTATAGTGCCTGAGATTGGAATGTTTTTGGTCCTAGCTTGGCTAAACCGTTGCCACACAAGATCATTCAGTTTGTCAGATTTGCAGGCATTGTTGAAACGACGCTTATTTGCATCACTGTTGTTTTCCAATTCATTGTTGTAGAATTCCATTTTGTTTAGTATATCTGAAACAGTAGATGCTCCCATGCTGAATTTTTCCCCTAGTTTCTTCATTGTAGGATTTGGCACAGATTCGACCATACTCATTGATCAGACCAATTGTATCCTGTAAGGATACTTCAATCCTGTGATGCTTAGCTGGTCATTCTGACATTTTGACATGCATGTGAAGACAAATGACAGTCGTGGCTACTTAAATAAATGCATGTAATGATTTTTCTCCATTGAAAATCAATTGAGTGGATCTGGCTTTTAGAATACTGTTTTGTTGGTCTCCATGGAAAAAGCATCAAAAGCGAGGCCACATGGCTGGTTAATAAAGTCCTGATATTTAAAGTTAAAAAACAAACAAAAAATGTTCTATTGATCATGTATACAAATGAATAGCATCAATCACAATTATATATTAAGCATATAAACATGTTCTTTCTTAAATGGCTTACCTACAAGCATTTAGTTATTAACAGTCACCTTAAAATCTGGCTCTTTTTTATGGTACAAGGACTTAAGATTTAGCCTATTGTCAGCCCTAGTCCGAGTCAGTACGTGTTTCAAGTTTTAACCTCTTATGCCCTTGGGACATTTTCTGGGTCTTAGTCTCACAGATAAGCCTACCACAGTGCTTGCTAATTATAATTAATGTTTTGCTGTGGGTCAGGAATTTAGCAGCTAAAATACATTTCCAGCTTTGAAGTGAGTATCAGTTGTAAGTGTGTTTTTTTAGAGAAAAATTCAAATTTGGGATTGAAATTTGTTTCGGTATTCAGAGGTGAATGGTTTCAGTTTTGGTTTACTGGGGGAAAAATTGATGATATTAAAGAAGGAAAAATTTGATCTTGAAGGGATTCTGGTATACTGAGGTTTTGGTTTTGAGGAGTCTGGTATACTGAGGTTTTGAGGAGTTTCACTGTGTATAATTATATATATATATATATATATATATATATATATATATATATATATATATATATATATATATATATATATATATATATATATATATATATATATATATATATATATATATATGTATGTATAGATATCCTCATGTTTGAAGAGTGAGAAGCAGGGTCTATTCTAAGACACATTATAATAATTTTTCAAAATTTAAAAAAAAATTAAAAGAATACAATGCACAAAAATGTTGCATCATTTTTGCAAGAAATACCTACCTTTCTTTACTGTGTTAAATCTCTCCTATATATAGGAAATTGCTCCCTTTTCCCTCTCAAAGGTTTTAGTTCTAGAATAGATACTGGAAAAGTATGTTTCACTAATGTGCAAGACATTCAGAAGTAATTCCTGTTTGTTAAACATCACCACCTTTTTAGAGTTTATGGAGAAGTATAGATTTAAACCGGATATTTCTTTGGTAACAGGAACACAGGCATTCAGATAAAGAGAGAAAGGATTGCAACCCAATCATTTACCTTATTTTAGGACAATAGATCTTGAATATTATTTTATTTTTATTTTCCAATATCAGCATGGAAGGTGCCAAACCAAATAAAGTTAAGCAAAATTAGTTTGGTTGACATCCAATATGGCTGACACAGTGGCCATCTTGAAAATCTTGTTATAACTACTCCTCCTGAATGGACGGTCATATCAACATGGGGTATAACTAAAAGACTTATTATGATGTCTAGTTGGATCTAAACAAAAATGGTGCTGATTTGATGTCCAATATGGTTGCCACAGTGGCCATCTTGAAAATCTTTTTATTGCTACTCCTCCTAAATGGAAAGTCATATTAAGTTGGGGTTTTCACGAAGCCTTTTTATGATATCTGGTTGGTCCTAAATGAAAATGGTGCCCATCTGTTATTCAATATCGCCACCAGAGTAGCCATCTTGAAAATCTTGTTATTGCTACTCCTTCAAAATGGATGATCGTATCAACAAGGGGTTTTCACTAAAGGATTTCTTATGATGTCCAGTTTGTCCTAAATGAAAATGGGGATGTTCTGATGTCTAATATGGCAGCCACATCTTGAAAATATTGTTATGACTACTTCTGAACAAAATGTTATATTGCCATGGGATTTTCACCAGAAGTCTTTTTATAATGTCTAGTTTGGTCCTAAATGAAAATGGTGCCAATCTGATGTCCGATATTGCTGCCACAGTGGCCATCTTGAAAATCCATGTTATTGCTGATTCTCCTGAATTAAAAGTAATATTGCCATGGGGTTTTCACCAGAAGACTTCTTATAATGTATAGTTGGTCCAAAATGAAAATGATGTTGATCTGATGTCCAGTTGAAAATATTGTTATCACTACTCCTCCTGAAGAGATGGTTGTATCATCATGGGGTGTTTACTAGACAATTTCTTATGATGTCTAGTTTTTCCTAATGGTGCCATTCAGACATTCAATATGCCTGCCAAAATGGCCATCTTGAAATTCTTGTCACTATTTGTCCTGAATGAATGGTCATATCAGCATGGGATTTTCACTGAAAGACTTCTTTTGAGATCGAGTTGTTCGTAAATGAGAATGGTGTCAATCCAACTTATAATATGACTGCCACAATGGCCATTTTGAAAATCTTGTTATCACTACTTCTCCTAGACGGCTGGTCATATCGACATGGTGCTTTCACCAAAAGACTTCTTTTGATGTCTAGTTGGTACTAACATATAGGTCTGTTGCCTGTTTAACCTTGATTTTGGCCCAAACTATCCCAGAGTTATTGTCTGCCTTAAGTTCTTCTGGCTCGCAGCTGGTATACTGGTCAGATACTAGGACAAATACAATGCCCCTATGAGATCTATCTGGATGGTCTTTGTGGTAGGACCTGAAGTTTGCTGGGAATACTTCAGCTGAATTTATGCTGCTGTCTAGCCATGATTCTGTACCAATAACAATGGTGGCTTGGGTAGAGAAGATCATATTACTAAGTAGTACCTTTTTCCCAGGCCCCTTTATTGACTGACAATTGATGACTAGGATTCTCATGGACAAGTCAGTTCTAAGTCCGGTGGGACCATGTGTTGTTGAGGTGCTCTGCTGCTTGTGTGGAGATGAAGTAGCAGTTGGATTGCTAAAGCTTATTGCCCTGTCTTCTTGGGTGCAATCACTAAGGCAATGGTAGCTGTTGCTGGCATCGAAGAGAAAAGTGTCGAATATTCCAGTAGAGAAATTTGGCAAGCCACTTTGAATTCATTCCCAGCTTACACTGGGGAGAGTTTTGAACATGGCATCTGACATACCCATACACTCTTGATGATACCATACTTCACATGAGTCACTGCACACACAAGGTGTTGTCCATCTACAGGCTTTATTGAATACCCCATAAGGACACTTGATGGTTCTTGGGCCCTGATTTGGTTCGGGTGCATATGATTCAGCCAACAATAGGCTACACATATAGAGAAGAATGAGTTTTCTACTACAAACTGGCCCTTTTACTTTCAACATGGTTATTTTCAGAATGGTAATGAGATGGGTGGAGAGCGGTAATCTTGGATGATCCTTAATCAGTAGTTGTTGTATGTTATTACTGTCCTCTTCTGGTAATGCAGTGGTAAATGTTTTGTGTGTGATGAGGGTAAAGGTGATAAGAAAAGGTAAGGCAAAGTGCTGAAACATCTTTTACTTTATGTGATCTCTCAAATCAAATATGGCGGATGTTTACAAACTGGAGTTGCATTGTGGGATGTGCAGGTGACTTACCTGTGTTAGAGCGACAAAGAATATCTTCAAGTCTAAAAATGAAAAAGTTTTGGCAAGGATACTTTGATATTCTTTTTCAGGAGGTGTTCACAACACTAGAGAATTATGTTGTTATGGAAGGCTGGCCTGATATCATGGATTAGTTGAAAAGAATCGAGAGCTAGAACAGGAATAAACCAATGCACTGCCATCTTGAAAATCATGTAATCACTACTCCTTGACACATTGTCTACTCATTATCATAGCATTTACTTTAAATTTTTTAAAATATCTATTTTTAAAATTATACCTTATTATTCTAAAGCCTTCTCTAGATTATGCATACAATTTCATGAAAATTAGTTGAAGGATAGTGAAGTAGTAACAGTTTGAATGTTTCATTTGGTATACTCCTCTTCAGAAAGTGTGTTGTATAAGCACTCACTTTGTCCATCTGTTTGTGCATCAATCTTTTGGTGCATCTATCCATCTGTCCTTCACGTTTAGGCTGTAAACTCATATTTCAATACACCTATTTAGACCAAAGATGCAGTGTGGAGGCATGTTGAGATGTAGGTGACATGCATAGCTAACCTAGGTTGCTGTTACTTTCCAATGTTTATTAAAAGTTGCTTACAAATCACATGTTTTGCTCTTTTTTTCATATCTTGTCAACTGTAGCCTTGATGCTTGAAATGTGTGTTCATCTTGGAGGAGTTAGTATTGTGCAAGGAAACAATGTCACTTTGACCTTCTTTTGCAGTCTTTTTTGGCATTGCTTAAATACAGCAACTTGTTCCCCCGAACAACTCTCATGTATGCTGAAAACTACCCAGGTGTCAGAGCTATGCCTTTACATTGTTTGACAAAATTATATTGTACCAGTGTATTTAGACCAGAATCTACACATAGCCTGTTTCAGCTAGCAGTACAATCTAATTTTGAATATGAAGTAATTGACTGACAGGTGGGTAGAGTTGAAACTTTTCTCTGTTATTATCTTACAGCAAACTTCATTATCATCTTGTAGTAAAGACAATTCTCAAAGTTATGGATCATTCTTCAGTATCAGCTGTCTTTCCCAGCAAGATGTGCACTATATCAGAACAGGTTCTAAAGATTGCACTTAAGTTTATCCTATCCAGCCATTGTATCTTATACAACACTTAATGTACATTCACAGGTTTTGTCCAAGATCGTGTATTTATTATATGCACTGGAAGATGAATGTTGATTGCTCATGATGTAGTCAAGAATGTTTAGGATCTCAGAACTTCTCATCTGCTTTATTTCTTTGTCTGTTTGAGAGTAGAGGAATGGCTTAGGTCATGGGTTATTACCATATCTAAATGTAGGCACATGTTTGCCTTTTTCCTTATCTCAAAGGTTACTCTGCAAAGTTAGTTAATTTTAAATTCTCCTAAAAAACCCTATATTTTGTACCTTTATCTTTTATTTTACCTTCTGCAGAATTTTAACATCTTTGCCTTTCATCTTTATCTTGTAGAATTTTATATTTATGCTTATTTGAAAGGGTTTATCTTCCTGAAGTTTCTTAGCAATTATTTATAATTACATTTTAGAACTTTATTTTTAATTGGTACCATATATCCAGTATTGTGCTTATGTGCTGTTAAACCCTAATTCATACATACATGCAAAAATACATACATACATGCAAACATACATACATTCAGGGCTGAGCACATTTTTTTTTAACCACTAGTCCAGGACAAGTGGTTTCAGAAAAGTCACTTGTCCCACCTTACTCTTCACTAGTCCCACCTTACTCTTCACTAGTCCCACCTTACTTTTCACTGGTCACAAAATGGTAATCATTTGCCAAGATTTGATGAGATGTATGTACTTAATCCCTAGAAAAAACAAACAAAATAATATACAACATAATTATTTCTCAAAAGAATTTAATTTTTCAAAAACATTGGTTGTTATACATTTGGCTTCTTCAGGTTCATGTATGTATGTTTTAGCTGATGGATTTGAAATTATGTCCATGTACATGTCTGCCACCTGCACCAGCACTAAGCAGTTGATAGCTGTGTCTGGGTTAAAGTCCTCAAGCTCTGGTCCATTTGCAGAAATGTTCATTAGCATTTGTGAACTCTTTTGGTTTAAGGAATTCGTTAAAGAAGTCTTGATTAAGTTCATTGAACTAAATCCTCGTTCACACTCAGCAGTGGATGGGCTTATAACAAACATGATTTCTAATAGTTTGCATAATTGACTGAGACTAGGTGGAGTATTTACTAAGAGTGTTCCAAGAATTTCAACAGGTGGATCCGGTGACTGCTTGTATGCCCTCATCTTTGCTTTGAACTCCAGATACTGCTCATGAATGGCATGATGGTCTTCCTGTTTGAAAATCACTTCAAGATGATTAATAAGAACCTGCAAGTCTTCCATCCCATATATCATCAGAGCTGCCCTCTCATGCGGAAAGTGCCTGTAGTCAAATGCTCTAAAGCATCTCAAAGGTTCTTCATTGAAGTGTCCAAAACTTAAGAAAAAAAACATGAAATAAAAGAAAATTCCATTAAAGCAGTAACTCATGTTTAATTACCTGGAATAAAGTTCAGGAATGATCAATATATTTGCCTTTTTTAAAGAAAGTTTTGAATCTTTTCTTATACTCACTGCTTGTCAATGTAGCTTATCATGTCATCAATGATGTCAATCACACCTGCTGGATTGGGCATTTCCCCTTTCAAATCCATGCTCTTGTATGTCTTACTAGTGGATTCAAAACTTGAGATGAATTCCTACAAAATAATAGAACTTAATAATATTTTATTATGTGTTACAGAAAGTTAAACATAAAAAGCATTCAAAATATTTGAAAACTGTCAGTGAATAAGTTTTAATTGGTTCAGTAAACTAAACTTCTTATGAAGACAATGGAAAATAAAAGTAGTAAACTAACATATTCAATACCTTCATCATTGGTCCATGTTCATGCTTTAGAGCTTACAGTCTAAGAATGTGAGCTTCTACTTCATAGTAGACCTCTGTCACCAGCAGGTTGTCCTTCTGAAACACCCTGGACAAGGATGATGTAATCTCTAAGATGTCACACATAGCATGCAGCATCAACACAAACTTCACTGAAGAAATCTCACGGATGTAGCCCTTTGCTCTGTCAGCTTCGTCAGAAGGACCCTTTTGAAGCAACATGTTCCAGATGACTTCGAATGACAGTCAGGCTGGTCTTAAGGGCATTTAATACTCTTGTCTTGCTCGCTAACCATCTCACCTATGATATGAAAGCAAAGAATGATCTAATAAAACCAACAAAACAGAAAAATAATTACAATGTTATTTTTTTCCTTTGTCAATTAACCCATCATTAATTTTTTATTTCTCCTCCTCCTTCTCATAAGCATCCATTTTCCATGATTGTAATAAAGTACAAGTTATTCCACATCAAATATTTAATTATCAAGAATTATTAGATCACATATATATAAATAAGAATAACATAATACTCACATTAAATTTCAAACTCATTCAAGACAAAGTATGTCATATAATTGCACAAATTATCCATGATTTTCAAACAAAATGTATAATTTAATTGTATATACAATATGTGCATAAAGGTTCAAGCCTGCTTCATACCACTCAAGTGAGCCAAGGGCATGTTAAATATGTCTGAAATGGTCTTCACTTCTCGTCGTCTCATAGGGTTATAGTGATAGAACAGGAAAACCCCCTTTACACACTTTTTCAGATATGAACTAGCTTTGATGGCATCCAGAGTTGCAAGTTCTATTACATACATACATACATACATACATACATACATACATACATACATACATACATACATACATACATACATACATACATACATACATACATACATACATACATACATACATACATACATACATACATACATACATACATACATATATACATACATACATACTCTTCTAAGAAAATATTACCTTCCTGGTTCCACTTACAGTATAATATCAAGTTCTGTATATGTTCTACCTCAAGTATGTATAACTGTATGTCAGTATTCTTGCAAAGTCCTAGGGACATCCAATAATGAAATCAATGACTGAAAGGATAAAAATAACATTAGTTCTACATAACATACCTCAAGCAAACTTGGTGGATGGCTTGCACTTGGGGTAATGAAGAAAGCTATTGATTTTGAGGACCAAAGGTCAAGGTCATCGACTGAAAGAAGAAAAATGGTTTCTGCACAATAGTATATGTTCTACAACACACACCTGGCCCAAACTATGGATAGCTTGCACTTAGGGATCAACAAGTCAAAGGTATATAGGTCACTGTGAAAGAAGAAAATGGTATATGCACACAAATTTCAGTGATCAATATACATAGACAACTATTAAACAAGGTAGATGCATAATGTGGCATTCACAGTACTCTTGTTGCATAATTAGCTCACCTGGCTGTAAGGGTAAGTGAGTTTATGGTATGACCCTTTGTCATATGTCATCTGTCATGCATCATGTGTTGTCCATCTGTTAACAATTACTGTTTACCACTCTGGAGGCCATATTTCAGATCTGATTTTCCATAAAACTTGGAATATGGGTGTATATCATCTCTGATGAGTTCATTAATGAGTGAGATCCATGCACCGGATTGGCTAACCTTGTTACAACTCCGAAGGTCATATTTCTGATCCAGTTTTGATCAAACTTTGAATACCGGTATATACTTAGATCATTAATATTTCAGATGAGTTCGATAATGAGTGAGATCCATGCACATTAATGAGGTGATCTTGCATTTATTGGCTGAGCTTGCCACCCCTTTAGCAGCCATATTTTGATCCCATTTTGACCAGACTTGAAATATGGGCTTAGATCATCAAGATCTTGGATGAGTTCACTAATGTACAAGATCAACACACAATAATGAGCTGATATTGCATCTGATTGACTGACCATGTTAATACTCTGGAGGCCAGATTTCTGATCCGATTTTTATAAAATTTGGAATATATGCTTATATCATCAAGATCTTCGATAAGTTTGATAATGAGCAAGATCCATGCGTAACTGCTGAGGTGATCTTGCATATGATTAACTGGACTTGTAATTTATTATATACCTACCAATTTTCTACCCAAGAAAGAGCCATAATTTTACCGTCATTTCCTACAAGTAGGAAAAGGATACTATCGTTTTCCAAAACCTTATCACCATACTCTCAAATGAGGCTGAGACTACTCTATTCTCGAGGTTTCCTGGTGACAATAGCAGCGGTCCTAGCAATGGAATGCCAACACTACCAGTAATTTAACAAAGCTCTCACAACGACGTTAGTTAAGAAACCTTGCGTTATATGTAAAATATTTGAAAGGCCTAAACCATGTTTTTGTCATAACAACAATAAAAAAGCATTTTTTCCTGTATTTTGAAGTAGTAAAATATTGCCAAAATGTTCGTCTGAAACAAGATCATATCCGGAAATCGCGTACCAAAACATTACAGTTGTATAGTACAACCGGAAATTCATAAATGGTAACGTTAGTGAGTTTCACACATAATGGATGAATTTGAAATTATAAATGAGTAATAATCTCTGCAACAAATATGTATCATCAAGTTCCAATAATTTCTCCAATCCTGTTGTAAATAACTGTCAAAATAATGTCATTCCTGTGTCAAGTTCCCATCGCAGCCTCTCACAATGACCCGCAAGAAACAGTTCAACCGCATTCAACCTGGCCTCTGAAAGAAACTTCCAGTCATTCAGCTGGTGAAAACTTCCATGATGCAAAATTTCAGAACTGCACAATAACTGTAAATCACATATATGAGTAGTCTGCCCTCAAGCGTCGAAGAATTCGTGTTATTGACAGTGATGGTAGTCAAACTGAGCGAGCGTTGTTTCACAAACTTCATTCATAAAACTAATATTCATGCGCATGTGAGCCTTTCAAAAAGTAATTCAGTTTATGCTTTAAGATGAAGTTCGTATTATATAGGTTGAAATGTTTAGCAATTTCTTGTGTTTTTCAACTACATATAGTGATTTTATTAAATTATCTGAAAATTGAAAGGTATGTAACAAAAATATCATTATCACAGTAATGCAATTTTGATTGCTAG
The DNA here is from genome assembly GCA_029931535.1 of Margaritifera margaritifera. Taxonomy (NCBI): domain Eukaryota; kingdom Metazoa; phylum Mollusca; class Bivalvia; order Unionida; family Margaritiferidae; genus Margaritifera; species Margaritifera margaritifera. The sequence goes on along the minus strand of JAQPZY010001649.1, from coordinate 1,640,383 downwards.
ATCACGTCTCGTTGTCAGCATAAAAATCCGGATCATGATTCGACGCTTCGTCTCGTAATGATCCGGATGTTCTAATGCTGACATCTCAACGTGATCTAGCAATCAAGATCGCGTTACTGTGATAATACTATATATATATATATATCATCAAGATCATTTAAAAGTTTGATAATTAGCAAGTTGTGTGCATATTAGTAAGTTGATCTTGCATGTGATTGGTTGACCATGTTGCCACTCTTTAAGTCATATATTTTATTGGGTGTATTATCATGAATGGTCACTCTGGAAGCCATTAATTTGGTCCAGTTTTTATCAGATTTGAAATATGAGCTGATATCATCAAGATCTTGGACTGTTTTAATAATGAGCAAGAGCCATCAATATTTTTGAGACAATCTTTCATTTGATTGGCTGAGCTTATTACTACTCTGTTAGCCATAATTCTGATCCAGTTTTGATTAAAATTGGAATATCAACATGGAATTTTCACCAGAAGACTTCTTATGGTATCTAGTTAGTCCTAAATAAAAATGATACTGATCTGACATCCAATATGGCCACTATGGTGGCCATCTTAAGAATCTTGTTATTGCCACTTCTCCTGCTGGAATGGATGGACATATCCACATGGGATTTTCACCGTAGGTCTTATGATATCTAGTTGGTCTTAAATTAAAATGATGCTGACATTAAATCCAGTATGGCTGCTACAATGGCCATTTAAAAAATCTTGTTATCACTACTTCTGAATGGATTGTCATATTGACATGGCATTTTCATAAAAGGCTTCTAATAATGTCAAGTTGGTCCTAAACGAAAATGGTGTCAATCATACATCCATTATGCTTGCCATGGTGGCCATCTTGAAAAAATTTGTATTACAGAAGAATATCTGAGATGGCTTTAACACTTAGTAATCTAAAAGATGGAACAGTCTTATCTTGGATTTTTGGAAATTCTTGTCATGCAGTAGAGTTTCAGTCTTTTCAATGGACTCTTGTTAGAGGGAGGAGGTATACTACATTGATTCTATGTTCATCCATCTATCAATTACACTTTTGTGTCTAGACCATGTGAATTACCAGTACCAGAGGTATGGAACTTTAGTCAGTTATATTTTCATTCATGAAATTTGATGTCTGAAGTTTGCCTTACAAATGTTCTGAATTATGTCTGAAAGTTGTCTGAACTCTGTCTTATCATCCATTATGACTTGGTGTCTAACTTTGTCTTATCATCCATTATGACTTGGTGTCTAACTTTGTCTTATCATCCATTATGACTTGGTGTCTAACTTTGTCTTATCATCCATTATGACTTGGTGTCTAACTTTGTCTTATCATCCATTATGACTTGGTGTCTAACTTTGTCTTATCATCCATTATGACTTGGTGTCTAACTTTGTCTTATCATCCATTATGACTTGGTGTCTGAATTATTACTGAATTTCAGACAAACAAATTCAGACTTGTCAATTCCTCAGCACTTTTTCTGACAAATTTTACATTTGAATACAAAATTAAGACATAAGTAAGGGATTTGTAGAGAAGATTAAGACAACTTAAACATTTTTGGACAAGCATCAGACAAAATTCATACATTTAAAACATGATTTAGAACCTGTAATACAACAATGCAGAAATATTCGGTCACTGTAAGATTGAGTTTTTTCTTCAGAACATGTCATAATCCTCACATTCCAAACAAACTGCTTAAAAAGTCATGATGGTGGCATACTGGTAAAGAATCTGTTCTCGTCATAGAACCTGTAATACAACAATACAGAAATATTTGGTCACTGTAGGATTTAGAAAAAGCAACAAAAGCAAGCAATTGTTTTTTATTCAGTACATGTCATAATCCTTACATTCCAATCACTATTGTTTAAATAGTCATGATGGTGGCATGCTGGTAAAGAGTCTGTTCTAAATCATAATTATGACCACACATTGAGATGGCAGGAGTCCTATAGTAACCAGATTTTTCAGCCATCTGTCCATCCATTCACATTTCTACAACCACCATAGCTCTACATCTCTTACACATAATTGAATGCATTTTGATAGGTAAATTACCAATCACATGTAGATGTGCATTTTAAAGGTTTGGTTTTTTCTGGTCCAATTGAGTTGTTGCTCTTTTTCAATCAATTTTAAATCTTCACTACAGCATCTTTGTGACCAGCATAGCTCAGGAACCATTCAACATATTCTGATGCAGTTTGGTGTGTATATTGTCTCATAGACCTAAATGTGCCTTTTTTTGTTCTCATCTTGTCAAATCCATTTTGGATACATTTTTGGCCCTGGACAATTTACTTCATATCCTCACGTAGGATGCTGCTTGTAACTGGCTTTGCTCAAGAACCATTCAACATGTTCTGATGCAATTTAGTATGAAAATTTTCTTATAGACTTACATGAGTCTTTTAGGGGTTTAGTCTCGTCTACTCCATTTTGGACAGAGTTATGGCCCTTGTCAAGAAAATTCATCTCTTCATAAGGAACTTGGAAGGTCACTTTCATTCAGCATAGCTCAAGAACCAGTCAGAATATTCTGATGGAATTTGGTAAGAACATTGACTCTTAGACCTAGATGTGCCTGTTGTGGATTTTGTCTTATCTACTCTATTTTGGACAGAGTTAGTGGCCCATGTCAGTCGACTTCATATCTTTTTGTACATGAAATGTTGCTTGTAATTAGGATAGCTAAAGAAACTTTCAACATATTCTGATGTAATTTAATGCGAACATTGTTTCATTGACCTAGATGTACCATTTATGGGATCTGTCTCATATACAGGAATTATGGCTCCTTATTGCCAATCCACAGCATAACTTTCCTAATGCTTATTGGATTTCAACCAAAATTGACTATGCTGCATTATGTTGATGAGACCTTGAACGAGTTTGATTTTCAGCTTTCCACAGCATCATTTGCAGGAGTTATATCCCCAGATTGCTTATCCTCCTGACTTTGGTTTTTGCAGTATAAAGTTAATAAGGAGTTTTGGATTTCAACCAGAATTGGCATGCAGCTTGATGTCGATAACATTTTGTTGGTCCTAAATAAAAATAATGCTTACCAGATCTCGAACAGGATCACCATGTTGACCATCTTGAAAATCTTGTTATCACTTCTCCTCTTGAAAGTGTGGTCATATGGACATGGGGCTTTCACTAAAACACTTCTCACTATGTGTAGTTGGTCCTAATTGAAAGTGATGCCAAATATGATCTCCTAACTTTTGAAAAATCTTATAACAGCTACTTCTCCTGAACAGATTGTCATACCGACAGTTTTGAAAACCAGCAGACCAAATTGACCTTGGAGTCTAGTCAAAGGTCATTGCTTGCATTTTTGTACTTCATTGAGCTATTGAATACATGTAACTTGTACATATACAAGTGAGTTTTTACCAGACTTTGTATTTAGTATTACATTCAAGAGAACAAGTTGATAAAAAGCACTCTGACACCGATTTTAAGATCAGTGGTCTTGACTCCAGGTTTTAGCTGTAATGGCTTGTAAGCATGATTACACAAAACGGTATGAATGGATTTTATCGAAAGAATACTTTGAATTATGCCACTTAAGTAACTTCTCCCAGAAATAATAATTATACATTTAAAATCCAACTTAGCATGTGGGTATATCTTGACATTGTCTGAGACAAGTTTTCTATCCATGAAATCAGGTTCAAGGTCAAAAGCCATGACAAATGATTTTGTACCGTACTTCAAGTTTTCTTGTGAACATGTTAACTCTAACATGTAAGAAAATATTTTTGTTTTTAAATTTGGTATGTGGGAATTTCTCAATATCATTGATGGTTTCAGTACTCGGCAGTTAAAGAGAATAATAAGATGGAACAATCAGATTTATAATTGATTCCTGAAAATTCTTTTTGCCAGCAGAGCATCAGTTCCAATGAGGGACTGTTTATTTTTTATACACCCACTATGAGGCAGAACATATCATATTATGACGGCTGTCTGTCCCATCTGTCTGTTCCTATGTTGTTTTCCCCATATTAACTAGAGTTCTTCACCATCTACTGTTACTTTGCATTTGGCATAAAGAAGCCTATTGATTTGGGGGTCAAAAGATCAAGGTCAGTGTGAATGAAAGAAGAAAATGGTTTTGTACAATAATATTAGTTCTACATCACAGACTTGGAGGAAACTTTGTTGATGGCTTGCAACTGGGGTAAGAAATAATTTTGGGTTCAAAAGGTCAAAGATCAAGGTTACTGTGACCGACAGAAGAAAAATGGTTTCTACACAGTGTTATTGAGACCTGTTGGTCAATATTCTCCAGAGTCAACTATGTCTTCTAGTGCCTACATAGAGGACTGTTAAACACGGGGCAAGCATATAATGTATTGTTCAGAGTGCCCTTGTTTTCGTTTGATAATGATGGGTTAATTAAGTATTTTGAGCTCAGAGACCTGCAGGGTGGAAGATCAAAAAAGAAAGTCTCAAAATTATCATTTCATCTCATTTTTGTCATGATGTTGAAAGTGTAGGATATAAAAGAAAAAAAAAAAAAATAGTAAAAAAACAGGGTCATCTAGTGTGTAAATATGGTCTTTATACTGGTTTTGATATTGTACAACATAATACCACAAATATACTTAATAAATCTTTATTGGATATATTTAAAGTAGATTTACAGTGACATACAAATTAAATCAAAACAACAAAGTAGATTTCTACATAATATAAAAGCAAACATGAACAGCAGAATATTTGTCTTTCACTATGAAAGAATATTTCAGTAATGTACATACATGTATCTTCAATAAACCTAGCAAACATTTTATGTAGCATTTGCAAAATACTTCTCAAAACTGGACAATTTCAAAATTGGCCTACTTGCCTGTAATTAAGAGTTTCATAAAATTGCACAAAAATCAGGATATTTTCTTCATATTCTTTATAAAACCCTGGGTCATTGACTGAAAAATATACTTAACCAGCAACATTTTTATCTTGACCCAGGCTGCCAGACAGAGAACAGATACTGTATTAAGTATTACCATATATAATCACTTATATATCAAGTCCAACTGCAAACTGCACAGACCAAGATCTACTGTCACATAATGCACTGGCAGATCTAGATCTATCCAGTTTGTTAGGTATGAACAGTAGAACAAACAATGTAGACCCTGATCTTCTGGCACATTATGTGATGGCAGATCAGGGTCTATGTTGTTTGCAGTTGTACTTGTCATATAAGCGAGTATATACAGTACCCTTTTAATGTTATATTAGAAAATATACTTTTATATTTAATGACAGCATCTTTATTTTACACTGCATGTTGTTTGATGAATATGAACATTCTGTTGTGTTCTTTCAACATTATGTTTATCATTTTATGAGCATTTTCTTATATTGCCACATGTTGCATATTTTGCCCAGAGTAAAGTACAAATACAGATGACAGCAGGTGCATAAAAAATAGATGACAATAGGTGCACAAAAAAAAGATGACATAAAACTTAATTTTGTGGCAGAATTGGAACACTGACAAATACATGATGCACAAAACAAAATATTATGGAGTGAGAATTCTGTTTTTCTTTTTGGCTGAGATTTACACCATTTTTTTTTTTTGTTAATGTGAATGCCATGTTAAAGATCTGTGAGACATATGGGGTATTGTGTGGGGGTATGAGCCATGTTTGACACCTGTGTTGGACCAAACCTTCTGTTGAGAATGGTGTTTGGAAATTATTATTGTGCATTGCAAAAAATGTTTGGTAGAGAATAAAACTTAACAGTCTAATGTTAATGGTTTTAGACTAATTGGAGCATTTTTAACATTTTGCAAAGCACTAGTTGTACCTTGATTAATATTTGCATCTGCCAGGATTTTAATTGGTTGCCTATTTGTGTTTGGGTTTTTTTGCTGATTTTTTTTCTTTTTCTCTGAAGAGGCTAGTATATTCCTATCATAAATTGGTGCAGATGGATTAGAAAATAGTGTGTTTTACTCGGATTTTTTTAATTGAAAGCATTGGAAATGGTTTATTATTATTGTCATGATAGGTCTTTTTATACTTGGTACTATCTACAAGGGGCTGGGCAAAGATTGTAAATTCATGAATAACTTTTTACATTCATCTTACATTAACTCATTAAAGCCGGCAGCTTTTTCACATTTTCACTTAAGATTGGGGTAGAAGAGAAAGTTTTCATGTTATTTCCAATGGAATCCAAGCATGTCAGATTCAGAGGGATTTTTCTATCAACAGTTGCTTAGATATGTAAGAGAGAAGGTTGTTTTGGATTGGCTATCAGGCCAGCGCATGAGCAGATGGTTGAAAATTGGACTTCTTTTGTGTTTTTTTTTTTTTTTGTGTGCGTATTGGACCCATGATTTTTGCCTGCTTGTTCCCATTTACCCCAAATCCCAAAGTTACCCAATTTTTTTTACAAAGGTTCATCTGTCTGTGTGAAGCTTGGTCAGGTCTGCTTTAGATCTAATGAGAGGAAGTCTAAAATCCAGACAAAAACCTCAGTCCTGCAACCGCTGATTTTTTCAGTAAAGAAATAGGGTCTCAAAATTGCATTTTTTCCTGATGTATTTTTTAATCTGCATCGAATCTGTATGTTGGATTATCTAAATTGTTTATGTGGTATTCAAAAAGTAAGAGTTAAATGCACTGAAGTTGAGTTTGATTCGTATGCTCAGTTGACCTCTCCTTATTATATATGTGTGAGTGCTTGTAACACAAAAGTTACAAAACAAAGATAAGGCTGAGATAAATGAATATTGAATTACCTTTCAGTTCAATGATGGAATCAAGTGCTTGGCAGAAATCATGAAATAGACAAGGGTTTGTCTGGTACTGACTCACCATATTTGTTGGTCTATGAGATGGGTAGCTGTGGTGGCTCAGTAGTTAACACACTGGTGTCATGATGAGAATGTACATGTAGCAGGTTTAAATCCTGCCCAGACCAGACAGTACCAGCTGATGTAGTATGACTCTGGCACATGACTCCATTTTCTTATATAACCTTTTTTTGTGTGTTTTTTAATGGCCATTTTAAGATATTATTGGCCATAGCATGCAGAGAAAATTTAAACTAAGTGCGTTTCCCAAGGACACACCAAGTCAGCTGACCCGTGCTGGCCTGGGCAAGTTTGAAACCTCCAGCTTGGGCTGTATTTCATGTTTTGATTTTTCAAAAAGCACCATTCAATCACTTGTCTGTAACACACCTATTTGTGAGCGACTTACATCCAACCCTGCTGTCACTTAATGCATTCTACTATTCTTATGATTTCATACCAGTAATTAACAATGTAGACCCTGACCTGCCTATGAATCATGTGACTGGCTGTTCACAACTGGTGCATATTATATATACATGGGTATACATACAAAAGTCAAATCACAGCATAGTCAAACTTAAAATTTTATACATAAAATTTCTTTCTTAAACATCAATCAAATTTTTTTTTACACCAGTTAAAATAATATTTTTATATGCCCATCTTAAGTCTGGCATATTATGTCATGGTGTTGTCTGTCCATCCTTTTGTCAGTTAACATTTGCTTCTCCAGCCCATAATTTTGTAAAAGTTGGAAAGATTTTCATGAAACTTTGCCCAGTTATATATCATGACTATGCTGTGTGTTGTGTACCATAAGGCACACCCTCTGTCTCAAGGTTAAGATCATGGAAAAGGAAGATATAATTCTGTGACTGTTATCCTTGTCTGGAGTATAACTTCTGAACCAGTGAAGATATTTTAATGAAACTTTAGTATGAAACTTTGCCCAGTTATATATCATGACTATACTGTGTGCTGTGTACCATAAGCCACACCCTCTGCCTCAAGGTCAAGGTCATGGAAAGGGAAGCTATAATTCTGTGACTTGTATCCTTGTCTGGAGTATAACTTTTGAACCAGTGAAGATACTTTTATGAAACTTTAGTAAGTTATATATTATATATAGTCAGTGTCTTGCGTACCTAAGCCATGCCTCATGCATCGAGGTCAGCATCACAGCAAGGAGAAAAAGTAATTCATTACTTTATCCTTGTCCAAAGTACAACTTTTGAACAAATGAAGATATTTCAGTGAGACTTTGCCTTAGTATATATCATGATTATATGGTGTGTAATACACCATAGCCATGCCCTCCTGCCTCAAGGTCAAAGCAAGGGAGAATGTAATTCTTTAACTTGTATCCTTTTCTGGAGTGTAATGTTTTTACCACTGAAGATATTGTAATGAAACTTTAGCCAGTTAAATATCATAACTAGACAGTGAGTCACATACCATAGCCATGTCCCCTGCTGCGACATGAAGGTCACAGTAAGGGAAAATGTAACTCTGACTTGTATCCTTGTCTAGAGTATATATTAACTTTTGAACTACTTTAGAAATTGTAAGGAAACTTTAACCAGTTATATATCATGAATAGACAGTGCATCACACACCAGACCCACCTTATGGTCATCTTACTGCAAGGAAAAACATAAATTGGTTACCTCTATCTATGTACAGGTGTAACTTTTGAACCAGAGAAGACATTTTAACAAAACTTTAGTCTCTTATATACGTCAATTTGACAATGTCCTCTTATTCATCATACCACCTGCCTCAAGGGCAGGGTCACAACAAGGAATAATACAAGTCAGTGGCCCGTTTCCTTATTCTGTCTGCCACATTTGGACCCCAACAGATATTTTGCTGAAACTTTACCCAGGTCCACACCTTATGATAAAATAGTCAGGTCCATAGTTCAGAGATCAAGGCCATAGTTGCAGGCCAAGAGATGGATGTATAATGAGCTTTTTGAGGTACTCTTGTTCAATTTGCAGTTTGAAGAAATTAAATTTGTTCATACATAATTCATAGTGCAGATTGTACAAACAGTTGAAGCTACACTTGACTTTAGAAACTAAAGATATGATCTGGTCAGTTTTGATCAGTTTTGCAATACAAGGAATATACCATAAAATAGATTACACAAGTTGTTTGAAAGGTTAAAATTAACAACAGCAATAATATATTAGTAACACAATAGTCTTTTGGTTAACAAGTAATACTGAAAACAAAGTCCAGGGTCCATGCTGCATGGATTAGAACTTTTGGGTGTGACTTCTATCCCCTGCCAGAATAAGGCAGAGTGGTGGGAAAATAGGGAGAAGTGAGTGTAGAGTGGTTAAAATTCCGTCGTATAAAACAAAAATTTTACTCAACCTTTGAGACAAATAATATAAAGATCAAAGGATGATACTATTAACAGTTTTCATAAGCTAAATTGTTATTTCAAAAGATGGTAACCTCGAAAATAGGTTACTATTGAAAACCAGTGACAGATGTCAAGGTGCAAGTCTTTTCTTCCTACACTTACATGATGAAATAAAATATAAACTAGTTTACTTTTTATTAGCAATCAGAGTAAAAAGTTCCATTGATTGCTAATGATTTGGCTACAAGTGCATGGCAATTCACTCACTTCTTAAGCTTCATGTGTGAATTTTTGGCAGAAATCTCATAGATGGAAATGTAATTGCAAACACAAATAATCATTCGGTTCACAACAAAGCTGATCAGAAAGCTCAAAATACTATGTTTAAACTGTTTCACATTTTTCTTGAACAGAAAAAACACATGAAAGTTGATATTGTCAGAATGTTGGTGAGGGCTTGGGTTGGGTTGGGTTTGAAGACATTAACTTACGAAAAGGTAAAGTCAACTTTGCTTTCTCTGAGCATTAGGGCAAAATGGCAAGCACTGGAGTGACTTTTTCACTTGGACTGCCCCCTAGCATGGACCCTGAATTTAATACACAATATAGTCATATACTTAACAGTAATATGGTAAGCAACTTTATATATATAAAGTATATTCTCTATTAATACACAGTAAAATATACATCACATATTTATACAATATAACAAATTACATAACACCTAACTTACATATCTTTCTCAAGAACATTAGTAACAAGCCTACTAATGCAAACAATTTATCCATGCACAGGTTTCTTCTGAAATATTATGTTATTTATTATTGGTAATTATTTTCAGCCAATAAGTTACCTTCATTCTTTTAAATACGATATTTAATATAGCACCACACATATACTGGTTCCATAGCTCGTAAACTAATTAGTTGCCTGTTACCTAAAATCAAATTTTACTTTCATAATAATTATTCATAGTCAACAGCACTTTTCCTTCAATCCTCCTGCAAAAGTATAGTTGTCTAACAATTACCATTTTGGAGATATCAAGGAATTTATTTGAATTTGGGAACATTCTGAAGTGATAAATTTATAACATTTTCCATAAAAGAATCAGATTTTCCCCCTGAAACTTATTTAATATATCCAAAAAGAAGTATTTTGGTTCCTATGTGGATATGTAGTGCATATCTTAAGCTAACTGAATTTCAATGCACATTGCAACACAACTCTATCAAAGGGAGGTAATCTGGAATTGTTACATAGGTTCCAAGTTGATATGAAATATTCAGAATTTTTGCATTTCTCAAACAATTACTCAATGTCATGGAATGTGCTTACATAAAATATGTATCATTTGTCTTTCTTCCTTTAGATGGTGATGTCTGGCAGATGTTTATATGAAAGGTTTGTGTGTACTGTGATTTCTGTAGAAAAGGAAAGTAAATCTTGGAACCCACTCTTTCTTCACAGGGTTCAGTTTTCACCATGTTTGACAAATCAAGCAGTCCAATTCTATGTTAATGAAATCCCAAGTTAAATATTTTATTGATTACCAAAGGAAAATGTTTCCTCAGCTATCTGAGTTGTTGTACCCAAGACAGAGGAAGATAATAATTGCAGTCATCGAGTTCCAGTTTTGAAAGCCAAGAATTGGTTATCAAACATTTTTATGTGCTCAAAATTTCAACAGGTTTTTGAGGACACATATTATTAATAGTGCTGCTGAGAAAATGCATTACACAGCATGTATTAAGCAATTACTGGATACCTGTTTTTATCCATTGTGACTAAAAGTTGGTCCTGTAAGTAAAAACATAAAATTTACATACATGTAACAGACAACTTATTTCTAAAATTACAAACAAATTCAGCCAAACTGGTTGATAAAACGGATGAGAAAGGGCTTGTGCATATTTTATTCGGGTCTTTTTCCACTGGGTGTATCTGTTGCTATAGGGCACAGACACTAATTCAATTCCAATAGACTGTAACATTAATATTTGGCCAAATTACTATACCTTTTTGGTAAGATTGGTAAATCACACATACATTTTATGAATGATCTATCCAAAATGAAACTTTTAAAACAATGAAAATGATATGCTGCACATCTCATTTTTGACAAAACTTCCTTTGTTGGTGCCCACTAAAAAATCCAGCCTGGTAAAATCTCCCAGTTTACATCCAGTAGTACATGTGCGGCAACAACGATAAAATAAAACTTGTTTTAAGTTCAAACCTACTAATGTGTAGAATTTACCCATATGCAGGCTTCTGATGAAAAATTACGTTCATTTTTTCTGGAAATTATTTTCATCCAATCAGCGACCTTCATTCTTTTAAATATGGTATTTAACATACCACCACACTTAGGCTGGTTCCATAGCTCATAAAATAATTGCAAAAAATGTTATGCCTACAATTTTAATAATGCCTGATTGAAATTATATTTAAGTTCATTGTGTCATTTCAAAGGAAATCAATTTTTTTCTTTCAGATCTTTTTTTTCTGTTTATTAAGTCTATTTCATTCCTCTTTGATTCTGTATATATTGGTAGTTCACTGTTTGTCACAAATAACTCATTTCAAAATGGTGAATTTTGTATAAATAGAGAATCAATTAGGAATGCTCATTTCAAATGAAATTTATGGAACTTGTGAAATAATTTTTATCTTTTGCAAGCCATGGCTCACAAAGAGGTTCTAGGTAGGCGAGGTTATTTTAAATTAAATTTATGGAACTCGTCAAATAATTGTTATCTTTTGGGAGTCATGGCTTGCAAAAATATTGAAATTATCTGACAAGTTTCATATGTTTACTTTGAAATAGCTCAGATGTACATGTAAGATTCTTTGTATCACATGACAGAAATACTGATTTTATTTGATGAAACCATAGAATAGTTTTGTGATGTGACTTGAAAAACATTCAGATTACCTTGGTCATTATACCTGTGCTATACATGAATGAAAATCATGAGATGTTACTGGTATTTTGTACATGTTACATATAGAAAAAGTATCATACAGGTAACATAAACAATACAGTTCTCATGTGATAAAATATTTTTCTTGTCTCTTGAAGGCTTGTCTCTTTTACTTGTCTCTTAAAGGCTACTTTTCCGAGTCTTTTCTAGAACTGAAAAATGGGGAGGGGGAGGGGTAATTGCCCCCTCCATTTGGAAAAAAGGGGTTACATTTCTAAATATAGGTGAGCTTTAATGAAGAAATAAAGGTAGGGGTTGAAAATATGCTGCACAATTTTTGCTCATTTAGTTGATTTTTTTGGCACTATTTTTTTTAGATATTAGTGTGAATCACGAGTTCCTAGAATAGACCCCGCCATTGGTTTGGCCACATGGTTTGATTTACAACCATGTATACTCGTTCCTAGAATAGACCCCGCCATTGCTTTGGCCACATGGTTTGATTTACAACCATGTATACTCGTGTCTAAATCACGAGTTCCTAGAAAAGACCCTGCCATTGCTTTGGCCATTTGGTTTGATTTACAACCATGTATACTCATGTCCAAAGCATGAGTCCCTCGAAAAGACCCTGCCATTGCTTTGGCCACATGGTTTGATTTACAACCATGTATACTCGTGTCTAAATCAAATCCAGCTGCAAACAATATAGATCTGCTGTCAAATAATGCACCAGCAGATCAGGATCTATTTTGTTTGTTCTACAGATTAGTCCCAACAAACAGCATAAACACAGATCTGCCTGTGCATTATGCAACAGCAGATTTGGCCCTTATGTCATAACACTTTACTCAACAGTTAGAGAATAAATGTTACTCCAGACTGGGAAATCTTATTTGAAATAGATGCAGTCTTTTGATTGGTCACAATATTTTCGAGCAAGAGTTGGAGTCAAGTAATGTTTTGTGATGGAGCAGCCTGGGTCTATGCTGTTTGCATTTGGATCAGACTTCTACGTGAGTATATACGGTAATATTCATATCATAATTCTCCTATGATTAGCCTATGCTTTATGATAAACTCATCTGTTCTCACAAAATTTTGGACATTTTTTTAATTTATTTACTAAAGTCTTTCTCTCATTTTAAAACCACATTCTACTTTTCAAAAGTTTCAAGCTTGGTCCCCCTTAGTTTATCATGGGGTAAATACTTTAAAAGTTTTAAAAGTCTGGTCCCCTTAGTTTATCATGGGGTAAATACTTTAAAAGTTTTACAAGTCTGGTCCCCCTTAGTTTATCATGGGGTAAATACTGTAACACTGGTAGAACTTTGTTTTGTTTTATATAACCTGGTAGGAGCATAATGCGCTTGACACAAGTGCATAGTTGCATGTGATTGGGTGTAAGCAGTTGACTACCTTGTTGGTCTTGCAATCTTTCACAAGTGTTACAAGTATTTATCACTGGTATTCATCTTTATTTTTAGGTACATTCTTATGAGACAAGAATCCAGTTGATATGGCACTGACCTCGATCATCTGTGGCAATATTCAGTGATCCTTTGTCATAACGCACATTTTTATAAAAGATTTTGAAAACATGTGGTCATGCAAGTTGTTACTAGAGTACAGTCAAGTCTTAATAATCCAACATTTGTTTATCAAACTTGCTCTAATATAGTGCCATGAATAGGGAAAAAAAGTAATGGTCATTCAAATTTGGCTTGTTTATCAGACAGTTCATAAACAGGATTATTCATTATTCATGATGCAGTTTTTAAGAGCCTGTTGAAAGTTAACATTCTTTGAAAGGTCAGTTTCTCATATGAGCCACCTTTAATATAAAAAGTGATATACAATTTAATACCAGAATCTGATTTATTTTGTTATTTATTTATTATTAGGAGTTTACTGTAGGATAAACAAAATTTACTATGGGATAAAATGTTGGAAGTTCTGAGTATTTTGATTTAGAATTCATTTGAATCAAGCAAATGTCGTAATTTCTATAGCTTCTTCACAAAATATAATTTGCAATTGAAGTGTATATATATATATATATATATATATATATATATATATATATATATATATATATATATATATATATATATATATATATATATATATATATATATGGGATGGTTTGAAGTGGGTACTTACCTAAGGCCAATTGTACTAGTTTTGTACTAATTACTTTAAATAAGAGACAGTCATCTGCAATGTATTGTTCATTCTTATCTGGTCCTGTATCACATGCATACATTTTGTGAGCAAACAACTTAGACTCATAATACTTAAAATAATGCTGAATCTGAGATTTAATTTTTTGTTTCAAACTTTGGTGCCAAGGAAATTGGAAGTATGAAGGTCCCAGTTTTTCAGTTTATGATATAATTTTAAGTACACAATTTTCCAGTTTACCACACTAGTGTTATATTTCTTGTCTCAAAAATCCTGTCGTATTTACCTCACTAGCATTGTATTCCTTGATTCAAACTGCAATCTCCCATGAATTAAAGTAGAACATATTCTTTTTGCCACACTGATGTGATGTTCATTTTTTTGTTAACCACGCTACTGTTTCATTTCTTCTCTCAAAATGCAAATTCCCTTGTATTATAGGAGGAAATTTTTCTGTTTGTCACACTCATGTTGTGTTCGCTGTTGCCATTTATCTTCATTGAGAATTTCCTACATAAAATCTTCTGAAAGCATTTTTTAATGCCGAAGACTCTTTTAAAGGTATTCAAAAATTTTTCACTGAACCAGCAGAACAGTATCAAATTAAAGGAGGATCTTAAAGCCAGCAACAGAAGTATGATGTTATAGAAGATGTAGTAGGTGTCTGTTAGCACCACATTACTGTACCTATTGACACTCTTTATACATGATAACACTACGTAGGGGGCCTGGCAAGTGAAGAACACTACTACAATGCTTACAAGCATCATGGTAATCTTCATTTCTTCAAAGGAGATGATTGTTTGTATGTTAGAATCAATTGCAAGGTGATAACGAAGGTATTTTGTTGAACGGTGAATTTCCCGTATGAGACAACCATTAAGGAATAAAAGTGCTCCGAATGGTAGTATGGCACCAAAAGTGCAGTCAACAATCCAGCCGTAGATGGTCATGTATGTAATATTGGTTCCAAATTCTGATGGTTCAGCATAGGGCACCTCCTTCTGTAAGCAGGTATCAAATAGCTTAATTACCTTGAATTGGAAAAATTTGGGAAATCTCATGACAAAAGCTCCAATAAAAATACAGGTTATGATGATCCTAGCTCTTTTAACTGTGCATATGGCCATGGCTCGCATTGGATGGCATATAGCAATGTATCTCTCCAGTGCAAGCATAACTGTAAGCCATACTGATGCCAAGAGCAATATGTCCAGAAATATGTTGGCATAGGTCATTATGGTATAGTACAAGTAATCCTGTTCATGTGAAAGTCGTGTCTCCAGAAAACGAATAGAAAAAATCAGTAGGAATATTAAATCTGCAACAGATATTGATATCAGGTAACTATTGGTGGATGTGCACATGTTCTTTCTGCTTAGCACAATTACTGTAATTATAATCCCAATGATACCAGTCACACAAATGATTGGCAAAAGGGTATGAAGACACAAATGGTAGCAAGGGAAATCGATCTTACTATCTGTACTCTCAGATGCACAATTTTTGTAATCATGAGTGACATCATCCTGGTAATAGTAACTATATGTCTCATTTTCAGAATTTGCATATAGTGTCATATTTGTGACCTCTGTGGTGTTAACTACTTCATCAGTTGTATTTCTGACTTTCAATGCAAAATGTGTTGTGACACTTGGACTCATATTTTCTGTTTGGAAAATTGATGTAAATATAGCAGCTTTGGTTATCAGGAAATTAGCTAATAATGTGGAGTAGAGGACATATGTGCAAGTTTTTTTCATTCTGAAACAATCTCAAGTTCTCTGAGTACAAATCTATATTGAGAGAAAGTTATGTTGTACATAAAAATGTCTTATTTATACATTCCATGGCAAATGAAGAACACTGTCATTTTATCCATTCCTATTCCATTACAAAATCCCACATGAATGGCAATCATGCAGAATATTCAGATTTGATATAAAATTTAGAATCCATCACTACCATAATTCCATAATCCCAGTTCACATCAAAATCCATTAAAGTTCTGTCAGAATAAATATTTTCAAGCTACTCTGAATTGATTCAGTGTTACATTTGTTTAACAGTAACTCAAAGCTCTCACACAGAGATTGAAGTCAGTGTTTTGGGAAATAATATGAACTGAAGCTCTGCTACTCTGGAATGAATGCAGTACCAGTCTGCAGGTGCTTGAGAACTCAGCCTGTTATGAGCAGGCTGAGCTACTTTTCCTGTATCAAATCAGCTTCTCAGGCCCAGACTGTCACAACCTGTAGAGAAGGAGATAAGATAGGTTAGAGGGCAGATTGGATGACTATTAATTTCAGAGTAATCAAACAAAACATCTGGATCACACCCATTAATTGCACATCATGTAGTAGTTGCAGTAATAAATGCTTGATCTAATTAAGTCTGGTATGTATATAAAATGAGGGATACATTATATATAAAAAGAAACTCCTAACATCCATGTTAGGAATCAGTGATTTAGCATTCAACCATTACATAAATTTTAAAGCTGTGATTTTAAGTATTCAGTGTAAATGGCTCATTTTTTGACTGTTTTTAATGCAAGAAAATTTTGGGTAGTAAGATATCAAGTCATCTGATATGAAAAGCCTCTCCTTTACTGATGGAAAAGAAATTGGAAAAAATTTATGTATATTAATAGTGTCCTGTTTTCTATACATGTTTACTCCCCATATTTTCATAATAAATGCATGAAATTTATCTTTTATTCAAAATTCTTGTCCCTCTCTCTCAAATACACTTAACTATCATCAACTCCTAATTTTCAGCTTGTAAAATATCTTAATTTAGATCATAAACTTGGGGGGGGGGGGATAGGAAATAAATATCCAATAGAAATTGTCTTTCTTCTAGCTTTGATTGAGTTCAGTATCAATTAATATTGTTTTATTAATGATAAACAAAGAAAGAGAGCAAATTTAACCATAAAATTAATTTCTATTATCTCTTTCATATCCCCCAGATTACATGTTGCAAAACAAAAAAGAAAATCATTTTATTATTTTTATCGATATATTGATATAAACCATCCCATGTTCAAAGATGATTTGCTGAGAAATTTCAGTTACCAAAATTACTAAAATTAGAATGAAACACATGCATATAAAGGGCAAGTAATTTTTCTTAGAAGTGTGTGTTAGAAACCATACAAAACCATGGGGAATGTAAAGGAATTATCTTGAGATGATAATCAGCACATCTTTCCATATTGAATGTCCAATTTAAAATGTTTATGTCTCCTTTGCTATTAAAATAAACTATTTTTAGTCTTAAGCCAAACAGTTCTACTGCCAATAAAATATTTTTGGAACTAAGCCATATAGTTGTTTTTCAGAGCTGTACTTTTCTAGTTCTGAATCCCCTCTTATATCAGAAAATAGTACACCCTTTTCGGGTGTTGCTTGTGCTGCAACAAGTACTCCTGTACCTGATTATGAGTCAGGTACATTTTAGATTCGAATCCAAATCTGGGACTAAAGATCTTGTCAAGAAGAGGAGACAAGTCCCACTGACAATTAGGAAGATGTATTACTATGATTCTCTTCTCACTTCAGTTCAGTTTGCCTAAGGCAAACAGGGGCGCATATTCTTTCTTGTATACCATATATATGTGCCATCTGTATGATTTCCTATTTTAATATCAGGAATTACTATTTTCCCGTCGCTATTGCTTAGCTATCCTGTTTTCGTGCCGAAAACCACCATCCATTTGATGTGAATACATCATCCCACAGAGTGGAGAAAAGGTCAGTATGACCTTCGCACTCCAGTCTGTATGTTGCAGAAGTCTCACCTTCTTCATGGATGCCATACTGTGTAGACATTTGCCTGGACTAGGGAAGGGGAACGGATCAGTGCCCCCCCCCCCATTCCATATTGTCCCAATGAATCTTCACAGGATGTGGGGCCCTCCACCTCAGGGCTGTTGGTCCATTATGCCCTGTGGGCTGCTGGACCTTGCCTTCACAGTTAGGATGATGCTGCGGCTTGTATGCCGCCATCACCTCCTCAACAGCTGGCCTCAATGCAGAAGGTTAGAGGTGTCGCATCATCCAGGGTAGACAGGTGGTCTCGCCTCCTCACTGGAACTCATGCTGAACTATGAGCCATGGTGCAGAATGTTCCTATGCCCCCTCCACCATCGAGGGACATAGCGATGCTCACCCACTCTCCAACTCAGAGTATACTATATGATGACGAAGCCCTCTCTATTCTCGTTGACTCAGAGTCAATGAATTTGAGACAGAAGCAGCGGCACTGATACCTTCTCTCAGGCCCACTCCTTCCTCTCAGTTGAAGGAGGAGGAAGAGGTCTGGTCTACTGCCTCTTACCCCCGGAATTGTGCCCCAAACCATCTGGCACACAATCCAACCAAAATCCTTTCTGTTTTGGAAAAGATCTCTGGGGAGCAAAAACAAGCAGACCTCTTGCTTCTCCCTCATTCCCCAATGATTGAGGAACTTTCATAGAGGTTTTTGCTAGGCCAAAACATTGCTCAGCAGTGTCAAGGGTGGTCCATTCCTCCCTCGACATTGAGACCCTTGGTCACTTCTGCCAGTTACATGGTACATTCCCCAAAGTGGCCTACCAAACCTCCCTAGTTGGACGCCGATGTGGCAAAAGTGGGCATTTCTATGGGAGCCTTGGCTCACCTTCCAATAAAAGCAATTAATTCCATGGAGCAGAAAACCTGGTTACTCATAACCATTGCTTCGCATTCCGATCTATTCTCAGCAACTTCGTTTAGTATGCTGAGGCCTCAATGAATCCAGCCACATTACAACACGTCTTGGAAGCTGTGGTCATGCACTTTCTGTTGCAATAGCATTATCGTTTGAATTTCTGCACATCTGCCATGACGTTGCATTGGACTCCTTGAAGGTCTTACTTAACCAGAGTAAAGATCTTCTAAGGGCTGCTTCGCTAGAAGCTGACATCCTCTTCGGGGGCCTCATACTTACCGTGACTTCGCAAGACTTTCTGGATCATCAACATCGATCCTTCATATCCAGTCCTGGTCCATTGCAATCAGCCAGGAAGCGTGTTAATGCGAATTGCCCTCAGGAGCCATTTGCCAAGTTCTTCAAGCAGCCCCAGTCCAATCCACAACCTCAAACTAGACTTCCTCCTCATCCATCATGTCCACATCGCCCAGGTTGCTGCAATCCCCAAAAGAGGAAGTTCTATAATCCTCCTTCCTTTCCCACCAGAGGAAAGGGGTGACAGCCCTAGGGTTCCACTTATCTCCTGCCATGCATTCCCCTCCTGAATTTCCCCATAGGTGCTTGCCTAGGCCTCTTTTCGGAGGCTTGGTCAAACATCACAGATGATGGGTAGGTCCTCTCCATCACGAACGAGGGTTATCAACTCCAGTTTCAAGAACAAACCCCATTATCAAGGATCCCCATTCTCTTTCCCCAGTTCACTCTGGGGAAATTGATGGAGAGGTGCACACCCTTTTGCAGAAAGGGGCAGTCCAGAGGGTCCTGAATGATCAATCTCCAGTCTTCTACTCCCAAATCTTCCTGGTCACCAAGAAAATCGGGAAATTTCGTATCATAATTGATCTCTTCCCACTTTACCAGTTTCTTCTAGAGGAACCATCCAAGATGGAGACAACCACTTCGATCCAGAACACACTTCTTCTCTCCGATTGGGCAGTTTCCATCGATCTTCAGGATGCATATTTGCACATCCCAATTTTTTCTCCACACTGCAAATACCTCCGGATTTGCTTAGACCAAGAAGTTTTTCAATTCTGGGTTCTGCTATTTGGAATCTCTTCCTCACCCAGAGTCTTCACCAGAATTATGGGAGTGGTTGCTGCCTACCTTCGATTACTGGGAACACCGATTCTCCAGTATTTCGATGACTGGCTGATCCACAATGTCCAGGTTCAGTCCCTTCATCAGGATCTGTTCCGTTCTTGGTCTGCCATGACTCGGTTGGGTCTTTTACCCAACCTCAAGAAGTTGGAACTTGTTCCATAACAGGACTTTGTTTACGTGGGGATGAATTTCCTCACAAACCAGAACTTGGTCTGGGTTCCACTGGATTGGGTAGATCGAATCCTGGCTCTCCTAGTGGCGCTACAAGCAAAAACATCATTATCTGCTCGCCCTTATCTATCCCTATTCGGAATCTTGAACACCACTGCTGACTTGGTTCCTTTATCTCCATATGCGCCCTTTACAGTTCCTCCTCATTGCAAGGTGGAAACCACACAGAGATTCTCTATCAACCCAGATCCCACTAGGACTGGATTTTCACCACCACTTGCGCTGGTGTATGAAGCGGGATAGATTCTTGCTTGGGTCCCAATGCATGCATCCTACCCCCACTCCTATCTGTTCATGGACGCGTCAGATTCCAGTTGGGGTGCTCATTTAGAGCCAGAGGGCGTAATTCTCCAGGGTCTTTGGACTCGGGCCGAATCATCCCTCCACATGAACAACATCAAGCAGTATTTCTAGCGTTGCACGGGTGCATCGACAGAGTAAGGGGTTGATGTGTCATGGTCTTCTCAGACAACACGTCCGTTGTAGCATATCTACGATGTCACGGAGGCACACATACCCCTTCTCTTTGCATGGAGGTCTGGAAGCTCCACCTATGGGCAGCCTCAGAGGACATCACAATCCGAGTTCACACTCTGGGGAAGACCCATGGTGGACCTGTTTGCGACCAGGCTCAACAACAGACTTCACTTTTTCGTATCTCCGTTCCCGGACTAGAGAGCATGGGCAGTGGATGCATTCAGCTTCTGGTAGAATCAGGTATTTGCATACACCTTCCCACCTTTCTGACTGCTACCTCAAGTTCTGCAAAAAGTCAGAACTTCCACTGCTCAGATCATTCTCATAGTCCCATTGTGGCCCCAACAATCCTGGTTCAACAATCTGTTAGACCTGTTGATCGATCGACCCAGGTCTCTACCTCACCAGAGGGATCTCCAGTCTCAACACCAGTGATCCCCTTCTCCACAACAGCCCACACATTCTCAACCTTCATGCTTGGCTCATCTCAAGTGATCTCTCCGCCAGAACAAGTTTTCTGGCTGAGTTGCCACTTGCATCATCCAGGCCAGGAGAGCTTCTACATCCAAGGTCAATGTTGCCAGGTGGAGAATCTTCTTGATTGGTGCAGTAGGAAACACATTGATCCTATCTGCTATCTATAACTTCCGTTGCTGATTTATTTTTGTTCCTTTTTGATACTAAAAGATGTTCAGTATCTACTATCAAGGACTACCGAGCTGTGACTCCAACACACTTAAATTCTCTCGGGGCATGGCAATCGGTTCAGATTCGTACCTTGCTGATCTTATTAAGTATTTTGAGCTCCAGAGACCTGTCTCACGCTCTCTTATGCCCAGATGGAATCTTTCTTGTGTTTTGTGGTCTTTAACCAAAACTCCCTATGAACTATTGAGTGAAGCCTCCTTTCAGGACCTCACACCCAAGTCTGTGTTCCTACTCGCTCTCGCGTCTGTGAAACAACGAAGCGAGATTCATGCCTTGTCTATTGACACTGGCTGTCTCCGGTTTAATGGGAATTATGATTCTGTTTCCCTCCTTTGCCAACCGGGATTTCTTGCTAAAAATCAATTACCTTCAGTAGCTCCACTACCTATAGAGATCCCCAGTTTAAGTCAAATCTGTGCAGGGGATGATCAAGATAGACTCTTATGTCCCGTGAGGGCCCTCCATTTATATCTTAATGCCTCCAAAGGAAAAAGAAATGGTAGGAAACATCTCTTTCTTCCTTCCTCATAAGGGCTCTGTATACATTTCAGCTGCCACTATCTCCTGGTGGATCAGTCCTTTACTGATCAAGACCTTTCCTTTATGAAACTAAAACCCATGAGGTTCGAGCCATTGCTGCCTCATGGGCCTACATTAATCACTCCATCTTGGAGGATGTCATGAAGGCAGCTTTTTGGTGTTCCCATACTACCTTCTCCTCCTTTTATCTCTGCTCATTAGCACAGCAGAACGCAGACATTTTTTCTCTGGGGCCCATCATTGCAGCACAACATGTGACTCAGAGAGACATCAACCTTCTATGAGGTGGACCTCTCCCTCTACTGTGAGTACATTACATTTTTTCTGTTTTTGATCAATCTAACAAGAGCATCAGCCTACCCCCCTAACTGACAAATTCAGCTAACCAATAGCGATGGGATAAGTAATTGCTGCTATTAAAATGTAGGGTTTTTTTTGTGGGGAGGGTAAAACTAATTTTATTTATGCAATGCTTACGCATTGCTATTGCCAAAAAGATGACAGTTCTGCGCATGACCATGTGACATACAGACTGGAGTGCAAAGGTTATACTGACCTTTTTTCCACTCTGTGGGAAGATGTATTCACATCGAATAGACGGTGGTTTTTCGGCATGAAAATAGGATTGCTAAGGAATAGCGACGGGTAAGTATTGCATAATTAAAATTAGTTTTACCTCCCCCCCAAACCCCCCCCCCAACAAACTACATGTTAGAAACGCAAGGCAGAACATTTCCACATAACTTACTTTTGAATCTAAATGATTTTTTTAAAGCTGACTATTACTCGTAGCCAAATAAAAGCTATAACAGTGTTAACTCAAATATTTGACTTTTCGTGCGTTTAGCACAGTCTGCTTACTTTTAAACCACTGAATAGTCTGAGCTTATTTTCATACATTTAACTGACGCATGGCCATGATCACACTGGCTAGCTGTGATGATGCAATGCACCAAATGGTTTTGTTTGCTTTGTTGGTTTTAATGGCACTTTTGACACATTATTGGCTATAACATGCCAATGAAATGGGAGCAAACTACCTATCCAAAAGACACATTGAGGCAGCCAACTTAGGCTGGCCTGGACGTGTATCAAACTCATGACCTGTGGATTATGACTCTGTTGCTGTACCAACTAAGCTACCACAGCTCCCTGCACCAGATGGGATACTGCACTCATTTTATTGTCGAAAATGGTGGTTTGTGCCCAGAAATTTAGAATCAACATCGTTAAATTTGCAAGTTTTAATAATAAATCACGTATTTTGTTAGATTTTCTTGGTACTTAATATTTTCTCAATAAACTGTAAATAACAATATACAACAAAAATATTGATCAATCGAAGTGTCAGTAATGTCTACTGGTGGCATTACTTTAAGAAAAAAATACCAATTAAATAAGTCTTGTCAAGTGAAATTCGTGTTTCAGTTTTATCTTTTCATTTGGTTTCAGTGTAATTATCATAAGTACGATATGCCCTCTTGTATTCAAATGTGAAAAGTGTCAATTGATCATCAGACTGATGCCTGCAAGCATTTCCATGATAACCTAATTAGGTACCGACTGTTTTGATCTTCAACTTGCTGTAGTGTTGTTTGCATTGTTACAATGAATTGAAAGTTGATCTGCATTGTAAGATCATGTTATTTAGACTTTTGTATCAAGTCAACTAAAGAGGTAGTTAAAAGGTACGCAAATCCTATCTGCATAAGAGCTAGTTGTCTCAGTCGTGTGTTAAGTCAACTCATTTCAGTTGACCATTTCCTTGTCTTTCCAAATTACTAGAAAAACATATACATGATTCTTTTATGAACTATTTGAACTTTTCTAATCTTATTCATGATAATCAGTCTGGCTTTTGACAAAATCACTTGTGCAAAACTGCACTTATATCTCTGATTGATAAATGGTTACAAGCATTAGATAAAGGAGAACTGGTTGGCACTATTATGGTTGATTTTCATAAAGCTTTTGATCTTGTAGACCATGCAATTTTGCTTAAAAAACTGAAAATCTATCAATGTAATGAAAACTCCCTAAACTGGTTTACTTCTTACTTATAGAGTGCACACAGTATCTTTAAATGGTCACCTTTCTGAAGGTAAAAGTATTAATTGTGGAGTACCACAGGACTCTATCCTTGGGCCTCTGTTATTCATTCAATTTATAAACGACTTACCCCTTAAGATAGGAAATTTAATTTCTTCCTCTGACCTCTATGCAGATGACACTACACTATCAAAGTCAAGTAAAACCAAAACTGAACTTGAAAAAAACTTACAAGATGCTCTAAACAGACTTGAAGTATGGCGCAAAGAAAACAGTATGATTATAAATACAGGAAAAACAAAAACCCTAATAGTTACAACAAAACAAAAACAATCAATAGGATATAGGGACAAACTCCAAGTTCTATTTGACAATGTTAACTTGAATATGACCTCTCATGATATAATTCCTGGTGTATTTGTAGATAACAATCTAACCTGGTCTATTCACATTAAATATGTTTCAAGAAAGGTTAATTCTTATCTTTGACTACTTAAGAAAACCAGAACATTCATTCTTTTGCAGTATAGGGTCATGTTTTATAAAAGTTATGTTCAGCCATATTTGGACTAATATAATGTACATGTAGTCTGGGGTAATGCTTGTAATTCAAACATAGCAAAACTTGATTTACTTCAAAAGAGGGCATGCCATTTAATTCTAGATCAATGTATCAACAATTTTCCGGGCGCAATGAATTACCGGGTATATAATATTTTTACCAATACTGTATATGAAAGAATATTCTTTAGAAAGGCCAGATTTATATATAAAGTGTCAGAAAAACCATTCCCGTCTACCTATGCAATATCTTTCACCAAAGAGATGCTGACAGTACTCCAAAGTTAATGTCTGTTATAAGTAAAAATTACATTATACCAAAGCCAAGGAAGGAATTGTTTAAAAGGAGTTTTCAATCTACTGGTCCACTGGGTATGGAATATTATTCCCAGTGACATAAGGCAGGCTCCTAGCATTTCTTCTTTCATAATCAATGTCTTAAATAGATGAAATCTTAAGACACTCAAACAGATCTAAGTAATATAAATACCTCCTGCTTTTCTCTGCTTATACATCTTTTTCACAGATGAATTATTTCATACAATATGATATTTTAATTATTTGTATATGTGCTCACTGATGTTTGTGTATTGTGAACTTGAAACTTTGTTTGATTTTCAGAATAACTCAATTCTGTACTGTTGAGCCAATTGTTGTCACGTTTTGCTGTATATACTATATATATTGTACATAACAGAAGACCTCAAGGTAGATTAGTTTCTGTTACTAATTGAGTTACCTTCTCTAAATAAAGTTATTATTATTATTATTATTATTATTATTATTATTATTTTATTATTATTATTTGAGCACTGTAAGTACATGCAATGTAATTAACAGATCGATCATTAATCAGTGGTTTATCATACTCGTTAGCAAATGTGATCAACGGGATAGCAAAGGAGCCAAGTGAAAGGTGTACTAGGCAAATGAAAGCTTAGTTTCACAGATAGGGTTCATTATGGAGAAGGAAGTTCTAAAGTTTACAGTGAACTTGAAATTCCGAAAATTGGCACTCAGATGTTTGCTCAAGGATGAGCAGAAATTTTTCGATGTTTTTGTTTTCTAAATAAATGTCACTTTTTTTAAATAAAGAAAATTGATGTATTCTCAATGTACAGTAAGTCTTTAATGTATCCACATTTACATGCAGATAAAAGCAGTGACGTAACACACTATGTTTTTGCTGATACGCATGTGATGTATGTTGAAACCACTTATGTTTAAAATAATCTTTCAGAGATTGGATATATTGAAAATAAAGGAAATTTATACATAAAAGTGAAAAACTTAATTAGAAAACTAGAAAAGAAAAACTATTAATTGACAGTTATTTCCTATGCGATTATTAAACAAGTATTCAAACACTTACCCCCCCCCCCCATTTCCACTGTCGATGTCCATCTCTTATTTAATCTTTCAGAGGTCCCTCGGTAACTAGCACCCTCGCTTATGCTGCAGTTTATGTTTCTGGACCCTGTTATGCACGAGTTATCGAGGGAGAGACATATGTGTGTGTATATATATACATGTACAATAGAATGTCTTGAAAGACCACCCTTCTGCCAAAAAATAATTGTCTCAAGACAGGTGGTCTCATAACAGTCATAATGCTGTATAATCAATAAATCTGTGCATGGAGATCCTGGTCTCTCAAGACAGGTGGTCTCTCATAGCAGTGATCTCTCAAGACAGGTTTTACTGTATATATATATATAGACACACACACAGCTCCCCCTCATTATGATGTGCTTCATTATAATGCAATTCTGGATATAACACAATACCGCTTTGGATTCCAGGGATTTACAAATTTGATATATAAAAAATATTTGTACATTTAATCCAACTTAGCATGTGGGTATATCTTGACATTAAGACAAGTTTTCTATCCATGCAATCAGGTTCAAGGTCAAAAGCCATGACAAACGATTTTGCACCGTACTTCCAGTTTTCTTGTGAATATGTTAACTCAAACATGTAAGAAAATATTTTTGTTTTTAAATTTGGTATGTGTGAATTTCTTAATATCATTGATGGTTTCAATACTCGGCAGTTAAAGAGAATAATAAGATGGAACAATGAGATTTATACTGGATTCCTGAAAATTCTTTTTGCCAGTAGAACATCAGTTCCAATGAGGGACTCTTTGTTCTTTATACACCCACTATGAGGCGGAACATATCATATTATGACGGCTGTCTGTTCCTATGTTGTTTTACCCCCCCCCACACACACACACACACATTAATTAGGGTTCACCACCATTTACTGTTACTTTGCATTGGCATAAAGAAGCCTATTGATTTGGGGGTCAAAAGGTCAAGGTCACTGGGACTGAAAGAAGAAAAGGGTTTCACTACAATAATATTAGTTCTAAATCACAGACCTGGAAGACACTTTGTTGATGGCTTGCAACTAGGGTAGGAAATAAGCCTATTCACTTTGGGCTCGAAAGGTCAAAGGTCAAGGTCACTGATTGACAGAAGAAAAATGGTTTCTTCACAGTAAGTTTACTTCTATACCACAGACATGGACAAAACTTTATAAATGGGGTTTGCACTTGGAGTAAGGTAGAAACCTATTGATTTGGGGGTCAAAAGACCATGACTAAATAAAAAATGGTTTCTGCACAGAACTTTCTTTTATCAACCATGTACCTTCACAAAAATTTATGTATGGCTTACACTTCTGGTAAGAAAGAAGACTACTGATTTGGGGTGAATGATCAAGGTCACTGGCTGATAAAAAAAAGAAAAAAGTTTTTGCATAATAACTTTAGTTGGAGACCATCACATTCCTTTACAAATGTTTTTGTAGGGCTTGCACTTAAGGTAAGGAAGAGGTCTATTGATTTTTCGAATAATAATAATAATAATAATAATAATAATAATAAAAAGACTTTATTTACTGAGGATGACACAATTAGTTTTGTGGAACTAATCTACCATGTGGCTCTCTATCAAAAGATAAAACTGGCAAGGTCATCGACTGAAAGAAATGTGTTTTGCATAAAAAAATTTGCTCTAAAGTAAGTTCCTGACCAAACTTTGTGGATGGCTTGCACTTAGGTAACAAAGAAACCTATATATTTTTGGGGTCTAAAGGTCATAGGTCAAGGTCATGATAAGTTTAAAAATTAAAAGAACGGTTTCTTAATAGTCATGTTTTATCAAGACTGCATACCTTAGCCAAAGGTCAATGTTATTGAGACCTGTTGGTCAATATTCTCTAGAGTCAACTATGTCTTCTAGTGCCTTCATAGAGGACTGTGAAACATGTAATGTATATATACATGAAATGTATTGTTAACAATGCTCTCATTTTTGTTTGGTAATGATGGGTTAATTAGCACTGCAGGGTGGAAGATCAAAAAAGAAAGTCTCAAAATTATCTTTTCTTCTCTTTTTTCATGATGTTGAAAGTGTAGGATATAAAAAAACAAGAGTCCCTAGAAGGGACTGATGTTCTACTGGGTGAAAGAATTTCCAGGAAATCAAGATAAGACCATTTCTTCCTTTTAATCATGTGTATCATTTTGAATGATGAAAACACATGGTTTCGCATCATTTCATTAATGCTGCAAGATGGTGGCCAGGTAAACAATTGCTTTGTCAAAGTCAGTGAATATCATATGATTATTTATTCATCATGGATATTGTTCATCTATGTAATTAAATGCTTTTGGAAAACCCTCACTGTCTGATGATGTTAAAAATTGTTTTACTTTTTGAAAATACTTACCAAAGTTCCGCATACAAATAAAATGGTGGTAAATCTAACAATGTCAATACTGTAGAAAACTTTTCAATGGATCCAGTCTATTTGAGTTCTCTGGATTCATCCAAGATGATATTCATAATGTGGAAGTCAATTCATACAGAAAGGTAATCCCAGATTTTATCCACTACAAAGAATATCAAGACAGTATCCCTATCCATGTCAGAAACAACTCATCACTAAAGCAGATGAATGAACCTAGAACTGATTTCCAACTCTAGAAATACTCTAGCACTGTCACCACAGGCATCCTCAGCTTGTCACATAACCTCCATTCCTTTCACTGCCTGCCAAGCAAAGCCATAATTAATTACAAACTCCTTCTCTCAAGTAGACACAAGCTACACTGGGCCTAATTACTTAACACCGGCTTCTCCCCTAGCTCTGGTAGACCCAGATACACTTCAGCAAATTGTAGAAGATAATGCCACTAATCAAGATAATTAAAATCCAAGTACATGTAGTGCTAGCCAAGCAAGACCCCACTTCTTTACACCTTCATTGCACAGGCAGGCACAAGCCACATAGTGCCTAAATATATAACACCTCTAACACCAACATCTCTCCAAGCCCAGGTAGACCCAGATATACATCATCAAATTGTAGAAGACAATGAAAGTAAACATGATGAGACTTATTTCAAACACAATGCAAGTCACAGTTCACAGTGCCTTGGAAAATTATGTTCAAAGTGGCTTGATAGTTATGATCACATATAACTATATATATATAGTTTTAAAGCAATCCAAAATAGTTTAGGAGGAGTAGCAATAACAAACTTGTTCTAACAGACAGACGGACATTGCACAACAGACGACTGATCAGCACCATTTTCATTTTGGATGAAGTAGTTATGATAAGGAGTCTTCTAGTAAAAACCCGATGTTGATATGCCCATCGATTGAGGAGGAGTAGTGATAAAAAGATTTTCAAGATGGTGGCCATATTGTATGCCAGAGCAGCACCATTTTCATTTAGGACCAACTAGGCATCATAAGCAGTATCTTAGTGAAAACCCCACATTAATATTACTTTTTGCTCAGGAGGAGTAGCGATAAGATTTCAAGAAGGCTGCCATGGTGGCCATATTAGACTTCAAATTGGTACCATTTTCATCTAGGACCAAGTAGACATAATAAGAAGTCTTTAAGTGAAAATCTCATGTTGATATGACCATCCATTCAGGAGGAGTAGCAATGACAATATTTTCAAAATGGCTGCCATGGTGGCCATATTGGATTCCAGATCAGCACCATTTTCATTTAGGACTAACTAGACATCATAAGAAGTCTTTCAGGGAAAACCCCATGTTGACCATTCATTCAGGAGGAGTAGCAATAACAAGATTTTCAAGATGGCTGCCATTGCAGCCATATTGGATGTCAGATTGGCATCATTTTCATTTAGGACCAACTAGACATCATATGAAGTCTTTCAGTGAAAACATCATGTTGATATGACCATCGATTCAGGAGGAGTAGCTATAACAAGATTTTCAAGATGGCCACTGTAGCAGCCATATTGGATATCCGAAGAACACCATTTTCATTTAGGATGACAGACAACAGACCTACCCATAAGCTCTTCTGGTCTATGACCAGTGGAGCTAAAAACCAGAAAAAAACAGTCGTCTAGTGTGTAAATATCGTCTTTATACTGGTTTAGATGTTGTGCAACATAATACCACAAATATACTTAATAAATCTTTATTGGATATATTTAAAGAAGATTTACATTGACATACAAATTAAATCAAAACAACAAAGTAGATTTCTACATTGTAATATAAAAGCAAACATGAACAGCAGAATATTTGTCTTTCACTATGAAAGAATATTTCAGTAATGTACATGCATGTATCTACAAAAAACCTAGCAAACATTTAATGTAGCATTTGCAAAATACTTCTCAAAACTGGACAAATTCAAAATTGGTCTACTTGCCTGTAATTAAGAGTTTCATAAAATTGCACAAAAATCAGGATATTTCCTTCTTATTTTATGCTAGGCAGTAATTGACTGGATTTTCCGAGTGAAATAATTGTGATATTTCACTGCAGTGAAAAAATATGATATTTTGTCACTGGCTGTTAATAGATATTAATAACATTATAAGTAAGAAATTTCAAACTTTTTGTAAAGATGGCAGCCTCGCATTCAGGCAAACAGGGGTCAAATCCAGCAATGGACAAATATTTATTTTTTTCATTTTCTTTTTATCTGCTGTTTTACCTTGAATTGGGAAGGAGCTATGTAACTACTGATATTTTATGTGCAAATATACACAAAACAGAGTAGAACATAAACGTTAAACGGCTGACATTATCGTGCAGGATACAGCAAGAAATCAGTTACTTCTGTGCATTATTCAAATTGCTTGACAATACGCTTGAGCATAAAATAAAAAGAATATTTGCTTGCTCTGAGTAAATAATGGATATATTTCATCTTGTGGGTGAAAAACTTGAGTATTTTCACCCACTCGATGAAATACATCCATTATTCACTTGTTTCAAGTGAAGATCCTCTCTATATTCTTTATAAAACCCTGGGTCATTGACTGAAAAATGTACTTAACCAGCAAAATTTTTATCTTGACCCAGGCTACCAGACATAGAACAGATACTGTATTAAGTATTAACATATATACTCACTTATATATCAAGTCCAACTGCAAACTGCA
This sequence comes from Margaritifera margaritifera, assembly GCA_029931535.1. Classification (NCBI taxonomy): domain Eukaryota; kingdom Metazoa; phylum Mollusca; class Bivalvia; order Unionida; family Margaritiferidae; genus Margaritifera; species Margaritifera margaritifera. Next base: position 1,609,177 of record JAQPZY010001649.1, on the reverse strand, counting down.
CAGACCCAGATTTGCTGTCCCATAATGCACTGGCAGATCTAGATCCAGTTTGTTAGGAGTAATCAGTAGAACAAACAACATAAACCCTGATTTTCCAATGCCATTATGTGATGGTAGATCAGGGTCTGTTGTTTGCAGTTGTACTTGATATATAAGCGAGTATATACAGTACCCTTTTAATGTTAAATGAGAAAATATACTTTTATATTTAATGACAGCATCTTTATTTTACACTGCATGTTGTTTGATGAACATGAACATTCTGTTGTGTTTTTTCAACATTATGTTTATCATTTTATGAGTATTTTCTTATATTGCCACATGTTGCATATTTTGCCCAGAGTATAGTACAAAAACAGACGACAATAAGTGCATAAAAAATAGATGACATCAAACTTAATTTTGTGGCAGAATTGGAACACTGACAAATACATGATGCACAAAACAAAATATTATGGAGTGAGAATTCTGTTTTTCTGTTTGGCCGAGATTTACACCATTTTTTTTTTGTTAATGTGAATGCCATGTTAAAGATCTGTGTGACATATGGGGTATTGTGTGTGACGGTTATGAGGTTGAATTGACACCTGTAATGCACAGAAAATCTTCAGTTGAGAATGGTGTTTGGAAATTATTATTGTGCATTGCAAAAAATGTTTGGTAGAGAATAAAACTTATCAGTCTAATGTTATTGGTTTTAGAATAATTTGAGCATTTTTAACATTTTACAAAAGCATTAGTTGTACCTTGATTAATATTTGCATCTGCCAGGATTTTAATTGGTTGCCTATTGGTGCTTGGATATTTTAGTCTTTTTTTTTTTTTTCTCTGAAGGGGCTAGTATATTTCTATCATAAATTGGTAGATAGATTAGAAAATAGTGTATTTTACTTGGATTATTTTAATTGGAAGCATTGGATATGGTTTATTATTATTTAATTTTTAAAACATTTTTTTTACTACCTGTAGACTTTTTGGTGTCAGCGCACAGTGGCATGAAGGTCTCTTTATATTTGGTACCAGGGACAATATGTTGGATTGAGTTGTTAAAATTTGTACAAGGGTTTGGGCAAAGATTGTAAAGTCATGAATAACTTTTTTCATTCAGCTTACATTAAACTACACTGCATAGCAATATTTTTTATTCACTGTCTGGATTAGAAAACAGAAAGGGGTGGGTTGTTTATGAGGTAAAGTAAGAGTTAAATGCACTAAAGTTGAGTTTGATTTGTATGCTCAGTTGACCTCTCCTTATTATATATGTATGAGTGCTTGTAACACAAAAGTTACAAAACAAAGATAAGGCTGAGATAAATGAATATTGTATTACCTTTCAGCAGGAGTGTACTGGGTAAGCAACTCGACCCTGGACTTATCTAACGGGACAGGCCCGGGGTTTAGCTCACACCAGTAAAACACTGGTAAAAACAGATTTTTTTTACTGCCCACCGGCCCACCGATGCGGCGGTCTGCCGGGATAGGCCCGGGGTTTTGCTCACACCAGTAAAACACCAGTAAAAACGGATTTTTTTGCGGCAGCCCACAGGGATTTGTCCCAGTATGCCCGATGGCCAGTACACCACTCCCTTTCAGTTCAATGATGGAATCAAGTGCTTGGCAGAAATCATGAAATAGACAAGGGTTTGTCTGGTACTGACTCACCATATTTGTTGGTCTATGAGATGGGTAGCTGTGGTGGCTCAGTGGTTAGCACACTGGTGTCATGATGAGAATGTATCAGGTTTAAATCCTGCCCAGACCAGGCACTACCAGCTACTGTGGTATGTCTCTGGTACTTGACTCCATTTTCTTATATAACCTTTTTTTCGTGTGTGTTTTAATGGCCACTTTTAACACATTATTGGCCATAGCATGCAGAGAAAATTTAAACTAAGTGCGTTTCCCAAGGACACACCAAGTCAGCTGACCCGTGCTGGCCTGGGCAAGTTTGAAACCTCCAGCTTGGGCTGTATTTCATGTTTTGATTTTTCAAAAAGCACCATTCAATCACTTGTCTGTAACACACCTATTTGTGAGCGACTTACATCCAACCCTGCTGTCACTTAATGCATTCTACTATTCTTATGATTTCATACCAGTAATTAACAATGTAGACCCTGACCTGCCTATGAATCATGTGACTGGCTGTTCACAACTGGTGCATATTATATATACATGAGTATAAATACAAAAGTCAAATCACAGCATAGTCAAACTTAAAATTTTATACATAAAATTTCTTTCTTAAACATCAATCAAATTTTTTTTTACACCAGTTAAAATAATATTTTTATATGCCCATCTTAAGTCTGGCATATTATGTCATGGTGTTGTCTGTCCATCCTTTTGTCAGTTAACATTTGCTTCTCCAGCCCATAATTTTGTAAAAGTTGGAAAGATTTTCATGAAAACTTTGCCCAGTTATATATCATGACTATGCTGTGTGTTGTGTACCATAAGGCACACCCTCTGTCTCAAGGTTAAGATCATGGAAAAGGAAGATATAATTCTGTGACTGTTATCCTTGTCTGGAGTATAACTTCTGAACCAGTGAAGATATTTTAATGAAACTTTAGTATGAAACTTTGCCCAGTTATATATCATGACTATACTGTGTGCTGTGTACCATAAGCCACACCCTCTGCCTCAAGGTCAAGGTCATGGAAAGGGAAGCTATAATTCTGTGACTTGTATCCTTGTCTGGAGTATAACTTTTGAACCAGTGAAGATACTTTTATGAAACTTTAGTAAGTTATATATTATATATAGTCAGTGTCTTGCGTACCTAAGCCATGCCTCATGCATCGAGGTCAGCATCACAGCAAGGAGAAAAAGTAATTCATTACTTTATCCTTGTCCAAAGTACAACTTTTGAACAAATGAAGATATTTCAGTGACACTTTGCCTTAGTATATATCATGATTATATGGTGTGTAATACACCATAGCCATGCCCTCCTGCCTCAAGGTCAAAGCAAGGGAGAATGTAATTCTTTAACTTGTATCCTTTTCTGGAGTGTAATGTTTTTACCACTGAAGATATTGTAATGAAACTTTAGCCAGTTAAATATCATAACTAGACAGTGAGTCACATACCATAGCCATGTCCCCTGCTGCGACGTGAAGGTCACAGTAAGGGAAAATGTAACTCTGACTTGTATCCTTGTCTAGAGTATATATTAACTTTTGAACTACTTTAGAAATTGTAAGGAAACTTTAACCAGTTATATATCATGAATAGACAGTGCATCACACACCAGACCCACCTTATGGTCATCTTACTGCAAGGAAAAACATAAATTGGTGACCTCTATCCATGTACAGGTGTAACTTTTGAACCAGTGAAGACATTTTAACAAAACTTTAGTTTCTTATATATGTCGATTTGACAATGTCTCGCTTATTCAGTCATAATGCCTGTCTTAAGGGCAAGGTCACAACAAGGAATAATACAAGTCAGTGGCCTGTTTCCTTATCCTGTCTGCCACATTTGGACCCCAGCAGATATTTTCCTGAAAACTTTACCCAGGTCCACACCTTATGATACAATATAGTCAAGTCCATAGTTCAGAGATCAAGGTTATAGTAGGGAAAGGTCATGAGATGGATGTATAATGTGCTTTTTGTCATGGTACTCTTGCTCAATTTGCATTTTTGAAGAATTTTTTTCATACATAATTCATAGTGCAGATTGTACAAACAGTTGAAGCTACACTCTACTTTAGAAACTGAAGATATGGTCCGGTCAGTTTTGATCAGTTTTACAATACAAGGAATATACCATTAAAAAAATCACACATGTTGTTTGAAAGGTTAAAATAAATAACAGCAATTATATATTAGTAACACGGTAATCTTTTGGTTAACAAGTAATACTGAAAACAGAGTCCAGGGTCCATGCTGCATGGATTAGAACTATTGGGCGAAGTGACTTCTATCCCCTGCCAGAATATAGGGCAGAGTGGTGGGAAAATAGGGAGAAGTGAGTGTAGAGTGGTTAAAATTCAGAACGTTTACAACAGTCGCATAAGACAAAAATTTACTAAACCTTTGAGATAAAAAATATAAAGACCAAAGGAGTGCTCATTAAAACTTGTGATAATATTAAAAGTTTTCATAGTTTGATATAGCTAAATTATTGCATGACTTTGTTATTTCAAAAGATGGTAACCTCGAAAATAGGTTACTATTGAAAACCAGTGACAGATGTCAAGGTGCAAGTCCTTTCTTCCTACACTTATATGATGAAATAAAAAATAAACTAGTTTACTTTTTATTAGCAATCAGAGTAAAAAGTTCCATTGATTGCTAATGATTTGGCTACAAGTGCATGGCAAGTCACTCACTTCTTAAGCTTCATGTGTGAAATTTTGGCAGGAATCTCATAGATGGAAATGTAATTGCAAACACAAATAATCATTCGGTTCACAACAAAAGTTTATCAGAAAGCTCAAAATACTATGTTTAAACTGTTTCACATTTCTCATTGAACACAAAAAAGACAAAAGTCGATATTGTACTCAGAATATGAAAGCATTCAATATCAGAAAGTGGGTGGGGAGCTTGGGTTGGGTTGGGTTTGAAGACATTAACTTAAGAAAAGGTAAAGTCAACTTTGCTTTTTCCAAGCATTAGGGCAAAATGGCAAGCACTGGAGTGACTTTTTCACTTGGACTGCCCCCTAGCATGGACCCTGAATTTAATACACAATATAGTCATATACTTTACAGTAATATGGTAAGCAACTTTATATATATAAAGTATATTCTCTATTAATACACAGTAAAATATACATCACATATTTATACAATATAACAAATTACATAACACCATACATAGGCTTCTTCTGAAATATTATGTTATTTATTTCTGGTAATTATTTTCAGCCAATAAGCTACCTTCATTCTTTTAAATATATGGTATTTAATATAGCACCACACATAGGCTGGTTCCGTAGCTCGTAAAATAATTAGTTGCCTGTTACCTAAAATCAAATTTTACTTTCATATTAATTATTCATAGTCAACAGCATTTTTCTTTCATACCTCCTGCAAAAGTGTAGTTGTCTCACAATTACCATTTTGAAGGTATTGAGGAATTTATTTCAAATCGGGAGTGTTCTGAAATGATAAATTTATAACATTTTCCATAAAAGAATCAGATTTTCCCTCTGAAACTTCTTAATATATCCAAAAAGAAGTATTTTGGTTCCTATGTGGATATGTAGTGCATATCTTAAGCTAAATGAATTTCAATGCACATTGCAACACAACTCTAGCAAAGGGAGGTAATCTGGGATTGTTACATAGATTCCAAGTCAATATGAAATATTCAGAACTTTTGCATTTCTCAAAACATTACTCAATGTCATTAAAAGTGCTTACATAAAATATGTATCATTTGTCTTTCTTCTATTAGATGGCAATGTCTGGGAAATGTTTATATGAAAGGTTTGTGTGTACTGTGATTTCTGTAGAAAAGGAATGTAAGTCTTGGAACCCACTCTTTCTTCACAGGGTTCAGTTTTCACCACGTTTGACAAATCAAGCAGTCCTTTTCTATGTTAATGGAATCCCAATTTAAATATTTTATCGATTATCAAAGGAAAATGTTTCCTCAACTTTGTAAGTTGTTCTACCCAGTGCAGAGAGAGATCCACCCATAATTAAATCAGTCAAACATTTGAGAAAATGGATGAAAATTTGATAAAAACAAAAAATTACCAAGTTACAGAAGGGAGAAACAACATGTAACATATAGTGATCATGCAACCACTTTTAGTGGTCTGGTTTTTGTTTTGGTAGTGTACCCAGTTTGACAGAATGGTGAAAAATGCAATATTTCTATACAATGTTTAATATAAGAACTGTACATTTTTTATCCGTAGACTTTAATAATTGCAGTGATTGAGTTCCAATTTTGAAAGCCAAGAATTGGTAATCAAACATTTATGTGCTCAAAATTACGACAGGTTTTTGAGGACACATATTATTAATAGTGCTGCTGAGAAAATGCATTACACAGCATTTTATTAAGCAATCACTGGATACCTGTTTTTATCCATTGTAAAAGTTGGTGCTGTAAGTTGAAAGATCTTAAACTTACACAACTGACAACTTATTCCTAAAATTAAAAACAACTTAAGCCAAACTGGTTGATAAAATGGATGAGAAAGGGCTTGTGCATATTTTATTCGAGTCCTTTTCCACTAGGTGTATCTGTTCCTATAGGGCACAGACACTAATTCAATTCCGATAGACTGTAACATTAATATTTGGCCAAAAAAATCTAGCCTGGTAAAATCTCCCAGTTTACATCCAGTAGTGCATGTGCGGCAACAGCGATAAAATAAAACTGGTTTTAAGTTCAAGCCTACTAATGCGTATATTTTACCCATACGCAGGCCTCTGATGATAAATTACGTTAATTTTTTCTGGCAAATATTTTCATCCAATCAGCAACCTTCATTCTTTTAAATATGGTATTTAACATACCACTACACATAGGCTGGTTCCATAGCTCATAAAATAATTAGTTGTCTGTGACCATCTGGATGCCAGGTTCTTTATGTGTACATGTAAAGGGCACCTGCTGATAAAGGACAATGTATAAGAACCCTTTTTTAATTTCGTTACACATGTAACCACTATAAAAAGGACAATTGTCCATAAAGGACACAATGTTATGTTCCATTTTTTGTCATTTACAGAGAAGTTACTCAGTATTCTGCACTCTCATGTGAAGAACCATAGTTTTCAAACATGAGAGAATAGGTTAAAGCAGTTTGAGCATAAAAAATTGGTGAGTTTGATCAGACTCGAATTGCAAGCTTGAAAGCATGGTCTGCAGAACTTTCACGAGAAGCTGTGGCAACTCCATCAGGACATGCGGAGAGATGGTGGAGAGTTTTTTTTTGTTAATCCTCTCAAGCGAGCTGTACTGTACATTAGTGAGATTTGCAATATAAAGAATAGGTCTTTAATTTTCATTGTACAGGAATAATTGGGGTTTTTTTGGACATGTTTTTTTTTAAAAAGCCAATCTTAATGCAGTTGGGTAGATAGATATTTCATACTGACAAATCAAGGCTGACACAATTTAGTACCATCTGAAAGTTTTGAAGTTTTAAAATTTTTTAACATAGAATCCTTTCAAAATGGATAATAGCTAGAAGTCAGTTTTCTTTAAAGGGATGAGTGTTTCGCCAAAGTAACCGGGGGATAGTCATGTGTCTTTTTAATGCAATAGCTAAGTGACTGTTCATTTATAGTGTTGCCAAGTTCCAGCTGAAACTACAGTGAGCTACTCATTAGAGGTACATGTAATGGTTCCTTAAGTTTTGGTATAGTGCCTTTATTACCAACAAAATTTACATGTTATTTTTTAATCTTTATCAGAAATCTGGAAAATGTAATCTTTTTCATACTGGAACTATATATATATTAAGATTCATATTTTATACAGCTGTTAGAAGTTCATAAATTTAAGAAATAAAATGTAACTAATAATATAAACACAATTATCATTCAAAAACTTATAATTTTCATTCTTTTGTTTACAACCATTATTAATTTCAGCAAATAGTTTTATGTATACTACAAAATTTTAAGTATCTAGATCTACAGATTTATAACAAATTGCAAAAATGTAATGCCTACAATTTTAATGATGCCTGATTGAAAGTAATATGTAGGCTTATTGTGTCATTTCAAAGAAAATCAGGTTTTTTCAGATCTTTTTTCTGTTTATTAAGTCTATTTCATTCCTATTTGATTCTGTATATATTGGTAGTTCATTTTTTGTCACAAATAACTCCTTTCAAAATGGTGAATTTTGTATGAATAGAGGATGAATTAGGAATGCTAATTTCAGATGAAATTTATGGAGCTTGTGAAAATTTTTTTATCTTTTGGGATTTTTACCTAATGTGTGTGATCACATATTTTTCTTGTCTCTTGAAGGCTTGTCTCTTTTACTTGCCTCTTAAAGGCTACTATTCTGGGTCTGTTCTTGAGCTGAAAAATGTGGGGGGGGGGAGGGGGGATTGCCCCCTCAATTTGAAAAAAAGGGGTTTAATTTCTAAATATAGTTGAGCTTTAATGAAAAATAAAGGTAGGGGTTGAAAATATGATGTAGAATTTTTGCACATTTAGCTGATTTTTTGGGGACTTTTTAATTATAGATATTAGTATGAATCACGAGTCCCTAGAAAAGACCCTGCCATTGCTTTGGCCACATGGTTTGATTTACAACCATGTATACTCGTGTCTAAATCAAATCCAGCTGCAAACAATATAGATCTGCTGTCACATAATGCACCAGCAGATCAGGATCTATTTAGTTTGTTCTACAGATTAGTCCCAACAAACAGCATAGACACAGATCTGCCTCTGCATTATGCAACAGGAGATTTGGCCCTTATGTCATAACACTTTACTCAACAGTTAGAGAATAAATGTTACTCCAGACTGGGAAATCTTATTTGAAATAGATGCAGTCGTTTGATTGGTCACAATAATTTCGAGCAAGAGTTGGAGTCAAGTAATGTTTTATGATGGAGCAGCCTGGGTCTATGCTGTTTGCATTTGGATCAGACTTTATGTGAGTATATATGGTAATATTCATATCATAATTCTCCTATGATTAGCCCATGCTTTATGATAAACTCATCCCATATCACAAAAATGTTTGACATTTTTTTTATTTACTAAAGCCTTTGTCTCATTTTAAAACCACATTCTACTTTTCAAAAGTTTCAAGCTTGGTTCCCTTAGTTAATTATCATGGGGTAAGTACTTTAAAAGTTTTACAAGTCTGGTCCCCTTAGTTAATTATCATAGGGTAAATACTGTAACACTGGTAGAACTTTGTTTTGTTTTATATAACCTGGTAGGAGCATAATGCACTTGACACAAGTGATTAGTTGCATGTGATTGGGTGTAAGCAGTTGACTACCTTGTTGGTCTTGCGATCTTTCACAAGTGTCACAAGTATTTATCACTGGTATTCATCTTTACTTTTAGGTACATTCTTATGAGACAAGAATCCAAATGATACGGTACTCACCTCGTTTATCTGTGGCAATATTCAGTGATTCTTTGTCATAACACACTTTTATAATAAAAGATTTTGAAAACATGTGGTCATGCAAGTTGTTACTAGAGTACAGTCAAGTCTTGATAATCCAACATCTGTTTATCGAACTTGCTCTAATATAGTACCATGAATGGGGAAAAAAAGTAATGGTCATTCAAATTTGGCTTGTTTATCAGACAGTTGGCCACAAATTAGTCCCCACTGTTGAAAATCCCAGTGAAAGTCGAATGCACTTATTCTTATGGGGAATCAAAATTTAATCTACAGCTTCTTCACATAATATCATTTGAAATTGAACTATATATATATATATATATATATATATATATATATATATATATATATATATATATATATAGATATATATGGGATGGTTTGAAGTGGGTACTTACCTAAGGCCTTGTACTAGTTTTGTACTAATTACTTTAAATAAGAGACAGTCATCTGCAAATTGTTCATTTAAATCTAGTCCTGTATCACATGCATACATTTTGTGAGGAAACAAGTTCAACAGGATCATATTACTTCAAATATTGCTGAATCTGAGATTTAAATTTTTTTTTTTAAACTTTGGTACCAAGGAAATTGCAGGTATGAAAATCCCAATTTATGATATAATTTTAACTACACAATTTTTCAGTTTACCACATTGGAGTTATATTTTCTTGTCTCAAAAATGCTTCTTTTGTTTTTTCCTCACTAGCATTGTATTTCTTGACTCAAAATACAATCTCCATTGAATTAAAGTAGAACATTTTTTTTCTGCCACACTGATGTGATGTTCATTTTTGTGTTCAACCTAGTGTTTCATTTCTCATTTCAAAATGTAGTTTCCCTTGTATTATAGGAGGAAATTTTTCTGTTTGTCACACTCATGTTGTGTTCGCTGTTGCCATTTATCTTCATTGAGAATTTTCTACATAAAATCTTCTGAAAGCATTTTTTAATGCAGAAGACTCTTTTAAAGGTATTCCAGAATTTTTCACTGAACCAGCAGTACAGGATAAAATTGAAGGAGGATCTTAAAGCCAGCAACAAGAGTGTGATATTACTGAAGATGTAGTAGTTGTCTGTTAGCACCTCATGATTGTATCCATAGAGGCTCTTTATACATGTTAACACTCCGTAGGGGGCCTGGCAAGTGAAGAACACTACTACAATGCTTACAAGCATCATGGTAATCTTCATTTCTTCAAAGGAGATGATTGTTTGTATGTTAGAATCAATTGCAAGGTGATAACGAAGGTATTTTGTTGAACGGTGAATTTCCCGTATGAGACAACCATTGAGGAATAAAAGTGCTCCGAACGGTAGTATGGCACCAAAAGTGCAGTCAACAATCCAGCCGTAGATGGTCATGTATGTAATATTGGTTCCAAATTCTGATGGTTCAGCATAGGGCACCTCCTTCTGTAAGCAGGTATCAAATAGCTTAATTACCTTGAATTGGAAAAATTTGGGAAATCTCATGACAAAAGCTCCAATAAAAATACAGGTTATGATGATCCTAGCTCTTTTAACTGTGCATATGGCCATGGCTCGCATTGGATGGCATATAGCAATGTATCTCTCCAGTGCAAGCATAACTGTAAGCCATACTGATGCCAAGAGCAATATGTCCAGAAATATGTTGGCATAGGTCATTATGGTATAGTACAAGTAATGCTGTTCATGTGAAAGTCGTGTCTCCAGAAAACGAATAGAAAAAATCAGTAGGAATATTAAATCTGCAACAGCTAGTGATATCAGGTAACTATTGGTGGATGTGCACATGTTCTTTCTGCTTAGCACAATTACTGTAATTATAATCCCAATGATACCAGTCACACAAATGATAGGCAAAAGGGTATGAAGACACAAATGGTAGCAAGGTAAATCCATCTTACTATGTGTACCCTCAGATGCACAGTTTCTGTAATCATAATTGTACCATGAGTCATAGTACATGTAACTATCTGTCTCATTTTCAGAATTTGCATATAGTGGCATAGTTGTGACCTCTGTGGTGTTAACTACTTCATCAGTTGTATTTCTGACTTCCAATGCAAAATGTGTTGTGACACTTGGACTCATATTTTCTGTTTGGAAAATTGATGTAAATATAGCAGCTTTGGTTATCAGGAAATTAGCTAATAATGTGGAGTAGAGGACATATGTGTAAGTTTTTTTCATTCTGAAACAATCTCAAGTTCTCTGAGTACAAATCTATATTGAGAGAAAGTTATGTTGTACACGAAAATGCCTTATTTATACATTCCATAGCAAATGAAGAACACTTTCATTTTATCCATTCCTATTCCATTTCAAAATCCCATGATGGAGTATCCTCTGTAATGGTAAGTTATAATTCCACATGAATGGCAATCATGCAGAATATTCAGATTTGACATAAAATTTAGAATCCATCACTACCATAATTCCATAATCGCAGTTCACATCAAAATCCATTAAAGTTCTGTCAGAATAAATATTTTCAAGCTACATGTACTCTGAATTGATTCAGTGTTACATTTGTGTAACAGTAACCCAAAGCTCTCACACGAGATTGAATTGAAGTCAGCGTTTTAGGAAATAATCTGAACTGAAGCACTGCTAATCTTTGGAATGAATATTCAGTAACAATCTGCAGGTGCTAGAGAACTGAGCAGACTGAGCTACTTTTCCTGTATCAAATCAGCTTCCCAGGCCCAGACTGTCACAACCTGCAGAAAAGGAGATAAGATGGGTTAGAGGGCAGAGTGTAGGACTATTTATTTCAGAGTAATCAAACAAAACATCTCGATCATTTTTTTTAAGGTAAATCATGCCCATTAATTGCACATCATGTAGAAGTTGCAGTAATAAATGCTTGATCTAATTAAGTCTGGTATGTATATAAAATGAGGGACACATTATATATAAAAAGAAACTCCTAACATCCACCTTAGGAATGACTGAATTTGCATTCAACCATTACATCAATTTTAAAGCTGTAATTTTAAGTATTCCATGTAAATGGCTCATTTTTTGGCTGACAAGTTAATGGTTTCTTAGTAAATTGTGCAGTATTTTTAAATGCAAGAAAATTTTGGGTAGTAAGATATCCAATCATCTTATATGAAAAGCCTCTCCTTTACTGATGGAAAACAAATTGGAAAAAATGTATGTATATTAATAGTGTCCTGTTTTCTATACATGTTTACTCTCCATATTTTCATAATAAATGCCTGAAATTTATCTTTTATTGAAGATTCTTTTCCCTTTCTCTCAAATACACTTAACTATCATCAACTCCTAATTTTCAGCTTGTAAAATATCCTAAGTTAGATCATAAACTTTTTTTTTGGGGGGGGGGGGGTAGAAAAAAAATATCCAATAGCATTTGTGTCTTTCTTCTAGCTATGATTGAGTTCAGTATCAATTAATATTGTTTTATTAATGATAAACAAAGAAAGAGCGCAAATTTAACCATAAAATAAATTTATATTTCATATCCCCCAGATTACATGTTGCAAAACAAAAAGAAAATAATTTTATTATTTTTATTGATATATTGATATAAACCATCCTATGTACAAAATATGATTTGTTGAAAAATTTCAGTTAGTAAAATTTAAAATGAAACCCATGCATACAGTATATAGGGCAAGTATTTTTTCTTAGAAGAGGTCATCAGAATCGATACAAAACTACAGGGAATTTAAAGGAAATATCTTGAGATGATAATTAGCTCATCTTTCCATATTGAATGTCCAATTTAAAATGTTTATGTCTCCTTTGCTATTGAAATAAACTATTTTTATTCTTAAGCCAAACAGTTCTACTGCCAATAAAATATTTTTGGAACTAAGCCAAATAGTTGTTTTTCAGAGCTGTACTTTTCTAGTTCTGAATCCCCTCTTATATCAGAAAATAGTACACCCTTTCTGGGTGTTACTTGAGCTGCAACAAGTATTTGAGTACCTGGATACACGTCAGGTACATTTTAGATTCGAATCCAAATCTGGGACTAAAGATCTTGATGAAAAGAGGAGACAACTCCTACTGACAATTAGGAAGATGTGTTACTATGATTCCCTTCTCACTTCAGTTCAGTTTGCCTAAGGCAGCCTTTGGGGCTCTTATTCTTTCTTGTATACCATATATATATGAGATCAGTATGTTTTCCTATTTTAGAAACACAAGGCAGAACATTTCCAGCTAACTTACTTTTGAATCTAACTGATTTTTTAAGCTGTCTGTTACTCATAGCCTAATAAAAGCTAACCAGTGTTTAACTCAAATATTTGACTTTTCATGTGTTTAGCACAGTCTGCTTACTTTTATGCCACTGAATAGTGTGAGCTTATTTTCATGGTTAACTGACACATGGCCATGGTCACACTGGCTAGCCATGATGATGCAATGCACCAAATAGTTTTTTTGGTTTTAATGGCACTTTTGACACATTATTGGCTATATCATGCCAATGAAATGGGAGCTAACTACCTATCCCAAAGACACATTGAGGCAGCCAACTTAGGTTGGCCTGGACGTGTATCAAACTCATGACCTGTGGATTATGACTCTGTTGCTGTACCAACTAAGATACCACAACTCCCTGCACCAGATGGAATACTGCATTCAGATTGATACACAAAGTCTTATGGCCAATTTTCTAATTGATGTGCGGTTTTTAGTGTGTGTCTACTTAGTATAAAAGCAAAATTTGTGTTATTATCAATTGAGAAGGTTCTGATATTTTTATCCAAATTAAAAAAAATGTCTGGGAAAGGGGAGTGGAGGTGGTAAGCATCTGCCAATTACAATTTTAAATACTTGAGGATGAGTCGAGTCTGCCACTTTGAGCACTCAAGTCCTAAATTTGGTATCCATTGCAGCCCTATTGGGGGGCATATGAAACATTGATTGGTTGAGGAATGGATAGCAAGTTTTTGTCTGAAGGTAAATACATATAATGTTTACTTATCATGGGGAAAACCAGTGAAAAATATTTTGAATTCATTTGCATTCAATATACACCTCTCCCTCAATAACTCATGCCCTGATAACTTGTGAACCAGCTTATAATGTGGAGTCAGGCATGTATCCGATTTTTTTTGCTAGAAAATACCAAAAGAATTGGCCCCTATTTGTTGAATGGGAACAAAAATCATGACCAAAATTGGTAAATAAAACCTTGATATATTGCTCATTTATTGTCGAAAATGGCAGTTAGTGCCCGGAAATTTAGAATCAGCATTGTGAAATTCACAAGTTTTAATAAGAAATCACATATTTTGTGAGATTTTCTTGGTACTTAATATTTTCTCAATAAACTGTAAATAACAATATACAACAAAAATATTGATCAATTAAAATATCCGTAATGCCTACTGGTGGCAATACTTTAAGAAGAAAATACCAATTAAATAGAGTGCAAAAAGTATCTCTAAATGGTCACCTTTCTGAAAGTAAAAGTATTAATTGTGGAGTACCATAGGGCTCTATCTGTTATTCATTCTATTTATAAATGACTTGCCCCTTAAGATAGGAAATTCAATTTCTTCCACTGACCTCTATGCAGATGACACTACACTATCAGAGTCAAGTAAAATCAAAATTGAACTCAAAAATAACTTACAAGATGCTGTTAACAGACTTGAAGTTTGGTGCAAAGAAAACAGTATGATTATAAATACAGAAAAAACAAAAGCCCTACTAGTCACAACAAAACAATAATGAGCAAGACTAGGTAGTGACAAACTTCAAGTTCTATTTGATAATGTTAACCTGAATATGACCTCTCATGATAAAATTCTTGGTGTATTTGTAGATAACAATCTAACCTGGTCTATTCACATTAAATATGTTTCAAAAAAGGTTAATTCTTATATTTGGCTACTTAAAAAACTCGTAACATTAATTCGTTTTCAGTATAGGATCATGTTTTATAAAAGTTATATTCAGCCATATTTGGACTGTTGTAATGTAATTTGGGGTAATGTATCTAATTCAAATATAACAAAACTTGTATGACTAAAAAAGAGGGCATGCCATTTATTCTAGATCAATGTATAGACAATTTTCTGTATGCAATGAATTATATAAAACTTTTACCAATACATGAAAGAATATTTTTGGGAAAGGCCAAATTTATGCATAAAGTGTCCAGAAAAGCCATTTCTGTCTACCTATGCAATATCTTTCACCATTTGGATGCTGACAGTACTCCAAAGTTAATGTCTGTTAGAAGTAAAAATTACATTATACCAAAGCCAAAAGAAGGAATTGTTTAAAAAGAGCTTTCAATCTACTGGTCCACTGGGTATGGAACATTATTCCCAGTGACATAAGGCAGGCTCCTTGCATTTCTTCTTTTCATATTCAATGTCTTAAATAGATGAAATCTAAAGACACTCAAACACGTCTAAATAATATAAATACCTCCTGCTTTTCTCTCCATATACATCTTTTTCACAGATGAATTTTTTAATACAATATGATATTTTATTTATTTTTATGTGCTCACTGATGTTTGTGTATTACGAACTTGAACGTTTGTTTGATTTTCAGAATAACCCTTTACTGTTGAGTAAATTGTTCACACTGTGCTGTATATACATGTACTGTTTATATTGTATATAACAGAAGGTCTCAAGGTGTATTAGTTTCTGTAACTAATTGAGTTACCTTCTCTAAATAAAGTCGTTATTATTATTATTATTATTATTATTATTATTTGAACACTATAAGTACATGTAATGTAATTAAAAAGTTAATCAGTGTTTTATCATATTCATTAGCAAATGTGATCAACGATAGCAAAGGAACCAAGTGAAAGGTGTACTAGGCAAATGAAAGCTAAGTTTCACAAATAGGGTTTAATTATGGAGAAACGTGTTCCAAAGTTTATAGTGAACTTGAAATTCCCCAAATTGGCACTCAGATGCTTACTCAAGGATGAAAAGAAATTTCACTGTAACTTGCAATGAACAATAACATTAAAAGAACAAATAGAGTTTCGATGTTTTTGTTTCTCTAAATAAATGTCACACTTGTTTTAAAAAAAGAAAATTGATGTATTCTGAATCTACATTAACTCTATAATGTATCCACATTTACATGCAAAAAAGCAGTGACAAGAACACAATGTTTTCGCTGGTACAGTACGCATGTGATGTATCTTGAAACAACTTGGGGTAATGTTTTAAATAATCTTTCAGAGATCAGATATATTGAAAATAAAAGGGAAGAACTTGATTAGAAAACTAGAAAAGAAAAAACTATTTATTGATAATTATTTCCAATGTGATTATTAAACAAGTATTCAACCACATACCCCCCCCTCTTCTCACTGTCGATGTCCATCTCTTTCTTAATTTTTCTGAGGTCCCTCGGTAACTCGCATCCTTGATTATGCTTCAGTCTATGTTTTTGGATCCTGTTGTGCAAAAGTTATCGAGGGAGAGATGTGTGTGTGTGTGTGTGTGTGTGTGTGTGTGTGTGTGTGTATACACACACAAAGCTCTACCTCTTTATGATGTGCTTCATTATAATGCAATTTTGGATATAACACAATACCACTATGGATTCCAGGGTTTGACAAATTTTATAAAAGTCAGCTTGCCCAGGACAAGCTGACTGGAAAATTTAACTTGTCGTTGGGAAATTTGAGCTCCCCCCAAACATAATATCCCAACATGAGTAAAAAAATCAAGATAAAATATGGGATATTTTAAGGAAATCACATTATGTTTATTTTAACTTTTGTTTTCTTTTTATCTTTGTTGGCACCTTAAAACCATATGCTAATAATTAAAGTTATCAAAAATATATATGTAAATAATACATGTAGATAGATATGTAGATGAGAAAGGGTTAGAATGCCGATATAGTTAGAAGAGCAAAAACACATGTACATATATATAGACGGATAAGAAAGCAGATTCATCTCATCAACTACATCAACACTAATGAAAGATAGACTGTAATTATTTATTTATACTCACAACTGAAGGATTTGTGAACACTTATTTTATCCATTTACTTAACAATTATTATCTAGTCACCTTGAAATCAGTGACATGCATCAAAATGTTTGACAAGCCAACTTTTTAGATTGAGAACACTTATTTATATACATTTAATTATTGCCAAGCATTAAGTATGTATCGGTCTCCTGTAATTATCACGTAAACAACAGATCATAAACACCGCTTGTGGGTGCTACATTTTTGGTATATCAGTCCTGCAGTGAATGAAATCCTCCTGGTGTTTAATCGTTAGAGATGAGTACCTTTTATTTCCAAACACACCTGTCAAAGAAATCTCATGAGTTATATTATTAACAATTTACACCTACTCACCTTAAAATCAGTGACATGCATCTAAACAATCTTTGACAAGCCGATTGTTTAGAGTTGGCAAGCTCAGAAACTGCCCTAGGGTAGGTTAGGATGTGAAAGTCAGAGAATCCCGGATACATACTAATATTACAATTAAAATGTAACATAAGTTAAAATATAAATACTTATTCCTTATTCATCAAAACTTGCTTTAAATAGTAAATATTCACATTATCAGCTCTGCATGAGAAAATGAGAGACTGACAATGACTTTGACAACAGGATGAAAATGACATACAATAGATGAAAGAAACTGTGGCCAGTTATATAATAGAAGAATGCAGTACATATAAACACTAAATAAAGGTGCTGATATATGTACTGTGGCGAGATCACAGGGTATAAAACTTGCAGAACATAAAGCATTACAAACGGAACACAACCCCTTTCTCCCTCTCTCTCTGTTTTTTTTTTACTTGCCTGCCAAATTTGAGTTTGTCCCAGAGTTGGGCAAGTGGATTTGTAAATCCCTGGACCACATGACCAAAATGAAACCAATGTATTTTAATATGTCTGTTAAATGAATGACAATATGGTTGAAAGAAAACAACATGAAACTTATATGTTTATTTCCTTTTTAAACATTATTATTTGACAAATTTCGATAATTATTGCTATACCGCAGTTTGCTATTCGTGATTCTGGCTATACAGCAGTTTGGTAAATAACGCAGTTCTTACTGTAATTCAGTTCCATACATAAAATGGTTAACAGTTATGGACCCCAACTACCACATTATAATGATTGAGAGCTGTGTATGTATTTCAAAACATGATCAAGACACCTGTACATAAATGCAGCAGCTTTGGATGTTTTGAATTTGTGTGTATTTATTTAACAGACTGTTTCTGGAAATGCTGCTGATGGAATCTGAACTTTACATTGATAAGAATGTTTTCACACAGCTAAGGGAGTATTTTATTGTTTATCTGCACTGAGAGAAACATCATCATCATCTTTTCTTGGAAGAAAATTTCAACCAGTTTTGGCAGCAGGCATATCAACCATGCTTTAAGTTTCATGGTAAAAACATTTGAATTCTAACTGAATATTTAAAATTCATTATATTCACTAATAAAGTGCCAAAATACCATAATTTTAAAACCAGTGCAATAGGAAACACACATATTTTTTTTTTGCCTAATAAATTGCCAAAATACCATACTCAAGATTCATTATATTCACTAATAAAGTGCCAAAATACCATACTCAAGATTCATTATATTCACTAATAAAGTGCCAAAATACCAAGAGTGCCTTGTACTTTAGTCTCTTAATAAACATAACTATTTATAATTCAAAAGAGGCAGCAAATGCTATTTTGATGAAGTTGTTCATTTTGGTTTGTAATTTTGTGTTTGGATGATTTCAGGACTGTAGAGGCCCTAAGTGCATGAAGTCCATTGGAAATTATTTAGTAAAATTTGCTGGTAAAATGTTAGGTTGATATTGCTTGAGTAAGAAAAGTATTTTTAACTACTAGTCTTGTTTTATAGCGGACACAGACCAATACCATTATTTATTTTGCATAAAATAAATCAACAGATAAATATGGCTAAAGTTGTTAATGAAGTGTAATAAATAATTCCCATTCAGTGTGTAACATGTATCCCCAACAGCCGGAGGGGTACTTTTTTATTGTCAGATCTGGTATCACCTAATGCACTAGGCCTTGAAATAATAAAACTTGAGCTTGTGATTTTGTTTTGACCAATCACAAATGACATTACTTTTGAAAACTCATTTCTTATTGGCTGATAGTAGAAACTCGGCATTTATGACTTCAAGGCCAGGAGATCAGAGTCTGATTTTTTGTTCAGTCTTTGATTCCAGATGAATAGTATAGATCACAATCTACCAGCACATTATGAAAAGGCAGATCTGAGTTATGATGTTCACATTTGGGTGTGCATTAAATATTGGTAAATATTGTAATGGATGGCAGAATAATGAGACCAGATTATAACATGATATAGCAAAGCCTGGGAGAAATGAGATGTGTGTACTGACTGAAATATATTGTGTATACTGAGTGCTTCTAAAAACTGAAGCAGAGGACAATGCACAAAGAAGAACAATGTCGTGTGATGTCATGGAAATGTTTTGCATAGTGTCACTTGCACGTTTTTCGTCTGTGCAAAGAAAGTGTTTCTGCATTGTGTTGGATAGTAATTTCTTTGATGAATATTGAACATAAATTTAAAATCCTTAAATTGTATAAGGAAAATTTACTTTTCTTTGATTTTTTTTTGTGTCCTGAAATTTTCTTTCCTGAAGTACTCAGCAGAGAGTGTCATTAGAGAAGCCGAAAAAAGAAAACTGGAAACAAGGGTTTTTCAACTGGACCACTGGGCAGATTAAATGCGTTACCATCATTCCTGTGTTCGCTAATATTTTAACAACTTCCCTTTCTGAAAGTGAAAATGTCCTTATCAAAGAGTCAAAGAAACAGGTTAAGGTTAAGTTAAAGGAAGATGAAAGTGACAGACTTCATTAATGAAGTACAAGTCTATCCCAGCTTTGATGATATTTGATGACTTCACCAGCAGTAGTTCATACTGCAATGGCTGTTAAGTAATCAACAATTGTCATATCACATTGCAACCTTACAATAGGGCCTTTCAGAACAACTGTCTCCCATTAGTATACTAACAGTCTTCATTGATTTAAATTAAATCCTTATTTACATAGAAACTGTATTGGAAAAAAGGAGAACATCAGGGTTCCAGAAAGAAAACTTTAAGTAGTCGAAATGAATGTCTAATTATATTCTACAACAATGAAGCTGGTGATCATGGTCAGTGAGAAACTTTGAACTCTAATGACCTTGCATGATCTTGGCAGTTTAAGTTTGGTAATAGAACTGTCACCTTGGTTGTTTTTATGTCAATTGTGTTGTTGCCATTCTAATATCCTTTTCAACAATATATTGGCTTTATTCACATATGCAGTTTAGGAATTTAACCCTAAAAATGTATAACCTCATTGTTTTCTCTAGGACATGTGATTGCATGTATCGCCTCTAAATTTAATGAATCCCCATTAAAAATGAGTGAGATAGTGAAAATCATGCATAGTCAATTTGACTTTTTTGCAATTGAGCAATGAGACGCTTTCATTGATTATACAGTTGGTAAAAGTGTTTTACCAACTGCACTTGGCTAGGTTATATAGTGATAGACATGCAGTATTCAGAGATAATTTTTCAGCTGTGCATGCAGTTCTAAAGCATTCAGCATAGTGCCTTTGTTATAAAACACAAGTTTTCAGTTTATTCATTAGAAGTTATTTATCACATGCATTAGTTGAAATATACTATAATGGGTCCATTCAAAGATATTGTTCTTGTATACAAACAGTCGCCCTTAAAAAATTAAAATCCTCCCTTACGATTCTAGAGGGGAAATTCCATCTGTTTGAAAATCCTGGAGCAAGTGCTGTACCCTGACAAACACCTTGTTTTGAGGAACCTGGCTAAAGATGATGCAATGCTTTACAGGCTAATCAGATAAAAGCAAACCTTTGAGATTGATCATATACTAATGCTTTTAAATTTCATTCAAAAATCGACTCTTAGAAATTTTAAATCTTGTTATTCAAGCACATTTCAAACATTTATCAAAAAGATCTTTACTCAAGAATTTAATCAGTTTTAGCTGCAGTTTTTTAAAAATTTTATTAGCCCAGATTCAAATTTGGATTTGAAATTCAGTAATTGAAAACTGGTTCTTAAAATCAAAAATTTCAGCAAGCATAAACCAAATTTTTTTAGCAAGTACATGTATAATACTTTACCAAGGAAATTAATTATCATTTTAGTGATGTAGAATGCAAATGCCAATAACTGGTGGCAATTTTCAACTTTACTGCAGTACTTAACACCTGTTATTGCTACTTTATTTCTTCTAAGATAACATTAAAACTCTAAACCAATATATTCAAAAATGTATTTTTGCCTATTGGTAATTCACTAATATTTGATGTTGCTAATATATAGGAAATAAACACTCAGTAAAATTGTAATTTTGCTAAAATATTGCGAACTATATTAGTTTCAAATTTGTTACTGATAGAAGAGAGACAGACAGAGTGAGCATCCAAATAATGAAAAATATAAATCCACATTTAAACTCGGGTTGAAAATTGTTATAAACCTTTAAGTCATGGTTTATATTCACATTAAGTAATTCACATGATTAATAGGAAACACCAATCAAAAGAAAATTAATTTTGCATTGTGGACCTAATAATAATCTCGAAATTGACTGCTTAAATCGATTTGATCCATCATACCGTTGTGTCGGTATATTGCAATCCTCATGTCAGTCTGTCTGTCCTTCCATCTGTTACACAATCATGTGAATGCAACTAGTCCTGCAGTTTTTTTTATGGATTGCCATGAAACTTGGCAAGTGTTATAGTCATCACCTAAAGATGTGCATATTAATAAATCACTTTGTTTGTGCAATTTTTTAAAGATTTTTTGCTCATTTTGTCTTGCAGCTGAATTCAGTGTATTGCAGAATCTTGTTAATGCAGCTAACCTCGGTTTTTGATGGATCGATGTGAAACTTGGTACATATAATGTTGATCATTCAAAGATCTGCATATCAACATATCACTGTGCTTCTGCAAGTTTTCCTAGAGTTACTGTCCTTTTTTACTTGGATCTTGATGTAGTGTATGACAGAATCTTGTGAATGCCGTGTATGACAGAATCTTGTGAATGCAGTGTATGACAGAATCTTGTGAATGTAGTGTATGACAGAATCTTGTGAATGTAGTGTATGACAGAATCTTGTGAATCCAGTGTATGACAGAATCTTGTGAATGCAACTAGTCTTACAGATTTCAATTGATTGCTAATAATTCTGTGAAATAATAATAATATTTAAAAAAAAATTAAAATAATAATAATAATAATAATAACTGTATTTCAGACTTAAGTCCATAGGCAAAGATCAGCAATTTCACAATGATTTTATTTCTAAATGAATACACTCTCCTCCTAAGCAAATATTCCAATGCACTATGGCACCTATCATAACCTATTAAAAATCTAATCCCAGCTCCATCTCTCTCTCTCTACATGGTAATAAGCAAAATAAAATCATACTCATTACATTTGAGCGCAGTATGTTCAGAAGTATATAGTTAGGCAAAAGGTAATGACGTTGGAGGTGTTCATATATACAAATCGCCACTAACACGGAAGTTTAACTTTTCATTCAAGTTTTCAGATAATGAAATAAATTTGAGTTGTTCTATTTGAAATTTTTTTACAAAAAACTTTTTTCAGGAAGATTCTTTCATTAACTGTTAGAATTTTCATACTATTCATTTCATACTGAATGTCCTTGATGTTATCAATGGTAAGGTTTAGTACATTTTCCAATGTTTCATTGACAAATATGGTTTAAATTCTGTGTAACAACTACAACAAAGAATTTTATCGTTCTACATACAGCCTGGATATGTTCATTCCATTGCAAATTTTTGTCAACAATTACTCCCATAACTTTGCCCTGGACTACAGATTGTAGACAGATATCATTCAGTTTAATACTTCAAATATCATTTACTAGGTTTGCTTTCTTTTGTTTAGTATCAATCATTAAACTATTTATCTTCATGCCATTTTCGTTACACCATGAAATCTAATTTAACCAGAGCCATTTGTAAAGATACTTATTGCTGGATTGTTTAAAATCAGACAGAACCAGTATTCTGTCATCTGCATACAGACCACTGGAGGAAAAGCAGTTAAGTGTGTAACAGAACCTTGTGAACACAACTAGTCCAACGATTTTCATTGGATCACCATAAAACATAGTACATAGTATGGTAATCCACATATCAACAAATTACTGGCTTCCTGCAATTATAGAGTTATTGCCTTTTTTGTCTAGCAACTAGTCTTGCAGCATTTGATGGACCTTTGTAAAACTTGGTATATATTATAATGATCATGCACATATCAACAAATCACTGTGCTCCTGCAGTTTTTGTTAACAGTTATTGCACTTTTTACTTGGATCTGGATGTTACAAAATGTTGACAAAATAATTGCATGCAACTACTCTTGCAGTTTCCAATGGATTGCTGTAAAACTTACTACATATTATCATCATCAGAAGAAGACACGCAATCTTACAGTTCATTGTGCTTGAACTATTTTTGGAATAATTATGCTCTTTATTGACTATATTGTTTTTGTGTTTTTTCTGTTGGTTTTTACTATAATTTTGACACATTAATGGCTGTATCATGACGAGGAAATGGGAGCAAAGTGTCTTTTTTCCAAGGATACATAGAGGCAGCCGACCTGGGCTGACAAAGTTTTGGGTATTGAACCTGTGACCCTTGGATTATAAGTCCAGCGCTGTACCAACTGAGCTAATGTAACTAAAGATTCAACTATAGATTCAAGTCCATCATGGAGAGAGGGGAGGGATCATGGAGAGAGGGGAGGGATGCTGGAGTATATTGCTCACCATTCTTCTTGTTAAATATTTTGTATTGATATAAACATGTTGGAGTTGGAACATGAGACTGTCAGATAAACCTGTAGTTTAAATATTTGGTTTGGTATGGTGTTTTATGGCTCAGCAAAACTAGTAGGTTTGTAATGCCAAGGCAATTGAAGTAAAGAACCTTGCCCAAGGACCCACTACCTGAGCTGATTTGATGGTAGAATTTGAACCCGCACCCATTTGGTTGCATGTCCAGCATGCAAACCACTGAGCCACCAAGTTAACTGCCTCCATTAGTCACCTCTTGTGCCATACAGGAGATTGAATTGGGCCTATTCTAATTCCCCGAGCCCACAGGGAGTTGGAGTTTTAAGTCAAATAAATAGATATATTTCATGGTAAAAGAAAATGCAGTGCTCAGTTAAATGGAGGTCAGATAAAGTTTAGTGGACTGCAATATTAAATATGCTTTCTTTCAGAACTGTTTTGTGATGCTTTTTTGTGATGCATGCACTTGAAATTAAATATCAAACTACTTCCAAATACACTGTTTGCAAATCTTTCAAGGAAAATCGGAGTGAATTTGTATTTACTTTGTGGAGAATAACAATTTCTTTGCAGAATTTCCCACAACACAATATCCTATGCTTTTGAAATTTTTGCGAAATCTTAATTTTTTTACCAGCTACATGTAGGCATGTGTTTGGAACTTTTCACCCACAATGTTGCTTCCTACACTCATTTAAAACAATATATGATTTTGCCAGTTATATGGAGAAACAGGAAATCACCATATTTAGATTTTTAGGGTTTTCTACCATTATTATATTTATCTGTTTATAATACACACACACAACTGTGAACAAAATAGACCAAGATCTTGATCTGCCAGTGAATAATGTGCCTGCAGGTCTGCAGGGTTAATTACCGTATATACTCCTGTATAGTCTAGGTCCAAATGCAAACAACATACACCCTGATCTGCCGACACATTATGCACTGGCAGATCAGGGTCTGTGTTGTTTGTTCTACTGATTAGTCCTTACAAACTGCATAGACCCAGATCTGCCGGTGCATTATGCGACAGCAGATCTGGGTCTATGCAGTTTGCAGTTGGTATTGACTTATAAGCGAGTATAGATGGTAATACTATTCATTATGCTTCTGATTGCAATTGAATGGCTTAACCCTGATATGCTGGTGCATTATGTTATGGCAGATTTGCGTCTATGCTCTTTTTCAGGTGTTTATACATCGTACAGGGTACTATTATCAGTCTTCTTCTCCAAGCAATATAGGATGTGGAAATGCTGAGTATTACAGGATGCCATCTTTGTAATCTATTTCACTCTTCTCAATGAATGGGGCATGTAGAGGGAGTAGAAGTACTTTGTTGATATATTTTGTAGAGAGCTTGTGTAACAATATGAAATTAAATTCTACTTGATGTTGGACAGTTTTTCAAATATGTCCCCAAAATATTGGTCAGTGCTAACTTAAAAGTACAAAATAACAGTTTAAGACTTGTAAAATGGCTTATATATGTATTTATGAAAACAATTAATTTAAGTATTAAATTTATATTGGTCCATATGCATTTAATCACAAATTCTGTTTCTACTAAATAACTTTTGAAATATCATTTAGTTTCAAAAGAATGTCACTATACAAAAGAATAAAATTTCATCATGAAACGTTTCAAAAATAAAGAATACCCTTTGGATAGATCAGGTGATACAAAAATTTGAAAAGTTTTTTTTTATCCTATTGGAAGGATTTATTGCCAAAGCTTATGTGGAGAAAAGTATTCATGTAAGTTAATCTTAGAAGAACTGGTTTTGTAAAATTTTGGAACTCAGATGTTAAATTTATTATTGGGATAAAATTAATAACAACAGATGCAGCACTCTCCATGTATGTGTAAGACTGACTTGCTGCTGACTGTTATATACACTCCAGAACCAAGTAGGCAGGATGCAAAAACAAATTGGCAAGCTAATTAATGAGTAGGTTAAATTAGCTGCCCAGAGGGAGACACCTTTGACTATCAAAAGACATTAACAAGCCATTACTGCCAAACCTATTTCTTTAAGTAAAAGTGTACAGACACCTGAAGTGTTGCCTGAAGAAAACCCAATGCAGTTTTCCAATTCTGCCACTGACTCAGTCAGAATTGATAAAGTTAAGATTGATAAAGAACCATGTAGATAAACTACATCCATGCAAAGAAAAATAACACTTTGCATTCTACCACCAGGGATAACATTCTCCTTATACATGTACATGTAGGATGTTCCATTTTACATGGAATTAACAGCAGAGAGCTGAGGCACTGTGTAAGAAAGCATGCCTTTCAGGTGCTAAAATAGAGACAATACTGTAGGATATAAAAATGTATGACCTCCAAGTTTACCAAAATAGTCCTCTATATTGGAGGTAACAATGCCAGTCAGAAGGGACTGACCTTGAACTTTTTGATGAACTATATAACAAATTACTGACACACATCCATAAGCAAAATCAAAACTGTCATGTTGCACTATGTGAGATGGCCCCCGGGGTGGGGAGATTGTGATGTGTGGGATACCAATGAGGTCATATGAAGACTGGGGAGTGTGATATTGTTTATAACTACATGAGTTTCTTGGATAGCAATGGTCAAGTGATACAACATTTATTTGGAAAAAGATACACTATCCACCTGTCTCCAAAAGGGGTAGAAAAGCTGGCAAAAAATATAGATGCAGTCATTCATGTAGTCTGGTCTTATAGCCACAGTACAAACTTCAACAGTCACTCTAAACCCAATGTAGGTCAAAATAGGTATAGACCAGAGGTTCTCAAACTGTGGTCCCATGGTCTGTGAGCTCCATTCATATCCTATATGAAACATTGTCTTTAATAGTCAAGTGGTCCGCAAACAACAAAAAT
Organism: Margaritifera margaritifera; assembly: GCA_029931535.1. Taxonomy (NCBI): domain Eukaryota; kingdom Metazoa; phylum Mollusca; class Bivalvia; order Unionida; family Margaritiferidae; genus Margaritifera; species Margaritifera margaritifera. Next base: position 1,582,312 of record JAQPZY010001649.1, on the reverse strand, counting down.
TTGAGAACCACTGCTATAGACACTATGGTCAGCCCCATCAATACAATCAGTACACCCAGGGATGTGAATGATCTGTGGTAAGACCAAACATTCAGCACAGGAATGCAGGCACAGACAGACAATTCAATGCTTTCAGTGTGGTGGCTTTGGACACAAAGCCAAAGATCATGATAGATTTAGCGAATAAACTTTTAAGACTACAAAAGAGGGCATGCCATTTAATTCCAGATCAATGTATAGACAATTTTCTAGATGCAATGAATTATATAAAACTTTTACCAATACATGTAAGAATATTTCTTAAAAAGGCAAATTTATGCATAAAGTATCCAGAAAAGCCATTCCTGTCTACGTCAGCAATATCTTTCACCAAAAACATGCTGATGGTACTCCGAATTTAAGGTCTGTTAGAAGTAATGGAACTACATTCCCCGTGACATAAGGCAGGCTCCTAGCATTTCTTCTTTTCATAATCAATGTCTTGAATAGATGAAATCTTAAGACACTCGAACAGGCCCAAGTAATATAAATACCTCCTGCTTTTCTATGCTTGCACATCTTTTTCACATATGAATTTTTCAATACAGTATGATATGTTATATATGTTTATGTGTTCACTGATGCTTGTGCATATGTTATGGGCTTGAAACTTTGATTTTGAGAATAACTCAACTGTTTAGTGTCAAATCAAATGTATCACATTGTACTGTATATACTGTATATATTGTAAATAACAGAGGGCCTCAAGGTAGCTTAGTTCTGTAACTAAATGAGTTACCTTCTCTAAATAAAGTAATTATTATTATTATTATTATTATTCTTTGCAAGTTTTACATGTACAGTGAACATTCGTATAGGGTACATAAGTGAAGTAGAAAGGTTTGTTTTATCATGTTTCCTGAAATTAAAACTGCTTCATTAAGAGATTTTTCAGTTCTACCTCTGACACTAATGCCACCGACAACTTCACCTCTGTCCAATTCATTGCTCAGTCAGTTTCATATGCTAATTCCATTATTATGAGTAAATTGGAGGAAGAATCAGAATTTGTGGAAAAAGAAATTAAGTGATACAGCACTCCATCATTATAATGCTGTCCATGGGAACCACAGAGTATACTGCCTTATAGTGAGACCACCTTATAATGAAGTATATGATACATTATTCCCTCATTATAACACTCTCCATGGGAGCCACATAGTATACTTCCTTATAGTGAGACCACCTTATAATGAAGTATATGATAAAGTACTCCCTCAGTACAACACTCTCCATGGGAGCCACATATTATACTGCTTTATAGTGAGACCACCTTATAATGAAGGCTATGATACAGTACTCCCTCAGTATAACACTCTCCATGGGAGCCACATAGTATATTCCCTTATAGTGAGACCACCTCATAATGAAGTATATGATAGTTCTCCCTCATTATAACACTCTCCATGGGAGCCACATAGTATACTGCTTTATAGTGAGACCACCTTATAATGAAGTATATGATACAGTACTCACTCATTATAACACTCTCCATGGGAGCCACATAGTATACTGCTTTATAGTGAAACTGCCTTATAATGAAGTACATACTACATATAATTCCACTACTGAATAATGAAATGGATCCATGATCATACATGCCTTATAACGGGAACTTTATTGTTATGAGGGCCTTATAGTGAGGGAATTATGTACTCTGTCAGAAAATAAAAGAAAAAATGAATATCTCAATTGAGGGAAATAATTAAAGCAATACAAGCAGCCAAACATGTATTAAACTTAAGTTTTCAACACTCATCCTACTAGAAGGGTTCAGACAGTAGTAAATTCTAATTTAGCTGAAACTTGTATGTGCTAAATTTGGCATCCAGCTGTGCTTTGTAGGTGAAACCACAGCCACCTGGTTCTTTTTATAATGTATGTACCTGTGTAAATTAATGCATATCCAGCTGAAATATAGTTTAAGCCCTTATCTGCCAGCTCAGTATGTACCCACAGACACCAGGGTTTACACTTTCTGTTTAAAATCACAAGTAAAATGGACAGTGGAGACCATGGAGCAGTTGTAGCTAAGTTGGTAGAGTGAAGACTTGTAATCCAATGGTCATGGGTTTCATGGAGAACGAAATGTACACCAACCTGTAAATTGTGTTGTGTTTTCATATTGCTTGGACCCTTAATTATGTATAAAAAATATTTTTCTTCAAAATGTTCAGAATATCCTGATATTTCACTAGTGATCATCCTTGTGTGAACAAGAATTTAAAAAAAAAGTACATTAAATGTTTTTTGGCAGCTCTTTTGTTGCATCCTCTCATCAAGTTCTCAATGGTCCAAGAATGTATGATGAAAAGTTGCTAATAAATGGATCAATACTGTTCATTTTTAATTTAGACTAAGGTGCTTTGGTTCTGGACCTATCTAAAATTTTTTTAAAAATTCTCAGACCCACAGACAGAACATTTTTTTTAACCCTTGATAGTTATGAAACCATTCCAACATTTGAAAAATGATAGAAAACTTTTTCAAAAAATATCTATTAGAGTTTTTAGGTTAGTGACATTTTCATATTCATGCTGACAAATATACAGATTGCTTTGAAATGTCAATGATTCCATTTTTTTTAACACATTGCATGGAAGATCCAAAAATTCAAATTCATTAAAACAGTCCAATCATGGACATTTCAAAACTATCTATTATTGGATTCTTTTGAAGCATTTGAATATCCTACAATTTAGAATCGTAAAAAATTGTGCAGTATTTTTTGCTTGTTTACTATAGCACAGAACAGGGCGTATAAATTCCTTTATGAATGATTAGCCATGATACCAATGTAGCTGGCAGTAGGGATGGTAATGGACTTTCTTATCAACTACTGGAACTTGAAGGTCTATTTTTGCAAAGAAATGTACTGCTAGATGCAAATAAACCTTACCCAAACTGAAATTTGTATCCACTGCTATTACCACAAATGAACTCCGAATTTTTTGTTCTTCATAAAGTTTGTTGCCCCATGGCAAATCAATCTGTGCAAGTACAGTGCTCTCTCCTTATATCGGAAGCCATGGTACTCAGTTGGTAGAGCATTGGACTAATAATCCAAGGTTAGCAGGTTCAGTACCTGCCCAAGCCAGCCCTAGTCAGCTACTTCAGTATGTCCTTGGGAAAGGCACTCAACACCCATTTCCACAGCATGATATAGCAAATAAGAAAGTGCCATTAAAATCCAACAGCCAACCAACAAACCATCGTTCTCTGTAATGCTGTTCATGAAAGCCAAACAAGTGACCCACATTCTGCCATATATACTCACGTATAAGCCAAGTCCAAATGCCAACAACATAGACCCTGATCTGCTGTCACATAATGCGCCAGCAGATCAGGGTCTATGTTGTTTGTTCTACTGATTAGTCCTTCCAAACTGCATAGACCCAGATCTGCCAGCGCATTATGCGATGGCAGATCTGGGTCTATGCAGTTTACAGTTGGTATAAGCTTATATGTGAGTATATACAGTAAGAGTATGTTCTAAAATGGCTGTGTCCTAATGTATTAAAACAAACAATAATAGATCATGTGAAATTACATTATAATTGTTTCTTATGAGCCAAGAACTAAAATAAAGTCAAGTATATTAAGTAGCAATGATGAAACAAAATTTGACCAATTTTGTGGTATCCATGAACACACCCACATTATAAGAGGTGCAGTGGTATACTGAGTGGCTTTATAGTGAGAGCTCACTCTATCAGATTTTTCTTATTAAGATGAGAGTCTTCCTGTATGTTTGCATAGACTTTTTGTTTGACAACAAGATCTAAAATTGACATCCAAGTTTCATTATCAGTCAATAAATAACTGTTTCCTTGGTAATAGAGACTTCAAACCATGGGATATAGTTGGGGTGGTTTGCAGATATGCAAAAGCGATTTAAAAATTTGGAAACAGCCCCAGGGGATGGGGAGTATTGTTTTTCATAAATTCCAAGCAACTTCCAATTATAAGATTACCCTATCATTGAATTGGTGTGTGCATATATGTGTGTGTGTTATTATCAACACAAGTGTCAACATATGTCAGATAGGGGATTGAATGGCACCACTGGATCATGCCCTGGGGGCATGCAGTTGTGGATCCTGTATCACAACTTAGAAATTATTGAGATCCCCACCCAATAATTCTATATTTACTTATTAGGCATGTAAAGAAATCAGATATGGAACTGACTTTTGCCCATGGTTTTATAATTACCCCAAGGGATTTTGCTGAGCTTGAGAAAAGAAATAAACACATGCAAAAGACATTGGACCAAGGGTCAATTACCACCCCAAGGATTTTGCACCTGGATCATAACTTGGAAACTATTGAGATCCCCACCCGATAACCACGTATGCTCTTACTGGACATGGAAAAACTAATTCAAAGATGAAACTGATATTGGCCCTTGAGTATGTTCTTACCTCCTGGTACTAGACCCTAGGGGCACAGTTTTGGGGGTGGGTGGGACAAAGTGGGGGAGTGCTGGGATAAGTGTTTTGCAAACACTCTTGTTATTTTACTTTTGACTCAATAGAGGTGGAGATATATACTAATCCATGTGTCCGTCCTTCTGTCCAGCACAATCTCATTAGTACAACTAGTCCTGCAGTTTTTGATGGATTGCTGTGAAACTTGGTAAGTGTTATAGTCATTACCTGAAGAAGCACATATCAACAAATCACTTTGCTCCTACAATTTGTGTTCGAGTTATTGCCCTTTTGTCTTGTGGCATGACACAATCTCATTAGCGCAACTAGTCCTGCAGTTTTTGATGAATTGCCATGAAAGTTGATATATATTATGGTCATCACCTAAAGATGCACGTTTCAACAACTCACTTTCCTCCTGCCATATTTGTTAGAGTTATTGCCCATAATGTCTTGTAGCTTAATGCCTTGTGTAACAACCTCGTTAGTGCCACTAGTCCCTTAGTTTTTGATAGATTGCCATGAAACTTGGTAAATACTATGGTCATCACCTGAAGATGCACATACCAACAAATCACTATGCTTGCACAAATTGTTTTAGAGTTATTGCCCTTTTTGTCCTGTAGCTAAATATAGTGTAAGACACTATCTTGTGAAGGCAACTAATGTCTCGCAGTTTTTTATGGAATGCTGTGAAACTTGGTATGTATAATGGGCATCATCTAAATATGTGTATTTTGACAAATCTTTGTGCTCAGTTGATTTTTGTAGGAGTTATTACCAATTTTGACTTACAGCTGGATGCAGTGTATGACAGAATTTTGTGAATGCAAATACTCTTGCAGTGGATTGCTATGAAACTAAGTACATATTATGGTCATCATCAGAAGATATTCATGTTGATGAATCACGGTATTGTATTTTCAGAAGAGTTATGCCCATTTTTTGACTAGTGACTCATCTCCATTATGGGGAGGGGGTGAGGTTCGGGAGAGGCAGATGTATATTTATGTCAACAAATTGTTCACCATTCCTCTAGTTTTCTGTAAATAATGGTTCAGAACTTTATTTTATGTACAATAGCCACTATTAATTAATTCATTTGTACAGTTAATTGTGTTGCTTCTGAACTTTTACATTTTCTTTTCCGAATATATAATTCGAGGGACAGAAAAACATATTTAGGCCATTCAAGACATACTGGTCCTTATTGATGAAAATATGAAATGTTTATTTTTTTGTTTTTTTATAATATAACCTAACAAAGTAGCATTTATATTCATGATTTTTAAAGCCACTTTCCTCTATTCTGTTCTTTGTTTTCACAATATTTCATATTCTAAAAAATTTTAATTATAATTAAATTCATGCCATCATGTTTTACATTATCATCTAGTTCACTACATCAGCCTGATACAACCGTTCAGCTTGGGACAGTTCATTTTAACAGATAGAAGAATGCAATTATTTATATGAATCATGATAGGTTGAAAGTTATAAAGGAGTAGGACAAATTGAAATGTATTGGGGTCTGTCTCAGCCACTCTGAGAATTCCACAACCTTTTTTTTTTCTTCTGAAATTTCACTTGCTTTTTACAAATAAATCAAAAGATTTTTATTATTTTTAGTTAAGGCATTATTTTCATATATCAATGTCTCAAAGGAAGTGATTGTATGAAACTAAAAAATCTGATGCAATATTTAATTTTAAGTCATATAAACTTATAAACTTTCAAATGATTTAATTTATTAAATTTATTAATGAAAGTCTGCCTTAAAACATGACCATAATGCAGTATTTGTACATCGCTTGAATTTTTGTGTTCATATCATGACCAAGTTACTTGACAGGGAAAGAATTTTTTATATGGTTTTCTCTATATGATTTCAAATAGGTAATCTTTCATATACCACTAATTAACTGCTGAGAACCAGTCTTTTCTCCAAGATGTTCGATTGCATGATTCCATGTTAAATTTAGGAAATCACCCCCCACCCCCCAACTTAATAATGAGTGAGTATGTTAAAATGGTGTGCAATTTGCCATAGTCCCAACAAGACTTACTGTATATACTCGCGTATATCCGAGTCCAAATTCAAACAACATAGACCCTGATCTGCTGTCGCATAATGCACCAGCAGATCAGGGTCTATGATGTTTGTTCTACTGATTAGTCCTTACAAACTGCATAGACCCAGATATGCCGGCGCATAATGTGATGGGAGATCTGGGTCTATGCAGTTTTCAGTTTGTATTGGATTATACATGAGTATATACGGTACTTAACTAAAGTTTTCTTACCTCTTTTAGTCCTAATTGTTCTTCAGGCCTAGACTATCATAGCCAGAGAGTTGCTATGGTTGCAGTTAGTTAGGCATATGCTTTCATCAAATGAGTGTTAAAAGCTTACTTGTGTAGGTTTACTTGCCAAATTTTTCACAATTGTAGGATAAATTTCCTTTTACAGATAAGTAGAGGATATCAATAATTTTGAATTAGATATAATGAAATACTTCCTTAGTGAAGTGGAAACATTGTATTGTCACTTGTTTCCTTATATCTATTAAAAAAAAGTAGATTTTCTGTTTATTATATATTTTGAAGTCAAAATCCATCAATTTGCATGGATATTTTTCCATTCTGTGCCAATGCATCAATGAAAAGATGTTCCAGAATTTTACAATAATTTAGGACCATGACTTTTTAAAAATTTAACTCCATATATATAATGCTTCAAATTGTGTACTGGTATTTTGTGAAATTTTAATAACTTTTCATACGAAAATGAAGAGATTTTTATTTTATTTAATACATTTCTTGTCTGGATTGATACAATGAATATTGTTGGGGTGGGAGTGCTGTAGACTCATCACAGAGTGGTTGTATCCAACAGACCTCATAGTTTAACATTTTAAACTCATTAATCCCGGGAGATTCTTTTCATTTTTGCGTGAAATGGGGATAGGACACACATTTTTGGGGTTACTTCTGAATGCAGCAAAACACATCAGCTTAAGAAAGTTTTTTGTTTAGCCGGATGCTTAGGGGTATCAGAAACATTGTTTTTGACTGGCTATTATGCTCGTGCATGTGCAGAAAGGTAAAAGTTCGAATTTTTTTTCTTTTTCTTTTTCGTACTGAACCCCTGATTTATGTGTCCTGGCCCCTTTTTACTCCAAATCTCAAACTTATCCTACTTTTTGCAAAGGTTCATCTGTCTGTGTGCAGTTCGGACCTGTCTGCTTTAGATCTAAGGCCAAAAAGTCTAAAATCTGGACACAAACTCCGGTTCCCAAAAAATGTAATTTTTTTTCTGTATTTTTTAATGCGAGTAGAAAGTCGACATTATTTGGTATCATTGTAGAGCTACATATGTCTACTTTCCTGCAATACCATCCACTTTAGTTTATCTTAAATGACGTTGATGTTACAGAGCTCGGAAGTAGGGTACAACCTCATGACGCATAAACGTGGTTAAATGAGTTAAACAAAAGATTTTAAAGAATTGTCAGTTCATCTACAAGGATTTGGTTTCATATTTTATTAATTTCTGCATTCAGACACGTACCCCCCCCCCCCCAAAAAAAAAAAAAAAAATTCTACCATTTGTCTCAGAATACAACAGGTACTGTGTGGATGACATAGAATATCATATAGAAACAGGTCATTCAAGTTCAGTCACTAACAATTTGCTAGATTCATGTGGAAAAAATTTATTTAAAAAAGTGAATACTTCAAACCAATGTTTTGTTGTCAGGAGTTTGTTTTTAGGTATTTTTTGTATGGCATCCCTTCATTGTTACATAAAAGTACAGTTTTTACATATTTTAAGATCTGTTCATCCTCATGGAGAGAGAGAGAGAGAGAGAGAGAGAGAGAGAGAGAGAGAGAGAGAGAGAGAGAGAGAGAGAGAGAGAGAGAGAGAGAGAAAAGAAGAAGAAGAAGAATGCAATAGGCCTAAATATGGAAATATAAATTTGAACAACATACATAAGAACAGATATATTTCCTAAACAGGAAAAGAAAGTAGTTCTAAAAGTGATATCACCACTGGCAATAAAAGTAGTATCGTTACTGTGACAATATCCATTTTCTCCCACTGATACAATTCAGTATCTCATTATGAAATATATCATAAATTCAGTTATGTACACATTAAAATATATAAAAACAAAGTGAGAATAAAATCCATTACAGGTTTTCCTGGTCTTTTTCATCTGTTAGGTTAATGCTTATTTATCATAGTGTACTCTAAATGCTTGCATTTATGCCCATATAATGTACACAAAAGTCAGGGTATCATACCAAGGATATTTACCTATTTTCTACTACTGCTACTACTAATACTATTAATACTACATGTACTACTACTGCTACTACTAATACTATTAATACTACATGTACTACTACTGCCACTACTAATACTATTAATACTACATGTACTACTACTGCTACTACTAATACTATTAATACTACATGTACTACTACTGCCACTACTAATACTATTAATACTACATGTACTACTACTGCTACTACTAATACTATTAATACTACATGTACTACTACTGCTACTACTAATACTATTAATACTACATGTACTACTACTGCTACTACTAATACTATTAATACTACATGTACTACTACTGCTACTACTAATACTATTAATACTACATGTACTACTACTGCTACTACTAATACTATTAATACTACATGTACTACTACTGCTACTACTAATACTATTAATACTACATGTACTACTACTGCTACTATTAATACTATTAATACTACATGTACTACTACTGCTACTACTAATACTATTAATACTACATGTACTACTACTGCTACTAAAGTCTTTATTTTCAGAACATAACCCAAATAGTTTACAAACTTGTCCCCTTTTAGGCCGTCTATTATATACAAATATTGTCCCCTTTTAGGCCGTCTATTATATACAAATATTGTCCCCTTTTAGGCCGTCTATTATATACAAAACTTGTCCCCTTTTAGGCCGTCTATTATATACAAATATTGTCCCCTTTTAGGCCATCTATTATATACAAATATTGTCCCCTTTTAGGCCGTCTATTATATACAAATATTGTCCCCTTTTAGGCCGTCTATTATATACAAATATTGTCCCCTTTTAGGCCATCTATTATATACAAATATTGTCCCCTTTTAGGCCGTCTATTATATACAAATATTGTCCCCTTTTAGGCCGTCTATTATATACAAATATTGAGAAGTAAATATACAATGATGTATTATAGCACAGTTATTCACAATATAATTTCATCAAAGAGAGAAACTGAAGGAGGGGAAAAGAAAACATGACAGCAAGATATTATGTCAAAAATTAGAAAAGGTAAGAAAATATTGGAGAACGAAAAAATGTACTTACTAATTATATAGATGTATCATGTAGCCATTTCTTATTCTTTGATAAAAACTATTTCATAAAGGCGCTTCTTTCACATATTTAGTCCAATCAGTGAGCCAGAATATACAAAACATTTCTTAAATAATTCTTTGTGTGTTTTGGGGATTTTATAATTATTACTTAACAAAGACCATAAAAAGGCCGAATTTGGATTTGCTTGTTGCTGCTGTACCATAGTTAGACGCCATGTGAGACTGAAGTCTTTTGAAGTGAACTCAGTTAAGTAACTTTATGATGTACCAGCAGAGAAAATCTTAAACTTTTTTGAGGGAATGCTGTTTATATAAAAAAAAATTACCCTATACTTTCAGGATTTTATATTTTTTACCTTAATATTTTATTGCAAATACATTTTACAAAATTTTAACATCTGTACCATTTATCTTTTATCTTGTAGGACTTGTATTTATGTTTGTTTCTGGAAGGGTTCATCATCCTCAAGGTTTTTGCAATTCTTTATATTTACATTTTTATAACTTTACCTTTAATTGGCACCACATAGCCATTATTGTGGTAACATGCTATTAAACCCTAAATATACATTGACCATAGTTAGGAGATGCTGAGAATCCCCTTAATTTGGAATTTAATATACAACTTTAGACTTTCTCTTATAATATCCTTTCTCTGATTGAAAGTATTCCTAGTTGATCCATTGCATGAATAAAATCTGTATAATTTTCACCTAGGATAATCCTAAGTACACTTTTCTGAGGTCTGAACATGTGAGATAAGTTTGACAACAGTTTCCCCATACTACATTACAACAGTGATTATTGTAATATGGTATGGTGAAACTGTTGCCAAACTTATCTAAGATGTTCAGATTCCAGAAATATGAGAAATAGGGAGGAACTGTTTAACCTTGGATAGCAACCAGAGTGTAGAGGAGACTTTTTACATTACATGTCTAATATGTTTATTCCATCTTAGGTTCTTATCAACATGCATACAGAAAACCTTATCATGTGTAACAACTTGAAATAAAGTATTCTTGTAAGAAAGATCCAGTGTTGCATTAGAGAATCTTGATCTTCTATAGTCTGTGATGTATTTAGAATCATTACATTCTGTTTAAACCAAGTTTCAAAATCATCCTTGCAAATTATTTTCTAGGACAGCTACAAAGACCTGTGCATCAGAGAGTGTGGTAGTATCATATGTTGTAAAGTGGAAAATCATTAATAAAGATTAGAAACAGGAGGGAAACTGGTATTGAACCCTGCAGAACACTATATTGTACAAGTTGATCACTTGAGAGCACCCCATTTACTGTGACTTTTTGATACCTCTCTCAGATATAATATGAAAACCATTTTGTAGCTGTCTGTCCAGATATATAAATTGGTAGTTTCTTTATAAGAATTTGATGGTTTAATAAGTCAAATGTTTTTCTAGAAGACAGTTCCAACAATCTTTCTTTCATCTAGGGTTTTCAGCTATTTTTCTACCATTTCTATTCAACCATTTCACAAGAATGATTTGGTCAGAATCCTAACTGGTTTATGTGAAATAGGTTGTTGCTTGCAGAGAAATCCATTAGACAGTCGTGTGCATGTTTTTCTTTTAATTTGGAAAAGATTGATAGAATTGAAATTGGTCAATAACAAATTAACATCAGTCATAGATCCAGTTTTGTGGATTGGGATGATTTTAGCTACCTTCTATATGTTGAGGAACTGCCTATTGTTGAACTATCAGATTAATAAGGTCTGTAATACCTTCTGCTATGCCAAAACAGACTTTTTCAAAAGGCTTGGGCCAATTTGATCCAGTCCCATTGGTTTGGCAAGTCAAGTTCAGAGAGACATTTGAGTACATAATCTATTTGAATTAAAAAAATTTCGAACATTGCTTCAGGGGATATTATGTTCATACAGTATGACTTAAGCACATAAGAAATTTGTATCTGTTGATGGTTCTTTTAATTTGGCAGAAATTGTTTTGAAAAAGTCATTAAAAAACATATCAGCTATCAAATAAGAATCAGTGATATCATATCCTTCTTGTAAAATTGTTTTAACATTACTAAATTTATCACTTTTACCTGACCAGATTTTTATTGAACATTTTCCAGATAACTACAGGATCTCTCTTTCAACTATAATTCTATTGACAGTAATTTTTTTTTATAGCTTTTTGAATGAGTTTTGTAACTTGTAATATCTCTCATTTTCCCTAGCCTTAGCTCTGTCTCTAGTTTTCATAGCATCTGCAATATTAGTCATCAATCATTTTGGTTGGTGTGATTACTTCACCCTTAGAGTTTCCAGGTGAGTTTATGGTATTGCCCTGCATCATCTGTTGTTATTTGTCTGTCCATCAACAATTGCTGGTAACAACTCTGGAGTCCAGATTCATTCAAACTTGAAATACAGGTTATAGCATGAAAATTTCAGATAAGTTTAAAAAAAGAGCGAGATCCATGTCTAATAATGAGATGATTTTGCTTCTGATTGGCTAATCTTGTTAACACTCTGGAGGCCATATTTCTGATTCAGTTTTGATTAAATTTGGAGTATTTGCTTACATTATTAAGATCATGGATGGGTTTGATCTTGTAGTTTATTGGCTGACCTTGTTACCACTCTGGAGGCCAGATTTCTTGTATGATTTTGATCAAACTTGAAATCTGGGCTTCTATTATCAGGCTCTTTGAGATCAATAATGAGCGAGATCCACACATAATAATAATGGTGGCAATATTGAGGGTTAGTCATTTTCATTTAGGACCAACTAGACACCATAAGAACTCTTCTGATGAAAACCAGATGTCAAAATGACTTCCCATTTAAGATGAGTAGCAAAATCAAGATTTTCAAGATGGTCACATATTGGATATCAGATCAGCACCGTTTTAATTTAGGATCAAGAAAACAGTGTTAGAAGCCTTTTAAAGAAAACCCCATGCTGATATGCACATTCATTGAGAAGAAGTAGTGATAACAAGATTTTCAAGCTGGCCACTGTGGCAGCCATATTGGACATCAGATCAGCACCATTTAAATTTAAGACTAACTGGACATCATAAGAAGTTTTCTAGTGAAAAAAACATGTCAGTATGACTTTCAATTTAGGAGGAGTAGTGATAGCAAGATTTTCAAGATGGCCACTGTGATGGCCATATTGGACCTCACCATTTTTTTCATTTGGGACCAACTAGACATGATAAGAAGTCATTTGGTGAAAACCCCATGTCAAAATGACTTTCCATTCAGGGGGAGTAACAACAGCAAGATTTTCAAGATGGTTGCCGTGTTGTCCATATTGGATGTTAGATTGGCACAATTTTCATTTAGGACCAACAAGATATCATAGGAAGTCTTGTAGTGAAAACCTCATGTTGATATGACCATCCATTCAGGATGAGTAGCAATAGCAAGATTCTCAAGATGGCCACTGTGGTAGCCATATTGGATGTCAAATCAGCATCATTTTCATTTAAAACCAACTGGACATGATAAGAAGTCTTTTGGTCAAAACCTCACATTGATATGACTTCCTGTTCAGGTGGAGTTGTCATAACAAAATTTTCAGGATGGCTGCCATGGTGGCCATACTGGATTTCAGATCGGCACCATTTTTATTTAGGACCAGCTAGATATCATAAGAAGTCTTTTTGTGAAAACCCAATGTTGATATGACCATCCTTGTATGAGAGGCAATAACAAGATTTTCAAGATGGCACCTGTGTGGTGGCCATATTGGACATCAGATTGGCACCATTTTCATTTAGAACCAAATAAACATCATTTAAACCCCAAATAGATATCATAAGAAGTCTTTCAGTGAAAACCCCATGTTGATATGAGTCTATTTGATTCAATTAGGATTTTATCTAATTAGATTTCTTATGATACTTAAATTGATTTAGAAGGTGAACTTGGGATTGTTATAGTACAACTGTTTTGTCCCTCGTGGCCATTTAATTCAATGAGGTTTTACTACCATGGAGAATCATGGTAGTTCCTAGTTACATTTTCCCATTTTGCCTATTGCTAATGTATATATGCCACCTTTGTGCTGCAGGTCTCCCTCATTACAGGTAGTGGGGGCCCATAACTGTTGACCATGTTATATACCGAACTGCAGTATAGTTAGATCAACATTATGTACCAAACCGCAGTGTAGCAAGAACCATGTATGTACTGAATTACAGTATAGTGGGAAAGATCTAATTTTGTCAGATGTTTTATAAAGGAAATAAAGATGTACTAGCCTTCATGTTCTTTTGTTTCAATCCATATTGTTATAACTTTTGATAAACAATTCAAATACTACGGTTTAATTTTGGTCATGGGGTCCATAGTGGTACTGTGTTATATCTGAAATCACATTGAAACAAATAATCATTTTATGAAGGAGAGCTTTAGTTCTGACCTACAATATCAAAATCTCATGCTTATCCCCACAACATACCTCTGTTCATTTGTCTGTCCATAACCACATCTAATAAGTGTCTTGTGGAAATTGACAAAACTGGTTATCGTAGATACTCGTGTATAAGCCAAGTCCAAATGCAAATAACATAGACCCTGATCTGTCGTCACATAATACGCCGGCAGATCAGGGTCTATGTTGTTTGTTCTATTGATTAGTCCTTGTATCGGCTTATATGCAAGTATATATACAGTAGTTATCTTGTCCATTTGGTGGGGGGTCAGAGGTCAAAGGCACCAAGAATTTCAACAGCACAGCCATTTTAAAATATTTTTTTACCAAACATAATCTATGCAGTCAAAGCAAGAATAAAAATCATGTGAAATGGATTTAGGGTTATTAACCTTGGGTTTCTGTTCAGGGTTGGGGGAGGTGGAGGGGCACAGGCAATAATATGCAGAAAGCATGGGGATTTGTTTTTGTTGATGATAAGCCATTGAAGTTGCTCAGGCTGAGTATTGCAGTTATATACTATATATTCAAGTTCACAATAATAAACCAATGTACCATTGGGAGAACAAGACATATTTAAGTGCCTAATTCAAGATAGCAGGCTTTTACCTTGCTTGGTGGATTTGTTCTGAAACTTCTGTTTCAATGACTAAACCACTGCTGTTATCTTGACTGAGAAGAAAGCAAATTATAAAGAATAGTGATCTATGAGTCAAACCTAATTTATGATATATAAGGGACATAATATTGTCTTCTCTTGATGATTCTTTGTTAGTATAAAAGCGTTAGTTTACAATTTAATCTTGTTTAACTGATTTCACTTTAGTGCCCTATTTTACAAAGTCATCATGCAGATTTTAGTATCACATTGTTTGGCCCTCCATTAGCAATTTGATTTCCACAACATAACTTACTGGGAATACCATATATACTTGTGTATAAGCAAATACCAACTGCAAACTGCATAGACCCAGATCTGCCATTGCATAATGCGCTTGCAGATCTGGGTCTGTGTAGCTTGTGAGGACTAATCAGTAAAACAAACAACATGGATCCTGATCTGCCGGCAGATTATGCAATGGCAGATCAGGATCTATGTTGTTTTTCATTTGGACCTGGTTTATACACGAGTATAGATAGTAAGTGAAATTTCAGCCAAATTGAGTAAACAGCCTTATATTGCTGAGATCACAATCTGTTCGATCATTCAGCTTTCTGTGTCATCATTTAAAGAAGTTATGGCCCCAGATTACCCCTCTTTCTAACTTTGGTGTCTGCAGCACAATTTTCCAAGAATTTTTGGGTTTCAACCAAATTTGGCATGCAGACTTGATTGGGATGAGACTTTAAATGAGTTTTGAAATCCAGCATTCTACATCATCATGTACAAGAGTGCCCATTCTCCTGTTTCATGTTTCCACAACATGTCTTTATGAAGGATTATTGGATATTTATTTATCCTTCAGCTTGAAATTGATGAGCTCATGAATGAGTTTTCAGCTTTCTACTTTATCATTCTGAGGTGGTCCCTGATCACCCAGCCTCATAAACTTTGGTTTTTGCAGCATAATCTTACCCCCAAGGATTGTTGGATCTCGACAATATTAGTATGCAGATTTATATTAAAAAGAACTCACATGGGTTTGATTTCCAGCTTTCTGTATCATGATTTAGAGGAGTTATTGCCCTTGACTTTGGTTTCGACTTTACCTCATCAAGTTTCATAGTAATGACCCAGTATTGTTGGATACTTCTTGCTTCCACAAAGTTCCTCAGTTTAAGACCTTATTGAGCAAATTGTAGCAAGCAGGGCCCTTGTGATAGGAACAATTTATTGAAAAGTTATTCAAACTTAATTTTCCTATTTATACAACAATTATATTTGTTCAACATTCTTATGGTAATGATTTGTGTCTTTTAATGAGATGAGACTGTACATTATAAATATAACATCTACACTCTTAATAAAGTACAAATATCTTAAGTCCCATAGATCATGTTTTAATACTTATGCCTCCATACTATCTTGGGAGTGGTAAAAAGGAGTTAATTCCTCAAACTTGCTCAACTTTTTAATTTAATTTTTTGCCTTTCTTATCATTTCACAAGCTGCATTTTATCAAAACTTTTGGCTTATCAAGGCAGTTCACATAACTCAAGTAGTAACCATGCTATATATCATGGAATCCAAACATTCAAAATGTTGAAAAATCAAATATATGTAGGTTTCAAAATTGGTTTGCTTTGGTGCCAAGACATTAGATCCCAGGGGAAGTGAAATCTGGATTACCAAGTTAATTTACAGACCGTACGAACAACAACAACAACAACAACAACAACAAATCTGCAGAATTATTCAGTAATGTTCATTACTTTAGTGACACACTCAACTTTGGCATGTCTACACTTTTAAATTACAGCTTGAACAAAATTTTGATATCTTAGATCCAAGACAACGAAGGTCCTTGGAAAAATTAGATTTAGGCTCCAAGAACAGAAATAAAACAATAGCAAATTAGTAGGATTTACAAAATTAATATAAATTGATTGCTCAGGCAGTCTCATAATGGAAAGGACTTCAAAATGAAGAATGTGCATAACTGAATATTGCAAGCAAAAAGTAATTCTAATGCGTTGCAGTAAAGAATAGTCTAGACTGGTATTCCCTTGAGATTTATATGATTATGGGCAAGAACAGAAGCTCTTGAACAACCCGGTTCTTTTCCCATTATTCCATTTTGGAAACCTACCATTATGCAGTAATAATGCAATTTACTGGTGTAACAACTCCATGCATGATTATTTAAAGTCACAAATATTGGGTTTTTGTTTTATGTTTTTGTTTTGGGTTTTTTTATTTTTTTTAAAGTTTTGTTAAAAAATAATAGCTGAAAGGAGTCCTTAATCTTGACTGAAATATATTTGATTCACTTTCAGTTGCACCTTAATAACATGTCTGTACTTTATGAAGCATATATAAGGGACTGGTCTCCACTAGTAGAATAATATACAGAGTTCAATCTGTGCTGTGTTTTTGTGCAAAGGTGCAAAATTAATCATTGATGGTCCCACTCAAATATGAAAGACTTGTCCACACAGTGCAGTAGTGAAATAATCAGTGCAAATTTTGCCCATCTCTGAGTCTCTCATGTTAATTGGTTGTGAATTCAGTTCTGTACCTGCAATATGTAGAAAAGAGTTTGACTGACAGAGATTGATGCTGGTTTAACTAGATTGGTTACACTGCTCCATGTTACTAACTTCATATTTAACAAAGCAATCAATAAAGAATAACCTGTCTTGCTATATGCAAACACTTTTGCACAGAAACATGCTGGTGACCAATTTGCAGAAATTCACCCAGATCAGAATAAATCAGAGTGATACTATCCATTGGAAATTGTGTTAAGATGCTTCCTTCTCGTCATGCAATCCACCATCAGAACTTAATGAAATAAACCTTTGGTAATAAAGTCAACAGCAGTGGCAACATGGCTTGATATGATCATGCTGAGAACGTTTGTATATATCCCTCACAGGATAAAAACAGTGCAGTGAAGTAGAGGTGATTTTAAAATTATTGCACTATAGATAAATACACATGAAGTAATTCTCATTTGCATGTCATTATTAAATGTTTGCTTTGTAAAGTGATTTTGATTGCTATTCAAAACAATTTGTCAAAGTAAACAGAAGACATCAGAAATGAAAAATGACAGCAGCATACTCACTGGCACAAGAATAAAGCACCTGAATAAATATAATTCTCTGCAAAAGTAGGAGAAACTTATTAATTATCTACATTAAACCTGACTATCTTTTACAAGCAGGTCATCATATACATCTGATTTTGCTGAGAATCAGATGGTAAATAAATTTTAATGTTAATTTTTTTAAATTTAATATTATTAATTGCATTGTGTGAAATTACATAAACACAAAAAACATTTCCAAGTTTAAAAGAATAGAAACCACACAAAATAATGGCCCATCAAAACCTGACCTGACCTCATTAGAAACTATCAAGCGGTCATTGACCTCATATCATCAAATCCTAGACTGAGCCCTAAAATATGCAACTTTACTCTTAGTTTCACCACCAATGCCCTTTGGGAAATGGCAGAATATATGCCCTGGTGTCTAGCTTATTAGCTATTAACTACACATCTTTAACCCAGAACCCTGTCCAAGATTGTTGCCTTTTAGCTTAAGCTATGTAATTTAAAATTTGTATGGATTGTTCCAGACACTTGATAGTAGAATCTTGTTCTCTTCCTGGGGATGAGGCACTGCCATAAGATGACTATGGGTATATATGTACCATTGAAAAGGCACCCTTTTTTTAAATATTACCTGTCCCAGAAATCCCTTTTTTTCAGTATTACCTGTGCCAGAAATCCCTTTTTTCAGTATTACCTGTCCCAGAAATCCCTTTTTTTCAGTATTACATGTCCCAGAAATCCCTTTTTTTCAGTATTACCTGTCCCAGAAATCCCTTTTTTTCAGTATTACCTGTCCCAGAAATCCCTTTTTTTCAGTATTACCTGTCCCAGAAATCCCTTTTTTTCAGTATTACCTGTCCCAGAAATCCCTTTTTTTCAGTATTACCTGTCCCAGAAATCCCTTTTTTTCAGTATTACCTGTCCCAAAGACCCCAAATTTTCAACCAGAACAACTCGTTAGACTCCTCTGGAGCTATCTGGCACACACTGATTGTCTTCAACTCTGGCACCAAACATGTCAGTTTAGGTTTGGGTGCTTGCAGTTCCATTTGGTTTTAAATTTGAGGCATGGTCTGTGGCAAAGAAATGTTCCATATTGACCAGTGAAGTTCTGAAAGACAATTTATAATCCAACAGGGCACATACCTGCCTTTACAGTGGGGTTGTAACCATGCACCTCAACCCCAATATTCCATTTCTCTCGCAACCCTCACTTTTTCCTCCCTTTCCCCTCCTCCCCTGTGCTAGGACTAAGTTGCAGACAACATAAAAATCCATCATGTAGAAGAGCGTCCATTCCTAGTATTAGTTCGAATTTTTTAAGAGAAATATTAACAATTGTTACCATTGCTAACTTAGAGTTTAACCTTCATTTACACTTATCTCTACATCACATATGCACTCAGGCAGCTGTACCAAGACATGTGTTGTGGAAATTACAATGACTGTGCTAATATGTAACAAATCTGATAATAATACATGCATGTAAACATAGGATATAGCCTCTTTATACATCTCATTGAACCTTTGATGCCTAAATCCTGATCATCTTCAAGGATGTGTCATATACACTGATGAATCTGGTTTAAAGTCAAATGCCTATGTCAAGTTGATAAAGAACATTGTATGGAACAGGAGTTGTCATATCAAAGTCAACAAAGCCTTTGTGTATCAATGAACATATCCAAATTTAACTAAATTAAATTGGCCACGTGTTTGTGTGATTTTCATTGTGATGAAATCACTGCTCAGTATTTGTTGAGATACTCCCTGCATTTAACTGAACATGTAATTGAGAGTTACTGCCCTTTCCCATCTGTAGTATGTCTTCCGCAGTAACAGAACTTTTTGGTTATACAGAGTTTGAAGTAAAACAATGAAAAGAAGACCCATATTCATTTTAATTTTTAGATTTAGATAACGAAGTTCACAGTGTTTTCAGTATGGTTTGCTGGTGGTGGTGGTGGGTGATTAAATATCAAAGTAGACACAAAAAAAGTAGATTTGATAGCTTTATTCAACAAATATTTTAATTCTATCCAAATATATTCAGTGAATATCCAAATATGAATTAAAAATTGGTGTTCGTTTCAGATCTAATGCGTGTGTGTGTGAGGGAGATAGAGACAACATGGTTAAAGAATGTACTATTTTATTGTCAGTCAAAGTAGCCTCTGATAAGTGACCTCTCTTGAGTGGAGCATCTCAAGAGGGGGACCATTGCAGATGGCTAGTGTTTCTTGGGAATATGTATGCATTTCTTGTGAATACAAATGCATGCATTTTTAAAAAAATACAACTGTTTACATAGGAACTGCTAAACTTTATTTCAAAATGCAGATTTTATCATAGGCAACAGTAGCATAGCAAGAGATTCTGGGCTCCCTTGCAAAACTTAATTATGGGTCCCCCTCCCAAAAAAAAGAAAACAATTTGCTTGATTGGAATTTTGGTCACCCATTCCCCCCCCCCTCCCTCTGGCAATGCCATGGATAGGCAAGTTAGATTTTATGTCATGAACATGAATTAAGGTTCATTTGTCTGCCGGCCTTTTCTGAACAGTTCCCAGAGCATGTACTATTGAAACTGAAATGTAAATGAATGAGTGATCTTACAGAATTACATTCTTTTCTGTTCCTAACAATTCTGATAATTCCAAAACACAGGCTAAAGTTACAAACAACCTACATTGGATAAGATCCACATTTTGTCTCGTGTAGTATAACTATTCAAAATCTTTACAAAAATTCAAGCACACACATAAAATAAAAGATATTCTTTTTTTTCTTTTTTGTCCTTTAAACTTGTGTCTGAATAAATTCCAAAACTAAGTTGAAGAATGAACATTACTTTATTGGACAAGATTTTTTTCCACATGTATATATAATCTAACCAATCAGAAAACGTTACTCAAAACTTAAAGCATGCCCATATGACCCTATGATTAAGTTTTGTATGCCCCACCACACCAGTTGTACGGACATAGAGTATTATCCTTGTCCATCCGTACATATGTCCATCTATCACACCTTGGTTAAGTTTTGCATCTAGGTCATTTCAGGTACTGTGGCACTTCACATTTGTATTTAGTCTTGTACTTCTGTCAAGAGATTAATGTGTGATAATAGAGGTTGGTGATATCAGGTCAGATGATGTAAATTTTTGGGAAACGACTATTCCACAAGCATTCCAAATGATTCCTGGTTTCCCACTAAATCTTTATTTGTGACTTCTGAAGTCTGATACATAACTTCATGTTGCTCCAAACAGGTCTTATTCATAGTACTATGTGAAGTTATATAGTCATTATTTAGTATACAGTAGTCCATTAGTGTATACTTCTGTCTGTGAGTGTGGTAATTACCAACAGATTAGGAACTGAAATGGTTGAAGTGATAACAACTATAGCTGTTGTACAGGATATTATTACAAATAGATGTCCATGCTTATCTACTACTGGCAGATGACTTTATGAAAAGTTAAGTACCTCATCAGCTGCCATAAGTAGATACAATTTTTTTTTATGTATGGCAGTGTATAAGACCCCATTATACTGCTTGTTCTGCTTATTTCAGGATATAAGTACTACTGTTGGCAATGTGCATACTGTAAAATCATTTTTTAAAAGAATCTTCTAGCATATTTAGCCATAGGTGTATTAAATAGATGAATCCTGTCTTAATTAACACCACAAGGCCTATCCACCTCCTCCAGCTACTTTTTTGTATATATATTTTCATGTGTTATGCATGACTTTGACTTTGACAAGTGAAGACTGATAGTAGTTTTGTCTGTTTGCATGTATCAATTTACATGTGTAATTAACTAGTCTGGGTCTGTAATTTCTATGTACACATGTACATGAATGTGTGTAGTCATGTATGTGAGTTTGTACATGTGAGATGGGTAGTGATTGATTGCAGTCTGTATATATCTGTACATATATCTTGGAGGGTCTCAAGGTAAAACATTCTAAATGTATTATGTAATTAATTGAATTAACCTAGGTCAACGTCACAACCTCAGGTCATGACCCAAATCAGGGGGGTCCTCAGTAGGGTCATGAAGGGTCATCAGAAGAAATTTTTTAAATCATATCATAAGCCTGAGGGTCAGGAGGTCCTGTGGTGGTGGCCAATTTAGGGTCGCAGCAAAAAAGGTTGAGAACCACCGCCCGCCTTCGGTAAATAAAGTCTTTATTATTATTGTTATTATTATTATTATTATTATTATTATTACACCATAGTTTTTGTTGAACACACCTTATTGTCAAGCCCACCTTGGCAGAAACTTGACATAGCAATCACTTTAATGTCCATATTCATATTCATCCATCCATCCATCCATGTGTTCATCCATACATCCATCCATGTGTTCATCCATACATCCATGCATGTGTTCATCCATCCATCCATGTGTTCATCCATACATCCATCCATGTGTTCATCCACACATCCATGCATGTGTTCATCCATCCATGCATGTGTTCATCCATACATCCATCCATGTGTTCATCCATCCATCCATCCATCCATCCATGTGTTCATCCATACATCCATCCACACCCTTGAATAACCTCAAGTTTATTACTTTCCTTTTATTTCAATACCATTGTATTCAACCCTCTTTAGATTTGTAATATAGCTTCAGTATGCACTTATCTTTATCTTGTTCAAAAAGAGACTTAAATGCTGATTTATATTCTCTGTATGATATAAGATCAGCCCCTGTGTTAGTAAGTCTAAATTGCCTGAACCAATAATTCTATTTATATTTTTCACCCATTTACACTCTTTATCCCATCTTAACAAGCAAAGCTGCACAGTAAGTCTTGGAGTAATGAAATAAATTTCCCAAGGGAAAAATCTATATCTCTTTCAAGATACCTAAAAGGGTCATCTTGTATATCACAATAGGTGTCCTGAAATGGGTGAATGAAAGTTGATCTCTTGTCCACTGTCAGACTGAGAAATTCCCATTTTATTAAGGAACTATAATAAACATAATTATCTTCATGAACTAAATAAGCATTATTATTAGTATCAAAATGGGTATATCTAATTATAAAGTGGTACCTGTACAATGTCTCACACCAGGGCCAAGTTCAAGTGCACAAGATTGGGGGAATTCAGTATTCATTCATCACTGTCAGCAACTCCAAAACTCCATGTAAATTAATCAGAAGAACATATCATATAATCAACCAGGCTGCAACTATTATGACTACTACTGCTACTTGTACTGCTACTAGTACTACTACTATTAGTACTACTACTACTACTAATACTGACTTTATTTAAAGAAGCTCATTTGGTCAACAAGCTAATCATCCATAAGGCCTTCAGCAATAACATGTATATGATGTAAAATTTTTGCCAGTGGTGGTGTCTTTAGACAAGAAAGCTATTAAAAAAACTAGATAAATGAACTACTACTACAATTAAAAAATATGTACAAAGCATTACAGATGAATACATACAAGATTCATGCAAAAATTACTAGTGAACCTGTATAAGGCATTAAAGGTGAATACATACAAGATTCATACAAAGATTAGTCATGAACCTGTATAAAGCATTACAGGTGAATACATACAAGATTCATGCAAAAATTAGTCATGAACCTGTATAAGGCATTACAGGTGAATACATGAAAGTACACTGTTTTCAAGAAGAGTAGTACTGAATTACACAAAATAATATGAATGATTGTTCTGTACATGTTTACTAAGATTCCTTTTAAAACACTTGGACGAGTTAGCTGACCTTATATAGGGTAATACATATAAACTGGCTTTCCTTATTATCAACAGTTTTCTGCTTAAAATATGAATATTAACATTTCTTCATAAATCTATAAGTGACAAGCCACCACCATCTACAGTTACCAAGCATTGTGGATGGCCTGCACTTGGGATAAGAAGAAACATATTTATTAGATGATATAAAATGTCAAAGGTCATGGTCACTATGACTGAAAGAAGAAGAATGGTTTCTGCACAATAACTCGAATTCTCCACCATCAACAGTTCTCAAATTTCTGGATGGCTTGAACTTGGGATAAGAAAGAACATATTTGACCTTGGAGTCAAAAGATCAAAGAGCAATGTCAGTGTGACTGAAACTACAAAAAATGTTTCCGCTCAATAACTTAAGATCTACACCATCTACAGTTGCCAAACTTTGTAGATGGATTGCACTTGAAGTAAGGAATAACCCTGTTGATTTTGGGATCAAAGATCAGGATCACTGTGACTGAAAGAAGAAATATAGTTTCTGCACAATAACATTAGTTCTACACAGACTGGGATCAATCTTTGTGGATGGGGTAAGGAAGAAACCTATTGATTTTGGGGTCAACAGGTCAGAGGTCAATGTCACCGACTGATAGAAAAAATAGGTTTTTGCCCAATTTTTGTTCTAGATTATTTACCTTGACCAGAGTTTGTGGAGGGCTTGCACTTAAGGTATTGAAGAGGCCTATAGATTTTGGAATCAAAATGTGAAAGATCAAGGTCATTGTGGCTCAAAAAAAAAGTGGTTTTGTAGTATAACTTATGTTTTAGAGTAAGTGGATTGCTTGCACATATGGTAATAAAGAAACCAATAGATTCTGGGGTCTAAAAGTCAGAGATCATGGTCATGTCAAGAGAATAATGTTTCTGCACGTTAAGTTTAGTGTGTCCAGTGCCTAGATTGAGAACTATTAAACATGGGGCAGGTGTATAATGTGCCATTCAAAGCTCTCCTCTCATCTTGAATACCTTTTGGTAAATCCATTGGTACCCTATGTACATCATCATGTGTTAGGATTTCACATGCCTTCACTAGCACTCATTCTAGGTCCTTGTACTTTGCAAACTTTACAATGATAGGACAATTTGAGTTATTATTGCCAAGCCTGTGTGCCCTATTAATCTTGATGAAATGCAGGTCAGGTATTTAGAGGTTGCCCCAGAAAATCTTGTACTTTGTTTCTGATATCTACTTGCCTCTTTTCCACAAAACAATAAATTGTTTCTTCTTGACGGGATTCTAATTTATCCAGTCTGTTTTCCAGTTTCACATTATATCAACATTTGCTTTCTACCACTCCAATTAGGCCATGTTTTCCATCTGATGCTGATTAAACCTGGAATATAGATTTATATCCTCAGTATCTCAGATGAGTTCAAATATGAGTGAGATCTGTGCATATTAATGAGGTGATCTTGCATCTGATTGGCTGGGCTTGTTACTACTCTGTAGGCCATATTTCTGATCTGACTTCGATCAAACGTGGAATATATGTTTATATCATAAAAATCTCATAAAAGTTTGATAATGAGCGAGATCCATGCATATTAATGAAGTGATGTTATATCTGATTGGCAGGGTTTGTTACCACTCTGGAGGCCATATTTCTGATCCAGTTTTTAGCAAACTTGCAATATATGCTTGTATTTTGTGTATGTGTGTATGTGTATATATATATATATATATATATATATATATATATATATATATATATATATATATATATATATATATATATATATACCTTTCCCTCGACGATAACTCATGCACAATTGGGGTCCAAAAACATAGGCCACACTATAAGTGATCGTGCGAGTTCCCAAGGAACCTACAACAAATTAAGAAGGGGATGCCATCCCCACTTTACATCGAGAAAAATCAGGGGGTTGGGGGGTTTGGGTAATGAGGTTGTTTAATAGTTGAATACTTCTTTTATAATCATGTTGGGAATAATTGTCAATAAAGAGCTATTTCTAATGAAGTTGTTCACTTTTTTTTATAAATTACCTTTATTTTCAAGATATCTTTTGCTCTGAAAGATCGTTAGCAACATTTTCCAAAAGGTTTCAACAATCATCACATGTACGCAAAAACATTGCGTATTATGTCACTGCTTTTTGTTGTTGTTGATTCACAATAAAACAAGATTCCTTCTTTTCAAAAACTAGGGACATTTATTTCATGAAACAACTGTCAACGTTGAAACTTCTTCTCATCCTTGAGAAAATCTCTGAGTGCCAATTCAGGAATTTTAAGTTCACTACAAACTCTGAAACTCGTTTCTCCATAATCAACCGTATCTGTGAAACAAAGCTTTTTATTCACCAAGAACTCATTTTGCTTGGTTGCCTTGCTATCTTTGATCACATTTGTGAATGAGTAGGCTAATTTAAGGTAGTTTAATTATATTACTTACATAGTAATATTTATAACAGTGTGAGTTAACCTGACATGACCATGACCACTAGCCCTTATGTAGTTAGGATTTTGCATGCCTTTTAACTTTTCTTTTATTTCAACCCCTTTATTTGATTTGATACAAAAGACACAATTAACATGATAATACAAAGCAGGTCTTCTTTCAGCTGAGTGTAACAATACAACAAATACTTATGCAATTTGGAGATCAAAACAATTGGTCGGCACTTAATTAGGTTCTCAAAGAAATGCTCATAGACATAGCTGTGATGGTAGATTGACATTTTTTACATTTTAGTACAAGAGGGCATATTGCATTTATGATGATTACACTGAAACTGAATTAAAAGATACAACTAAAATACAAATTTCACTTGACAAAAGTTATTTAATTGGTATTTATTTATTGAAGTGTTGCCACCAGTATGAATTAGTGACATTTTCATTGATCTAAATTTCATTGAATATTGTTATTTACAGTGCACTGAGAATGTTGTTTGGAAAGAAAATTTAACAAAATATATTACTTCTTATTAAAAGTTGAGAATTTCATGCGGTTGATTCAAATTTCAGGGTACTAACCACCATTTTCGACGATAAAATGAGTGATATATCAAGGTTTCATTTACCAATTTTGATCGTGATTTTCTTCATGTTCAACAAATAGGGGCCAATTTTTTCTGCAGTTTATTTTCTAGTAAAAAAAAAAGTAGAATCCATGCCTGACCCCATGTTAAAAGCGGGTTTGCGAGCTATCTGGGGTACGAGTTATCGATGGAGTGGTGTATATGTATATATCAGCACATATTACGAGCAACTGGACATCGGTCATCTTAAATATCATTATACACTTGTCTTTGATTTGTTTGTCCATTTAACTGCCAAATAAACACCTTAAAGAAGTAAAATTTAAAGTTCACTAGGTCTAGTTTACAGATTGCTTCTTTGGCGGACACCCAATAAAGATGTTGCCGACCAAGCTTAATTCAGAATCGAGGTCTAATTTACAGTTTCTTTGTGGGACAATCAGTAGAGGTGTCAGCGACTAAGCTTGTTTGATCATTATGTTTTCCCAATTGGTTAAACACTCTATAACCACAAAACACAAGACAAAAGAGGTGTCAAAGCATATCTCCCGGACTTATCAACAAGAGTCGGTCAAAGGGACTGACACTCTACTGGGTGAAAAGACTTTCCAGGAATTCAAGATAAGACCATTCTTCCTTCTAACTGTTGAATGTTGAAACCATCTCTGATATTCTTAAGCGAAAACAAGATTTTCAAATTAGCTGCTGTGGTGGACATACTAAATGTCAGCTTGGCACCATTTTGATAGAACAAAGCAGACATCATTAGAAGTGTTTTGTTGAAAACCCCATGTCATAATGATCATTTATTTAGGGGGAGTAGTGAAAACAAGGTTTTTAAGACAGTTGTCATGGCAGCCATATTAGATGTACAGCTGGCAACATTTTCATTTAGGACCAACCAGGTATCATAAGAAGTCTTTTGGTGAACACCCCATGTTGATATAGCCATCCATTTGGGAGGAGTAGAAATAACAATAGAGATATGACTTTCCATTCAGGAGGAGAAGCAATAACAAGATTTTCAAGATGGCCACTGTGTAGCATCCATATTGGATTCAGATCGGCACCATTTTCATTCAAGACCAACTGGATCCCATAAGAAGTCTTCTGGTGAAAACTCCACATCAATATGACTTTCTGTTCAGATATAGTTGTGATAACAAGATTTTCAAGATGGTGGCCATATTCGATGTAAAGATCAGCACCATTTTTATTTAGGGACCAACTTGTCATCATTAGAAGCCTTTTAGTGAAAACCCCATGTTGATATGACCATTCATGTAGGCAAAGTAACAAGAAGATTTATAAGATGGTGGTCATCTTGGACATCAGATTGGCACCATTTTCATTGTAAGTCTTGTAGTGAAAATCTCATGTTGATTTGACCATTCATTCAGGAGAAGTAGCGATAACAAGATTTTCAAGATGGCTGCCATGGTGGCCATATTGGATGTCAGATCAGTACCATTTTCATTTAGGACCAATTAGACATCATAAGAAGTGTTTTAGTGAAAAACCCCTGTTGATATGACCATCCATTCAGGAGGAGTAGCAATGACTAGATTTTCAAGATGGCCACAGTGGCAGCCATATGATGTCCAAACAGCACCATTTTCATTTTTGACCAACTAGACTGTGGGATGAATGTGTGTGTAAAGTTTCAAGGCAATCCTCCAAGTAGTTTAGGAGGAGTGGCAATAACAAACTTGTGCTGATGGACAGACTGAAGACAGATGATGGACGAATGACAACAGACCATCCGATAAGCTCCTCTGATCTATGGCCAGTAGAGTTAAAAGTCATTTTTTCTTTCAGAAAACTATACAACAGAATTTCACCCAATAACTTTATTTTATTATTCTCAACTATTTTTAAAAATTAATTATTATTTGACAACAGGCTGACTTACTACCTTGAAAATGTATAACATCTAATTAATGGGCATTTTTTTGATCAGGTCCCTAAATAAGTCCTGATGGATGGCAATAAAAGTTAGATGTTGTTGCTAGTATTTTTCTTTTCTTAATTTGGGCCTAGGCTTTGCGTATTTTGTTCTAAAGGTATCATTTACTGACACACCAGGATGCAAACTGTGTGGTGTGAGGGACTGATATAATGTCTATTAGTATTGACTCTGCGGCAATCATTCAATTATAGGGTATTTTTTTATAAGTCAAGAAGATAAATTTTCACACCTCTTTTGTCTTGTGTTTTGTGGCTACAGAGTATTAAAACAACTGGGAATACATAATGACCTCTGTTGATTATCAGACAAACAAACTGTAAATTAGACCTAGCCACCTTTGAATTTAGCTTAGTGGGCAAGATCTTTATTGATTGTCCGACAAAGAAACAATCTCTAAACTAGACCTAGTAACCTTTGAATTTTACAATAGCTGTCATTACCTTTTCATCCATAGGCATAAGGGAGGGGAAAAAAGAAAGAGACTATTTAACTGATTATTATTTCAATTAATATATAATTGCTTTCCATGTAAGTAAGTACTTTAGGTGTTTTCCATCTGATCTGTTTATACCTCTGTCCGGATATGTTGAACTATTCATATATAAACCACTTATCATTTGGTTTTATCAGCTTGCCCTAAATATTTTCATTTTGTTTGATTGCTTTACATCAAATACAACCTGACTGACCCTAATAATCTGTTTTTTTGGCACATTTTGTTTTCCAGCTGCAATGAAATATATGATCCCTTTTAGTTCCAAATAAAGATATTATTTATGCTGCACCTACTCATTAGCTTGTCTACTTCTGTAAAATCAAAGATTTTGCAAGAAATTTTGTAAACATATATAAGTAGCACTGCTGATTAACTCCAGCAATTTTGAGCCAAATAATAGAAATGTCACAGTGAGATGAATTTGAACATATTACATAAGCACAAAATTTGTTTATGTGTCAGAGTTCAGTCATCAAAAACTCCAGACAAACAAGCCAGAAAGAGAGATAATTGCATAATAACTGTCAGTTGGCCCCACAGTCTAATTGGTCAGTGGTCCACTGGGATCACCCATAAGCAGTATTTCACTGACAGCTGGCAATAGATAAATTGTTATGGACAGCAAGTGCCTCTAGTTTCTTTTAACATCAAACATTTCTCTGGCCTATTTTCTCAATATTTGCCATCATGGGGAGCCACAGTAGATCAGTTGGTAGAGTGTCAGACTTGTAATCTAAGGGTCACAGGTTTGATACCCACCCAGTTCAGCTCAGGATGGCTGCCTTGGTATGCCCATGGAAAAGGCACTTGGCTCCCATTTTCTCTGCATGATGTAGCCAATAAGGGGCTAAAAGTGCTATTAAACCATGAAAAATACTTAAAATCATGATGACTCTAGAGCTAAATTGAAACTAAAAACATTAGTATATAAAAAGGCCACAAATATGTATTTTACTTTAGGGGTTGAGAGTCAACATACACTCTGGCAGTGAGATGGATGAGGAGGTTTGTAATGGCAGTCTGACCTCAGAGTTTTTGAATTACCATATGCACTCACTTGTGAAACAAACATTTTTGTAAAACATATAAACCCACTTCAGCATCAAGATATATCAGCATGCAAGGCCATGTTTCTTAATACATGGACTAGAAACAGTGATCTACTTGGAGAGAACAGATGCAGTTAGGAAACTCCTGTGATGGAGTTGACAAACGACCTTGAATAGCACAAGAGGTCTTATGGTAGCAGCTTGTAGTGTCACTGTCCTGCTTCCAGATACAAAAGATTTGGGAGGGGCCAACCAATAACATGATAAGGTGAGAAACAAAATTCCTATCAGCAAAGGCAATCCCCCTTGCTAGGTTGTTATAATTGACTCTTTTGATGGATTTAGCAACATCTAACCTTGTATCTGCCAGAAGTTCTGTTATAGAGTATTTCTGTATTCAAGCCAGAATATTTAGTGTGGGGTTAGAGGGTGAGCATAGTGGTTTTAATATCAGTAATAAAATACCTGTTGCTATTGCATAGCTTGTCCTTTTCTGGGTGGAAAATACCGCAGAAGATTCCAGAACACTGGATCACCCCTGGGACACCCCACACACTGCCTATGTGCTATACCACCCTTCATTCATTTCACGGTTGCATGGCTGTAATGTCTGCCTTGTTTATGTTGATGAAGATTTGCCGTCGCTTTGTGGGTTAAGAAGCAAACTTACTATATCTGTTCTGTGCATATTCTTCGTAAAACATTTCGATTATACCCCTGATATTTCTCTCTGTTAATTTAAGCTTTCTTGAGAGTTATTAGCATTTGTTCCATACCGCCTCTTGCCCAGTGACCTGTGTCCCAAACCTTCAGGTTCTGGTGACTCTAAAATTCTTTTCAGTTTGGGAAAACTTTCTGAGGCAAACTCTTGACCAGATCTCTTGTTATTTCCTAACTCTGTTACGATCAAGGAGCTCTCTCAAAGGTTTAGCAAGGGCCGAGACTTAGCTAGACAACATAGGGGGTGGTCTGTCCTCCCCTCTACGTTGCGACCCATTGTAGCTGCTTCTAGCTATAAGGTTCATACCCCTTCCTGACCCACTAATCTGCCCACTTTGGATGCTGAAGCAGCTCAAGTGGGTATTTTTATGGGGACCTAGGCTCACCTTCCAGTGAAAACACTGGAATCCTTTGAGCAAAAGGCTAGGTCACTTGAAACCATAGCTTCGCATGCCGACCTCTTTTCAGCAGCCTCATTCAACCTACTGAAAGAGGAATCTCAGTCACCAATGGCTCTCCATTATTTGTTGGAAGCAGTGGCAAAACTTCTAGACATGCGTTGTCCTTGTCCATGGCCTTTTCAGCAGGGCTTCTCCACCTCTGCAGGGATGTTGCTCTGGACACTTACAAGGTCTTACTAGAGCACAGTAAGAACATTCCGAGGGCTGCCCCCTAGAGGTGGAGACTCTCTTCTGAGGGCTCATTCCCTCCATGGCTACTCAGGGTTTGATTGACCAACTATACCAGTCCCTTGCATCCACTTTTGTCTCTTAGAAACCAGCCAAGAAGCAAAATCATACTGACTGCCCTCAGGGTCCATCAGCTAAATTCTTTAAAGCTGCACAGCTACAATCAAAGCAACAACCCCATTTCAGAGCTCCCCCTCAGCAGTCGGTCCCTGAAAGGGCATGGCACAAAGGCCCAGGAAGGAAGTTTACGGGCCCTCCCCCTTTCCTACAGACAGGGGTGGACAGCCCTAGGGACTCGCTCCCTCTCCTGCAGAGTGTACCTCTTCCATTGTTTCCTGTTGATGCCAGAGTAAACATCTTTTCAGAGGCTTGGTCTGGTGTAACAGTCAATGGCTGGGTCCTTTCTCTCATAAAAGATGGCTACCGGCTTCAGTTTTGGGATCTTCCTCCTCTGGTAAGGTCCCCCACTTTCTTCTACCAGTTAAATCTGGTGCACTTAAAGGAAGAGTTCACTCCCATCTTCAGAAGGGTACAGTAGAGAGGATGTTAAATGATCAATCTCCAGTCTTCTACTCCCGGATTTTCCTGGTTCCCAAGAAAGATGGAAAGTCCTGTCTAATTATCAACCTTTCCTCCCTAAACAGATTTCTGCTGAAGGAACCATTTGAGATGGAGACTACAGCCTCAGTCAGGAATGCCATAAGACCCGGCAATTGGGTGGTGACCATCAGTCTTCAGGATGCGTACCTTCACATCCCTATCTATCCTTCACACAGGAAGTACCTCCGGTTTTGCTCAGATTGGGAGGTCTTCCAATTTTGAGCTCTTCCACTCGGCCTAGGCTCCGCACCCAGAGCATTTTCCAGGGTCATGGTAGTAGTGGCAGCCCATTTAAGGTCACTAGGTATCCCAATCCTCCAATATTTTGATGATTGGTTGATCCACAATGGCTGGCTAGAGTCCCTCAGACTAGATTTGTCTCGCTGTTGGGCCATAGTGACCAGGCTGGGCCTTCTGCCAAACCTAGAGAAATCAGAGCTCACTCCATCTCAAGATTTTGCCTACGTGGGGATGAATTTCCTCAAAAAACAGAGGATCAGTCTGTGTCCCTTGGTACAGAGTAGACAAGATCCTGTCCCTGTTGGAAGCGCTGAGAGTAAAGACCATGTCTGCTCATCTTTTTCTCTCTCTGCTGGGGACCTTGAACTCGGCAGTGGACTTGGTTCCCCTAGACATACTGCACTTGCATCCTCTGCAGTTTCTCCTTTTGGCAGTGTGGAAACCGCAATGGGACCCCTTGAATGTTCCAATTGCTCTGAGTCTGGATTTCCACCATAATCTGGTTTGGTGGATGAATCGGGACCAATTTCTGGCCGGAGTCCCCATGCACCCCGAACCCTACTCCTACATGTTATAAATGACGTCTCTTTCAGTCCTAATAATGGATTAGAAGTACAGCTCTCCCTCATTATAATGAGTTAATTGAGGTCCACAACTGTGGACTGCATGATGTACCAAACTGAGTATAGCTGGAATTATTGAAAATGTGTTGATTTTTTGTATGTAATTGGGTGGGTGGGTGGGAGAATAAACAAAATGCCAGTGAAATGTATAATAATGACATGATCATTGGAATTCAGTACTGCTGACCACGTTAGGCACTGGAGCACGATGTAGCGAGAATGATGAAAAGTTTGACGATTATTGGGGTAGGTGGGTAGGAGAATAAACAAAATGCTACTCAAACACTTGATAATAATTTTAGTTTATATAAATAAGATATAAATATAATTTAATGTCCCCAACTCCAACCAGCGGCCACCCACTTTTTATAGCCAGAATCCCTTGGCACTGATGAGTTTGTGTTCAAAAGTACCTATCTAAGATGGCAACCCCTCTAACTCCAGCAGCCAGCATATTAGTGCAAAATAAAATGTCAAATTTACCCCGCAAAGGTGGACACATATTGGGATTTACAGATGTAAATGTGACAAATATTTGTTGATTTCTAAATTCAACACATTTTCATCTCTCTCTGGCTTGTTGGTCTGGAGTTTTTGATGACTGAACTCTGACACATAAACAAATTTTGTGCTTATATAATATGTTCAAATTCATCTCACTGTGACATTTCTATTATTTGGCTCAAAATTGCTGGAGTTAATCAGCAGTGCTACTTATATATGTTTACAAAATTTTATGCAAAATCTTTGATTTTACAGAAGTAGACAAGCTAATGAGTAGGAGCAGCATAAATAATATCTTTATTTGGAACTAAAAGGGATCATATATTTCAAATGCAGCTGGAAGGATAAACAAGCAAATTTATAAAGTATTCCATTCCACTAAAACTACCTTTTAGGTCAGTTGATATGAACAATCATTTCCTGTATTAATTCAAAAGATAAATGAAAACTTTCTCATTTCAAATGTTAATGAGTCACAAAGTTATTCAAAGTCTTTAGATTTATGACAGGTCTGAATTTACCATTTAGTACTATGAACAGATCTGAAATAAACTCTCTCTCACTATGTGAGGAAGGTATCCTTTTCTTAACATTTCATCTATTTCGGTTTGTTCCAGAATCTTTTGTTCATCAGAAAATGTAATGTCTTTTGGTATTCTGCTTTGGTTTGGAATTTTGTCAAATTCAGTCTTGTAACCATGTACAGTTTGCAAAATCCAATTAACAATATCAGCCACTTCAATGCCCTGAGACATGTGCATATTTAGCCATGCATGAATTTACCTGTCAATTTTTATGACTGCATTCTGATCCATCTGTGGTTTTCCCTTTCATTAGTTACGTCCATGTGACCGTGTTGTTTGGGGTTATGGGTAAAATCTGTTCAACCCTCTACACCTGTAGGGCCTGTTGATGCCTCTGCCAGTGAAATTACGAGCATGGTCATCGAGATGAAGTCCAGTCTCACATTTATTTCTTAGCCATCTTTGCGAAAAGGAAATGACATGGGATGTGCTTATTGCACCGACTAGAACACTGTTTTCCAGTGAGACCTCAACATGTATTGTCTGTCGAGAGATATAACATATTGCACTTGACCTAGTAAAGTAATTGCATCCCAAGTGCAGTCCAGTGAGGGTAACTCATGAGCAACTTACATATGTGTGTTTTGACAAGATGAGCAAATTTGACTGTGGGTATAATTGTAACTATAACCAACTTCTGAATGTGACAAAATTCTTGTCAGCCAACTGTACTCCTTTGTTTCATATTCTTCAGACCTCTGGGGGTCCCATTTCATTGCAATTTTAGGCATTTTATATTTGTCTACAGTTTTGTCTGTATATACATTGCAAGGATGCAGCAGAGTTGATCATCTGAGCCAAAGACTCTGAAAAATTTGTTCCCTAACTGGGGAACATAGGGTTTTGGCAATTCCATTGCATTTTCTATTAAATTTTTACCACTGTCATGTGTAGAAGCAGGTTTTCCAGTACAATTTTTATAAAACAGTTTTCATTCAGAATTCCAACCTGAGATACATTTGAGATAACTCCAAGGGGATTGCAGGCTTTTGGCAAAAATTTCTCACGCACAGCAATTAATGTTTTGCCCCCCAGTAAAAACCCTGAGTGGAGTCATGTCTTAAATTTTCCACGTCCACAATTATCACTCTCTATAACAGCATACATGTGCTTTAAATTTTGGGCTTATACCCAATAATTCATATGTGCTTTAAATTTTGGGCTTATACCCAATAATTCATGCAAAGGTGCTATATCTCCTCCTCTCCCCCCCCCCCCCCCCGCCCCTTTTTTTCTGGTTGCTAAGTCAACCTTGCTAATTGGCAGGTCTTCTAAAACATTATGCTTAGAGTTATCTTCCTTTACAAGTGTTTTTGCCAGTTTGTCAACAACTGACTCATTGGATGTGTGCTTTGTTCTTCTTTATATTGGGGGGGGGGGGGGCCCGGGTGGCAGAGTGGTCTAAGGCGCTCGCCTTTACAGATCACTGACATTTCACCTCTGTCCACGTGGGTTCGAGTCTCGGGCTCGGCCAAAGTGGGTATGTGAGAAAGCTTGCCAGTAGCTTCCCATGGGTCGGTGGTTCTTCCTGGGGTTTTTCCGGGTTCTTCCTCCACCAAATATACTGGCCGCCATGCATAGCCTATCATGTGCTGAAAAATGGCGTTAAACCCATAACAACAACAACAACAACAA
This sequence comes from Margaritifera margaritifera, assembly GCA_029931535.1. NCBI lineage: Eukaryota > Metazoa > Mollusca > Bivalvia > Unionida > Margaritiferidae > Margaritifera > Margaritifera margaritifera. The sequence goes on along the minus strand of JAQPZY010001649.1, from coordinate 1,546,378 downwards.
CTTCTTTATATTGGCTTTATTTTAACTTGTTTTAATGGAGGATACTTCCACATTGACACCAATGCCATCAATATTCAACCCCATAAGCCCGACATCTCGTCGTCAGATGGGGTAAGTGACAGGATATTGTCGGCAGCTATGAGCCCATAACTTTGCAAAAGGCTTGTATAACTTTACCTGAACAGCATTTGAAGGTTGGCTGCTTTATAAAAAGTTTAAACAGTAATGAACAGCATTGACAGTATAATACACAGCAAGTTTATTATTTCTTTTGAAAAAGAACTAGAGAAAGTACCAACCACGTAGTTTAAAATCTCAATCTGTACACTTACCACCTTTTGTTAGTGCAACGTAAAATATAACACATGAAGTTTGACAAGTGTCATGTGATTTTATTTGTCTTTAAAGAGTGCCTCTCAAGCAAGCACTGATGTGAAAATGACAATTTATACATGCAAGGCCAACGACTTAATAAAATTATGTGTTTAAAAGGATACCAGACTAAAACCAGCCAATGACATGATAAGACATTGACCCTGATATATATGATAAATGTTTAACATTAAGTATAGACAGTGGTATAGTTGCCAGTGAAGGAATTAGTTGGTTCAAAAAGTGTAAGATGTCATAAGACAATCTCAGTTTAGAAGCACAAGTGAAAGCAATTTTACTAAATGAAAAGGAGAGTCTATTATCACTGCTGAGAAATTTGATTTCAGAATGATTCATATAACCATTGACAGTTATACATTCTGCAGCAGTGGGAAAATGGAATGGACAGACAATGAGTGGTACAGCCTTATGTTTGTACCCAGATTTTATCTACAAGGTTTTTAAATGGTTTTGCATTGCAATTGATAATTATTCATAATAATTTGAAATAGCATTAATATAAGTTTTATCATATTGATCCCTTAGGATGCATGTGATTTTTTAATGAAAATATTAAATATTTAAAAATTAGTTATGTCTTTTTTACTTTATATGTAATTATTATTCACATCTGTGTGACCCCTCTCTAGAAAATAATAATAATAATAATAATAATAATAATAATAATAATAATAATAATAATAATAATAATAATAATAATAAATGACTAAAGAAGAAGCTCATGCGGTCAACAGCCAATCCTTCATGAGGCCTTCAACAGTTGCATGTATATAATGTATGATTTTTACAAGTTGTGGTGTCTTTAGACAACAAAGCTATTAAAAAATTAGATAACTGAATTACTACTACAATTATAAAATATATAAGAGGCATTAAAAGTGAGTACATACAAGATCCATACAAAGATTAGTCATAAGGCAAGTACATGAAAGTACATTGTTTTAAAGAAGAGTAGTACTGAATTACACATTACACAAAATCATACCGATGATTATTTCTATAGATGATGACTAAGATGCTTCTTAAATCAATTGGGTGAGTTAGCTGACTTCTGTAGGGTGGAATGGAGTGTCAAAGTTTGGCTCCAGAAAAAGCAAAACTCTTTTTATAAAACTGAATTTGGTTCAGGTGAATATACCGTATATACTCGTGTACAATTCGGGTCCAAATGCACACAACATAGACCCTGATCTGCCATCGCATAATGCGCTGGCAGATCAGGGTCTATGTTGTTTGTTCTACTGATTAGTCCTTACAAACTGCATAACCCAGATCTGGTGGCACATTATGTGATGGCAGATCTGGGTCTATGCAGTTTGCAGTTGGTATTGGTTTATATGCGAGTATATATAGTAAGTTGTTGTTTGAGATAGATCTTAGTTTCATGTATGTGTAAGTTCTACAAATTTATAATTACTTTTAAGATAATCAGGAGCCAACACATGTAAGGATTTGTAGGCTAGTAAACCCTCATGAAGCGGAGTTCTCTGTTGAAATGTAAGCCAACCAAGAGTTTTAAAATGATTTTGTTGATGGTGTATCTATGTCAGCATTGAGAATAACCCTAGCTGCTCTCCTTTGAAATTTCAGTAGTCTTTCTTGATTTTCTGTATCAATGTCACCCCAGACAGACCAGAAATATGCTTGATGTGAAGGTAGAATATCTTTCTCTGTTCTTGAGTGAGATAAGATTTTTTTCTGTTCAAGAGATAAAGCAGTGAGTTTGCTTTTATATTGACCTGATCAGCTTGCATTTTCCAGCTTAAGATATTGTCAATCATGATGCCAAATAGTTTTTCATTTTCGGACTCTTCTGTATCTATTCCTTTTAGCATTACTGGGAAGTTTTCTATCTCAGCTTTTACTATGGCTCAACTACCTATGATCATGGCTTTTTGACTTGGTTGCATTTATCTTCAAGCCATTGTGCTCACACCAGTTATGTACTTTATCCAAGTCCGGATATAATTTAGTGTTAACCTCATAGTCAGTTGATTCGTCTGTGAACATATTAGTGGTGGATGGCTCAGTGTCATATGGTAAATCATTGATGTACATGTACTGCAGAAAGAGTAATGGGCCAAGAACTGACCCAACTGGGCCACCCATTGTACAAGGTCACTTTTTTGCTTCAGAAGGGGTGGTCTTATAAAAGGGGTACCAGTGTATTTTTTCACTTCATTGTATTTGTGCATTTGATTTTGTCAGATAATATTGTTTTAAGAAGGAAATAAAGATATAATACTAAGCTTCATGCTGTTTTTATTCACTTTGCTTTTTTGTGAGTTTAACGCCATTTTTCAGCCCATGTTACATGGTGGCCAGTATATCTGGTGGAGGAAGAACCCAGGAAAATCCTGGGAAGAACCACCGACCCATGGGAATCCACTGGCAAGTTTTCTCACATACCCAAATTGGCCGAGTCTGAGACTCGACCCCACACAGACAGAGTTGAGATGGCAGTGACTGGTAAAGGTGGGCGCCTTAGACCACTCAGCCACCCAGGGCCCCTTGTTTTCTTTCAACCCTTATTGTCATACATTTGATATTCCAAATCAAGTGCAGTGGTTTAAGTTTGGTCATGGGATCCATAACATTACCACATTATATCTAGAATCACACTATAATGAAGGGTGTTATAATGAGGGAGACCAGTAGTGGTAGTACTTAAAGGAATAGTTGTAGTAAGTACTGATACATTAGTAGTAGCAGTAGAGTAGTTAAGGTCTAGGCAGTTTTTCTGAACATTCTGAGACTGGTACAGAAGCTTATTCCTTTTCTTTTTTTTTTGTATACTGTTTACAGTTGATTTTGGTTTTACCTTGAATCAGTCTTAAATGAACTTGGAAAGATGACTACAAAAACATATCATGTCCTCAACCACACAAAGCTGTGTTTTATTTCTAAATTAAGAGATGCATAGAATATGTAAGAAACAGTTTTTTGGTACAAAGCTATGACAAACATGTGGTTCTATCAAATTTCTTTTTTCTTTTACCATCAATAATGCTGTATGATTGGAATACCAAATATCTCAGCCACTAGAAAATGCAAAATTATAGTACCAGGTAGATAAGATAAAAAAAAAAAAAAGATTATTGCAATAACATTCGTGAGCACATTTGCTGTAGATCACAAACTGATTGTTTTCCCAGTTTTCTTTATACCTGAAAGGATATATTTTTTCCGAATTTTATGGAATTTTAACATTCTTGAGCTGAGATCTAATTGCATTTGATAGGCTGCAATGATCTTCTATTGAAGTTTTGAGAGCCAAAATTACTCTATGGTGGCAGCTGAAACGCTGCTACTTAAGAGAATGTGATTCTGAATGTACTACTCCGTGTTCTGAGAGGTAATCCTTTTTGTCGAAGAGTAATAAAGTATATGATTAATTCCTTGACTGTATCATAATAAGTAAATAACAGGTGTATTCCCAATGCAAAATTTAGTCATTCCAAATTTATATGAGTGGGAGTTATAGCAGCATTTATTTCAGAATATGACTAAGAAAAAAAGGAGACATGGCTTTACTCATTGTAAATCATTTTAGGATTGCTATTGCACCTAACTTTCAATTGCACAAATATTCATTAGTTTACAAAGATGAATAATCTGCTGTCCAATATACAAGTCATGATAAGGGTTCTGTTTTAGTGTAGGTGGATAGTTCCTTGAAAACTTGATTCATTTCTGAAAGAAGAGTGTAGAGTATATGAAAAGAATAGTGCACTTTTAGAGGATGTAACTGTGGTTGACCTCATTCAAAATGAGAAAAGTACTTTACATGTTAAATAGATCCTGTATTGTCTGTAAATAGATACCATATTGTCTGTAGTTCTTAGTACCTTCTAATTTTGCATACAACACCAAAGCACATAAATCATATTCATTATCCGATTGCTTTTAAAGTAACGTTGGCCTATTGTGATGCAGTTCATCCATACGTAAGTATATACATCAGTCATACATCTGTAATGTCTTTGAACTTCTCCTACACCATTACAGGTAGACATGTGTAATGTCTTTGAACTTCTTCTACACCATTACAGGTAGACATGTGTAATGTCTTTGAACTTCTCCTACACCATTACAGGTAGACATGTGTAATGTCTTTGAACTTCTCCTACACCATTACAGGTAGACATGTGTAATGTCTTTGAACTTCTCCTACACCATTACAGGTAGTCATGTGTAATGTCTTTGAACTTCTACACCATTACAGGTAGACATGTGAAACTTGGGTCACTGATAGTCCTATAGGTGTAGATTGTGCCAGCACTTTTGGAATTTTTATTTAGCCCTTTGGGGTGGAGCTTGTGGGGTAGGGGTGATTTTACATAGATCACTATTGACCCAAGTGGCAACACATATCTTGCTGGGACCCCTGGTTCTTTCCCTACCACCCACCAACCCACTCCAAATCCAGGAACTTAGCCCCCGAGTCATACTATACAAAGTCCCTGGATCATAATATAGAAAGTATCGAGATCCCCACGCAATAATCATATGTACACTTACTTGGCATCAAAGACAAATTTATACATACCACTGACATTGACCCTAAGGTCCATCTCTACCCCGAGGGACTTAGCCCTTGGGTCATAACATGAAACTATTGAGATCCCCACAATACAACCAGAAATATTTATACATGCAGCTGATATTAAACTGGGTTTCGGAATGGAATTGGCCCCTGGATCATGAATTGGAAACTGTCTAGATCCCAACTATTTAAATATATACACTTGAGGGCATGAAAAGACAAATGTTTAGATGCAGATGACATTGGCCCTTCAGACCATCCTTACCCCCTAAGGGACTTAAATCCCTGGGTCATAGCTAAAAAATTATTGAGATCCCCACACTATAACCATGTACACACTTCCTTAGCATAAAAAGACGATTGCACAAAGACAACTGACATTTGACTCTTGGCAGGCTTTACACTAAGGGACCTCCAACAGGCTCAGTCTTTAGGATGGAGGTCAGAAAGGGGATATGTGTTTTACAAACATAAAATTCAAATTTTTGTATTGTCCTTTAATTTTTTGTATGAAGAACTTTGTATTCAGAAGATCTTGTAAATATTTAGCAATCATCTGAAAATTGTGTCCTTTAATTTTTTGTATGAAGAACTTTGTATTCAGAAGATCTTGTAAATATTTAGCAATGATCTGAAAATTATGATTAATATTTTTATACCTATAGTTATTTGTACCCCCTCTCCCCCCCCCCCCCTCCTCCCACCCCCTTCCCCCAATTTATTTTGAATTATTGCATTTAAATTTAGCTGTATCACTGTGCCAAGAATGACATTATGAAAAGGTGTTCATGTTTCTCATCATTAGATGTTGGTAACATACAGGTTATCAGCTAGAGGTTCAGTTTTAAAACAATTTAAACTGCTTTAGTCATTATTAATTGGTAAAAGCTCAAAGTTCCTTCTGGTTTAAAAGTTAAAGAATATTTTTTATGTTGAGTTATCATCTAAATGTCTACAATTTTCCTATTTTAAATTTGGAAAGCAGATACTTGTCAGTTATTTCTTTTCTGAATGATAGGAGTTTGAAGTTTAAAGACAAAGAGAAATAGCTCGGTGATAGTTCAACAGATAATTATGTCAGGAAGCACTCAATGTCTTGCACAAGTGAAGTCCAGAAAAATTTCAACCTGCCAGATAGTTATTCCATTTTTTCCATTTAAACAACAAGAAGAAATTGTAACTTTGGAGATTTTTATTGCACTCTTTGGTGTGTAAAAAAAACACGGAGATGTAGAATGTGTAGGGGATGAATATTTTGACAATACCATTTTTGCCCAGAGAACAAAAGGGAATCAAATGAGTTTAAGGTGGTTGCAAAACTAGGTTTTTATCCATATTGAAGTGAGTTTTAGGTGATTGCATAGCTAGGTTTTTATCCATATTGAAGTTAATTTTAGGCGGTTGCATAGCTAGGTTTTTAACAATCTTGAAGTGAGTTTTAGGCGGTTGCATAGCTAGGTTTTGAACAATCTTGAATTGAGTTTTAGGCGGTTGCATAGCTAGGTTTTTAACAATCTTGAAGTGAGTTTTAGGTGGTTGCATAGCTAGGTTTTTAACAATCTTGAATTGAGTTTTAGGCGGTTGCATAGCTAGGTTTTTAACAATCTTGAAGTGAGTTTTAGGTGGTTGCATAGGTAGGTTTTTAACTATCTTGAAGTGAGTTTTAGGTGGTTGCATAGCTAGGTTTTTAACAATCTTAAAGTAAGTTTTAGGTGGTTGTATAGCTAGGCTTTTAACAATCTTGATGTGAGTTTTAGGTGGTTGCATAGCTAGGTTTTTAACCGTCTTGAAGTGAGTTTTAGGTGGTTGCATAGCTAGGTTTTTAAGCATGTTGAAGCCTATTGAACTTCCGCAACAAGGATGTGTGGTATCAGTGTTCATTTTAGTCTGTGTCACTGCACCATTGACCCTTATTTTTTTTCATTGGCGCAAGAGAGTTGCCTCTATGGTAAAAAGACCTCAGAAAATATAGACTAAAGATTATTATGGTTGATTTCAGAATCGAGAGCACCCCAAACTGACGTACTGCATATAGCGTGCTCATTGCCAAAAAAGCACAAGACAATAAATTTAATTGCCTGACAGAATTGTCTTACTGATTTTGATTAGCTTCAACACCAATTGAGAACACAGTCATGAGCAATGATCAAGGCTAGAAAATGTAAAGAAGAAGAAATCTTTAGCAAAAACTCTGCTGCTTTTATTTCAAAAGTAGCACACAGGGAGGAAAAAATGTTGACTCCAATATCCAAAAATATATTATAGAAGAAACTGAGCATTACTCAAGCATGAGAAATTCAATCCTTGTATAAAAGTCCTGTGGCGCTGGAGTGGCTGATAATGATATGTATTTTCTTGAATAAACAAGAAACAGGTAAGGATATTTGCAACCCCTGTTTTTTATTAATTTATGACTTCACATTTCTGGAATGAGCACTGCATTATAGTCATATTTTCAGGAGTTTATGTTACAAAAGTGGTGAAAATATTCAGTATAAGCTTGGGTTTCAGTGCTTCTATTTAGCTGGGTAATGAAGTGAATGGGTATATAAAAAAGTTAATTTTTTTAATAAAATGTACATTCAGTCGAATTCAATTTTAAGGTTGAAATAAAAAAAAAAAATGTTTACTACTTGTTGATACCATTAAAATGATAGCAATTTGAAGTTTTAGATTGGAAGGATTTTCCATAATGGTTAATGATTGGCAGATTTATCTGGCAAAACCCTGTTAGATGTTTATTCCATTCCACCCAAATAAAAAAAGGAAGTTTCCATTTTGAGACATCTTTATTGCATATTTCTTCTGACAGTTTTAAAGCTGTCCAGAATGCATATTGTGGTAATTCCATACTTGCACTGGAGAACAAAAGACGGTCATTTGAAGTCAAGATATTGGCATGGGTATTTGGAATAAAATATTCACCATGCAGGCTGTGCAAACAACTAATAATAACATACTTTTTTTATTCTTGATGGACTGTTTAGCTGAAGACTCATCTCACACAGGGTCAAGATGCATTCAAATATATAGTATTCACATCATCTACAATACAATACATGTAAATACATAAGATATGTATTATCCACAGACTAAACGAAATAAAATGTTTCATAAAATAAAAAGCTATACAATTCTATTTTGGACTAAAAAGAATGTTTTACATTTGTGTTTGAAGTCAGCAAGGGTTTTACATGATTTACCATCATTAGGGAAGATATTCCATATTAAAACACCATTGCATGTAAAACTTGTAAATATTTCAGTCTTGTGTTTTGGGGATACTTAGATCATTTTTAGTAGAATAGCAATGTGGGTTTTTTCAATAGACTTTCATGGGGTGTTGAATATTTTCCATCCAAAGAGTTCTAGCCACGTTCTTTTGCATTCATTCAGTGCATTTTACAAGATAAGATGAACAATGTCCCCAAATATTGGATAATAATGAAAATGAGGTAACATGAAAGAATCGTAAAAAGTAATTCTTGAACTAATTTGAAAGAAATTTTGCTGCATACAGAATTGTTTTTTATATTCCGTGACAGAGTGTCAACTCCGACCCCTGAAAGTTTTTTATGAATGACACATTCAAGCTTGTCATCTATGCAGAAAGATCTTTTTGTGTTCTCCTTTTTAGTAGTGCCAATGAGTAAAACCCTGGGTTTTTTTAGAATTCATGAACATAGCATTGTTGGTACACCAAGTTGAAAAGTTTGACATGGCAAAAGTTAGCTTAGTCTATTTAAAAAATGTTGTACTTGCAGCTTGAGTACCTGTGTCTTTCAAAGCAAAGCACAAAGTGGTGCTAACATGAATATCTGATTTTACTATTTTAGTATTCATAGCGTGTATTAGATTTGTATCCAAATATCTGTCGTGATGTCATCATGAAATATTTACCATTGTCACCACCAACTTGGATTGAATCAGAAGCCACAAGCCAGAATTTCAAACAAATTCTGTAAACAAATGTAGTCCATCTGACTTGTATATAGACTTGCTTTATTGTCCTGGAGTTACTGAATTACTGATCTTAGTAATCCTTCTTTTTTAAAAAAAGGGTGGATGTCATTTTTAAAAAATGCTTAAAATAGATTTCTTTTGATGAATCATGGACATTCATTCCCATGGGAGCTAGCATTGCTGTATCTGCATAATTAGTGACAGCCAATGAAAATGGAGAATACGTGGGAAAACTTTGAGGGGTATTCTCAAAACTATTTTCCAACATCAGTGAAACAATACAGTATAGCCTGTCTAAGCCAGGCCCCACTTTCACAGAATATATACAACCTGTCTAAGCCAGGCCCCACTTTCACAAAATATATACAACCTGTCTAAGCCAGGCCCCACTTTCACAGAATATATACAACCTGTCCAAGCCAGGCCCCACTTTCACAAAATATATACAACCTGTCCAAGCCAGGCCCCACTTTCACAAAATATATACAACCTGTCTAAGCCAGGCCCCACTTTCACAAAATATATACAACCTGTCTAAGCCAGCCCCCACTTTCACAAAATATATACAGCCTGTCTAAGCCAGCCCCCACTTTCACAAAATATATACAACCTGTCTAAGCCAGGCCCCACTTTCACAAAATATATACAACCTGTCTAAGCCAGCCCCCACTTTCACAAAATATATACAACCTGTCTAAGCCAGGCCCCACTTTCACAAAATATATACAGCCTGTCTAAGCCAGCCCCCACTTTCACAAAATATATACAACCTGTCTAAGCCAGGCCCCACTTTCACAAAATATATACAACCTGTCTAAGCCAGCCCCCACTTTCACAAAATATCTCAATTTGAGTATGAACTTATCTACACAACTCAAATTTTTCTATCTCCATAAAATTGTATGACCAGAAAATTCATTGACACTTGTTTTGAAAACTAGGCTATTCATTGTATTTTTGTTGTAATTTCCAAATGACAGCTGCTCAAAGATTGAGTAGAGTATGTATTCGAGGTTGAGAAGTTTTGTGAAAGTTAGGCCTGATCGGGTGAGCTTTTTTTCTGTCCTGGGAACATAATTCAACATGTTCCCATCCAACGCTGTTTGGTTTGGCTGCTGTTGGGTCACCAGCTTCATGGGACTGCAGTTAGTGTATATGCACTTAGGGTAGTCACTAAGTGCCACTACTTATTGTAAGGGCCATCTCAGAGTTGGAGTAACTCGTGAGGTGCAATAAAAAGGACATATATATAAACGAGACAACAAATATTAAAACACCAATTCCTGATTTGAATATTCACCCAAGAGTATTCTTATTTGAATGTTTGTTTCATCACTAACAAAAGTAAGGAATTTTTTTTTATAAAAAAGCCTTTAAATGTACCAATCATATTTTTGCTTCTTAGACTGTATTTCAGTTCAATATTTAGATGCCCATTCAAAGGACAAGTCTTTTATTTTCTATCCTAGAATTGCTGATTACTGCAATTCCATGATAAGTCTATGCTGGATGATGAATCTATCCACTTATTTCATAAAATTTTGGCAAATTTCTGTTCATGATTGCTTTGATGGATAAGAAGCCTGCCCCCACTTTTCCAGGAAATTTCCAAGTTGATCCCATGGGCTTATTACAGGAGAACATATTGTAAATTAATTAGATTCTCTGTTTGGGATCACACAAATATACATGATAATTCCAAGTTATGGATCATAAGTCAAGTACAGCAATAAATGTTTGCATCCACAGGATCTGCACCAGTTGCTGCATGGAACCATCTGTCACACAGTCGTTATTTATTGATCATTCTCCGCAGTATTTTTTCTTGGTAATAGAAAAAGTAGATATTGAAATATAGCAAATATTTTTCTCTTGTAGCATGGAAAAGACTGCCCAAAATCAAGAATAAGTAACCATCATGTGCGAACTCACAGTTTTCATGCATGTACTAGTACAAATCCTCAATTTGTTGCATTTTTACTTTTCTTGTGGAAGAAAAGTAATTTAGATAACATTTTTGCATAATTTTTTTTTTTTTTTTTTGGGGGGGGGGGAACTGCTATGCTAAAGATTTGTTATTCAGGTACTTACTCTTGGTAGTAATATATTTCTTGATTAAAGTTTTAACTGTCTTAATATTGTGTAGATCTCACAAGTTGTTTCATGGCAGACAGACATTTACCAATCTGTCATTAATATATGCCATTTTGAGGCTAACAAGTTGCCTAAAATTGCTACTTTGTCAGAAGGGGAGAAACAAAAAGTAGTTTTCATTAATTAGTCCAGAGATGTTCATCAACTGAAAGCTACCTGTACAGTAGTTTGGAAATAATCAATACATGTACTAGTCCTGCTCAGCCCATTCCATTCCAAAATGATCGAAAAAGAATGCGTAGATCGGATCCAGAAATAGCATATACACCTCTCTCTTGATAACTTGCTAGGAAATCAATTTATGTCAATAAATTGATAACAGACTTTTAATATTAATAAAGTTGGCATGCAGTAGTCACAGATTTGTGCATCAGTAAAGTTGGAGTTGCCTTCCTTTCTGGATCGGACCATGTGTATCCCTTGGATTCCAGATGTACTTATCAATGGCGCAGGAATCTTCCCTCTCCCTCATCTGCAGATTTTTCTGGATTCTCTCTTAGGGCTCAGCTTTTGGGACCAACTTCTTTGGCAGCCTGTGAGGCCCCTCCAGAAGGAGGGACTGGACGTTCGAGGAGTTGATCGCCGTGGCATCAGGGAGGCACACATGCCCCTTCTCTTTGTGTGGAAGTCTGGAACCTCCTCCTATGGCCAGCCTCAGAGTACATCACACTCCAAGTTTGCCACATTCCGGGCAAGAAGAACGTATTAGCGGACAGCCTGTCCAGAACAGGCTGAGCCTTCTTCACAGAATGGTCTCTTCATTGCTCCATAACAAAGTCCCTGTTCACACTCTGGGGAAGACCCCTGGTCAACCTGTTTGTGACTAGGCTCAACAATAGACTTTCCTTTTATGTATCTCCTGTCCCGGACCAGAGATCATGAGCATTGGATGCATTCAGCTTCCGGTGGGATCGGCTATTTGCATACACCTTCCCACTGTTCCGAGATGCTATCTCAAGTTCTGCAAAAAGTCAGAACTTCCACTGCTCAGATCATTCTCATAGCCCCACTATGGCCCCAGCGATTGTGGTTCAGCGATCTGCTAGACCAGTTGATTGATCGACCCAGATCTCTACCTCACTGGAGGGATCTCCTGTTGCAACACCAGGGATCCTTCCTCCACAACAGCCCACACATTCTCCACCTTAATGCTTGGCTCATCTCAAGCGATATCTCCGCCAGAACAAGTTTTCTGGCTGAGTTGCCAGTTGCGTCATTCAGGTCAGGAGAGCTTCTACATCCCAGGTCTATGATGTCAGGTGAAGAATCTTCTGTGATTGGTGCAATAGGAAACACATTGATCCTATCTGGTCCTCTGTAACTTGCTGATTTCCTTTTGTTCCTTTATGAGACCAAAAGATGTTCAGTATCCACAATCAAGGGTTATCGAGGTGCCATCTCCAACACACTTAAATTCTCTCAGGGCATGGCAATCGGTTCAGATTTGCACCTTGCCAATCTTATTAAGTATTTTGAGCTCAGAGACCTGTCTCCTGCTCTCTTACGTCCAGATGGAATCTTTCATGTGTTTTGTGGTCCTTAACTAAAACCTCCTATGAACCATTGAGTGAAGCCTCCTTTCAGGACCTCCCACTCAAGACTGTTCCTACTCTCGTGTCTGCGAGACGACGAAGCATGATTCATGCCTTGTCTATTATCACTGGCTGTCTCCGGTTTAATGGAAATTATGATTTTCCTCCTTTGTCAATCAGGGTTTCTCGCTAAAAATCAATTACCTTCCACTACCTATAGAGATCCTCAGTCTAAGTCTAATCTGTGCAGGGGATGATCAAGATAGACTCTTATGTCCCATGAGGGCCCTCCGTTTCTATATTAATGCCTCCAAAGGATAAAGAAAGGGTAGGAAATGTCTCTTCCTTCCTCTTAAGGGCTCCACAGACATTTCAGCCACTACTATCTCCCAATGGATTGTCACCACAATCAAAAGAACAAATCAGTCCCTCACTGATCAAGACCTTTCCTGTATGAAACTAAAAGCGCATGAGGTTCAAGCTGTTGCTGCCTCATGGGTCTACAGTAATCACTCCTCCTTAGCGAACGTCATAAGGCAGTTTTTTGGCGTTCCCATACTACCTTCTCCTCCTTTTATCCCCACTCATTAGCACAACAGAATGCAGGCATTTTTTCTCTGGGGCCCATCATTGTGGCACAACATGTGGCTCAGAGAGACACCTACCTTCTATAAGATAGACCTCTCCCTCTACGGTGAGCACATTACATTTTCTCTATTTTTGAGCAGTTTAATGAGATCATCAGCCTACCCCCCCCCCCCCCAACAGACAATTTCAGCTAAGCAATAGCGATGGGATTAGTAATTGCTGCTATTTAAATGTAGTTTTTTTGGGGGGGGGGGGATAAAACTAATTTTAATTATGGAATACTTACTCGTCGCTATTGCTGAATACCCTCCTCCCACCCTGCTCTGATGTTTTGTGTAATCGTCGTCTATGCATAAGATGACAGTTCTGTACATAACCCATGCGACATACAGACTGGAGTGCAAAGGTCATATTGACCTTTCTCCACTCTGTGGGAGGATGTATTCACATCGAACGGACATGGTTTTTCGGCACAAAAATAGGATAGCTAAGCAATAATGACAGGTAAGTATTGCCTAATTAAAATTAGTTTTACCCCCCAAAAAAACTACATTCCTATCCAACACAGAAGACCCAGTCTTCTGACCAGTGCAGTAGGAAGTAGGAATAAATATATTCGTTCAATGGTTGACTTCCCATATTACTGACTGGACTGTAAATACATTGTATATTTGCTAAGGTTACCCTCAATAGGTTAACTGTGTTTTGTACATGTGAATGTGTATAGGAAGTAGATGAGTGGTCTGTGTACTGCTACTTTGATATCAATTAATAATTTTATATTTTTTTAGTGTCTTTTATGCCCTGTCATGGTATGTGCGTATGTATGTGTGTATGTATGTGTATGGTTTAATGGGATGTCAGCACAATACTGGTTTTATGGTGCAGATTAAAAGTTAAGTTCTGAAATGTAAACATAGAATAAAGCAAATAATTACTTTAGTTAGAAAAAGAGCCAGCATTTCTTGGTCAAGATTACTTTACTCTAGTTTCTGCATGATAATTAATGTGTACAGTGGCTACTGGAGACTACTAAAAGCATGATAATGAATGTGTACAGTGGCTACCGGAGACTACTCAAAGCATGATAATGAATGTGTACAGTGGCTACTGGAGACTACTAAAAGCATGATAATGAATGTGTACAGTGGCTACTGGAGACTACTCAAAGCATGATAATGAATGTGTACAGTGGCTACTGGAGACTACTCAAAGCATGATAATGAATGTGTACAGTGGCTACTGGAGACTACTCAAAGCATGATAATTAGTGTGTACAGTGGCTACTGGAAACTACTAAAAGCATGATAATGAATGTGTACAGTGGCTACTGGAGATTACTAAAAGCATGATAATTAATGTATACAGTGGCTACTGGAGACTACTAAAAGCATGATAATTAATGTGTTCAGTGGCTACTGGAGATTACTAAAAGCATGATAATTAATGTATACAGTGGCTACTGGAGGCTACTAAAAGCATGATAATTAATGTGTTAAGTGGCTACTGGAGACTTCTAAAAGCATCATAGAGGTGAACTGTGTACTTTTTTTATTACACTCTGGTTTTAATTTCTCAGTGAAGAAAGATGCCAAATATAGGGTCTTCTGATTACTGTCTATACTCGCATATAGCCTGATACAACTGCAAACTGCGCCAGCAGATCTGGGTCTATGCAGTTTGTAAGGACTAATCAGTAGAACAAACAACATAGACCCTGATCTGCCGGCACATTATGCGACAGCAGATCAGGGTCTATGTTGTTTGCATTTGCACCCGTCTTATACACAAGTATATGTGGTATACTGTGTCAAAACCTGAAAGTATCATGAAGAGCTTTCCAGTTGGGCACTACTGCTCATTCTAATTTTTCTCCAAGTATATTACAAGTGATAAAATCATCAAAACTCTTTCTAATTGTTGAAAAAGTATTTAGACATTTAGGCAGTGATTGGGGGAAAATGAGACTATTAATAAGAGAGGGAGAGGAAAAAGAATATTGAAAAAATAAGTCATTTCCTTTGATAGGGTACAGAAATTTGAACTGCAGACACATATCTTCATTTTTACATATATGATAGAGAAATAAGAGCAGGATATATAAAGTAGAACATGGCAAAATATTATGTAAGGAGATAAGGGGGTGGGGTCCCCCATGTACCGTTTCAAAGAACTGCAGTTTATTTTTGAAGTGTTATCTATTGATAATTTGGACTAAAAACAGGGATCTGATGTATTTATTTTCTCAGTGTGGCTTTATACAATAAAAGTTCGAAAATGTGCTGAGAGTGTGCTGCATTTGAATGCATAGTATTTTTGCAATTCTTTCCAGTAATTGTCATCTATTGTTTTCTTTATTTGTCTTGCTCTATCGATGACCAAATTTACTGTATGTATAGCATGAGTCAATTCAGTTTCTTACATTTCCACAGTATCACTTTATTTATTAACCTGTCACATCTACATGTACGCTATAGTCTCAATGTTTGAATGTTCTTTTGTTCTAGTGCTTTGTCACTTCCATATACATAATTGATAGTAAATGATACAGTATAAATTTCTAATAGAATATGAATTTTGGGTTCACAGGTATGGAAGATTAAAAAATAAGTTAAAACAGAAACATCCATATTTCACCATTAGTCGGCAAGCAGCAGTAGCATGTTTCTGAAACATTGCATCCAATTAAAGGGGAAAAAAAGTTCCGCCCCTGCCCCCCTCCCCCGACAAAAATGTGCATTTTATTAGAACTTATTAGTTATTTTTGAATATATGACTGCAATTTTTGAAAAACAATTCACAGATTAGCCAAAGCAGAAGCTTAGGAGTTGCCCTGTGGTGTGTGATTTTGACAAGAAATTAGACTGACCCCATGCCTGAATGATACTGTGAAGTGAGCTTCTTTCATGTATTGTGTAAATGGCTGGAAACCATTTATCTGTTAATTAGCTTGTGTTGTTGTGTAAAAGTAATTAGCAGTTGTCCAAATAAAGCTATCTTATCCTGCTCAGTAAGTAGAGCTGTTGAAACTGCTTGTTTGTTATCCTGTTGATCTCACAACATTCTTTATGCTGTAATCATTAGACTTGAGACAAAGCAGTTTTGTGTCGGTATAAATCTTTTTATTCTGATATTTTCATATATTTCTCTTTTAATCCCAGCTAATATCAAAAGATAATTGTATATTATTTGTGAATATTGGATGTTCATTATAATCAGATTTTTGCAATACAGTCATTTTCCATTTTTGTATTTTTCTAGCCAACTTAAAAAGAAAAAATGCAATGCTATGTGACATGTCGAACCAGTTTTAATTGAGTTCACTGAGTTATCTGCCATGGATTAGCAAGGGAGTTGTGTGCTCTGTAGTCATGATGTGTCAAGGAGCAATTGTATATGTATCTTGTTTTTATATTACAAGTTTATTTTCAGCTGCCAGCATAAATAATTTAGTGTCTGTTTGGATCATAAACGTGATTCTTTTTTTTCTTCTTCACTTTCTGCATTAAATATTCAACTGTTGTTACCAGTCTGCCAGATAAGATTTATCTCTTTCTGCATGTCTGGCATTGAGTGTCAACTTTCACATCACAACAAGCAGTGCCTTTGTGATCTTTGCCGGTTTTTCCTCATATGACGTCATAGCACCTAGTCCTGGTATCTTTCCCCTCAATTCAGGACACAACCCTTTCATGCTTATCTCCCCTATCTTCTGATAATGCTGACAACCTGAAAGAGGGACCAGCCCAAATGATAGACTGTTATGTATGTAACCTTTACTCCCCCAATATCTGGAATTTCTCCCTCGTAATTCTACCACCTTACAACCTGATTCCAGGCTTTAGAAACACAAACCAAAACTTCCTAAACTTCCTATTGAAGTATTTCTTGGGTGATCAGAGTTTAAAGATTATACCTTAATATTTTATTGGACTGGGTTATGTATCAGTACTACATACAGCTATTATACATATTTTGGGCCGGGTTATGTATCAGTACTACATACAGCTATTATACAGATTTTGGACAGGGTTATGTATCAGTACTACATACAGCTATTATACAGATTTTGGACAGGGTTATGTATCAGTACTACATACAGCTATTATAGAGATTTTGGACAGGGTTATGTATCAGTACTACATACAGCTATTATACAGATTTTGGACCGGGTTATGTATCAGTACTACATACAGCTATTATACAGATTTTGGACAGGGTTATGTATCAGTACTACATACAACTATTATACAGATTTTGGACCGGGTTATGTATCAGTATTACATACAGCTATTATACAGATTTTGGACCGGGTTATGTATCAGTACTACATACAGCTATTATACATATTTTGGACCGGGTTATGTATCAGTACTACATACATCTATTATACATACTTTGGACCGGGTTATGTATCAGTATTACATAGAGCTATTATACAGATTTTGGACCGGGTTATGTATCAGTACTACATACAGCTATTATACAGATTTTGGACCGGGTTATGTATCAGTACTACATACAGTTATTATACAGATTTTGATGAGTTTTGTTTTAAAATAGGTCCTATTATATCATGTAGCAAACATGTATGATATATTACTTTGTTCACAAACATTATTTATCTCTGTTGGACAGCATTCTTGTATATTTATAAAATGTCCCTAATATCCAGGCAGTTAACACATGCTTGCGTCATTCTTGTATGTTTCTAACATTTCCCAGATACCCAAGCAGTTTACATGCACTCACATCATTCGTGTTTCTAACATTTAGCAGATATCCATGTAGTTTTCACATACTCACATGTTGAAGTATGATGGGCCGGAGTTAATACTATTTTAACTTCAGCTCTTCTGCAAGAAAATAAATTTGCAGTGTAGGAACCATGCATTTTTCTATTAAAGTTGAAGTAATTAAGTACTCTTTGATGCAGGCTCTTGTGCCCAGAAACATAAAGACATTTTTAGAGGATTTTGGAACTTGATCATTCAAAAAAAATTAATGCCATCACAATCATTTCTGATATTTAAGTTTTTGACCATTTATGGGGGGGGGGGGGGGGCAGGCTGAGATTTTCATTCTAGCCAGGAATTTTTTTGTTTTGCCTGAAGATAATTAATTTTATTCAACTGATATAATGGATATCATAGAATTTTCTTGGGTGCTATAAATCAGAGCAAGAATAATTTTTTCAAGCTATTTGAGAGCTGGATTTTTTTTTCCAAACCCTTCTCTCCTCTGAAAAATATATGGTCAGTCCCTAATCTTTCCAGTATTCTCTTCTTTGATTTGTAAGTACAAATCAGGATTTTATAGAGTAATTTAATTTGTCTTTCTATGGCACTATTTATGTGACAATATTATGACTGATATTATGATTTTATTGTTTTTTCATCAGCAGAAATTAATTAAGATTGAGTTAGAGGAGTTTTATCCATTCCCAAACTTAGGAAGGCCTTGTGACCACACTATTCTTGTTTGAAGCAGGGTTTGGTGATATTTCTATCCCTAATAGATTAAAAATATGTCAACAGTTCCTCAAAATTTTAGAACAACTTACTTCAGTTATATTTTACACTTTCAATACAAAGAAAAAAAAACACATCAGGTAACTGGCAGCTGCTTATGTGATTAGTTTGTTGATAGACAAATACGATACTTAAAGTGCCAAACCCACTCCAAGGATCAATCCAAAACAGAAATAAACTTCCTAGTACAGGAACCACCTGTGAAGTTTTGTAAATCAGAATAACACTGTTTCTATTAAATGATTGAAGCACCTAAACTTAGATAAATATACAAGATTTTGAGTGACATGCAAGTGAACTTTCTCCCAGTATGAATAAACTGGCTGATAGTAAGTGTCGGTGATCATAAATATACCTGTATAGTGGACAAGATGACAGCTGGTCCTATATGTTGAGCAAAATTTGCCATTTTCAACAAGGCATACTGAAGCACAATTTGCACACAAAGTACTAAAAGGACACTTAAGTGAATAAAACTTTTGTGCTCATTCTGTTTATATATTTTTTTATTTCCCAGAGTTTCAAAGACTTCTAGTTCAGACCTTTTATACACCCACCATAAGATGGAACATATTATGTTAAAATGTTGTACATCCATATATCTATCTGTCTCTTACCAATTTCATTTTGCACAATAACTCAAGTTTTACACCATCTACAGTTACTTTGTGGATGGCTTGCACTTGGGGCAAGGAAGAATCCTATTGATTTTGGACTAAAAGGCTCAAGGGTCAAGGTCACTGATAGAAAGAAGAAATAGAGTTTTTGCACAATAACATTGGTTCTATAACACATAAATGGACCAGTCTTTGTGGGTGGCCTGCACTTGGGGTAAAGAAGAAACCTATTGATTTTGAGGTCAAAGAGTCAAAGGCCAAGGTCACTGACTGAAAGAATAAAACTGGTTTCTGCGCAATATCATTAGTTCTACATCACAGGCCTGGAACAAACTTTGTGGATGTCTTACACTTGGGGTAAGGAAGAAGCCTATTGATTAGAGGGTAAAAGGTCATGGTCACTGTAGCTGAAAGAAGAAAAGTGGTTTCTGCACACAAATTTGAGTTATCTACATAGAGGACTATTAAATGTAGGCATATAATGTGCTATTCACAGTACTCGTGTTTTACACTTGTGAATTCAATTACAAAATAGCTGGAATAAAGTTGCAGTCGCGTTTCTTAAAGACTTTTGCAGATAAAACTTCTGTGCAAGCAAGGGCATTTTAGAATGAATTAAGAGTGCTACATGGAGAACAGTTTGAGATACAGGTCATGCATCATTCTCTTGTGAACCCTACTACCTAATAGGACAGGCTGTGATGCAACACGTAATTTCCCTGTACCTAAAAGAAAACAAACAGTAAAAGAAGATGATATTCTGGAGGCAATATACCAATACAGTCTGATAGAAAGTCACTCTGTTACACAACTGAAAAGATGGTTACAATGTCATGATCTCGCTTACAAGTGGAAATCAAAGTAAAATGATAAGAAGGTTCAAGATTCCTTATTTCAGTAATTAAGCCACTGGCCCATAATACAGTAATACATACAAAAAGGTCAATATACTGGAGTGTAATACACTTCTAGTATAATTGTCAGACATCAAATACATTTTCTTCTCTAGCTAATAAATGGTATATAAATTATGGACTTTGTTGTGACACCAAGCTTTCTAATTTTTCTAAAGATGGACTAGCATACCAGGTTTTCTATAAATATTTTGTTTCCAAGATCTTGCTAATTTTTATGAACAAAAATGCATAGTATTCATTCTCAACTAATATGAAATTATTTCTGGAAATAAAAGTTACACAAACATTCCGAAGCAATGATGCTTTCATATATACCTCTCTCTATATTAAGTTTATGGCTAGAACATCTAAATATCATGTGATGCATAGATATTTCTCAACATTCAGTAACAACTTGTATTCCTAGTAATACTTGGATCTTTTAGTGTGAATTTTGATACATACAATCTTTTACTCACTGAGAACATTCATGTATGAAAAATTTTATATTGCCAACATCTTGAGAAATTCCGACAAATCAAAATCTAAACAATACATTTTGTACATGTGTTTCCCATGTAACTCAGCCTCTTATATAGCGATCGTATCATTTTGTAACAATTCGCATCTTGCCTAAACTTGATGAGATTAGGCTACTGCTAAATCAGAAGAGATCTGTACATGGCTGCCATGTATAGCCTATCCTGTGCTGAAAAATGGCAAAAAATGGCGTTGAACCCTCAAAACCCAAATCCTTTTTGTAGTTAATGTTAAATTAATTTTGATATTGTTGTTATTCTTTTGTTGTTGTTGTTGTTCTTGTATCAAGTATTCAAGCAACACAATCTTTGTTCCATCCCACCTCACTCCCATCCACATTTAAATGTCCTTCTTTTGTCAGTTATGCATTATGACATTTTTTTTCCTTCACAAATTGTGTTGTCATTTTGATTTAAGCAGCAAGTGCACACAAAGTTCATTTATATTACTAGTGTATGAAAAACATAATCCTAATGTTAATGTTTATGGTATAAATACTACCATATTTGCCGGCCTATAAGTCGATACTTTTTGACCTGGAAGTCTGGGCTTCGTCTTATACTCCGAATCGACTTATGTATGGATTATGTCATTGAAATTGCTTTACCACATGTTAATGTAATTTTTCGTTAGTGAAAAAAAAGAAAAAATTAAAAAAATTCAAAGTACGAAAAGTTAGTGTAAAAAAATAATTTTCATTTTTGGCTTCGTCTTATACTCCGCATCGACTTATATATGGATGAAGGATTGAAAATTGATGAAATTAGCGAATTCGACTTATACTCCGCATCGACTTATAGGCCGGCAAATACGGTAATCAAAACAGATTGTACTAATATTGAGTTAAATGACAGTATAGATCTCAATGTACATACTGAAAATGATACCAGTGCATGTGGTAACAACAATAGTGAGCAAATTTTGTACAACATTGCGACTTGTAACGAAGGGTTTAAGAATCACTAACCTCAATGTAAGGGATATCTTGCCTAAACTTGATGAGATTAGGCTGTTGCTAAATCAGAAGAGATCTGTACATATTCTTGATCTGTGTGAAACGTTTTTTAAATAGTAATAGAAATGATGGATTACTTGATATTAAAGGGTATCAGTTTGAAAGAAAAGATAGGGATGAAAAACAGGGAGGGGGGATTCTTATCTATATTGCAGACTCCATTAAATATAAAAGCAGAAATGATCTTGAAACTAATACTATCGAAAATTATATGGATAGAAATAAACTTGACATAGACAAAGCCTTTTCTTATATGCTCTCCCTATAGGCCCCCCAAGTTCCAAAGTTAAGTGGATTGAAATATATGAAATCAAGTACAAAATGCTTTTGGTGTACATGATTATGAAACAACATTAAGTGGTGATTTTAATGTAAATTTGTAAAAACCCTCATCATAAGTGGCTGGATTGTTTCCAAACTGGTAATTTCACTCGGGTCATAGACAGACCAACTAGAATCATGAAAGAAAGTTCAACATTGATTGACCATATATACACAAATAAAAAAGAAAATTTAAGAGAAGTTTGTGTACCTGTGTTTGCAGTAAGTGACCACCATCCTGTATGTATCACTAGACATGTGCCTAAACTTACTGTTAACCAACATCATGAAATAAAATACAGAGATTTTCTCAATTTTCATGAAGAAAACTTCTGTAATGATCTGTATTTGATGCCTTGTAATGATATTGTAAATATTTCAGATGTCAATACTGCTTTAGATGCATGGTACAAACTTTTTGTTCATGTATTAGACGATCATGCTTCTTGTAAAACCAAACGTGTTAAACATGAGCTTCAATCTAAATCGATGATCAAACAGATAAAAGAAGCAAGACACATAAAGTTGCATAGAATCAAGGAGTGGGAAAACTATACAAAATGGCAAAACATAGCAAGCAGCTTAATATATCAAGCTGAGAAAAACTGCTATAATCAAGCACTACCAGTACAAGCATATTATGGCAATATCTAAAAGAATTTAGTCCCTTCCAGAAAAATCATATGCCTACCCAATTAGACTACAATGGAGACTCAACTACAAGTGTACATGAAACAGTGGATATCTTCAACCATTATTTTATGAACATAACAAATAATTATGTCCGGGAGAACACCGAGACCTTTGATCACAAAAAAAAGCTCCTCAGTTATATAAATGCTAAAGTCCCAACAGATCTTTCTTTTGAATTTTCTATAGATAGTCAATGTTAGTGAATATATTGTATACTGTACCCTTATGACACTAAATGTTAAACAAGAGTTCCTTGAAGGGACTGACACTCTTCTGGGCAAAAAGAATTTTCAGGAATTCAAGATAAGACCATTTCTTCCTTTTTAACTGCTGAGTGTTGAAACCATCTCTGATATTCTTCAGCAATAACAAGATTTTCAAATTAGCTGCAATGGAGGACATATTGGATGTCAGATTGGCACCATTTTTAATTAGGACAATGTAGACATCGTTAGAAGTCTTTTGGTGAAAACCCCTAGTCAATATGACCATCCATTCAGGGGGAGCAGTGACAAGATTTCAATACAGCCATCATTACAGCCATATTGGATGTACGACTGGCACCTTTTTTGTTTAGGACCAACTAGGTATCATAAGAAGTCTATTGGTGAAAACCCCATGTTGATATATCCATTCATTTGAGAGGAGTAGAGATAACAATATTTTCAAGATAGCCACCATGGTGGCCATATTGAGGGTTAGTCATTTTCATCTAGGACAAGCTGGACATAATAAGAACTCATCTGATGAAAACCCCATGTCAGAATGACTTTCCATTTAAGAGGAGTAGTGAAAACAAGATTTTCAGGATGGTCAGATATTGGACATCAGATCAGCACCATTTTAATTTAGGATCAACAAAACATTGTAAGAAGTACTGATATGAAGATTCATTGAGGAGAGGTAGTGATAACAAGATTTTCAAGCTGGCCACTGTGGCAGTCATATTATACATCAAATCAGCACCATTTTTTGATTTAGAACTAATGAGACATCATCAGAAGACTTCTGGTGAAAGTACCATGTCAGTATGACTTTCTGTTCAGGAGGAGTAGCAATAACAAGATTTTCAAGATGGCTGCTGTAGCAGCCATATTGGATGTCAGATCAGCACCATTTTCATTTAAGACCAACTGGACATCATAAGAAGTCTTCTAGTGAAGACCTCATGTTGATATGACCATCCATTCAGGAAGAGTAGCGATAACAATAACAGTATTTTCAAGATGGCTGATGTGGCAGCCATATTGGACATCATATCAGCAATATTTTCATTTAGGACCAACTAGACATCATAATAAGTCTTTCAGTGAAAACCTCATGTTGATACGACCATTAATACAGGAGGAGTAGCAATAAGAAGATTTTCATATGGCCACTGTCTTGGCTATGTTTGATGTCAGATTGTCACCATTTTAATTTAAAACCAACTGGACATCATAAGAAGTCTTTTCGTAAAAACCCAGCATCAATATGACTTTCTGTTCAGGAGTTGCAATAACAAGACTTTCAAGATGGATGCCATGGTGGCCATTTAGGATGTCAGATTGGCACAGTTTTTGTTTATGTCTAACTAAACATCATAAGAAGTCTTTTAGTGAAAACCCCATGTTGATATGACCATCCATGTATGAGGAGTAGCTGTAACAAGATTTTCAAGATGGCAACTGTGGTGGGCATATTGGACATCAGATTGGCAACATTTTCATTTAGGACCAACTGGTCATCGTAAAAAATCTTAATAGTAAAAATCCCATGTTGATAAGACCATCCATTCAGGAGGAGTAGCAATAACAAGATTTTCAAGATGGTGGTCATATTGGACATCAGATCAGCACCATTTCCATTTAGGACCAACTAGACATCATAAGAAGTCTTTTAGTGAAAACCCCCTGTTGATATGACTATTTATTCAGGATGAGTAGTAATAACAGGATTTTCAAGATGGCCACTGTGGTGGCCATTTTGGATGTCCAAGCAGCACCATTTTGATTTAGGACCAACTAGACCATGGGATGAATATGTATGTAATGTTTCATGGCAATTCTCCATGTAGCTTAGGAGGAGTTAAGCGATAACAAACTTGTGCTAACAGACAGACGACAGACGGATAGCAGACGACAGCCAAGAGACCATCCCATAAGCTCTTCTGGACTATGACCAGTATAAAAATAGCTCTGAGTTAGACCCAGGAAACTGTAGACCTATTTCTACTCTCCCCACATTATAAAAAATCTTTGAGAAACTGATTTTTAAGCAGGTGTATGATTATGTCAAAACATTCTTACTCTTTCACAAAGAACAATCGGGTTTTTGCAAGGGTCATTCACCCCAAACAGCTTTAACAAAACTCACAGAGTGTTGGCTACAGGAAATCAACATTGGGAACCTAATATGCATATTATTTCTAGACTTAAAGAAGGCTTTTGATTTAGTCAATCATGATGATCTATTACAACAGCTAAAATGCTATAAATTTGATACTAATGCCTTAAACTGGTTCTCATACAATCTATATGACAGGACACAGGCAATGTTCAGTGTAGCTCAGTGGAAAATAATATTGATCTAAGGGGTCTATATAGGCCCATTGCTCTTTCATATTTTCATAAATGACCTTCCTCTGTGGAGGAGCAAACAAGCACAGGCTTATTTGCAGATGATGTTACTATAACATCTTCATGTAGTGATGTAATTACTGTCAAAGCTCTCCTAGACTAGGATATAAGAAATATTGAGATATGGTCAAAACAAAATAAAATTGAATGGTAATAGTATCATCTAAGAAGCATTCCAATGTTGAGAAACTTGTAAATTTGGCAATAAATGATCAGTTCATCGAAAATATTAGGGAAGAAAAACTTTTAGTAGTGATTGTTGAAGGTGATTTAAAATTGGACAAACATATTGGCTGTGTCTCTAGATCTCTATCAAGTAAAATAACTTTACTAAGTCAAATTAAGAAATACCTACCCATACAAACTAGAATATTGTACTACAATGCCTACATGTTATTGACTATTGTTTGACAATATGGAGAAACTGCCCCAAGAGTCAGTTAGTTAGAATAAACAAAATACAAAAGAGAGTAACTTGCCTAATTCTGGATGCTCCTTTTGATGCACTATCTAGTATTCTTTTCCATGAACTGAAATGGCTTCAAATAAAAGACAGAATCAACTTTCAAATGGCAGTACTTGTTTACAAATGTATAAATTGTAATATGCCTGAATATATGGGAGAACTATTTTATGAAAATCATGGGCCATATGCTTAACAGTCGACTTCACATGGCCACTTGAAATTTCCAAAACCCAATACTAAATAAGTTGGATGTAGTTTTAAATATTCTGGAACAAGGATATGGAATTCTTTGCTCACATTAGTTAGGTCAGCCACTGAGTTGAAAGTTGTAACGAAAAATATCTCAAATATTTAAAGCTTGATTTTAATTGATTTCTTCATGTCATTATATTTTTGTGAAATTCCTGTTTCTGTTCCAACTGTTTTGTCTTTGTGCATGCTAATCTATGTTTCTTGTCTCAATATGATTGACGCGTTCAGGGGAATGTAAAATTATATCACTTGATTATTCCTTTGTTAAATGTTGTGACTTTACTTTTTGCTTCACATGTTTCATTAGTAAAATACATGCATGTAGACTGTTAGAAAGTAGCTAAGGGCCTCAAGAGAGACTAGATACATCTGTATTTGTAATTTAGCTACCTTCGTTAAATAAAGAATTATTATTATTATTATTATACACAGGTTGCCTAATATTTTTTGATTGGTATAGAACAAAATTAATGGTAGAGTGAAGTTAAATTATATTGATATGCAAATTTATGTAGTCATATATTGTTCTCTCTTTCACTTATTTTTTTAGGACAATAGTGAAAACTGAATATCTACATGTTTAGAAGTGATATTTGTATTACCCCACAACACTTTCCATAACAATAAATTGCTTTACGACCATTTCCATCACAGATTATGGAAATACAAAGAATAAAAGACAGAATTTAGCATAAACTTCTCTGTTGTTGATACTTTGATATTGTTCCATTTGTCTGAAAACAATATGGCAGTGCATGCAAGTTATATAGTTTAAATGACATCATTTCTATTTATATCAACAGGATGACTTTTTAACATGGGCTATTGACATTTATGTCAGGCATGCAAGTTAGGTTCACATTATTATAAAAAATCAATTCCAGAGGTGTACATTACAAGTATTTTTGTAACATACATATGGTCAATATTGACCAGTAGACAAAAATAACATCTCATAATCAGCATGAATGATATCAACCATGCATATATCCATGTTTGTGCCATGATACTCTAATGTGTTATTTAATGCTCAGAGATTCACAGAGGTTAATAGTTCTTAGTAACCAGTCACCAAAAAGTATTGTTTTCAATGTTTTTATCTGCATGGTTGTCACTGTAGGAACAATACATGGTTTGCTGTGTTTTTGCTGTTTGCAAACATTTGCAGGGACATGTGGTAAGAGTTTGAACTCAAGGGTTCAGAGTCTTTTCTGAGTGCTCCAGCAAATATTTGTACAGTTAGCAAACTCATGAAGTCAGGTGTTCAGGTATTACCCAATAATAATTTCTTGGACCATTACTCTTTCTGCTGTACATCAATTATGTACCATACCACACTGAGCTATCCACTACTAACATGATTGCAGATGACAGGACATTATATAAAGTTGGATCAACTTGCCATGAGCTTAACACTAAATTAAATCAGGACTTGCTTAAAGTAAACAACTGGTGCGAGCACAATGGTATGATGAGATAAATGCAGCCAAGTCAAAAGCCATAATCATTATAAGGTAGACGAGCCAAGGTAAAAACTGAGAAAGAAAACTTACAAGTAATGTTATAGGAATAGATACATAACAGTCTGAAAATTAAAAACTACTTGGCATCATGATTGACAATATCTTGAGCTAGAAAATGCAAGTTGATAAAGTCAATGAAAAGGTATGTATATAAACCGATACATACTGCAAACTGCATAGACCCAGATCTGTGGTTGCATATTGTGCTGGCAGATCTGGATCTATGCAGTTTGTAAGGACAGATCAGTAGAACAAACAACATAGACCCTGATCTGCTGGCACATTATGTGATGGCAGATCAGGGTCTATATTGTTTGCATTTGGACCCGGATTATATGCGAGTATAGATGGTAAACTCACGGCTTTATTTCTTAAACAGAGTAAAATCTCTTCATTGTCAAGAACAGAGAAAGATCTTCTACATTGCCTCCATCATGCCACATTTAGAATACTGCTGTTCTATCTTGGGTAATTGTGATAAAGAAAATCAAGAGAAACTACTGAAATTTCAAAAGAGAGCAGTTAGGATTGTTCTTGATGCAGATATACACCATCAATAAATCTTTTTAAAACCCTTGAACAGCTTCCATTTCAGCAGAGAACTTGACTTCAAAAGGGTTGATTAGTGTACAAATCCTTAAATGGGTTGGCTCATGATTATCTTAAAAGTAATTTTAAATTTGTGGAAAATGTACATATGTATGAACTAAGATCCATCTCAAACGTTACAATTTATATTTACCTAAACAAAATTCTGAGTTTTATAAGAAGAGTTTTGCTTTTTCTGGAGCCAAACTATGGAATTCCATTCCACCCCATATAACGTCAGCTGACTCATCCAAAGGTTTTAAGAAGAATCTTGTCAGAAACAATCATTTGTATGATTTTGTGTAATTTAGTACTAATCATCTTTAAATCAATTTACTTTCATGTACTCTAATGCTGTATGCAGGTTAACTACTAATCTTTGTATGAATCCTATATGTACTCGTCTGTAATGTCTTGTACATATTTCATAGTAGTAGTAGATCAATTATTAAGTTTTTTAATAGCTTTGTTGTCTAAAGACACCACAACTTGTTAAAAGGTGTACACCATATGCACGTTATTGTAGAAGGCCTCATTGAAAAATGGTCTGTGGATCAAATGAGCTTCTTTAAAAAAGTCATTATTATTATTATTATTTCGAGTCTGGCACCAATCCACTTGGATTTTTTGTGACAAGAACTTAAACCAGCTGCAGATCCAGGTTAGTGTTGAAAATAAATGTTCATTTTAATAACAGTAAGACATAACATGTTGCTATTGCTTAGCTTACTCTTTTCCAGATGGAAAATACCCTCAACCATATGATGAGAATTCATCATCCCATAGGGTGACTTTCTGGTCTAACCCATGACCATGGCCCATTAGCCCACATTCTTTTTCTGGTCGCAGTCATGTAATGGCTGATTTTAAATATGTCAAAGAGAAAATTGCCTTCACTTCAAGTCATCTATCACGAATTGAGCATTTTCATTACATGCATCATTTTTACAATGTTAAATTACCCTTAGATCAAGTTTTATTCCTGTTTAGAATTAGCTCTCATGAGAGAGTTATAATTACTTTTTTCAGTTACGTTCTTTTTTCATAACCTTGCATTTAGCTTACTCCCCAACAGGGGTGTCAGCATTATTATTATTGTGTTTCAAAATTATTTTATTCCTATTTCTAGCTTGGGCAGGTATTTAGTTATCTCTATCCTTGCCCATTTGGTCCGCGGACTCATCTTGATTCTGTTTTATTGTTCTAATACAGAAATGAATCATGGGAATTCATATTCCATTTAATCAGACTTTTGCTATTTTAATTCTACGGAAGGAGGTCACACACCAGTCCTTACCTTCATTTATGTGTGTTTAGTGATCGAATACCTTTCATCCTTAAAAGTCAGTTTAGGATAGTATTCCTTATTATTATTACTTTATTTTTAGCATCTTATCAAGTTGGTT
The DNA here is from genome assembly GCA_029931535.1 of Margaritifera margaritifera. Classification (NCBI taxonomy): domain Eukaryota; kingdom Metazoa; phylum Mollusca; class Bivalvia; order Unionida; family Margaritiferidae; genus Margaritifera; species Margaritifera margaritifera. Next base: position 1,516,736 of record JAQPZY010001649.1, on the reverse strand, counting down.
TTTTGCTAATTTTCATCTCCAGTAATTAGTGTTGCTGACGTTTTTGTGAAAAAAATATTAAAAATATACAGCATTGCTGACTTATTGTAATTAAAACATCAGTTGTGGTTGTTTTAATTCATTCAATAGAATCAACACCTGAGAACAGGTAAGATCTTGCTGAGAAGTTTCATTGTTCTTGTTTTTCAGATTTTTATCTTGCAGCAATGCCAAAGCAGTGTATGGGGCAGTGTGGGCACATTAAAGCCCCATGGGATACCGACCCAGCCTGCCTCGCTTGTACAAATTGTAAAAGGACAGACGGATGTCCTTTTTACAGTCTGTGATTAGATGAGGTCTGGCACCTCACTAAAAATATGCACACTTACAGAGGGTGGAAAAAGGAGTCTTCCTCTTCTTTTCAGATTGGGAAAGTCTCTATGGAGACATTTAAGGCCCATGGGGCCCCTCCCTAGGGAGCATATAAGGTGGTGGAAAGTGAATCATGCCCTCCCATGAGGGAGGAGCATCACCTTCTCTAATCCCTTGGGACTGAGAGCGAGTCACGCCCCCCTGTGAGGGAGGAGCAGCACCCTTTTCAGTCCTGCAGGACTGAGAGTGAATCACGCTCTTACATGAGGGACGAGCAGCACCCTTTCAGTCTCTGGAGCCCATTGTAGGCAACAGGATTGAGCAATCCAGAAAGGGAAAGCTTCGATACAAGTCCATAAGATTTGAGGAAGGGTCTTCCTATGGATCAGAGTTGCCTAACTGGTCATCATCTAGTCACGGGTCTATGGGTACTGTTCACAGGTCATTCAAACACATCGGTAAGGGGATAGGGATTGGGTCAAGACCCCCCCCCCCACCAGGATACCATGGAATCCCACCTGGGATTGGGAATCTATGTACAGATGCCAGATTAGGGAAGGGGATCAGTTTGGCATCCTTCCTTTCCTATAATCCTGTGAAATCCCTACATGATGTGGAGCCTTCCACCACAGAGAAGTGACAGTCCTTTAGCTCCATGTGAGGAGTTATGGGTCAGGTCCCACTTACACCAAGTCTCCCGCTAAACAGAGAAACATTTGGTCACAAAATTCTGCCTCCCAGGAGCGAGAGTTGGATGAGGGTGTCCTGTCCATCCTTGTAGATTCTTGTGAGTTTGACATAGGACAGGCCAAGATGGCACCTCCTCATGTTCGGTCCTCCAATATTTAGACAATTGGTGTTCCTGACTTTGACGGAGGCACTGAGAACCAAGACCATGCTATCGGCTCATCTATTCTGTCTCTTCTGGGGACCTTGAACTCCACAGTGGACCTGGTTCCCTTAGGCAGATTACACTTGCACCCTCTCCAGTTTCTCCTTCTTGCAAACTGGAAACCACACAGGGACCCTCTGACTGTTCAGATTTCTCTAGGTCTGGATTTCCACCATCATCTGATTTGGTGGACGAATCTGGTTGGGCTTCTGGCCGGAGTCCCCATGCATGCCCCTGAACCCCACTCCTATCTATTCACAGATGTGTCAAATTCCGAGTGGAGTGCTCACCTGGAGCAGAAGGGCTAAATTCTTCAGGGTTCATGGTACGGGAAGAATCTTCCCTCTACATCAACAATTTGGACATGAGGGCAGTGCTGTTAGCCATTCAAGGGTGCGTCAACAAAATAAGAAATTGTTGCGTGATGGTCTTCTGACAAAACGTCAGTGGTAGCATTCCTTCAGTGACAAGGAGGCACATGGGCAAATTTGGAAGGGGTTACCCTCCAAGTTCACCACATTCCAGGCAAAGAATATTTTGGCAGACAGTCTGTCCAGGAGGGGCAAGATAATCCTTATGGAATGGTCTCTGCACCAATCCATAGCAGATTCCTTGTTCAGACTTTGGGGGAGACCCTTGGTGGACTTGTTTGCGACAAGGCTTAACAACAAGCTCCCCTTTTATGTTTCCCCATTCTCAGACCAGAGAGCCTGGGCAGTGGACGCTTTCAGCCTGAAGTGGGATTATCTATTCCCTAACTCCTGTCCACCCTTCTGATTCCACAAGTACTTCAAACAGTAAGGACCTCCACTACTCAGCTCATTTTGATAGCCCCTCTATGGCCTCAACAATCTTCTCGACCTGCTGGTAGACGAGTCCAGAACATTATCCCAGGGAAGGAACCTTCTATTACAGAACAGGGACTCTCTCCTCCACAATAGCCCGCAGATTGTCCACCTTCAATCTTGGTTCATCTCAAATGATATCTCTCTGCCAGGACAAGATTTTGAGCAAGGTTGCTAAGTGCATTGTTCAGTCCAGGAGACAATTTACATCCAAGGTCTCTGATGCCAAGTGGAGAAATCTTTTGCAATTGATTCAGTAGGAAATATGTTAATCCTAGCTCTCCCTCTTTGAGCACAATGGCTGATTTTCTTCTCTTCCCTTTTGATGAGAGATAATGCTCAGTTTTTACTATCAAGGACTATAGGGCAGCCCTATAAAACACACTCATATTTTCAAAAGGCCAGGCCATTGGTGCAGACTGACACATAACTGACTTGATCAGGTATTTTGAGCTGCAAAGACTGGTGTCTCACTCTCTGATGCCTAGATGGAATCTCCTGTGTGTCTTGTGGTCTCTAACAAAAACTGCTGATGAACCTTTGAGTGATGCTTCTTTCAAGAACCTTACCCTCAAGACTTTTCTTGCTCTCCTTAGCATCCTTGAGATAAAGGAGTGAATTTCATGCCCTATACATAGAACCAGGATGTCTCCAGTTCAGTGGGAATTATGAGTCAGTTTTTCTACTTTGCCAGCCAGGTGAGATCCACAGTCTCAGCCGTATCTGTGCTAGGGATGATCTAGATAGACTTTTATGCCCAGTTAGGGATTTTTATTTTTATTTGGCAGTTTCTAAATGGAAAAGAAAGGGTTTTCCTCCCCCTTAAAGGTCTTGGCAGATATTTCGGTCTCTACCATTTCCAGATGGATTACTATAACTATCAAGAGAGCTTATCAGTCCCTTACCAAGAATGACCTTTCTTTCATGAAAATTAAAGCCCATAAGGTTTGAGCTATTGCTACCTCATGGGCCTATTTTACTCATTCATCTTTGGAGGATGTGATGAATGTGACCCATGCAGATACCATCTGACAGTAGTCTACACTTCTACAGTGAGGGTGAGTATTCCTTGTTGTTTTTCCTTCACCAGTTTGTGGGATCATCAGCCTCCCACGGAACTGGTAAATTCAGCTATGCAATAGCAACAGGTTACCGGTATATATTAATGATATTAAAATGTATTTTTTGGGGAAGGGGGTAAAACTAATTTTAAGGATGTAATATTTACCTGTTACTATTGCCAGATTCTCTCCTCCCACCCCACACTGATGTCGCAGTAGTTTTAAAGCAACATCCTGAAAAAGAATGAGGGTTAGTGTGCATGGGCCAGGGTCATGGGCCAGACCAGAGATCTTTCTCTAAAGTCACCCTATGGGAGAATGAATTCCCATTATACAGTATTTTCCATCTGGAAGAGAATAAGCTATCCAATAGCAACAGGTAAGTATTACATCATTACAATTAGTTTTATCCCCGCCCCCCCCCCCCAAAAAAAGCTACATTTTTCATATAGTGTATTGTAATTATGACATGTAATGTGTAGATTACACATTTTATGCTCAGTTTACACTTTTTGTCCACTTAGATTACACTTGTACCTCAAGTGTGGATATAACATGCAGTTCGACTATTTTCTAGATGGACACATCTCTCAGAAAACTTTTGTTGGTTTTAGAACGAGACATCAAACAAGACAAAAAATTCAAATGAAGAATGAAGTAGAAATTCTGTTTGTATACTACAAGGTATTTATTTTACCACAAAACCAGTTAGTTGGAAATGTACTACAGTACACATACCGGCAGGATATTATACACCAATATACTGGTAAAATCCTCACACCCCTAGTATTTAACGACTTAAATTCTTGACACTGTTGTCAGTTTTGATGAAATTATTACCTATTCATTTGCATATCAACTTCTTTAAAATTAAAGAGTTTGTAGCAAACATTTGTGTATATAATTTAACAACACTTCTGAGTCACTTGCAAATTTTTTTTCGTAACTGGGCAAAATGTTGAGAAGTTATAAGCAAGATGAATTTGTACATGTTATACAGGTAGAAATACCCATGTGTTAAGAGTTTTTATATTTAAAAAAAAAATATTTTAATATGTATCTTGTACATTAATCACCCAGTGTTCAATTATGATTTTGCATGCTTATAAATTTTGTTCACATTTTTTGTATTTGATCAAGGTTTTCTAATGTCACACGACAAATTAAACTTTTTATAAGGAAATCAAATTACTATACTTCATTCAACTGTGTGCAAAGGTTCGCTCATCTGTAACTACTTTTCTAACAAAACTGGGATGGCATGTTACCTACTACTGAAAAAATCACTTTATTAAAAATAGAAATCTAGTGTAAATAAAAGTTTTGGAATAAACAGAACTATTTACTTGTATGCTTTGGTTTAGTCTGTATAATTACAAAATCCCTGTCAGTTTTTCTCTTCTCGAGTGGGCATATTTATCATCACTCAGACTACATCTACATTTATTAGAAACACGGTAAATATTTTCCATTTACTTTGGGGGCATTTTTACATCAGATTGGCTCGATGTAATACTTAATTTGGCTGAGGTGAAAACTTGGTCTTTATTCTTCATTTAGCCATGAAGACCATATTTTGCAGTAGTGACCATATATACACTTAAATAGTGTTGTAAAAGTATTACTGGAGCTCTTTTCTTAAGATATTTCAACATGGTTTTGGAGATTAATTGAGTATAGTCACTGAATTTTATGTCAAAATAGTGGTGCATATACTGGTACAGATTGAGTCATTCTCTGCATGCAATGAGGCTGTCTTCGTAAGGGAGACAACGAACAATTAGCTTTAGACATCATAAAAAAAAACTCCTTTTGAACTGATGCTAAAGGCTGTAAAAATTAAGTGCACCTGATTAACATTGATTATACAAGTGACCATTATTGACCAGCTTGCAGCACCAACAAACTCTGAATTGCCATCCAAATGGATTTATAACTTTTCTGACCTCAGTCTTCAAAACAGCGGTTCCCAACCATTTTTTTTTTTTTGTTACTGCGACCCTAAATTGGCCACCAACAGGACCTCCCGACCCTTAGGCTTATGATATGATTTCTTCTGATGACCCTTTGCAACCCTACTGAGGACACCTCCCCCCCTACTGCAACCCTGATTTGGGTTGTGACCTTCAAATTACTTATAAAATACACTCAAATATTTTTCTGGTCATCTCCATCTGCATATGAACATGCCTACCAAATTTTGTTTGCTTAGGTTTCTGTGAAATCATCGCACTTACAAGGGTTTCACCACAAAATTCAAAATCCAGAAAGTGCAAAACATTAATAGACCTGTCATGCACAAATTGAAGAAATTATGCAAAGATGAAATTGCTAACTGAATTTCTTTTCTCTAAGTCAAGTTATTCTTTTATGTGTGTAATCATGCTTGTAATCTAGCCTGTTTTCTGACAACAAAACGTCTTACCTCTAACAAGAAGTACATTTGACTGATTAAAAATGCAACAATTGCCAAAATGTAATCAAGCCATCCACATATGCATCTCACCAATCCTTCCAAATTCATTTGTTCAAGTTAAGGTTGTTTCTGTGTAATTGTGCTGGCATAAGGATGTAGAGACATATGCAAACAAATCAGTATGCCCCATTGCACTTGCAGTGGGGCATAACACATTTTGCCTTGTGCTCAGGGAGCTCAGTTGGAAGAGCATCAGATTCATAATGCAAGGGTCACAGGTTCAATACCTGCCCTGGCCAGCCTGGGTCAGCTGCCTCAGTGTGTCCCGTGTAAGGCACTTAGCTCCCATTTCCTTGGCATAATATAGCAAATATTGTGTTGAAAGTGCCTTTAAAAAAACAACAACAAACCAACTTGCCTTCTACTTATGTCACAATAATATTTTTGATAGGATGATCCATGTCTGTGTGCAGCATACAAAAGAATTGACTCCTAGGAATTCCCAAGAGAGTTTTATTTGTTTTACAAATTGCATTTGACCCAGACATATTTAAATTGAGCATGACACATACTGCCACATTATTCTTGATTTAAGTGAGATAGAAGTCTTTACATGTTGTAAAACCTTCTGTTCACAGATGAAAACAAAATTATTTTTGACATGCATTTGTTTAATGTAGTACAAAATACTAGGTCCCATATGGAGTTAGATATTTTGTAAGCTCTCAGCATGATTTATTTTGCAGTCGGGCTATCCGGTTACAGGTTACAGTTACATGGGTGCAGACAAATCGTTCAGTTCCATTAACATCACAATTTTACTATTTTCAGAAATTACACATTGTGTGGTAAGCAAACACAATATTTCTCTCAGGAGCAGCCTGAAAACACAGAGGGTGGGCTTTTTATTGGACAAAAGATATCCTTAGTAACTATTTGCAAAGATTTTGTAAAGATGGGGTGGGCGGGCTTATTAGTGGATAAGTATGGCATGATGGTACAACTTTGTTATCCATCAAAGGGTAAACAAATTTAAAGGATAAAAATTATATGTTGCATGGCTTGTTTTTGAATAAATGTCTCTTAAAGGCGAATATCTTCAAAATAAAACCCAATAAAATGTCATTCAGGGTTTATTTTTTTTAAAAAAAGTAAATTTATGAGAGAAATGTCCCTTCCATTTAAAAAAAAAATGGGGGATTGTGAAGAATTTTAAAAGTATAAAGGGGAATGAAGAAATAGTGGCAAAGCATGTAAATATCATGTGCAAGTTTCACACATATGATTGATTTTTTGGCAAGTAAAAAAAAAAATCAGCAAGAATCCCAGAATTATGCATCTAAGAAAAGACCCTGGTCATTTACATTGGTGAGTTCCACTCTACATTGTGGAAATAATAAAGTGAAAATGATCCCAGATACCAATCTTTTTATCACCTACAAGTAGCATATACAGTGAAATCTGGTTAATCTGGACACTTGTGTCCCCACCCATTTTGTGTGTGGATTAACAAGGAGTCTCGACTAATGGGTTACTTAAAACATGATAATAGTGGAAATCTTTTTCCAGAGATGACCATTTGAATAATGAGATGTTTGGATACATAGTGCAGATATATTTTTGTTTATCTCAGTGGTGTCAGCATTAACATCAAGTTTTTACATTTAGCTCAGTTTCTCTGTATATACAGTCGTGAAACTTGATGGGTGTATTCATCTTGGAGGGTACTATACACCACGAGCCAAAGTTGGTCACAGTGACCTACATTTTATGCCCCAGTAATTACGTTGAATTTTTGCATTTAGCTCAATTTCTCTGATACTATTGTATGTACAGTCATGAAACTTGAGAGATCAAGACATCTTGGGTATGGTATTCACCATGGGCAAAAATAGGTCACAGTGGCCAACTGTTCAAGCTCCATTGATTATACTGCATTTTTGCATTTAGCTCAGTTTCTCAGACACTATTGTATTTACAGTCATGATTCTTGATGGGTCTATTCAAATTGAAGGGTGCTATTCACCATAGCCAAAAAAGTTGGGTTACTATTGACCTACATTTCATGCTCCAGTGATTAAATTACCATATATACTCGCGTATAATTCAGGTCCAAATGCAAACAATATAGACCCTGATCTGCCATCACATAATGTGCCAGCAGATCAGGGTCTATGTTGTTTGTTCTACTGATTAGTCCTTACAAACTGCATAGACCCAGATCTGCTGGTGCATTATGCAACCACAGATCTGGGTCTATGCAGTTTGGAGTTGTTATTAGCTTATATGTGAGTATATACAGTATATGTTCAGATTTAGCTCTGTGTCGCTAACACTGTTGCACTGTTATATGAACAGTCATGAAACTTAATGGGTCTATTCATCTTGGAGGGTACTATTCACTATGTGCAAAAGGAGGTCACATAGACCTACTTTTCATGCTGTAGCAACTTTTAAAGGTTTTCAGACTAATCCATTGCAGAGGAGGTGAGGCAGGCAGGCAGGCAGGCATATATACTCTTGTTTAATCAGATATGGTAATGCAAAATAATCATGGAATCATATGTTTAACATTTCTGTTGCTTGTTGGTTCTTTTCTTAAATAGAAAAATCAGGTATGAAATATAATTTGCTGATTTTTCCAAACAAAAACATAACTTCTGATCCCATAAAGCTTTGCGAAGACCAAAATGGCAGATGAAATCTTAAATGTAATAACCCTAGCTGTATTTAAGGCTTCCACCTGAAAATATTTTGGGTTTATGGGGGTCAAATAATTACAAAACAGTATTGTACAGTCGGTAACAAAACCAAATCTGCAAATCAGTCACAATATATTCAGGAAATACTAGTAACCTTACTACACTCTTACAATGCCAACACATTTACATAGACATTACATGCAATATAAATCAGTAAAGGGAAGAGCCTGTATCAAAATACATACTGTATCCTCACTCTTCTGTATCAAAATACATACTGTATCCTCACTCTTCTGTATCAAAATACATGCTGTATCCTCACTCTTCTTTTTCAAAATACATACTGTATCCCCACTCTTCTGTATCAAAATACCATACTGTATCCTCACTCTTCTGTATCAAAATACACACTGTATCCTCGCTCTTCTGAATCAAAATACGTACTGTATCCTCACTCTTCTGTATCAAAATGCATACTGTATCCTCACTCTTCTGTATCAAAATACATACTGTATCCTCACTCTTCTGTTATTTGCCCACCAGGTGTAAGGATAATTGTTTTTTAAAGCATTCTCTGCATTTCATTGTATTAAAAGGTTCATTGAAAGGATGGAGACATGGTATCTTTAAGACAAAAGTAGGTGTATATCACATTACACAAAATATGCATATAAAGTTATTCACTATACCTCTAACAGTGTTCTACATATCTGTAGTTGGTTTACATTCAAATTCTGTAAAAATAATCAAACCAATTTGAAATTTCTCTGCTATGCAGCATTGATATAATGGTTTTTTAAGCAAGTATGGTACAACTCATATGTGTCATGACACAGGCTCAGAAGAAAAACAATCTTTTGTATTAGAACTAGATACAAAATGTCTTTGGAAGACCAGGACCATGGATTGAGTAATTGAGAAAATATTGAGTTTGGAGAAGTATTCACACTGGATTTGGACATTATTTATCTTTAAGTGAAGATGGATGTTCAGGCTAACCATGTACATAATAGTTTGCTTCCTAAATGTTTGATAAGCCCTTGAAAACTCTGCCATCAAGACCTCTGGTAGATTGTATACTTCTATGCAACATGCTCTGTCTTGGAAATGGACAATAACAGCCAAAAAATAAAAGGCCAAAACTATCTATTTTGAGCATTGAAAATGGTATCAGTGAAATCATTGAAATATGCATATTTCAATACTTTTAATTTTAAGATAATAAAAATTAAAAAGGAAATCTGTGTGTTTTTCATGCTTTGTAAATTTAAAAAGAGTCCCTTGAAGGGACTGATGCTCTACTGGCTGAAAAGAATTTCCAGGAATTCAAGATAGACCATTTCTTCCTTCTAACTGTGGAGTGTTGAAACCAACTTTGATATTCTTCAGTGATAACAAGATTTTCAAATTAGCTGCCATGGTGGACATATTTGATGTCAACTGGGCACCATTTTCATTTAAGGCCAACAAGGTATCATAAGAAGTCTTCTGGTGGAAACCCCATGTTTATATGACTTTCCATTTTGGACGAGCAACAATAACAAGATTTTCAAGATGGATGTCATGGTGGCCATATTCGATATCAGATTGGCACCATTTCTATTTAGTACCAACCAGACATCATAAGAAGTCTTTTGGTGAAAGCACAATGTCAATATCACCAGCCATCTAGGAGAAGTAATGATAACAAGATTTTCAAGATGGCCATTGTGGCAGTCATATTAGAAGGTGGATCAGCACCATTTTCATAAAGGACCAACTAGACATCATAAGAAGTCTTTTAGTTAAAACCCCATGTTAATATGACCATCCGTTCAGGAGAAATAGTGACAACAAGATTTTCAAGATGGCCACTGTAACAGGCATATTGAATGTCTAAATGGCTCCATTAGGACCAACTAGACATCATAAGAAGTTGTTTAGTAAAAATCCTGTGTTGATATGAACATCCATTCAGGAGGAGTAGTGATAACAATGTTTTCAAGATGGCCATTGTGGTGGCCATATTGGACATCATATCGGCACCATTTTCATTTAGGACCAACTATACATCATAAGAAGACTTTTAGTGGAAACCCCATGTTGATATGACCATCCATTCAGGAGGAGTAGCGATAATAAGATTTTCAAAATGGCCATTGTGGTGGCCATATTGGCCATCAAATCAGCACCATTTTTGTTTAGGACCAACTAGACATTATAAGAAGTATTCTGGTGAAAACCCCATATCAATATGATTTTCCATTCAGGAGGAGTAGTGATAACAAGATTTTCAAGATGGCTGCTCTGCCCCATTTTCATTTAATACCAACAAGACATCATAAGAAGTCTTTTAGTGAAAACTCCATGTTGGTATGACCATCCATTCAGGAGAAGTAGCAATAACAAGATTTTCAAGATGCCAACGTGGCGGCCATATTTGATATCCAAGCAGCACCATTTGCATTTAGGACCAACTAGACCACAGGATGAATATGTGTGTAAAGTTTCATGGCAATCCTTCAAGTAGTTTAGGAGGAGTAGCAATAACAAACTTGTACTAACGGACAGATGGACGATGGACAACAGACAATCCCATAAGCTTGTCGGGTCTATGTCCAGTAGAGCTAAAATTAAAATTATCATTCTCAATAAACCTGGATATTAGACTGCAGCTGTCTCGTATCTGGGTTAAATAAATGCTATTCAACTATCATTGGATAATAAATGAAGATTAGCAACCCAATAGTAGCTTACACAATTTTTTTTATAATAAAAGATATCAAAGGTGCTTCTTCGAATAATGATGATATACTGTTTAAAGGTAAATAACATCAGTATGATCTATCCTACATATTCTAATATTTGTGATATAATGTTGCTTATATTTTATGTGACAAAATAAAAATTCCATGTACTGCAAAAAATGTTCAATTTTTATCATTTTAAATTTGAAAAACAGCAGAAGTTCAAGTGTATGTGGGAAAAATAGTTATTTTTCACAATAATTTCTATACCTTGACAATGTACAGGATCTGAATTGTTACATATTTTACAATAAATTAACTTTCCTGATATTTACATGTCTATTTTTTATTATATGCAAGTGAATCATGCATTTTTATGTCTAAAGGTTTCTGCAAATTTTAAGATTTTTAATATTCTGTTAAAAATGCTTTGTCACCTTTGTCTGAATTTTTTTAAAACTTTATTATGCTGAGAACAAATAAGAGAGAAGGAGAAATCATCATAAATTTATTTCAGAGTGAGTTAGCAAGAGCTTAAAAAGCACTCTGGCTCTTTGTATGATACTTTATATTTTAAATCCGTAAAACTTGTTATAATTAGTTTGAAATTGGATTAATTAGTGATTGATTAAAATTAATAAGTAACTTTGGGTCTATTCCATGAATTTTTGGATTTTAACAAGATTCCTATCTTCATAATTTAGAAGATATTTCATACCAGTAATCATTACACCCATTTGGTTCATCTAAAATGCATATGCTTTCTTAACACAAGGCCCTTCTCTGAAAATTCAGTGGAACTGCTATATTTTCCATGAAAGCAGCATGGAATTCCATGGATTTGTCATGGATATGTTGGAAAATTGATGTAAGAATTATGCACAACCATTTATTCCACGGAAAACTGTATGGTATTAATCATTGTAAGAATTATTCACCACCATTTATTCCATGGAAAACTGTATAGTAATAATCCTTGTAAGAATTATTCACAGCCATTTTATTCCATGGAAAACTGTAAAGTAATAATCATTGTAAGAATTATTCACACCCATTTATTCCATGGAAAACTGTAAAGTAATAATCATTGTAAGAATTATTCACAGCCATTTTATTCCGTGAAAAACTGCATGGTATTAATCATTGTAAGAATTATCCACAGCCATTTTATTCCGTGAAAAACTGCATGGTATTAATCATTGTAAGAATTATCCACAGCCATTTATTCCATGGAATACTGTATGGCAGTGGTTCTAAAACTGTTTTGTTTGCGGACCACTTGATCATTAAAGACAATATTTCATATAGGATATGATTGTCCATGGAACCCACAGTTTCTCAATGGAAATTGAAACTTAAACAAAATTAGGTATGGAAAGTAAGCATATTTGCTATGCAAAAGTAACTTAGTCGATTGTTTGTGATGGAAATGGATGCCATATGATCTGCATTTTACAAGACTTCTCGATATATATACATATATAAGTAATTAACATAATCTTTATTATTTTGAAAAGAATCAATGTAAGCACATTTTTGTAGTTTGCTATATTTAAATAATAATAATGATAAAAATAATAAGAACAAGAATAATGATAATAAATATCAGGGCTCGAACTTAGTGGTAATCCGCTAGCCCAAGACTAGTACATTTCGTGGGACTAGTAGTTTGCATCAGGGCTGGAAATTAGTGGTAGTCCACTAGCCCAAGACTAGTACATTTCATAGGACTAGTAGTTTGCATAATTTCAGTAGTTCGATTGCTAGCAAAGTTTCAGTTGTCGGTAGTGTGCTTTTTCTGGGAAGGACTAGTGAAGATTCAGCAGGACTAGCAAATTTCTCAGTCTACTAATCCTTCTGGCTACTAAGAAATTTATGTTATATTCTAGGCCTGATTATTGTAAGAGGGTAACTCATGTAAGTACGGTCCATATGTTATAGTAGAGTTGAAAGATAAATCGGCTATCAAAATAATAAATCAAAACGATGAAGGATCGATTGTGAAGTCTCTAAACTGATTATCAGAAGCAACTCTCTTTTGACACACACACACATCCCAAATTCTAAATGATTAATGTATGTCTCAGATTATTCGCAAAACATATTATGAAAACATGAAAATAAAACTTACATTTTGTTCAGACTTTTTTGTGTGCCATAAAATAATTGTTTGCATCCTTAATATATGCTACAATCGCACAGACCACTCTCTGCCTTTGGTTCTTCAAATACTTCCCTTGGACTGTTGGTCAGTATAATGTACAACCATGAATGCAAAATCTGCAGAAAGCAACTTGGCATGAAGACCATTCAATTACCAGAATTTTATCAATTTCACAGAAAGTATCCTGTCATAAAGATCTTTCAGGTTTATACAAATGATGCCTATCCATCATCGTCAAATATGGCCACCATTACTGAAAATAGAAGACCTGTTAAAAGACCCATTAAATACCACTGAACAGAATTTGACCAAATTTTACAGCATCCTGGTACATCGCTCTCTCATTTTGCACACCCAGATAGCATAGAGGCCGCTGTGGATACCCTTTTTCTTATAGAAAAGGCAAACAATTTGCTTCTGTTTGCTTAACATTTAAAAATTTTGATAAAAATCGATTATTGAAAACTCAATATATCACTCATTTTGTCATTGAAACACATGTATATATTTTGTGAGATTGTCTTTAATGAAAATATTTTCTGAATAAATAACAATATACAATGAAATATCTATCAATGAAAATATTAGGAAATGCCACCTGCTGGCAACACTAAGAAATAAATATCGGTGGAAGAAGTCTTGTTAAATGAAATTACTGTTTTTTATTTTTATGTTGCAATTTTGTTTCATTGTAAATATTTAAAATGTGACATGCCCTCTTCTTTTCAAATGTGAAAAGAGACAGTTGACTGTCATGGAAATGCCTGCAAGCACTTCGATGAGACCTATTGAAGTGCTTACTCAGCGGCTAAGCTAGATTTATTTTGACAACTGTTCAAAACTTAATGGTCCTTTGGCGTGATAACACAAACTAATTAACAGATTAATTTGTCTCAGTTGATTAAAATACATGAATGGTGCCAACATTACAGCAACATCCATGTGTAGAGTCAGCATAATTTCTTGCTAAAATTACACATTGTCAGCATCTACTGTGTTGTTGTTTCTGCCATATCTGTGGATTGTTCATAAAATTTTCCAGTAATAAATTTTTAAAAAACCCAGTAATGTCTTATAAAATACACCATTTTTTTGTGGCTTTATCCTTCATTTTGGTCAAATTGTTTTTATTTATCCAGATGTAATGTTCCAAGAATGTCCAACTGCCATGCGCCAACTGTTTTTATTATTACAAATAATATAAGGCTGTACGTAGCCATGTGCTATATACAAAATGGCATTTAAAATCTGTCCTGAGGGATTAATTAGTGGAAACATATCGATGAGTATGGGACTAGTGGTTTATGAGTGTAATTCTAGCTTAGAAGCTTTAGTTCGTTGATGTTGGCTTGCACTGGATACACTTGTTTTGACTCTAAAGGTAAGCAACTCCAAATTTTGCCGATACATAAAATTTGTGACTACTGCATGTCAGCTTGGTCTATATTTAAAGCCTATGGTTAGTTATTGATTTTTATTGATCTAATATCCATAAATATTAAAGTCAATTAGATGAATATTTGTGTAGGACAATGGAGATTATAGTTCTCATGTATCAACAAAAGTTGTAGGCACCCCATCCACTTTCCCCCAACTGTTAACCAAAATTTGAGCCTATCTCACATCCTTGCTTATGCTGCAGTCTGTATTTATGGATCCTGTTGCTTACAAGTTATAAAGAGAGAGGTGTATAAAGGCCTTTCAATTTTATTAAAATGATGCTCATCTGCCATCAAATATGGCCACCTTTTCTGACATCAATTATGGTCATTGTTACTAAAAATAGTAAAAAAAAACAGAATTTGACCTGCATCTGAGCATGAAAGCCTTTCAATTTGTACAAATGATGCCAATCCACAATCAGATTATGGCATCATTACTAAAACTAAAAATAAACTTTAAATTACTTATTCACAAAAACCTCTGGATTTTGTTTAGGCCAAACATTTGATAGAAAAGATTCAGGCATGAAATCCTTTATAATTTATACAAATGATGCAGATCTGGCATCAAATATGGACAGTGTTGAAAAGAAAATAGAAAAAAAACTTTCTAACAACAGTTCTTATCACAAACCACTGAACAAAATTTGACTATATTTGACAGAATTCACTCAAGCATGAAAGCTTTTGTAATTGATACAGGAGTCATGCTCCCTGATTGCCCATCTTCCTGACTTTGGTTTCTGCAGTCCAACTTTACCAAAATTTTTTGATTTCAGCCAAGTTTGGTATATTAATGAGACCTTGTATAAAAAGTTTGATTTGAATAAATGTGGTCCCTGATTTCCCATCCTCCTGACAGAATAATTTTACCAAGGTTTGTTGGATTTCAATTAAAGTTCATATGCAGTGAGTTTGCCTCCTGATTGCCCATCCTCCTGGCTTTTGTCTCTGCAGTATTAGTTTACCAAGTATTGTTGGACTTGAACCAAATTTGCCAAGTACTTTTATCCTGACAAGACCTTAAATAAGTTAAATTTCCAGGGTTTCATATTTTCATTTAGATGAGTTATGGCCCCTGATTGCCAGTTCTTCTGTTTAAGGCCCAGTCAAGTAAATTGTATTGAGTGGGGCACTCATTTCTAGTAGATCTAGTTTCTAATGATACATGTGCTTGTTGTGACATTTAGCTTTTTTTTTTTTTTTTTTTAATTTCTTAATTTTTAATTAATTCACTAATTTAATTTATATTTTATTAATTTATTAATTTATTTAATTAATTTAATTAAATTAATTTTTAATTTTAATTTTTTTACACATTACTAATCTGAATGATATACATAGTAAAGATGATCATTTTGCCTTGGATGACTTAAAGAAATCTGTGTGCTGTAACATTGTACATACAAGTATCTCACACTGCATATATGCAGCTTCTGTGTTTCTATCAAAGTTTACAATTGGAAAGTTATTTTTTCCAATTATAATTTATGGTTAATATTTAAAATATGCATTTTGTGAATTTGAACTTGAAAATATATCTCTCAAGAATTCCATGGATTACATGTATGCCCATGGAATCTGTGGAAAACAAAGTTGTCCCAATATTCCAGGGAATCCATAAAAGGGTCTTTCCATGGAAATTCCATGGAGCTTTTAGAGAATGGGAGTGTCCTAAGCAGGCAAATGGTGCAACCACAGTAGCTGCATATGTTTAAGAAATTATGAATTTATTGATTGAAGGCCATCCCATTCACTTTATGAACCTTTCCTGCCCTCATAGGAGCTGAACAACCTAAAAATAGTTGTGATACATCTGCAACATGTTCTTGATTCATCACTTTATCAAAACTGGATAAGCCAGCTTAAACTGTGTCAAGTTTGAAGTTTGAAAATGCAAACATGTCCATTTTAAATTAATGTGAAGTTGTTTATATCCATTATGTTTGCATTATACCTATTGTTATTTAGAATTACTATCTATAGGTACTTTCAAAATCACAAGAAATAAAGTAATATAATTCTATTTCATGATATATAATATGTACAGAGAAAAGCAAGTGCATATTCACTGCCACTTGAAAATGCATGTGATTAACATATTTTATTGTTCGGTATCTTAAGAAAATATTCTGGAAAAGTTTTAAATGCTTAGAGGATTAATGAGATCAGAGCAGAACTGAAGAGTCTCTGATTCCTAAGTACCGTATATACTCACGTATAAGCCGATACCAACTGCAAACTGCATAGACCCAGATCTGCCAGCACATAATTCGCCAGCAGATCTGGGTCTACATGTATGTTGTTTGCATTTGGACCCAGCTTGTACATGAATATATATGCTAGATGTTGTAGAAAATCACTTAACATGAGGTTTTAAAACTGACCAACCAAACACGGTTTACACATGTCTATAAATCCTGTAAAATCCTGGCATTTGTCAACTAAATATAAAAAAAATTCTTGCACTCAAAAACTACACTCTGCAAATGACTAACCATTTTGAGAATGACATTATCAATATTATCGTACAAATTGGATAATTTTGCTGGACACAGAATTAACAAAATATTTACAATTTAAGTCAGAAAATCAATATATGTTTGATATTAAATCATTTCAAAAAGACAGAACTTTGACATGAAAGGACATTATTCAATTAGTCTATTCAATGAATTGTAGCATCAGTTTGTAGGGTTTGATGTCTTATGAAACAGAATTTAAACTGCTGTCAGGCAGTTCATTTGACATCATATTTAACATATCTGTGTTAGTGTTATATGAATAATGATTTTATAAGAAATAAAAATTTGAGTTCATGGAAGAAAAAAAAATTCTTTATTCATGTAAATTATAATCTTGTCTTTCTTTATTTGCCTCAGCAGTGTTTCTTCTAAGGTTCCACTTTACATAAATGAAACAGGACATTTTCTTCATCTATATTTAGTGTGTCAGAACTTGGAAATATTGTTTCCAACCTCATAATCAAAATTTGAAAGTAAAAAAACCCAGCTAGTTTATATATGTTGATGTGTAAAAATTCCCCTGTTTTCTTGGTTTTCTGTATGATAATGAATCACTTTAATTCCCTGATGATATTCCCATAAACAAAAGTTGCAAGCTCTCCCATGACAAGAAACTTGTAGAAGACATGAGGTTCCTGATAATAAAACAAAACCCAGATCTGACCCATGGGTGAACAAATGTCTGCAAGCATTGATAATGGTTTGCCATTTAGCTCCAAGGAGTCACAAAAATAAATTGTGTTAATTTGAATAGTCCTAGTGGCATGACAATGCTCATTCATTCAATCAGTTATGCAAAATAATAGTTGCAGATGTTGTTTCTTAACATAACATTTAGTTGTTCTGCTAAAATTAATTATTTACAAAATTTAATTTCAACATCTATCAGCTGTCTATAATTTCTTTGAGCTAAATAAAACCCTGGCTTATGTTTAGTTTTTGGTGCAAAAATAATGTTTCAGAATGATATTTTATTGTCTTGTACCTGTTGACTGCTGGTAACAGTACAGGATCATTTCCAATTCAAAGAGACATTAAACAAAGTATTTATTAATTATTGCAATTAAAGTTTTTCTGCTTTATTCAAAAGATTGTAAAAATCTGCTTTCTTGAGTGTGAAATTGATTACAAATTTAATCACTGGAGGGTGTTAAGACTTGATAACAGTATGTTTTCATAGCAAAAATACCATATTCTTTTCTGGTTGAGTCAAAATCATCCTTAAAAAGAAGTAATGAACCAATCCTCGGCAGATATAACCAAAATTTTCTTCAAACAAATCATAAAAGTAATTACATTCCACTGCCTGTAAATTCAAAATAATATAAAGTGCACATGAACAAAAAGTAAGTTTCATGCTTGATTAATATTAATAGATTGTAATAAATATTCCCCCGTGAAATTGATTCCTAGATCCGAGATCGATATTTGAGTGGGGCAGATTTTAGTATAGTTAAACTTGTTTTGAAAGATCACAGTTTTGGGAGACCACTTGTTGTGAGAGACCAGGACCCACTGTCATATAAACTTTACTTGACTCCAAACATTACTGGAAAATATTCTGACTAATCAAATTGCTTCATTCTGCACATTTCACTTAAAATTTCCACATCTGGAGTAACATGTATAACTTGAACCATTGAGTAAATTTTTATGATGGAGGGGCTAGATTTTTCATGCATAGATCAACTGTTACATAAAAGAAAGTCCTTTAATGAGACCATATGTCTTAAAAGACCACTTTTTTATTGGCAGAAGTGGTCTCCCCTCAAGACGAGGTTCACTACTGCAATGATGGCTTAGAACTTGAAAAGATTTTTCTTTAAATTAAAGGGGATATAGTCTCAGAAAGATTTTATTATAAAAATACATCCTCTAAAATTATGTATATAACGAAGTTAAAAGGAAATAGCTCCCATTTTACTATTTTACGATTATGGCCTGCAACTTAATAAATACTGAAGAGCAGTACACCTATTTTGCCAATTTGATTTTAATGTGTAGATACGATAACCGAGAACTTACTGAAAAATATATTAGACTGGTTGTTTGGTTTTTATCATTGAAGAATTATGTTAATTATGACTTAAAAACTCTCTGAAATTGTACATTGTGCAAATATTATTTTTTCACACTGACTTACATTTTCAGTCTATTTTAGTGACATATTACTGAATTTATGATACAGATAATATTATTGAAGTGCTTATATATTTATACTCTGATTTGATTGGTGTATGAAATGCAGCAAATAATTGGAAAAAATAGAAATGAATCAACTAACAGCTTAATAATAATTGTCATATTACTGTGTACAGGGTCATTATAGAATTAAACTTGACTAAAGGCTAAAAGAATCAGCTTTGTTTTCATGTGCAGAGCATATTGATATAAAGATTATAAACACATTCCAAGATATTTTGTAAAACATAAAAGGGATGTTTCACACTCTGTTAAGTTTACACCAGTTCCACTTATTATGTACCCAGCTTGTGACTTCCTATGCAAATGCATGACATGGTATGTCCCAGTACATTTTCCACCGAGTGGGCATCGGCAAGCACTTATTGGATTCTATCAAGCATACACAAGACCTGATAAGTTTGTTGCTGCGTAACATGATGTCACAGCAGATGTATCATTATGTAACAGTATGTAAAATCAGGTCACGTCATACCATGCATTTACATGCTGTTGAATCACAAAAAGTGATTTCAGCAAAAGTTTATTTTCAATAACATTTGTATTCCTTTTATTTTTGGGAACAGCAATTTAAGTGCAATTTATTATTTTACTAATGGAGGGTGTATAATTAAATTATAGTGTTTGTAATTGTTGGATACAATGCTCCCACCCAAAATACATGGTTGTCTCATTGTACTTTGGTCTTGCACACAATATCCGACAGTACAAACACTATAATCTTTAATTATTGAACCATTCATCTATATCTCTGTAGCAAAATCCTGCTACCTGCTATTAGTGTAAGAAACTAAGTTCAGCAAGCAGTAGGTGGGTTTTTCAGGGGTCCAGAAAAAAGTTAAGTATCTCTGGTACCTAGAGAGTTAATTATTGCATCATCAAATGCCATCTGTAGGAAAAGACCTTGTTATGATGCTGTAATTGTATGGGTCCATTTACTATTTAGTTATGTCCAATTGACTTCACCAATATTCAAGTGCAGACAAATTGATCAAAAAGTTATGGATGATGGATAAAGTATTTCAGTCTGCCAAGTGTCATTAGATATGTGATAGATTGAAAAC
This sequence comes from Margaritifera margaritifera, assembly GCA_029931535.1. Lineage (NCBI taxonomy): Eukaryota > Metazoa > Mollusca > Bivalvia > Unionida > Margaritiferidae > Margaritifera > Margaritifera margaritifera. The sequence continues at coordinate 1,496,346 of JAQPZY010001649.1, read as the reverse complement.
ATTTTGCTGATTGCTGTTTTGATTTAGAGAGTGGGGAAAAAATGTTTAGTTATTCAATATTACTCACTGTAATTGAAGGCACTGTTTTCGCAAGTCATTCTCTGTTTTATTAGTGGTAATAAAACTGAACCCTAGGACAAAATGTTGGTTGCTTAGTTTTTAATGGCATTTTGAGCACAAGATTGGCTATGTCATGCCAAGGAAATGGGGGCATTTTGAGCACAAGATTGGCTATGTCATGCCAAGGAAATGGGAGCTAAGTGCTTTTCCCAAGGACACACTCGGGCAGCCATCCCAAGGCTGGCCTGGCTGGGTATTAAACCCGCAACCCTTGGAACAATTCATAATGCTTGCAATATTGATGTAAGCTTTTGCAACGTGCTTAATTAGGGCCCCACATCAAGCTGCAAGAGCCCTTTCATAATAACCTTTTCTTTTCATCCATCTGTGCATCTGTCTGTCCAGTCACACTTCCAGCATAACTCTGGAACCCATGAACCTAGTGGCAACATTGCAAACCATTCAAATATGTTCTGCTGTCAGTATTTGTAACTAGATTTTCATAAAGGGTCTCACAGCCAATAGTGGAAATCAGTGATAAAACAAAACTGGATGGTAGATCAGCTAGAACATCGATTATAATGGAATAAAAAATGGAGCTCACCCCTTTGATAATCTTATAATGTTCTTGAATATGGTATGTCTCAGTCTGTCTGTCTGCAGCAAGATGTGGGAAAACTTCTGCCATTATATGATATGGAAATATTGGCAACTAGGTTGAACAGAATTTTTACTTTGATATGTATCGCTTTGTGTCAATCAAACCCTAACATGTGTAGATAGCTGTGGACCGCTGAACAAATACTATCACTAGCAAAGGTGTGAGGCATCATGTATGTGATGTTCAGTTACCATTGAAGCTTGGTGTTAGGGTGGTGGGTCGTGGCATTCAATATTATACAGATGCAGGTGAGACATCAGGTTCTGTGGAACACTTGTCTTTTTTTCTTAAATAAAAATCTTAAATGACAAAAAAGAAACAAAACAGCAGCCTAATCTTCTAAGTAAAAGGTATACACTTTACATATAGTAGTTGTAGTTTTGAATGCTCACCAAACTGCAAGCATTGTAGTCCCAGAGCTGCTACCCCATAATGCACCACAGATTTTTCTACCATGTTCACAGGTTGGGATGTGTTATACATGAGTATGTGAATTAGTTTACCGTATATAGTCACGTATAATCTGGGTCCAAATGCAAACAACATAGACCCTGATCTGCCATTGCATAATGCGCTGGCAGATCAGGGTCTATGTTGTTTGTTCTACTGATTAGTCCTTACAAACTACTTAGACCCTGTTCTGCCAGCACATTATGCGATGGCAGATCTGGGTCTATGCAGATTACAGTTGGTATGGGATTATATGCGAGTATATGCAGTATTGTGTCCAGTTTTTGTTTTGATCCGTGAGGTCTGCAAAGAACATCATGCTTTATATAATTGATGCTAGATGATCCAATACCAGTGTTTTTCCATTTGTTTACAAGCTATTTTGTGAGTTATAAACGTAACATACCTGAATAAAATCAGGTTTGCAATCCTATTTGTTAAGTAATAACTTGATAAAGCTTGACTTGGTCGGACTGCACCATTTTACCAATAGTCAATGAGAAAAACAAAAAAGGTGGATTACATCCATGTTTGATGAATCAATCTGCAAAGGGGAGTTCCATTTGCAATGAGCACATTATTTTTTGTTGTTGGTCTCACCTGCAGTTGGAAGTTACTCTCCAAAAATACTAATAATATACTAATATTAAGGGTTTGTATAATTTATTTCCAAATTAGAATTGTGTTTTTTTTATAAAAATGTGAAAAAAATCACCAGTACAAGCTCATCTTCAGCATACTATAGTCAGAATCAGCAATACACTATAGCCTGTTTTAGTGGATACCTAAATAAAGGAAGCAGTGACTCATACCTGCCAGATCACAATGTATCACATGAAAAACATGACTTTTGACTCCCAATATCCCTTAACCTGTAGCCCGTATAAACAGTAAACAGTTGTGATTTGCATGCTCAGGAAATACTATAACCCTAGGCAATTTATACAGTTAATTGTCAAAGGGGTGATTATAAGGTCAGAGCAGTCAGAGATAAACAACCACCAATCCACAGATGACTGACTGACTATAGCTAAGGTGATTTTGTGTTTGCTATTCCTTTGAACACTGCTGTAGGAGAGCCCATTAGGCTACTTTGGATAGGTAAAGTATACTAAGTGGAACAACCCATTTAATTTGAAGTTCAGTAAGTCAGAGATGCATGTTGAAGAAACAAAAATTATTACACTTCATGGCCGTGAAATATACTGTTTAAGCCATCTTTATTAAAGATTATTCATGGCTAGTTCATGATCAGTGGCAGCTGCCGGAGCTGAACCCATCAATGACATGCTTAAACCTGCATATAGACCTTGATCTGTTGTAACAATGTTTAGAAGGTTTTCATTTTTGCCACTTACTGTTTCGGTTTGCCATTGCCTTTAAAATCAATTGATCGAACAATAAAAGACCTATTGTTGCAATTCTTCAGTTTTGAAGCCAATACATTGGTACCCAGACTTAAAAGGATTGTTATCGGATTACTTAAGATGCTGTTTTTCAGGAAATTGTAGATCAGCATGGTTTCTAGAAATATCACATGGTTGTTAAACAGATTCCCAGTAGGATATCGTATTTAAGGTTTCATGTAATTTGGTCTGTGCAACACAAATGCCTTTTGTTTTAAATATGTGTTTTTATCTTGATATATTATATCCTGTAAAAGTCAAAGGTTTTTTAACATGCTTTCAACTAAGCATGCAGATCCAAATAAAGCTGTCATAAAATTATTCTGTATGCTGTCATATTTCAAAATTTATCTCTAAAGAAAAAAATCATGATGGACAAAAATCTTCTGGAAATGTTAGAAATTTCAGGCAAAAGATAAGGAAATTTTTTCTCCTCTAAAGCCAAAAAATGTACATATACACTTGATTTTAAAGGTTTTTGTTTTTGTCAAAAATGTATTTTAGTGAGATAGTTTTTCAACTACTGTTTATAATGGAAATACTATGGAAGAAAAACCAATTTGTAGATTTCATAAAAAAAAAGAAATTCCTACATAGACAAAATATATTATTTGATAACATCCTGTAGTATGATCTCAATTACTGCCAAAAATTACTGTCTATACTCGTGCATAAGCCAAGTCCAAATGCAAACAACATAGACCCTGATCTGCCATCGCATAATGCGCCAGCAGATCAGGATCTATATTGTTTGTTCTACTGGTTAGTCCTTACAAACTGCATAGACCCAGATCTGCTGGCGCATTATGTGATGGCAGATCTGGGTCTATGCAGTTTGCAGTTGGTATTGGTTTATATGCGAGTATATTCGGTAATAAATAACTTGAGGTGAAATGAATAAATGAACATTTGAATCAGAATACCTTTAGGCGAATTCAAATACAAAATTGGATATTTGAATATTCATTTGTTTACCTAGTGAGTTTGGCAGCATTTTGTAAAAGAAGTAAACAAAGCGAAATGTAAACTATGCAACGATGAATTAGTTTACAAGGGAACAATGTCAAACCTGCTAAATCACCTGATATTCAAACACCCAATCGCACAGTAATAATAATGTCAAATTTCTGAATAGTCATATTGCTCACAACATCAACATTTTTCTTGTCATTAACATACATGTGACAGACCAGGACATCAGATCAGTAGATTTCAAAATTTTGATCAGTAGATTGGCTTTTAAATCAGTAGGAATTCTTATTGACATACATTTTATGCGTTTTAAGGCGATTGAAAAACTAAACAAGTGCATTTTTTACCATAATGTGTACACTCTTCATATTATAATAAAATAGCAAGTTTTAAACACGAATCAGATTCTGATGGCAATGTTACAATAATTATTAATTAATATGAGTCAGTAAATTGTCAATTAAATGAAATAGGAAAAGTTGTATATACTTTTTTCACTGCAAAGGGTTTAAAAAAAATAAAATCCACAAACATTTTTAGTTTCCTTCACAAATATACTCCCTGGTGTCCATTGATAACATGCAGGCTCTCAATAATTTTCTGATCCAGATTTCCCCTATGTGATGGTGGCTGCATATGTCTGGTGATATTATTTCTTCCTCCATACACTATCTTAAAATCCACTTTGCATGAAACACACAATGCAAACTCAACACCTTTGCTACTCACCTGCAACAACTTAAACCCTCATTTCTGAGTACTGTTGAACTTGTTGTAATAATTTTAGTGAATGGTTGTTTAGCATTGGGAGAAAACGCATTTTGACACAAACTGACCCAAAAAAGATAAGACCTTCCTTAAATATTCCTCATAAAACATCTTGAAAAACACAAGTGACTAAAAAAAGTTAAGAGCTTCTTCTTAAAGCATCTTGAAAAACACAATTGACAAAAAAATATTAGAGCTTCCTTAAATATTCCTCTTACAACATCTTCAAAAACACAACAATTAAGCAAGTGACTGATAAGAGCTTCCTCTTACAACATCTTCAAAAACACAATAACAATTAAACAAGACAAAAAATTGAAACACTTATGCAAGTGTTTCTGCCGAAATCATTTTTGGGTCAGTATCTCCTTTTAATCTCACCTTTGGCCGCTTTTTAATCACAGAATCACAAGCCATGATGGACCACATTTGATCCCTTTATCACTTATAACACCTCAATAAATATCCCGCCTTTGGTTTTAAACTCTTCAAATTACAACAATAAGATAATCAATTTACAATTTGGTGTGTACACATGTCAGCCATTGTGTAACAATTCTTAATCAGATTAGTACATGTAATCACTCAGCATGCATCATTGCACAGGTCGTTGCACTGGTGGAACAGTTCCAGTCCTCAGAAGACTGGTTATGACTGGTTTCTACAATGTTTGGGTGGAAGGCATACAAATACATTTTTATCTTTCAAAATTTTGATTGAATATTCTAATTTTCAAAAGCGGTAGATTTCAAATATAAAACGGTATGTGCGGTAGATAGCCTTTAAAACGGTATTTTTGTCCTACTGCCAGTAGAATCACATGTATGCATTAAGGCGCTCTTGCAAAAATAATGTGTAATACAGCAAATTAATGAAGAACATGGTATAGAATAGGGGTCATATCAAAATCAATAAAGCTTTTATGTATCAATCAACCAGACCTCTGAAAAATGTGTGAACTGTTGTCGGACATTCATTCCATCAGGAGCAGTTGGAGTTAATCCCACATACCATTATGACCCCCCACACACTGATCATCTTGACTCAGAAAATTAAGTCTAATATATTTCCACATTTGGTCTTTTATTCAAGTTTTGCAGTCATTCCACAGCTATGGAATTACCAATATTGCTTAAAATCAGACACTATCCCTTTCATTTATTTTCTTAAAAGTCAGTAATGGAGATGTCAGTTCATATCACGAAAATGTACATGAAGAGTTGACATGACTTTATAATTGGAACATCCTCAGCCTTTTCTGTCATGATGAGAACAAATTTCACAACCATTGAGAACTATATTTGGAACTACTTTTGTTCACGTGGCACAATATGGCAGCAGAATGAAACAAAGTCATAATTGGAACATTATCTGCCTTTTCTATTGCAACATATGTGGTGCGTTCTGCCAGAGACGAATCACCAAACGCATCAAATATATGTGCATAATCTTACAACTACATCTGAGGTTATTTTTTGATTTAATGGAAATGGCTGAATGATGTTCCGATTCATGACTTTGGAACAGAACTATTTTAGTTATAGGGGTCAAGATGTTTACAGTTACAAGAAAGCTTGTCACTCTTGGTCCTTGCTGTGCATTAGTATATATTTTAATTTGTGCAGGAATGATTTCACTTTTTCTTTCCTATGCCGTTTTGAAAATGACAACCATTTGTTGGAAATCCATCTTTACGTATAAAACCAAATGGTCTACTCCCAAACTTGGTTGAGTCAGGGAACTAGTTATTTGGTACCTGGCTCTGGTAGAGGTTACATTACACATTTCACACCTATATTGCAACATACATCTTACATATAAGAGGAGGTAATACCATGTATTGGTTTTAGTTAAATCAATTTATTTGTCAAGGATGAATATAAGTTTCTTAAGGTTTTGCACAAACACCCAATGTCCGATGTGGGCATTTTATAGTTGGTCTAAAAGTCAGTCCAAGTGTACATGTCCGTCATATATGATGAATTCAGAAGACCTGCAGTCAACATATTCAAATTTAACTAAATTAAATTGGCCACATGTCCGTGTGATTTTGATTGTGAACAAATCAATTTCAAGATAAATTTTAGAGATAATTCGATCCCACATTGAACTGAACAGGTAATTGAGTGTCTGCTCTTCTTTACTGTCAGTCTCCAGTGCTAAAGGAATGTTTATGGTTATACTGAATTGGAAGATAAACAGAGAAAATAACACCTACATTCATTTGATTTTTTTAGCCTGAATCCAGCAAAATACTCAGAAAGACCCCAAAAATGTCATTTACAGTAAGTAAACTGAGATGGCTGAGTCCAGGCTGTTTCAATGCAGCTTGACTGGGAGTTGGGTGTTTGAATTAATACCAAAGCAGACAAAGAAAGAGGATGAATTTAGTACCTTTATTAACATCAACAAATATTCATATCCTATCCAAGTACATGTACATTCAACGAATATTCAAATATGAAAATTTGGTATTTGTTTCAGGTCTATAAATAAATACTAGTAAGTAAATAAATAAAAACTAATCAATATTTAGGGAGATTTCAATAACAGAAAATTGATTTGTAAGACAATTTAAATCTCCAAATTACTACATGTCTCATATCTATTCATTATTTCATTTGAAAGTTTTTATAAAAATAGTTGGGTCTTGTTTGAATTGCTCATGTTTATATGTCCTAATCTGCATGTATATATGTTTATATGTCCTAATCTGCATGTATATATGTTTATATGTCCTAATCTGCATGTATATATGTTTATATGTCTTTAGTCTGCATGTATATATGTTTATATGTCCTAATCTGCATGTATATATGTTTATATGTCCTAATCTGCATGTATATATGTTTATATGTCCTTAGTCTGCATATATATATGTTTATATGTCCTAATCTGCATGTATATATGTTTATATGTCCTAATCTGCATGTATATATGTTTATATGTCCTAATCTGCATGTATATATGTTTATATGTCCTAATCTGCATGTATATATGTTTATATGTCCTAATCTGCATGTATATATGTTTATATGTCCTAATCTGCATGTATATATGTTTATATGTCCTAATCTGCATGTATTTATGTTTATATGTCCTAATCTGCATGTATATATGTTTATATGTCCTAATCTGCATGTATATGCATGATGTTGATCTGTTCAGATATCATCAGTATGTCTCTAAGATTATTCTGCTTCTAGTATGAATTTTAATTGTTCACTTCTCCCTTGCAAGCTTCAGAGTGTATAAACAGTGACCATGCCATAGGAGATAACAGAGAGTTAATTGGGGAAGGGGGGATGGTACTAGCAATATTACCATCTATACTCGCATATAAGCCGAGTCCAAATGCAAACAACATAGACCCTGATTTGCCATCGCATAATGCGCTGGCAGATTAGGGTCTATGTTGTTTGTTCTACTGATTAGTCCTTACAAACTGCATCGACCCAGATCTGCCAGTGCATTACGCAATGGCAGATCTGGGTCTATGCAGTTTGCATTTGGTATTGGCTTGTACACAAGTATATACAGTAGTTGATATATGTAAATTCTCCATTGTCATCAAAAATATTTGGATTTTAATAATAATAGATATTAGATCTTAAGAAGTAAATTAATAATAATAGATATTAAATCTTAAGAAGTAAATTAATAATAATAGATATAGATCTTAAGAAGTAAATTAAAGATCAGAGCTCTTGCATCCATCTTAAGCAAATACAAATGAAAGTTACATAGCAAGAACTACTCATAAACTGCCAGAGCTGAACCCATCAATAAATTTTCACTGGTTAATTCCTCAAAAAAGAGATGTTTAAATGTAGTTATTATAACTGCTTTTATATCCTTTTTATTCTCGATATTCTTGATGCCCTTGTCATTAGACATAAAACTTGGCAGTCTTATAAGTCAGTATTTACATTTACCATATATACTCACGCATAAGCCAGATCCAAATGCAAACACCATAGACCCTGATCTGCTGTCGCATAATGCGCTGGCAGATCAGGGTCTATGTTGTTTGTTCTACTGATTAGTCCTTACAAACTGCATAGACCCAGATCTGCTGGCACATTATGTGATAGCAGATCTGGGTAAATGCAGTTTGCAGTTGTTATGGGCCTATACTCAAGTATATACGGTATATGCTTATATGTTCATATACATGTTTCTCTTTTATTCCCCATTAATATAAAAATATAATCAGACCTTTAAAATGTGTGATTAATGGATTTTAATTTGGCTTGGACTTTTGCAAAATCTGAGACTTACTTTGAAAAAAATGGGATCCATGGGACTTGTCAAATTAGAAGTGTGTTTGCAAGTTATCCGAGTGCAGATCAATGAAGGATTGATGTATTTATTTACATGCATTAGGCCTAAATAGATTCCAGATAATTTGAAAACAATTCTGTATGTTTTTCATCATTTATAAGTAGTTTTAATGATTATGATTTTGAAACTCATATTAATGCTTTCACAGATTCCATTGTAAATATTTAAGCTCATTGAATTTCTTGAGCATTCATTATTCATATGACTTAATGACATTTGGGCACAATTTATAGCAATCAGAAATCCTTTTTATATTTGTGACATTTAAATACATAGTTTTGATTGTAAAGCTATTCATTCTGTTGCATCTAGGACACACAATTTTGAAAATCCTGCTCAAATTGCAAATGTCATGCAAAAGTTTTAAATCATTTCCAAGAAATGTACAAATTAGCGGTTTTGCTTCTGTACAGTGTTGCTATTGTGGACCGCCATTTCAGCTTGTTGAAGAGCGATGGTAGGTGAAGAATGCCAAATTTGGTTTGGTGAAATGAATATGTCTAATCGCATTACTGGTAGGCTGAATGTGATTACACATACAAGTAAATTGCACCCCTAGTTCAACTGACTTCAGCATTCCTTGGGTACCACCACTCTTCAAAGAACTGAAATGGTGGTTAACAGATTTTGAAAAATGCAAAAAAGCAATTAGACTCTAAGCTGTGTATCAGTGTTAATATGGGCTGCCAACTATGAGATATTCTTGAAAATTTGACCTCCAGTATTCCTGTCAACTCTGTTTTAACAGAGTTGCACAGCACTGATTGTTATGAAAGTAAGACTTCAACCCCAACCCTCATAATAGGGTTGGTGTTGTATATTGTCGGACTACCATCATATAATGTGCCAGCAGATCTTAATCTATGCGATTTTGTTCTGTTGTTGAATCTGAATGATTGACATAGACACTAATGATAGTAATGTTCATCTGAATGATTAACATAGACACTAATGATAGTAATGTTCATCTGAATGATTGACATAGACACTAATGATAGTAATGTTCATCTGAATGATTGACATAGACACTAATGATAGTAATGTTGATCTGAATGATTGACATAGACACTAATGATAGTAATGTTCATCTGAATGATTGATATAGACACTAATGATAGTAATGTTCAGCTGAATGATTGACATAGACACTAATGATAGTAATGTTCAGCTGTATGTTGACTCAGAATACCTTATTATACTTTCAAAGAACAAGTCTGTTCTAGATGTGTTGTTGGAGATTCTTCATTTTGGTTGTATTTTCATGTGACAGCAAAGTTCAAACATTCGGTGCTGTTTCAAAACTTAAGGATGGACATGTGAGTAATTGACTATAGGGTGGAAATGCAGCCTGGTTAAAAAAATTTTACTATCAAGAGTGCAAACAAAACTGAACTTTAAAACATGAGCTAAAGGAAGAGAATATGGCTTTTCATTTTCATATTTTAACACCAGTTAAAAAAAGGAATACATTTGATAACACTTACTCTTGTTATATTTTCATTTTTAGTTACTTCTTATGCCATATTGAGATGCCCCAAATTATGACCAGATTTGATCACCTTTTTTCCAGTTTGCCCCCCTCCCCACCTGTCTGCCCCCTTCCCCCGTTTCAACATTAGGGAGGGACAGTGCCCAAATTTACTAAATCCTAGATGCAACCCTTTATGACAAAAAGAATTTTACACATCATGTAATTGCAATTGCTTATGCATTAAACTATGCCTTGCCCATACAACACTTTGAATTCAAAAAGAATTTTCAGGTAATAGACTTGGACTTTTACTCAGAATTGAAGAAATCATTCTTATACCCAAGAGAAAACTTAAAAACTGGCTGGAAATTATTTTATTGGGATATTATTTAAGTATCCAGAACATAATTTTAAATTCATTTATTAGCTCAACAGTCCATAAGTCTAAGTGAGCTTAGGGTATGGCCCTGTGTCCATCGTGTGTTGTGCGTCATCAGTCATCTGTCCATCACCAACAGTTTGTTACCTCTCTGGAGTTCATATTTCTAACATGATTTCAACAAAACTTGGAAAATAGGTTTATATTATCAAAATCTTGGACGAATTTGATAATGAGCAAGAGCCATGTATAATAATGAGGTAATCTTGCATCTGATTAGCTAACCTTGTTACCACTATGGAGGACAGATTTCTGATACAATTTTGATCAAACTTGGAATACCGTATATGCTTATATCAATAAGATCTCCAATAAATTTGATAATGAGTGAGATCCACACATATAATTTAGGTGAGTTTGCATCTGATTGGCCGAGCTTGTTACCACTCTGGAAGCTGCATTTCTGATCTGATTTTGATCCAGCTTAAAATTATTATATGCTTTTATCATTGAGATCTCTAACAAGTACATTAATGACCAAGAGCCATGCATATTAATGAGGGGATCTTGCATCTGATTGACTGAGCTTCATACCACTCGGGAGGCTGTATTTGTGATCCAATTTTGATCAAACTTTGCTTATATCATTTGGATGAGTTCCATAATAAGTAAGATCCATGCATATTAATGAGGGGATCTTGCATCTGATTGGCTGGCCTTGTTACCACTCTAAAAGACCAAATTTATGATCTTATTTTGATCAAACTTGAAATATATTCTTATATCTTCAAGATCTCAGACAAGCTCAAAAATGAGTGAGATCCATGAATACTGATGATGTGATCTTGCATCTGTTTGATTGAGCCTGTTACCACTCTGGATCTGATTTTGATCTAACTTAAAATATATGCTTATATCACCAAGATCTTGGACAAGTTCAATAATGAGTGCATACCTGCCATATTCCCAGACAGTGTTGGAGGGTTTTTGAGACTCAAAAGTATGTTTTAAGGTCCCAGTGGGGGGCAGTGTGCATGACCCCAAAAAAGTGACATCATCCAATTGAGAATAAGTTATATTTTTATATGAGACCATGGAAAATTTGAATACAAGAAAATAATATAAGTTTTCTTTGAAGCATTTAATACACTTACAAGCTACACTTCATGCTCTCCCATGGGTTCGATAATGAGTGAGATCCATGCATATTAATGATGTAATCCTGCATCTGATTGACTGAGCTTGTTACCACTATGGAAGCCACATTTGTGATCTAATTTTGATCAAACTTGGAACATAGGCTTATATCATCAGAATTTTGGACAGTTTCAGTGGGTGAGATCCATAAATATTAATGCAAATTGCCCATTTAACTGTCAGTTGGTGCCTGCTACTTTTTTGCTGAAAATACTTACAATAAATTACATGATAGCCATCCTGAACAAAATGTTTAATATCACAGTTCCAGGCTATCATCACTGAAATCAATGACTTTATGTACTCATGTATCTTCGTGATGTTTATAGATGTTAACAATTTTGTCAAGGTCACTTGGTAGTATCAGAGTCAGTTAGATGCTTGAATAACTACTACTCATATGTGCAGCTTCCACAAGGGCGTGGGCTGGATAGCGATTTTTAAATGTACCCATATGATGTAAATGTAACTGGATAAAGCCAGGTCACAGGCCATAGGTTGCACATGCCTGCTTTACACTCTGTGATGTCACCCAAGATCCATTGCTTTCACTACAGCCCTCACTTGTTCCCTTGAAATATTCAGAGTATTGTAAGAGAACAAGTGAGGGCTGCAGTGAAGGTAATCTTGATTATGATGACATCACATTCATTATGATTCATCATTTTGAGTCATGTAATGAAAGGGACAGATACTTTGTGAAATGCATGAGAAAATAAACAGAAGAACTGTAAAAGTATTTAATTAAAAAAAGAGTAACCACTTTAGAGTGTTTTTTCATTCATACTTCTATAAAAATAATCAAGTTTTAAACTTTGATGTGTTCCTCATTTATGGAATATTAAAAATAGGATTTTTATCAAGTTATTGATTTTGTCATTTGTTTATGATATTAAATTAGTATGAACAAAACAAATTTTAAAAGCAGTAACTTGATTAAATAAATACTTCTAGCTGACATAATAAATATCATAATTTTTCTCTTCTGGAAAGACCATCAAAACCTCTCAGAAATGTTTCAAATCTATTTGATGGTATGAATCTTGCCTCCCCACTAATCCCCCCTTCTTCTTTGGCCTATTTACCTTCCACTTCACTTCTTACGGAATGCCCTAAATGAGATGATATTTGCATCGGATTGGATGAGCTTGTTTCTACTTTTGAAGCCATACTTTTTATCTGATTTTGATCAAACTTTAAATAAAGGGTTATATGATCAAGATCTTGCATGAGTTCTATAATGTGCATATTAATGAGGTGATCTTTGCATGTGATTGGTTGAGCTTGTTGTTACTCTTGATCAGACTTTTTAAATAGGTTTATATCATTAAGATCTTGGATAAATACAATTATGAGCAAAATTCATGCATGTTAAAGGGATGATTTTGCATCTGATTCATTAAACTTGTGTGAACACTGAGCGACTCTGTTTCTGATCATATTTTGATCAACCTTGTAAATAGGATTATGTCATCAAGCTATATAATGTGTTCTATCATGAGAAAGATCTACACATATTAATGAGGTAATCTTGCATATGAATGGCTGCTCTTCGTACCACTTGAAGATTCTGTTTCTGGTCCAATTTTAATTAAACTTGGTAAATAGGCTTGTATTGTCAAGAAGTTGGATGATTTTTATTATGAGCAAGGCCTATGAATATTTATGTGTTCTTGCATCTGATCAGGAGATTTTTTTTTACAACTCTAGAGACTGTATTTTTGATAGAATTTTGTTCAGACTGGTTAAATAGGCCTATGTCATCAAGATTATGGGTGAAATTTAAGCATATTGATGATGTGACCTTGCATCTGATTGGCTGAGATTGTTACTTCACTAGATCTAGAGATTATATTTCTTGTCAAATTTGTATAAAACTTGGTAAATGGATTTATATCATCAAGATCTTGGATGACATCAATTATGAACAAGAGACTATTTATATTAATTATTACTTTACGTTTAGAAAGAATTTGTATCAGGATATAGTTAAGTAGGTAAAATCAACATATTAATCTTTTGAAGACAATTTACATGGGATGTGTTCCTACAATGCTACATAAGCATGCTTCATGAAATGCTTATGTAAGCCAAGTGAGCTATATCAGGTGCACTTGGGCCTCTTGTTTTTAATAGCAAAGTTTCAAGTAAAATCTCAATCTCAGCCACCTTTAAAAAAATGAATTCCAGATTTGAAACCAAAATATAACAAATCTGTGAAAGTGACGGCTTTCTTTACCTCAGATTCAAGGGAATGTCTAAGTTGCAGTATGGTTATGAGCTATTCTTTCTCATAAAACAAATCTCCAGATTTTTACTTTAAAAACATCCTCCAGACAAGTTTTGTAATTTTGCCAATTTTCAGATTCGTCTCATTTACAATCTCCTTAATGCTTCCTAGAACGTATAAATATCCCATGCATGTAGCCAAAATCTTTTGGAATTTCATCATCCATGTTGACAAAGTCTTTTGATATGTAAAGCAAAGAATAGCTTACCGGTATATGTTTTTTTCTTTACCATTATTACTTATATATAGGTGTTTCCTCTTGTTGCAACATTAAAATTCAGAGGATAAAGCCATTATGATCTTTACTTATGATTAGGTAAATTGACTGGGTGCTGTGAAGGAAAGAACCTGCTCATTTTTGATCTCAAAATAGAGTTGCTGATGCTGAATTAAAATATACATTAGCTTATAATTATCAATAAAAAGCTTATATAGATAATATTTAAGTAGTATTAAATTAACCTCAAATATATATATATATATATATATATATATATATATATATATATATATATATATATATATATATATATATGTGTGTGTGTGTGTGTATATATATATATATATATATATATATATACTGAAAAAAGCTGATATAAATAATTCCTCAGCACCAGCAGCATTCAATGTTCCTAGTATAAATTGTGAAAATATATTACAGAGTACTTACCATGTTCATCTGGATATGGTTGATAGCCAGTCTGAGAGAGTTAGAATATTTGTCTGAGGTGGCTGTAGGTGCTGCTACTGCTTAATGGGCTTTCTTTGTTGGAGGAGCATCTATATATCTCCACTAATAGCTGGCTGCCGATGATGCTGATGGTATTTTAGAGCCTTTTGGTGGACTGAGAGTTTGCCACTTGAAAAGAAATGCACCAGTGCCTTCCAATCATTCAATTTGCTGTTCTTATGTTGAAGGAGCTATATTTAGGCTTTAGGGTGTTTATTTACTGATAAAGGTGATAAGATGGGCTGTTTAAATTCTGCTAATCTGCCTGTCAGGTATATTGCATAAGCAGGCACCTGGCATAAAGTTACTACCCTGTTCAAAATGCTTGACTTTCAAAAATCAATCTTTATTTCTATTTAAAGAATGCTTACTATTCCAAATGTTGAGTAATTATATGCTCAATAGGATACTGAGCAATGCCAACAGTTAACGGACTCTTTCAAATATAATACCATGTTTCACTTCAATGGGTCATGCCAACAGTTAACGGACTCTTTCAAATATAATACCACGTTTCACTTCAATGGGTCATGCCAACAATTAAAGGACTCTTTCAAATATAATACCATGTTTCACTTCAATGAATCTTTCATAATCACCCTCTTTAGATAAAGTTACTATTATTATTATTATTACATGTATTATTATTATTAAATAACCACTGAAGATGCTTCTCATATCACCAGTAACAAGTAAACATCAAAATGAAAAGATATCTTCATCATACAATCATGATTTAGCATACAAACATCAGGGGGGGGGATCTTTGTAATTAACATATCCTATTTTACGATTTTGTTAGGGTCCCTCATCAAGATGCGCGAGTCCTATATTAATTATCTTTTCCATCTGTCCATCATTCATTTTGTCCATCTGTCCATACATTCACACTTCTTGTAACCACCATAACTCTGCAACCCTTACACATAACTGAATGCCATTTTGGTGGGTGAATTGCCTCGGTGGATTTTTAAAGGTTTCCTCTTTTTAGGTCCATTTAAGTTATTGCCTTTTTTCAATCAATTTTACATAATCCCTACAGTAGCAGATCATTATAACCAGCGTAGTTCAGGAAGAATTCAACATTTTCTAATGCAATTTGGTGCGTGCATTCTTTCATAGACCTGGATGTACCTTTGATGGGTTTTGTGTCATCAACTCCATTTTGGATGGAGTTGTGGCCCTTGACAGTTAACTTCACATTTTCCCATGGAATGTTGCTTGTAACTGGCACAGTTCAAGAACCATTCAACATATTCTGATGTAATTTGGTATGAACATTGTCCAATAGACTTACATAGGTTTAGTCGACTCCATTTTGGACAGTGCTATGATCCTTGGCAAACATATTCTGCATATTCTGCGTCTTCACAGAACATTGTCTCTTAAACCTAGCTGTCTTTTTTACGGGTTTTGTCACATCTCCATTTTGGACAGAGTTATGACCCTTGTTTTAATTTTTCCTAGTTTTACGAAGTTAAATTTAATTTTTTCTACAAGTTGACTTCAAGTAAGTCTTGTAAGAAGGTTCATTTTGGTGTGCTTTTTTATACCTTCAGTAACAAAGTTGTGAGGGGATATAGCAATTTGCCCCTTATTCATGTGTTTGTAAATGTATGTATTCGTTTGTTCATTTGTTCATTCATTCATTTGTTATGATTTTAATATCATTGACCTTATTTCACTTACACTCATGAAAGTTGGTATATGGATGCATCTCAGGAAGAGTAGATCAAACATACAAGCAATAGGTCACTGTGACATAATTTTTACATTCAGTGACTTTTGTATTTTCATCTGTTCTTTCATTACACTCAATATCTTGGACTTTATTTCACCTACACTCATGAAAATTGGCATGAAGATGCATCTTAACTAAAGAAACTCAGCCATACCAAACTAGGTCAATGTGATATAATTTTCACACCCTCAATATCTTTGACCCTGTTTTACCTACACACATGAAAATTGGTAATTGGATGAGTCTCAGGGAGAGTAGAAATCAGCCAGGTCACAAATAGGTCAATGAAGTGGCTTGTATTCTCAGCTGTTTGTTCATTACACCCTCTTCTACACTACATCACCTACACTCATGAAAATTGATATGTTGATAGATATTAATGAATGTAACTCAACCATACTATGATCAAATTTTCGTGCTTTAGTGACTTTTGTATTTCAGCTATCCATTTATTAAACCCTTAATATCTTCAACACAATTTCAGCTACACTCATGACAATTGGTATTGTGGATGCATCTCATTGAAAGTTTGTCACTCATACCACAACTATGTCCACAGTCCTACAGTACAAAGAGATCTGACAGACACTGATAAAAGTTCATGTTTTGGTGACCTTTCAAATATCCAGTCCACTTATTTTTAGTATCCTATCAGATAAAGTGTTGCAAATTCATGTTAGGGAGAGTTATCATTAGTAATGATAAGTTCCGAATGAAGTGTGTCACTTTCAGATATTTGAAAGTTGTGATTTGATGAACCACAAGGTCAACAGAACATGACCTCTTATTGGTGTCTATCAGATCTGAATGTAGGACTGTGGAGATCTGATTTTAATCAGATTTATGTGACCCAACTTTCATGCTTGAGTGACTTTTGTAATGTCAGCTTTCCATTCGCTACACCCTAGGCATTATGAAACCTATTTCACCTACACTTATGAAATTGGTATATGGCTACATCATGAAGAATTGAAGTCAACCATACTAAAGGTATGTCATAATTTTCATGCTTGAGTGACCTTTGTATTTTGAAATACCTTCATCCATACATGACAATGTTTTGATATGCAATAGATCAGAGAGTATGCATACTATTGAACATCAACTACAGATGCTTCGAGTTTGGAAATGGTCAGAAGAAGACAGGTTCTAATTTTCAAAATCTCAAACTGTTGTATGCAGTTCTGCTGATTACAAAGAGTTCATGATGATCCAACACTCTGATCTGAATGGTTCTTTTATCCCTTTTGTGAAGGAGACCATATTTTTAGGGTTTATTTTTGACCATAAACTAACTATCCTTCGTCATATTGTATACCTCATGGACAACTATAAAAAAAAGCTCTGGATTTAATATGATCATGGCAAACACAGATTGGAGAGCAGACAGTAATGTCTTACCCCAGTTATACAGGACTTTAGGAGGATCTTACCCTGTTATACAGGACTTTAGGAGGATCTTACTATTGTTACACAGGACTTTAGGAGGATCTTACAACTGTTATACAGGACTTTAGGAGGATCTTAACCTGTTATACAGGACTTTAGGAGTATCTTAACCTGTTATACAGGACTTTAGGAGGATCTTAACCTGTTATACAGGACTTTAGGAGGATCTTAACCTGTTATACAGGACTTTAGGAGGATCTTACAACTGTTATACAGGACTTTAGGAGGATCTTAACTTGACAATGGCTCAGTTGTGTATGGATCAGCGTGTAAATCTTACCTGCAAATACTTGATCTGGTACACAAACAGGAACTTAGACTTTGTCTGGCACACAGTCAGGGACTTAAACTTTGTCAGGGAGCACTGTGAATATCTCTCTGTTAAGCAAATGAACCATCATTTAATCTCAGATTAACACAATTGGCTCTTAAGTATAGTGCCAAAATATCCTCTGATCCATAAAATCCTGCATATGATGTCATCTTTAGGCCCTTTCACCTAACCTTGTACACTCAGAATTCAAATTTCATTCCACCTTTTGGCATACAAATTCATCCTCAACTAGAATGAGCATATACGAGTCTTGCCAATATTGCAAAATTCATTGTTCCCAAATCACCACCTTTTATCGTGGCTATACTTCCTTGTATACCGGTGGTTAAAAGATGGAGATGAGGTTGCCATTGCTGTTGCAACACCACATGGTACCATCACAAGCCAGTTACCAAATAAAGCCTTCACTTTTACTGCAGAAATTACAGCCATAGTTCAGTCTTTAAATTGCATCAGAACCTCTCAAAAAACAAATTTCATCCTCATTTCAGATTCAGTTTTCACACTGAAAGCCTTACAGAACCTTAAATTTGACAACCTGTTAATATACCAGATCTTAAAGAAACATGATTTGCTCATATAATCTGGTAAAAGTATTATGTACTGTTGGCCACTACATCACATTGGTATTCATGGTAATGAAAGGGCAGATAAATCAGATGAAGCTGCCCTGCAGTCACCCATTTCTGAATTCTATATACTGACTCAAAATATCATATAAATTGGCGTGTTCTGTATATTTGGCAAAATATGTGGAATTAAAACTCCACAAATGAGCTTCAGAACATCAAATCCATGATTGGAGATTGATGTCCCTTTTACATGTATAATAAACATAAATCACAGGGGATGAGGTGTTTGTATTCTGGTTGCATACCAGAGCTTTGCATGCCTCCTGATGGGTGAACCTCAACCAGGGTATATACTTTCCAGTGTCCACTGACAGTGCAATACATTCTGATCAAGTGTATCGACTTTCACTCTGTGAGACAGAAGTGTTTTGATGTGAACTCCACAGAATGGAACACGTTCTTGACCATAGTATATTGACTTTCATTCTGTGAGATAGAAGTGTTTTGATGCGAACTCCACAGATTGGAACACATTGTGGACAATAGTGTATTGACTTCATTTCTGTGAGACAGAAGTGTTTTGAGGTGAATTCCTTTGACCATGGAACACATTCTTGACAAGTACATTGACTTCCGTCCTGTAAGATAGAAGTTTTTGATGTGAACTCCATTGGGAAGCTTTATGATGATCTACCACCAGAGAAAATCTTGGGACTTTTTAAGAAAGAATGCAGTTTATATAAAAGAAATTTACCCTATATTTTAAAGATTTTATATATTTTACATTTTCCTTAATTTTATATACCTATTAAAGAATTTTATATATTTTACATTTTCCTTAATTTTATAGAATTTTATATATTTTAAATTTTCCTTAATTTTATATACCTCTTAAAGATTTTATATATTTACCTTTTATCTTTTTTTGTGGGACTTCATGTCCACATTTATTTTGAAAGGGTTTTTGCAAAAAAAAAATCTGTAAATTTTTATAACTTAATTTTTAAGCAGCACTATATACCCAGTATTGTGTTGAAATGCCATAAAGCCCTGTAGAAACATATTAAACACGAAATCAGATGTTCATTAATCCCTGTAGAAACATATTAAAAACTAAATCAGATGTTCATTAAGCCCTGTAGAAACATATTAAACACTAAATCAGAAGTTCATTAAGCCCTGTAGAAACATATTAAACACTAAATCAGAAGTTCATTAAGCCCTGTAGAAACATATTAAACACTAAATCAGAAGTTCATTAAGCCCTGTAGAAACATATTAAACACTAAATCAGATGTTCATTAAGCCCTGTAGAAACATATTAAAAACTAAATCAGATGTTCATTAAGCCCTGTAGAAACATATTAAACACTAAATCAGAAGTTCATTAAGCCCTGTAGAAACATATTAAACACTAAATCAGAAGTTCATTAAGCCCTGTAGAAACATATTAAACACTAAATCAGAAGTTCATTAAGCCCTGTAGAAACATATTAAACACTAAATCAGATGTTCATTAAGCCCTGTAGAAACATATTAAAAACTAAATCAGATGTTCATTAAGCCCTGTAGAAACATATTAAACACTAAATCAGAAGTTCATTAAGCCCTGTAGAAACATATTAAACACTAAATCAGAAGTTCACTAAGCCCTGTAGAAACATATTAAACACTAAATCAGAAGTTCATTAAGCCCCGTAGAAACATATTAAACACTAAATCAGAAGTTCATTAAGCCCTGTAGAAACATATTAAAAACAGTAAATCAGAAGTTCATTAAACCCTGTAGAAACATATTAAACACTAAATCAGAAGTTCATTAAGCCCTGTAGAAACATATTAAACACTAAATCAGATGTTCATTAAGCCCTGTAGAAACATATTAAACACTAAATCAGATGTTCATTAAGCCCTGTAGAAACATATTAAACACTAAATCAGAAGTTCATTAAGCCCTGTAGATACATATTAAACACTAAATCAGAAGTTCATTAAGCCCTGTAGAAACATATTAAACACTAAATCAGAAGTTCATTAAGCCCTGTAGAAACATATTAAACACTAAATCAGATGTTCATTAAGCCCTGTAGAAACATATTAAAAACACTAAATCAGAAGTTCATTAAGCCCTGTAGAAACATATTAAACACTAAATCAGAAGTTCATTAAGCCCTGTAGATACATATTAAACACTAAATCAGAAGTTTATCTTTATCTGTTTTACTTTAAACCATTTTAAGATGTATCTCTGTGTTTATATGTCTATACAGTAGATACATCCTAAAATATACAGTTGCTTACGTCCTGCACAATCATTCATTCAGTGCTTTTGCTTTTTAAACTCTTTTCTTTAAGCACAGTCAAAAATATAAAATTATGAGATTAGCAGTTTCAGTGTAAAACTGAAGAATCATACTTAGAATATAAATCTAATTTGATATATTCCTTGGTAATAGTAGCCAGATATTCTTGAACTTACAATATATACTCGAGTATAATACAATACCAACTGCAAACAACATAGACCCAGATCTGCCATTGCATAATGTGCCAGCAGATCTGGGTCTATGGAGTTTGTAAGGACTAATCAGTAGAAGAAACAACATAGACCTTGATCTGCTGGCGCATTATGCGACGGCAGATCAGGATCTATGTTGTTTGCATTTGGACCTGACTTATATGCGAGTATATATGGTAATGGTTATTATATGCTATTTAAATGAATGTTTGTTTGGTTTTAGTCGGTATTCACATCATCTAAAAAATTTAAATAAAATTGTTTTTCATAATGATTATTTTATCGTCTCTTTTATCAAAAGAGTACAGTGTCAAGCTTTTGAATTATATGCAGTTGCAATGTCAAAAGTACTCTTTTTGTACACATGAGTACTCTTTACTCAAATTCTAACTTAACAAAATAAAAGTACTTTTACTGTTTACTTTTAAAAAGCACTCTGCCCCATGACTGATATACTGTTGGTGTCTTTCATCTCTTTCCAATTAATGTTTATCTCTGGTGGCTTTTTGGATTTTGTCATGTCTGTAACAGTTATTTGATTTGCAATCAACTGCAGTGTTTGTGTTAGCAATTATAAAAAGTATTCTGAACAACTGCAGTTCCTTGTGAAAAAAATAGTCCCATGAAAGCCTGTTGGTTTCTGTCTCAATGCTTGTTGCAGTGTTGTGTTGAACATTTGTCATTGTACAGTTTGTAGTATCAGATATCCAGTGAACAAAACTTTAAAAGATGCACACATGATGCATGCATAATCTGCATCATTGATACAAAATTGTGATAAGTATGAAACTAAATATGTATTAAAGAGAACTGCAGCACACTCAATTATCTTATCAATTTTTACAAGATATTATATAGAATTAATCTTAATAAATATCATCAATTTTTATATCCCCATTCTGGGGATATGTTCATACCCTTTTGTCTGCTACCACATCTCTTTAACTGGGGGGTGAAACTTTGCAAAACTTTTCAGTTATCTTGCCCCAGTGGTAACTGTTTGCAAGATGGATATCATGATGGACTCCCAACCCTAGTCTTCCTGGGAGTAGGGAAGGGGTTCAGCGGTCAAATGTACACAAATATAAATTAATCTGATTAAACTTCACACTTCACATGTGTGTGTGTGTGTATATATATATATATATATATATATTAGTGGGCAGATGCATCAAATATGTGACAGTTTGCACTATGACCCCAGGATCACTGATAAGGGGAACACAATACAAATTATCATGGTTGATTTGTGATGGTCAGCCATTGAAGTTGCTCTTGTTACCATTTTTATATGACTGCCACAGAGCAGAGAGTATTATGTTTTGATGATGTTCGTCCATCTGTCCTTCTGTCTGTTATCAATTTCATTTCCTCATGGTAATGCAAGTTGTCCACCAACTACAGTTTCCAGACTGTGGATGATCTGCACTTGGGGTAAGGAAGAAATCTATTGATTTTAATAGCAGCAATACCTTACCCATTGCTATCATGCAGTCTATTACTTTTTTGTGTCATTAAGACAGGGTACTGCACTCCTGCACCTCTCTGCACCTGCGCAGAAACAGTCATCTGTTTCAAGGACACCATGTTAATAGTTGTGTCCTTCATAATGTGACCAGAGAAAAATTGCTTGCTGTGAGTTTAAACCACATTTGGTTTTCCTTTCAGCTTTATTTCATCTAGTGTTACATTTATCCATCTCATCTTCTATTTTTAATGCTGGTAGCTCCTGCTCTTTTTCAGTAATTAGTTCTGGAAAGGTCTTCTTGAGTTACCACATTGTATCCCACCCTCAGGGGTTAGGGTACATCCCTCTTATTATTCAAAATACAATTGGTTCATGGGTAAGTCTTGTGTGTTTATTCATAATTCCCTTAATGAAATAATTCATCAAATATCAATTTTGTGTTTTTTGTAATTCACCATTGTATTTTAATACCACGTGTGATGTGTCACATTGTTATTGTGTGCATTTGAATTGCTCCTAGAGAAAAATAAAGTTTAAACAACTAACGTCTAATCCTTATTAAAAATGTATATAACATTATTTACCTTTGTGCATACATTGGGGTGCATATAGCACGCAGTGTATACAAATAAATGAGGTGAACTGGTGTGTATGTAGCAAGCAGTATATACAAACAGGTAAGTTTCACGTGTGGTAATAATACAATATTGTTATTATTATTGTTCTCCTTTGGATAACATTTTGATTCAGGGAACAATTGGTTACCTTGTGCAAATACACTGGTGTATATATAGCACACAGTACATACAAACAAGTGAGTTTAATGTATTAAAATAATATGGTATTGTTATTATTATTGTTCTCTTTCAGATAACATTTATATCAGAGAACAATGTCAGGACAGTCTGTGGGAAAGTGTGGCCACAAGAAGGGGCCTTGGGACACTCACCCAGACTGCCTCTCATGTTCAAAGTGCACACATAAGAATTGTTGTACATTTTGAACAAAATGGACTAATGAAATCTGGAATCTAGCTGATTCCAGACGTACATATAGAGGGCAGAAGCAACATCAATCCCCCTCATCGTCTGAATTTTCAGGTTTTTCTCTTACAGAACCTCAGGAAGGAACACACTGTAAGAAGACTAGTTCTTCAGCTTGGAAGAACACCCAGGAGCCCATGGGACCAGTCTCTCTGGAGACAGGTAAGGCTCCTCCTGTAGGAGGGAGTGAAAGTTCCAAAAGGGAGGAGAAGTCAAGCATCCCTCACATTCACAGTTGTGTGATGCTGCCTTCCGAGAGGAAGGAAGTGCACCGCTCGTCTCAGGGTAGCACGTTGCTGCCTTCCACAAGGGAGGATGTTCACCGCTTGTCTCAAGGTAGCGTGTCACACCCTCCCAAGAGGAAGGAACTGCACTGCACCCAACACATCCAGGGTAGCGTGTTGCACCCTCCCAAATGGGAGGAGCGGCACTGCATCTTGATGAGTGTTGAAGAAGAACTAGGTTCTGACATATCTGTGTCCCCTGACTGGTCACCAGTCAGTGACCAATGACGGGTCATTGACCGGTGACCAGTCCAGTCACTGGTCAATGTCTGGTCACTGGTCAATGTTGGGAGACCAGTCACCAGTCAGTTTGTCAAAGGGACTGTTCAATGTATGATGACCAGTCACTGGTCACTTCATCCCGGTGACAGGTCAGATCGTACCGGCCACCAGTCATCTTGTACCAGTTGCCGTCCTTACACTGGTCATCACTCAGATGCCTCATAGTACAGGGAAAGGGATGTTATTGACAATTTTCCACTCTGATGTCCTGGCTTAATGTAGTCTGTGAAAAAGATGACTGTTTCTGCACAGGTGCAGAGAGGTGCATGAGGGCACCCTGTCTTATTGACAATTCTCCACTATGTGGGAGGATTTTTTCACATTGAACGGACAAGATTTTTTGACATGAAAAAGTAATAAGCTGCATAGTTCTGATGGGTAAGTATTGCATAATTAAAATTAGTTCCCCCCCCCAAAAAAAACTACATATTCATAGTATAATAGAGACAAATAAAGCTATAACTAATGATAAGAATTTATAAACCCTAGTTTGTAAGAATGATAAACAAAAATGATAAGTGGCATTATCACAAACACTGGTCAAATTAAATTGAACATATTTGCATGTTCCAAGTGAATAATGGATATATTTCACAGAGTGGATGAAAACTCTGTATTTTCATGAGTGGCAAATCCATTCTTTACTTGGCAAATCCATTTTTTATTTGGAACAAACAAATTTTATTTTTATTTTGTGCTCTAATATGTTGGCTATATAAAGTATTTAACAGATTTAAGTAACAAATGTTTTGTGCTAATGTCAGCTGTTTACTGTTGATGTTCTGCTGTGCTTTGTGTACCTGTGCACAAAAAATAGTTCCACTTCTGACATATAAATTAGTTGATACTTCCATAATAACATCTATACTAGCTTCAAGGATAGCAGTGATTATTAATAAGAAAACAACCACAAGTGGTTTATGATGTGTAATTCTTTTTTATCAGCATGCACAAAAAAAACATTAGTTCAACTGAGGTTAATTAACTAGATGCCATTTTTAGTACTACTGCATGGAAATTGACAAAAAGAGGGCAGACTGTTGTCCATTGTCTGTCTGTCAGTGAGCACAAGTTGTTGTTGCTACTCATCCTAAACTACTTGGAGGGTTGCCATGAAACTTTGCACATTTATCCCAAAGTCTAGTTGGTTATAAATGAAGATGGTGGAACTTAACACATTAAATATGACTGCCACATTGGCTATTATTATGAAAATTTTGTTATTGCTACTCCTCCTGAAATGATGGCCATATCAACATATGGTTTCACTGAATTACTTGTTTTCATGTCTAGTTGGTCCTAGATAAAAATGGTGCCAATCGGACAGTCAATATGGCCACCATTGCAGCCATCTTGAAAATCATATCACTACTCCTCCTGAACAGAAAGTCATATTGGCATGGTGTTTCACCAGAAGACTTTAAATGAGGTCTAGTTGGCCCTAAAATGAAAATGGTGCTGATCTGACCTCAAATATGGCCACTGTGGTGACCATCATGAAAATCTTGTTATTGCTGATTCTTCTGGCTGGATACTCATATCAATATGGGGTTTTCACAGACAGACTTCTAATGTCTAGTTGGTCCTAAATGAAAATGAAGCCGATCTGACATATAATATGGCCAACACAGCTGCCATCTTGAAAATCTTATCACTATTCCTCCTAAATGAAAAGTCATATCGATATGGGGTATTCACCAGATTTCTTATAATGTCTAGTTGGTCCTAAATGGAAATAGTGCTAATCTGGCATAATATGGCCACCATGGTGCCATCTTGAAAATCTTGTTATCACTGTTTCTCCTGGATGGATTGCAAAAGACTTCTTATGATGTCTAGTTGGTCTTAAATGAAAATGGTGCTGATCTGACATCCAGTATGGCCACCTTGGCAGCCATCTTGAAAATCTTGTTATAGCTTCTTCTAAATGGAAAGTCATGTTGACATGCAGTTTGCAGCAGAAGACTTCTTATGGTGTCTAGTTCATCCTAAATGAAACTGATGCCAATCTAATATATCAAATATTGGCCATTTCTAAATCGCCTGATTGGATGGTCATATCAACATAGGGTTTTCACCAAAAGACTTTTTATAATATCTAGTTGGTCTTAAATGAAATTGTGCTGATATTGCATCTAATATTGCAACTACAATGGCCATATTAAAAATCTTGTTACTACTCCTCCTGAATGGATGGTGATATTGACATATAGTTTTCACCAAAGACTTCTTATAATGCCTAGTTGGTTGAAAATGAAAATTGTGCAGAGCTTACATCCAATATGGCTACCACATAGACCATCTTGAAAATCTTATTTATTTTACAAGAATATCAGAGATGGTTTCAACACTCCACAGTTAAAAAGAAGAAATGACATAATGTTGGATTCCTGGAAATTCTTTCCAGTCAGTAGAATATTAGTCCCTTCAAAGGACTCTTGTTTAACATTCCAATTTATGAGAAAGGATAAATGAATGGAGCTGAATTTGGCCTTAAAAAATAAAAGAGTATGTAAAGAGGTAAGAAACTTGAGAAGGTGTACACAACATCTAGTGAAGACTTTAACTGTATTTTTGTCACTGTTGGTGTCATTGGAAAGAATGTGTCTCCATTTATTTAGTCATGAAGTGGGATGCTGTTGCTTGTGTGAAAAAATATAATTAATAATTCATGGAGTAGCATAAAATAATTGATATATATCCCATGAGGAAGACAGTGTTTAAATGATTTAGAAGTGAGGACAATAGAAATGTATCTCTTTTTTTTTTTTTGTAAGCTGTCAGGTAATATAGATTGTAAAATAGACTGGTATATTTATTTGTTGCATTATTTTTTTGTCTTTTGAAAATTAGTTTACAATTACATTAGTTTAGGTCAGATGTGGTCTCCATCATCAGTCTGTTGTGAATAGTTTAGAAGGCTAGTACAATGAGCTAAATGTGTGAGCTGTAAATATATGCAGTTTCATTAGTATTGGCAGTCTATTTTCAATATCCTTCATTTTAGTTTTCAAGGAATATAGTATGGAATCAAAGATGTACTTTGTTGCTATAGCCTCTGTTCTAAACCAGTTGTTATATGCCTACCATCAGGCAGAGCATAGTGTATTATATTATGATGTCTGTCTGTACATCTGTCTGTCTGTTCCTTATTTTGTTTCTGCACAATTACTAAAGTTCTCCACTATCTGCCATTACCAAAGTTTGTAAGTAGCTTGCATTTTAGACAAGGAGCCTATTAATTATAGGTTCAGAAGGTCTTAGGTCAAGGTCATAGACACTTAAAGAATGAAAACTGTTTCCACATAAACTGTAATAACTTGTATTCCAGATACCATGACCAAACTTTGAAATTTGCTAGCATTTGAGATAAGAAAGATACCTTTTGGGGGGTCAAAAGGTAAATGTCAGAGTGACTATAAGAAAAAAAATTATTTCTGCATGATATCTTGAGTTCTTTATCACCTACTTTGACTAAACTTTGTCGCTGGCTTGCATTTGAAACATGGAAGACATTTTTTGGTCCAAGGTCAAGGTTACAGAGACTACTGAAAGAAGGTAAAACAATTTCTATAAAACTACTTAAGTTATTTATCACACTCCTTTACTAAAGTTTGCTGATAGCTTGCATTTGAGATGAGGAAGACATCGATTGATTTTAGGATTAAGGTCAAAGGTCAAGGTGAGTGACACTTAAGAAGGAAAATGGTTTCCATAAAATAACTCAAATCCTATGCCACAAACCATGACCAAACTTTGTGAATGGCTTGCATTTAGAGAAAACAGGCACCTATTGATTTTGGAGTCAAAGATCAAGGTCACCAAGACTTGGGTGAATAAAAATGGTTTCCACAAATACCTTGACATGGCAGGTATATAATGTACCATTTACAGTAGTCTTGTTAGATCATATGCTGTGGCTTGTAAAGAAATAATTGATAAATGAGAGTATGCCATGCACATTGCTGTATATGTATATATATATATTTATATCAATTAAGCCTGCGGAAGTTGTCATATATGCTGGACATGGCTGATAGGATTTCTTGACAGACTATAAAAATACCCAAATCAGACATTCAGAGTGGCTTTTAAGCTATAAGAAACTCATATTCAAACTTGATAAATAATTGTTTTGATTAAAATCCATACCATGGTGTTGACCTTATTTTATGGGTAAGATGTACATTGCAATATATGTGATAATGGCCTAGGTGCTTCTATAAACAATGTAAAATAACCACTTCCAGGACCAGGTAACAGGGAACTGCTTTCTTTTGGTTTCATGAATAAAGAGGGATTCTCAACAAGCAGTGGAGTCATCTTCAAAAAGGCAAAGGAAAGAAAAACTAAATTAATCCCTGCACAAATTATAATATATGCTGATAATTATGGTTTTTTATTAACACGCAACCAAAACAGAGAGGAGCAAGCTTACTGTAACAGCAAACTCTTCAACCCCTACAATGTAACTGGTTCTCTTCCAAAGTCATGTCAACTGAGCCATGTACATCACAGTGATATGAAGCTGACATCTGTCTGCATTACTGACTTTTTAGAAAATAACGAAAAGGATAGTTTCAGATTTTAAGCATATCGGTGTTTCCATAGCTGTGTAATGACTTCAAAACTTGAATAAAATAACAAATACGGAGATATATTGGAGTTAATTTTCCAGGGTAACATAAATAATTGGGTGGTGGGAGGGGTGGAAATGGTATGCAGGATTGGCTCCAACTGCCCTGACATAACAAATGTCTGAAAATAGTTTTTTAAAAACTTCAGAGCTCTGGTCAAAATGACTGCAAACAGCATATACTTACCATCTGTACTTGCGTATAAGCCGATACCAACTGCAAACTGCATAGACCCAGATCTGCTGTCGCATAATGTGCCAGCAGATCTTGGTCTATGCAGTTTGTAAGGATTAATCAGTAGAACAAGCAACATAGACCCTGATCTACCAGCACATTATGCGATGGCAGATCAGGGTCTGTGTTGTTTGCATTTGGACCCGGTTTATACGCAAGTATATACAGTACATTTTCTGTCACTTAATACTCCATCAGATCAGGGTCCATGCTGTTTGTTAGTATGTTTCAAGCAAACAGTGTAGACCCTGCTCTCTCTGTACAGTGCTTTATGCAAAGGCAGATCTGGGTCTAGGATATGTACCATATTCAACATAATATCCACACATGCCTTATGCGCACACTTCTCTGTTTGGTCAAAACTAATGAAAAATGTCCCTTATTGAGTGATGTTTCTTGATCCCAGAATCGCACATAGGAGGGCAGTGACTGTTAACACATATCAAGAACATCGTGATTTTATTTCTTGGAACCACTATGCATGTTTGATGTCTCCTTTCTCCTTATTTTAATGGGTTTAATCAGTCTCAGAAATGAATTAATAATTTTTTATTCACCATGACCATATTGGAAGAGACAATGCACCTGCAGAGTGGAGAGTTCCCAACATAAACAGAAGGAGCTGTTCTTTAAGTATTTACACATACATAATGGGAACATTGTTTATTATATCATCAGTATATTTTGCATATATGAAATGGAGACATTATTTATTATATCATCAGTATTTACTTATACATAATGGGGACATTATTTATTATATCATCAGTATATGCATATGCATAATGGGGTAATTGATTATTATATTATCAGTATTTACATATACATAATGGGGACATTGTTTATTATATCATCAGTATTTACATATACATAATGGGGACCTTGTTTATTATATCATCTGTATTCACTTACACATAATGGGGACATTGTTTATTATATCATCTGTATTCACTTACACATAATGGGGACATTGTTTATTATATCATTTGTATTCACTTACACATAATGGGGACATTGTTTATTATATAATCAGTATTTGCATATATGTAATGGAGACATTATTTATTATATCATCAGTATTTGCATACACATAATGTATTATACATAATAGGGACATTGTTTATTATATCATTAGTATTTGCATACATGTAATGGAGACATTATTATATCATCATTATTTACTTACACATAATGGGTACATTGTTGATTTTATCATTAGTATTTGCATACACATAATGGGGACATTGTTTATTATATCATCAGTATTTACATGCACATAATGGGAACATTGTTGATTTTATCATTAGTATTTGCATACACGTAATGGGGACATTGTTTATTATATCATCAGTATTTACATGCACATAATGGGAACATTGTTTATTATATCATCAGTATTTGCATACACGTAATGGGGACATTGTTTATTATATCATCAATGTGGACTTTTTATGATGAGCTTTAACCTAATGAAATTTACCCAAATAATGATTTCTTAAGTGCACAGTGCATATGTTACATAAAACACAGTACATTGATGAATATGGCAACTATAAGGTCTTCTAAGGTAACAGTTTTCTTTAAATTTTGGTAATCCATGTATCTGAAAGGGAACTGGTGTAATTTGATAATCACATAAAGTCATCAGGGGTCACAGTACATTTTTCAAAAACAGATAAAGAAAACTAAGCCTTCCAAAACACAATCTGAGTATGTTGATAAAAGGAGAAGAACTGCAAGTCTAATTCAACTTGATCAAATTATCTGCATGAGGTTTGACCTTACAACCTACATAAAGAAAACATGCAAGTTTTCTTATGCAATCAGTAGAAAATAAATATTTCAACACACATATAAAGAAAGTGAATATGTTATGTCTTGATAAGAATTTCACAGGGCCTTTTCATGTTCTTATGGGCTTTCCCAGACATTTTATCTCTATTTTACTTCATGTCAGGTGGTCTTACAGTTGATCTTGTCAATGGTGGAACTTGTTGCTGTTTACTTTAACTTGAAGAAGTGGTAAATAAATCTGTAAAATATCAAATATCAGGTAAATTGTGTAGTCTGCATTAGATATTTGTACAGCCACATACCAGATGAGAGAGTAAAATTGCTTTTTTATTGATAATTGTGGTTA
Organism: Margaritifera margaritifera; assembly: GCA_029931535.1. NCBI lineage: Eukaryota > Metazoa > Mollusca > Bivalvia > Unionida > Margaritiferidae > Margaritifera > Margaritifera margaritifera. Next base: position 1,464,916 of record JAQPZY010001649.1, on the reverse strand, counting down.
TTAGGAAATTTCATTCACCAATTGAACGTTTCCAAAAACCCTTTTGGGTGCACTTTTTATATGGCAACCATAAGTAATAATAATAATAAAAATAATAATAATAATAATAATAATAATAATTCTTTATTTAATGAGGGTAGCTCAATTAGAATACAGATTTATCAAGTTTCCCATGAGGCCCTCAGCTGCTTTCTATCAGTCGACATGCATGTATCTTACTAACAAAACATGTTGGAAAAAATAAGGTCACAGCATTTAATAAGGAACAATCAAGTGATATGACTGTTTATTACTCTGAACATCATCAATCATTTTGAAACAAAAGACAGATTAGCATGCACAAAGACAGATTAGCATGCACACAAACAAAACAGCTGGAATAGAAACAGGAATTTTACAAAAATATAATGACATGTAGAAATCAATTAAAATCAAGCTTTACATATTTGAGATATTTTTCTTTCAAATTTTCAACAGAAGTGGCTGATCTAACTGATATGGGCAAAGAATTTTATATCTTTGTTCCAGAATATTTAAAACTTAATCAAATTTGTTCAGTATTGGGTTCTGGATATTTCAGGTGACCACATAAGGTTGAGTGTAAAACATATGGCCCATGATTTTCCTCCAATAGTTCTCTCATATATTCAGTCATATTACAGTTTATACATTTGTAAATAAGTACTGCCATTTGAAAATTTATTCTGTCATTTATTTGAAGCCATTTCAGTTCATGGAAAAAAATACTAGATGGTGTGTCAAAAGGAGCATCCAGAATTAGGCGAGCTACTCTCTTGTATCTTGATTATTCTTTCTAACTGACTCTTAGGGCAGTTACCCCATATTGTCAAACAATAGTCAATAACTGGTAAAATGTAGGAATTGTAGTACATTATTCTAGTTTGTATGGATAGGTATTTCTTAATTGTACTTAATAAAGTAACTTTATAGAGATCCATAGACATAGTCAATATGTTTGTCCCACTTTAAATCGCTTTCAACTATCACTCCTAGAAGTTTTTCTTCCTTTACATTTTCAATTAGTTGACTATTTATTGCCAGATTATCCAGTTTCTCAGAGGTGAAATGCTTTTTAGATGAGGCTATTACCATACATTTTGTTCTTGTTTTTATTTATAACCATTTTATTTTGTTTTGACCACATCTCCGTATTTCTTATATTGGAGTCTAGAAGAGCTTCTGCAGTAATTACGTCACTATCTGAAGCTGTTATAGTAGCATAATCTGCAAACACGTCTGTGTTTGTGTGCTCTGTCCATTGAAGAAGGTCATTTATGAAAATAAGAAATAGCAATGGGGATAAAATAGACCCTTGGGGAACACCACGATGAATTTCCATTGAGCTAGATTGAACATTTTTTATAGCGATTTTTTGCATCCTGTTACATAGATAGGCTGAGAACCAGTTTAAGGTATTGGTATGAAATTTATAGCATTTTAGCTTAGATAAGAGAACATCATGATCAACTAAATCAAAAGCCTTCATGAAGTCTAGAAATAATACGCATGTTAGGTTTGCCCTTGTTGATTCCCTGTAGCCAACAGTCTGTGAGTTTTGTTAAAGCTGTTGTCATGAATGACCCTTGCGAGAACCCAAGTGTTCTTTGTGAAAGAGTGAGAATGTTGTGACATAATCATACACTTGCTTAACAATCAGTTTCTCAAAGATTTTTGATAATATAGGTCTGTAGTTTCCTGGGTCCAACTTAGAGCCTTTTTTATGTATTGGGGTTACTTTTGCTTGTTTCAATTTATCTGGGGAAACACCAGACTGGATATTTTTATTAATGAGGTTAGCTACAGATTGAGATATCACAAGTGCAGCAATTTATAGGGCTATTGGGCCTATTTCATCAAGCCCAGTGGATTTTTTAAGATTTAGCATCATAAGGGTACTGTGAGTGAGTAGACATCATATTCACTTACATTACCTATAGAAAATTCAAAAGAAGGACCAGTTGGAACTTTAGCATTTACATAATTGAGAAGCTTTTTGTGATCAATAGTGTCAGTGTTCTCTCTGACATAATTATTTGTTATGTTCATAAAGTAATGGTTGAAGATGTGTGCTATTTCATGTACACTTGTAATTGATTCTCCTTTGTAGTCTAATTGGGTAGGCATAAGATTTTTTGGGGAGGGACTAAATTCTTTCAGATACTGCCACAATATGCGTGTATTGGTAGCACTCCCAATAGCTTGATTTTAATAGTTTTTTTACCTTTATGTATCAGGATGCTTGCTATGTTTCAACATTTTTTATAGTCTTCCCAGGTCTTGAGTCTATGAAACTTATCTTTTTTGCGTCTTGATTCTTTTATCTCTTTGGTCATCCATTTAGGTTGAAGCTCATGTTTAACACATTTGGTTTTACAAGGAGCATGATTGTCTAATACATGGACAAAATGTTTGTACCATGCATCTAAACCAGTATTGACATCTGAAATATTTACAATATCATTAAAAGGCATCAAATACAAATCGTTACTAATGTTTTCTTAATGAAAATTGAGAAATTCTCTGTATTTTATTTCACGATGTTGGTTAATAGTAAGTTTAGGCACATGTCTAGTGATACATACAGGATATTGGTCACTTATTGCAAACACAGGTACAGAAATTTAACTTACATTTCCTACTTTATTTGTGTATATATGGTCAATTAATTTTGAACTGTCTTTCATGATTCTAGATGGGCTTTCTCATAATGACCTCAGTGAAATTACCCGTTTGAAAACAATCCAGCCACTTCCAAGGAGGGTTGTTTAGGAAGTCTATATTAAAATCACCACTTATTATTGTTTCATAATCATGTACACCAACAGCATTTTGTACTTGATTTTCAAATATTTCAATCCACTCAGTTTTAGAATTTGGGAGTCTATAGGCAGAGTCTAGCAGAATAGGCTTTGTCTGTGTCAAGTTTATTTCTATCCATATACATGTACTTTCTATAGTGTAAGTTTCAAGATCATTTCTTCTTTTGTATTTAATGGAGCTGCAATATAGATAAGAATCCCCCCTCCCTGTTTATTATCCCTATCTTTTCTTTCAAACTGATACCCATTAAAGGTAGACCTCAGACCCCCATATCACTTACCTCTAAATTATTCACTATGATGATTTATGCAATATCTGAACATTTCAACTCGATGCAATGAATGGTTAGCGAGATATTTAAGTTCAGATATCCATGTCAGAATATTCCTCCTAGGCCACGTCCAACATCAACAGTTTCTATGACTTGAATCCGTGTGACGTCACAAGAGGAACCCGCATTGTGAATCACAATTGTTCTACCATTGTAGAGTGTAAAGTTTTTATTGAATATTTTCTGATTGCATCATGGGATAGAAGGGTGTCGTTGGAGGATGTAGAAGTAGGAGTATGTCTTCACCGTCTTAACATCCCGAAAAATAGAATATCATCAAGTAGCAATTTCTTTATCAGCTAAATCTCAAATAAAAATACCATGTATCAAATTGTTGAATTCTTTTGCAGGAGAGAGAGAGAGAGATAGAGAGATGATGTTAGGAATGCTCACAACTGCTAAAGACATGTAAATCTGTACTCATATTTTCACAATACATGCAATTTTCAACCCCCAAACTATATAAACAATACCGTATATTGGATGAGGAAGTTTTATATGCAGCTGCTATTTAATAAAAATGTGTGATCATATTCTCATAGTAAAATTTGGTTCTCTTCATAAGCATGCCTTTGGTTAAAAATTGTTCTCTTTGCAAGCATGTCTGTCTCACACAGATGCATTGATATTAAAGTCCCATTATTGGCGAAGATGTTCTTAGCTACACATATATTAATATATTACGAAAAATAAAAAGAAAAAGAAAACCAACTTAGGTTTTAGTTAAAACAAGGAGAGAGATAAGTTGTGAGCAGTCGCTGAAAAACGCGCTGAAGCATACCGAGTTACAGCTAAAAGTGAAATTCATAACTTTGAAAAAACCATGATTGGGAAATGATATAAAATGAAACCGCAAGAATAGCAAAGACAAGGAGGGAACAAATAGAAAATGAGACAGATTAAAGTAGGGGGCAGTTTCATCCTGAGGTTTCATAAGTCCTAAATGAAAATGGTGCCCCACAGACATCAAATATGGCGAGTATAGCAACCAGCTTAAAATCTTGTTATTACTACTCCTTCTGAACAAATGATCATGAAGTTTTTATTTCTAATTTTTTATTACAAATTCAGGTATGAAAGATAATTTGTATATTTAATGTGAATACAGAAAAGTAACATCTGATCTCATAATAATATGTTTAGACAAAAATGGCAGACAAAATCGTAAACGTAAACACCTCAGCTGTATTTAAAGCTCCTGCCTAGAAATATTTGGGGTTTCTTGGGTCAAATAATTACAAAGTCATTGTACAGTTAATAAGAAAACCATATGCAGACTGCAAAACAATAAAGATACATTTTGTTACTACTAGTAACCTTGCTGCACACTTGCAGTGCCAACACATTGACAAATACATTACATGCAAAGACAAATGGACAAGGTAGGGGTCTATATCAAGATACATATTGTATCATCACTCCTGTATCATAATATGTAGTGTACCACCTGTACATTGTATGATACATAGTGTGGTATTATGTTGTATCACCACCCAAGTATCGTTATATTTCCTCAGACCACAATTATTTTCCTTTTGTTTCATGTATAAGCATTGAGCAGTATGCCACTTTTACCATAACTGACAGACCTCTAGTGCTTTTTGTTACACATTAACCCTACTTAATTCAATAAATCCTGCAAGATTTCATCATAAGTTGACCAGCTTCATTTGTGTGCTACTAAGGTAAACAAACTGATATAGAAGAAGTAACCAAAGAGCATCTACATGACCCAGAAAGCAGGGACATTTTACATCTTACTGTTTTAATTAAACAACAAACAAATGCAATTTTCTATTCAAATTAATACAGTTTACAGTCTACCCGTTCATAATTATTAAAATAAATAACTTTTACAAATAAGCAAGTGGCAAACAGACCATGCAAACAAGGCACTATTTTTCCTGAATATCTACCTGATTTTTGTCAGCCTGGGGGGAGAGGCGGGGGGGGGGGGGGGGGGGGGGGGGGGGGGTGGTGGCCAGGGCGTAATTGTGGTCTGAGGCTATATGTGTTGCATCATGACCAAGCAGGATGCACATCTGTAGATTATACATGTATGTGTTTTACAGACACAAATCTTACTTATACATGTATGTGTTTTACAGACACAAATCTTACTTATACATGTATGTGTTTTACAGACACAAATCTTACTTATACATGTATGTGTTTTACAGACACAAATCTTACTTATACATGTATGTGTTTTACAGACACAAATCTTACTTATACATGTATGTGTTTTACAGACACAAATCTTACTTATACATGTATGTGTTTTACAGACACAAATCTTACTTATACATGTATGTGTTTTACAGACACAAATCTTACTTATACATGTATGTGTTTTACAGACACAAATCTTACTTATACATGTATGTGTTTTACAGACACAAATCTTACTTATACTTGTATGTGTTTTACAGACACAAATCTTACTTATACATGTAGTGCACATTTGAACCTCAGAATTATCTTTGTAGAATACGAGTGTCAGCTTCCTTTAGGCCAGTGGAAGACTGCTCTGCATTTATTTGGATTTCCCTTCCTATTAAAATAAAAGTACACATACTCATGATACTTTAGTGCATCTTACTTACCTTTACAGTAAAATGTGTAAAAACTTATGCCTGTAAAAACTTCAAATACAATAAATTATTGAGAAAAATAATTGTATTTATTATTCTTGTCAAATAGTCAACATTGACAAGAATAGGGTGTTCTGCATGATCTACAATGCAATAAGTTGATAGTTTGATAAAACTGCTAGATATATGTTTTAAATTAAATTGTTGTCCCTGAAAAATGGGGGATGTTAAATTGGGCCTGCTCTACTTTCATTTTCACACAATAACTCCTGTAATTATTATTTTCAATGAAATTTGGGATGCAGCTTGATGTTGATGAAAATTGGCTGAGTTCAATTTTCAGCATTCTGCATCATCATTTATCAGAGTTATAGCCCCTGATTGTCAGACAATTTCCCTTCTGCACAATACCCCCCTTAATTGAATTTAAACCAAATTTGGTATACAGCTTGATATTGATGAGACTGTGGCTAAGTTCGATTGTCAGCCTTCTACATCATCATCGTTTAGTGGAGTTATAGCCCCTGATTGGTAGACCCACTTTCATTTCCACACAATGACTCCTTCAATTATTATTGGATTTCAACCAAATTTTATATCCAGCTTGATTTTCAGGATACCTTGTTTTTGAGATTGATTGTCAGCCTTCTGCATCATCATTTAGCATATGTCAAATTGATCCAGTTTCATCTCTGGACAATAACTTCCTTGTATGTTATTGGATTTCAATCAAATTTGGTATTCTGCTTAGTATTTATGAGACCTTTGAGGAATTGTATTCTCAGTTTAATGGAGTTACAGCCCTGATTTTGAAACCCAACACACTTTTTGTTTCCACACAACAACTCCCACAATTATTATTGGATTATAATCAAATTTTATGGGCAGCTTGATATTGATAAGACTTCAGCAGAATTTGAATATCTGTATTGTACTTCATCATTTAGCAGAGTTATATCCCATGATTGTTGGACCAAACCATTATCATATCCCCACAACAGATCCTTTACTATTTTTTGGATTTCAAACAAATTTGGTAGTCTGTTAAATATTGCTAGGACTTTGGCTGAGTTCGATTATCAACATTCTTCATTATTTAGTGCAGTTATAACCCCTGATTGTTGGACCCATTCACTTTCATTTCTGCACAATAACTGTTTGGTATGCAATTTGATACTATTGAGACCTCAGCAGAGTTAAATTGTCAGCATTCAGTTATTTAGCAGAGTTATTGCCCCGGACTGTCAGACCTTCCCACTTTTGTTCCTGCACAAAACCTCTCTTATTGGATTTCAACCAAATTTAGCTGGCAGCTTGATAGCGATGAGACTGTGGACAAGTTTGATTATCAGTGTTTCTGAGTTAACTTGTTCAGCATATAGGATCATCTTCTGATTGCCCTGATTCTAGGACTCATCTGCTTTTCTTTAACCGCTTTAATTCCTATTGGATTTCAACCAGATTTGGCATGAAACTTTATGTTTAATACACCTTGGCTCAGTTAGATTTTTCAGCCTTCTGCATCATCATTTAGCTGAGTTTTGACATCTGATTATTGGATCTTTCAAAACAATAGTTCCCTTATTCATGATCATACCTGCTAACTTTCTAGACAGTAGTGGGTGCTAGTGGGGTTTCACTGTCATGGTGGTGGTGGTGGTGGTGGGGTCATCTCATGCAGCACAAGCCAATTAAAATTTATTTTGATATTAAATGTAGTTAATTGAATCTAATAGCTTTTGTATATTACCAAGACAAACTGTTCTATGTTTAATGCATACAAAATATAATTGAATTCAACTCGTTTGTTCAGCTATAAAATATCTAACTTGGAACAGATATATATTCTATCTGATAGCATGGCGTTATGTGACATAGGTTTGACTTATTAGATATTTAGAATAAATTCTGAAACATTCAGTATATAAAACAGTTCTATTACATAGAATGGATAGCAAACAAGAATACAGTTTTTCATTTTCACATACCTCTACAGCTGAAGATTGCTTCTGTAAACCAAATTTGATATCCAGCTTGATTTTCAAGATACCTTGGTTGAGTTTGATTGTCAGCCTTCTGCATCATCATTTAGTATTTGTAAGATTGAACCAGTTTCATCTCTGGACAATAACTTCCTTGTATATTATTGGATTTCAATCAAATTTTGTATGCTGCTTAGTATTTATGAGACCTTTGAGGAATTTTATTCTCAGTTTGTATCCACCCTCAGCAGAGTTAAATTGTCAGCATTCTGTTATTTAGCATAGGTTTGACTTAGTAGACATTTAGAATAAATTCCAAAACATTCAGTATATAAAACAGTTCTATTACATAGAACGGATAGCAAACAAGAATACAGTTTTACATTTTCACATACCTCTACAGCTGAAGATTGCTTCCATAAAGTGGACAGCTTCCTGACAAGACTCAGCTGTATTGTGTTGATATTTAGAAAAATAGCCCTATAAGTATTATGGTCATGGTCAAATTCACAGCCAGAAAACTCGAGGTAAATGGATCCCCGTCTGCCAGCACTTTGTGCGTGTATCAGTGAGTAAACAGAAATCAGTATTTCTAAATTGCCAAGATTTAAACTATACCCCCCCAGGTTACACCTGTGAGCAGCAACAAAACCAATCTACATTTCATTCATATATATAATATAAAAGTATTTTCATATACACTATTCCATGACACCAGTTATATTAGAATGCTAATTATTTTGTGTGTGTGACTATCTTTTTGTTTCTATTAAAATTCGTCCAAATTATTTTATTTTATTGTTTTCAAGACAATGCCCACAATCTTGTCCAAAAATAATTTATTTCATAATTTTATATTTCTGGATTTTTTCAATGACTTTCAATTTGCAGGCCTTCGTTCACAAACTTCTCGCAGTTGCTTCCCCTGCATACTGCTTTCCTGGTTTGCAAATAGGCTGTAACTTCGATGGCAGCTAATGGTGCGTTCTGCTGGATAAATTGCACATTAAAACATTTTTATTACCTGTTTATACCTTGCTAGAGACATTAGACACACATACACTATCATGTATGGGATGGATGGGGTGTGTTGGTAGTTGAAAAGTGTGTTTTTCATGTGACAGGCTGTAACTTTGCAGATGTGTATTGCTGCATTTCAAGAAAATTTTATATGTAATTCTATATTAATATAACTGAACGGAATTTGATTATCAGCTTTTTACTTCATGATTTAATGGAGTTATGGTCACTGAATGTTGCACCTACTCACTTGTTTTCAGCACAGTAACTCTGTTAATCATTTGTCATCAGTAGTGTCTTCCTTTCTGATCTGGATTAGATTTTCAGTGTTCAATGTCATCAGTAGTGTCTTCCTTTCTGATCTGGATTAGATTTTCAGTGTTCAATGTCATCAGTAGTGACTTCCTTTCTGATCTGGATTAGATTTTCAGTGTTCAATGTCATCAGTAGTGACTTCCTTTCTGTACTGGATTAGATTTTCAGTGTTCAGTGTCATCAGTAGTGACTTCCTTTCTGATCTGGATTAGATTGCCAGTGTTCAATGTCATCAGTAGTGTCTTCCTTTCTGTCCTGGATTTGATTGCCAGTGTTCAAATTCATCAGTAGAGTTTTCCTTTCTGATTTGGATTAAATTGCCAGTGTTCAATGTCATCAGTAGTGTCTTCCTTTCTGATTTGGATTAGATTACCAGTGTTCAATGTCATCAGTAGTGTCTTCCTTTCTGATTTGGATTAGATTGCCAGTGTTCAATGTCATCAGTAGTGTCTTCCTTTCTGTCCTGGATCTGATTGCCAGTGTTCAATGTCATCAGTAGTGTCTTCCTTTCTGTCCCGGATCTGATTGCCAGTGCTCCATGTCAATATCAGTGTCTTCCTTTATAAATGTACCATAGCTAAATTACTATATCACCATTGTCACCTAACTCTTTTCTCAAAAAAACTACACTCCCCAACCTCCCCCCAAAAAGTGGGAGATATCAATTCCTGGAATTTTCCTGTTTGGTATCCAGCTTGATATGTGATAAAACTTTGAATCAGTTACATTTTCAGCATACCACATCATCATCATTTACAGACATTATGGTCCATGTTTGCACATTTTCCTAGCTTTGGTTCCAAACATAACTTTACTAAGGATTGTTTGATTTTAACAAAAATTGCCATGCAACTTTATATTGGTTAGACCTTGAATGAGTTATATTTCCATCATTCCATGCTGTAATTTACATGAGTTATGGCCCCCTAATTACCTTTCCTCCTAAACTTTGGTTTCCACAGCAAAACTTTACCTAGGATTGTCATATTTCAACCAAATTTTGTGTGCAGCTGTATAATTGATGACATCAGTGAGGAATAATTTTTAAGATGTCTGCTTCCCATGATATTTATTGTACAATCACACTATTTACCCATTTTTTCCAATTTTGTTTATTGCTTAGGATCATACAGGATTTCAAGTGAATAGTCCTATACCATTATCCAGATTGAATGCCCATGATCGGTAGATGGTGACCACATCGATTAGGAACTGGGTAGTTCCAGTTTACTTCCTACTGTAAACATGCAACCATAATGTGTCAATCAACTGTGATTGATGAAGATTTCAACATCTGCAAGCTTATTTTCCACACTTTACTGCTACATCCATTTAACCACAAATTAAAGATTATGTCAACAATCAAATCATGTGCTTGCTCCGCTAGCAACGGTTTGGTTTCCGTAGGAACAGGGCAAAAAACTTAATTTTGACTGCTTCTTTAGAACGGCTAAGCCAATTTCATTAAAACTTGGTAGGAATGTTTCTTAGGACATGCTCTGTCAAAATTTGCCTGGAGTGTGTCCCCAAGCAACAGTAAGGTTTCCATAGCAACCATATGTAAAACCTATTTAAACTTCTTCACCAGGTTGGCTGAGCCAGTTTTGATTAAACTTGGTATATTGTTTCTAAAAGCATCATAGCAAGGAGCAATGATGGCTAGACCAAGCAGATGGTGTAGTCTACTATAATTTGTATCAAATGCCAGTGATACATAAGTAAATTAAATTTGTAAAATGCATCTGTACTTTATTTTCTTCAGAATTTTGACTAGAACCCCTAAAATTTAAGAAAGCTTTCCCAGATTCTGTCAGTGTTGTACAAAAATACATTATCTGACAATCCAATGAATAACCAAACTTTAAAATTCTTCTGGCTTGTTTATTTACATTTTAACATTTACACACTGTACCAGAGCCACCCAGTGCTAGTGAGAGACAGTACAGACAGTAATGAGCCTAATGTCCATATTGCTGAGGGAACTTACTCTTGGATAGCGGTAGTGGGACATTTTTGTTGCAGTTTAAAATTGTTGAACTTCTGCACGAGTTTCAATGCCAGTATTTTACATAATTATTTTGCAAAATATGGCTATTAATTATGGATGTGCTCACATTTGTTTCCACACAATTCTGCTGTTTATTGATGGCCCTTGGTGGCCAAGTGGTCTAAGGAGTTCATCTTTGCAGATCACTGACATCTAACTTCTGTAAGCACGGGTTTGAGTCTTGGCTTGGCCAATGTGGGTATGCAAGAAAGCTTGCCAGTAGCTTCCCATGGGTTGGTGGTTCTTTCCAGGGTTTTCACAGGTTCTTCCTCCACCAAATATACTGGCCATCATGTATAGCCTATCATGTGCTGAAAAATTTCATTAAATCCACAATCCACAAACTTCTGTTCATGGCAGTGCTAAACAAATTATGCAGTGTAGCAAGAGGGACCCTTTACAGTGCACCATTTACTAATACCTCAAGTTTTAATATCAATAATATGTTACCTGTTGCTATTGTATAGCTTACTCTTTCCAGGACAGAAATTACCCTCGTCTGTATGATGAGAATTCAACCTCCCATAGGGTGACTTCCAGAAGATTCTCTAAGTCGACCCTATGACCCAGTACATGTCCAGTAGTCCTCATCCTTTTTATGGATGGCTTCACGTTTAGTGGATGCGAATTACGCTGTACAGATAAATTGCTTTCGCTTCACATCATATGGTGCAAAATTGGGCATTTTTAATATGTACATCATATTTATTGAGCATATTTACCCTCAGTCCAAGTGTTTTTCCTAGTCAAAATTGGTTCTATTGAGAGTTTTTTTTGACATTTCAGGTTATGTTTATTCATGACCTTGCCTGTTAGGTTACACACACACACACACAGAGCATTAGGGTACAATATTTGTTGTGACTTAATTAATTTAAGTCCATTTTTCTGACTTAAGGTAGCTCTTGCTTGATTAGTTTGTGACCTCCTTTACCCTAATTTTTTTTAGATATGAATCTCTGAAATTTACATTCTTGTCTATATCATTTATGCAAAGTTTAACTCATGGAAGGGAGTCTCACACCTACACTTGTATTCATTGGTGTGTTCAGTTGCTTGCAAACCCTTAAATTCTATTTAATCTTTAAAGGATAGTATTCCTTTTTAGTCTAATCATATTACCTTGCGGGTTTTTTGCTGCTCTTCATCTCCAGTACTCAGAATTAGGTATTGCTGATGTCATTGTGATTGAAACATCAGTTTTGTTGTAGTTTTAATTCATATTATATGTTTTAATTCACTTGGTAGGTAAAGTTTTGCTATTTTTATTTGCATTCAGTACTAGTATCCATTGCTGAGTCCCTTGGGTATCAGAGTAGGATTCGATCAGTCTCTTTGGAGATGCATAATGCTCATGTGGCCTCTCCCAAAGGAGGAAATAAGGTATCCATTGCTGAGTACCTCAGGTCTCTGTAGCAGGATTGGATTAGTCTCATCGGAGATGCATGAGGCCATTGGAGCCTCTACCAAGGGAGGAAATATGCAGGTGGAGAGTGAGTCGTGCCCCTCATGAGGGAGGAGCAGCACACTCCCCACTACTATTGGGCAGAGAGTGAGTTCCCCACCCCCATGAGAGAGGAGCAGCACCCTCTCAGACCAGTTAGTAGTGACAGGATCAAGCAACTCTGTAAAGGGAAAGTTTTGATCCAAGTCTTTAAGATCTAAGGAATGGTCTTCCTATGGATCAGAGTCACCTGACCAGTCACCACTCAATGGCAGGGCACCGGGCACTGGTCTATGAGTACTGGTAACCGGTCTCTGGAGATTTAGGAAGCAGATCAGATCGGCATCCCCCTCTTTCATATTATCTAATGCAGGGAAGTGATTGCTCCTTCCCTTTTATGCAGCCATGGACTTCAGGCCCTTGGCCTCAACTAGAGAGGTCGATGTTGCATGTCACAGACCAACATCACCATCTTACAAAGTGGAGATTAAAAGGAGAGGGGCAGGCCATCTTCTTCCAAACAACCCAGGAAGCTTGAGAGGCGCTCTTACCCTCTTGCTGACACCAGGGACAGTCCCCTTGCTCTGCAGGAGGAGTAATGGGATGAGGTTCCCCTTATCCCCCCCCCGACTTCACTGAAATAGTGACACTGGGTCAAAAAGTCCTACCGCCCAGGAGCGAGAGCAGGATGAAGACATCTTGTTAGTCCTCATGGACTCATGAGTTAGATGCAGAACAGGCTGAGGTGGTGCTCCCACCCTTCTGGTCCCCTTCTCCATCCCAACCATTGTTCCAGGCAGTGGAGGAGGATGAGATTTGGTCTTTCAACAAGGTGGTCAATGATGTTTACCATCTTCTACCCTAGGATTTGTGTCTTAAGCCTCCAGGCTTAGAGGACACTAAAATTCTCTTTAGTTTGGAGAGACTCTCTTTGGCAGCCTCCAGCTCAGATCTTTTACTCCTTCACTCAACCATGGTCAAGAAAGTTTCGTTTCTCAAAGGTTTTGTAAGGGCCAGGAGTCTCTCTGCTTCTAGCTATAGGGTTCACACTCCTGTCTGACCCTTTAAACCTCCCACTTTGGATGCTGGAGCATCACAAGTGGGTATTTCCGTGGGGGACTGTGCCTGCCTTCAAGTCAAGACACTGGAGGCCTTAGAGTTTAAGGCTGGGTCTCTGGTCACCATAGCCACACATGCCGATTTTTTTTTTCGGGCCGTCTCCTTCAGCCTACTGAAGGAGGACTCTCTATTGCCAGCCACACTTGAGCACTTGCTGGAGGCAGTGGTCAAGACAGGCCTTGTCCATGTCCATGGCCTTATCAGTGGAGCTTCTCCACCTCCACAGTGATATTACTTTGGACACTTCCAAGATCTTACTGGAACACAGCAAGAACCTTCTGCATGCTGCAACACCTATCCCTCACATTCTCTACTGGCCCATCAAAACAGGCCAAGAAGCAAAGTCACCCTGACCACCCATAGGGGCTTTCAGCAAAGTTCTTCAAAGCCATGCAGCCCCAGTCCAAAAAGCAACCCAAATTCAGATCCCTCCACTCAGCAGTCAGTCATGCTCTGGCAGGGGTTGTTGGAGAGGCCAAGGGAGTAAGTTTGCAGGACCTTCTCCCTTTCCTAATGGGATGGGGCAACCCTAGGGACTCACTCCCTCTCCTGTAGTGTGTCCATCTTCCTTTGATTCCTGTATGTACCAGAAGATCCCTCTTTTCAGAGGCTTGGTCAAGCACAACAGGTGGTTGGTGGGTCCTCTCAATAACAATAGAGGATACAGGCTTTAGTTTCGGGAACTTCATCCTCTGGTAAGGACCCCCATGTGGTTCCACCAGTTGAATCTGGTGCAATTAATGGAAGAGGTATACTTCCTTGTGCAGGAGGGTGCAGTAGAATGGGTGTTCAACATCCAGTCTCTGCCTTTCTTCTCCTGATTTTCTTGGTTTCCAAGAAAAGCGGAACATTTCATCTAATTATCAACCATTCCACCATAAATAAGTTTCTGCAGAATGAACCCTTCAAGATGGAGACCACAGCCTGGGTCAGGGATACCATAAGGCCCAGTGACTGGGTGGTCTTCGTCGATCTTCAGAATACATACTTTCACATCCCTATCTTTTCTCCTCACAGGAAATACCTCTGGTTTTGCTTGGACAGGATGTCTACCAATTTTGTGCTCTGACATTCAGCCTAGCTTCTGTGCCCAGAGCTTTTACCAGAGTCATGGAAGTAGATGCCATCCACTTAGGGTCACTGGGGATTTCTATCCTCCAGTATTCTGATGACTGGTTGAAATCTGTCCTCCACATGAACAATTTGGAAATGAGGGCAGTGTTTTTAGCCATTCAGGGGTGCATCAACAAAATAAGAAGTGGCTGCATGATGGTTTCCTCTGATAACACGTCGGTGGTAGCATACCTCAGGAGAAAAGGAGGCACACATGCCCCTTCTCTCTGCATTAAGGTTTGGAACCTCCTTCATTCAGCAATCTTAGAAGCGATTACCCTCTGAGTTTGCCACATTCCTGGCAAAAAGAATATTTTGGCGGACAGTCTGTTCAGGAGGTGCAAGATAGTCCTCACAGAATCCATTGCAGATTCCCTGTTCAGACTTTGGGGGAAACCTTTGGTCAACTTGTTTTGTGACTAGGCTAAACAGTAAGCTCCCATCTAACGTGTCCCCAGTCCCAGATCAGAGAGCCTGGATAGTAGACACTTTGAGTCGGAAATGGGATTGTCTGTTCGCTTATGCCTTCCCACCCTTCAGGATGATCCCACAAATTCTTTAAAAAATAAGGATCTCCACTGTTCAGCTCATTTTGATAGCCCGTCTGTGGCCCCAATCTTTTTGACATACTGGTAGACCAGCCCAGGACATTGCACCAGAGGAGGGACCCTCTGTCGCAGCAAAGGGGCTCTCTCCTACACAACAGCCCCCAGATTCTCAAAATAATCTATCTGCCAGGATAAGTTTTGGAGCAAAGTTGCCAAGTGCGTTGTTCAAGCCAGGAGATGCTCAATGTCCAAGATCTATGATGCCAAGTGGAGAAGCTTTTGTGATTGGTGCAGTAGGAAATGTGATAATCCTAGCTGGCCCTCTTTGAGTGTAGTGGCTGATTTTCTTCCTTTCCTCTTTGAAGAGAGACACTGCTCAGTTTCTACTATCAAGCACTATATAGCAGCCCTATCCAGCACACTCAAATTTTCAAAAGACCCAGCCATCAGTTTGGATTCTTATATTGCCAACTTGATCAGGTATTTTGAGCTGCAGAGACCAGTGTTTTGCTTTCTAATGCCTATATGGAATCTGTGTCTTGTGGTTTTTAACAAAACCACCCTTTAAACCTTTGGGTGATGCTTCTTTCAAGAACCTTACCTTCAATACTGTTTTCTTGCCCTCCTAAGCATCCATGAGATGAAGGAGTGAACTTCATGCCCTATCCATAGAACCAGGATGTCTACGGTTCAATGGAAATTATGAGTCTGTTTCTCTCCTTTGTCAACCAGGACTTTTAGCAAAAAACTGCTTCCATCAGTAGCTCCACTCCCTATGCAGCTCCCCAGTCTCAATTGTATCTGTGCTGGGGATGATCAAGATCAACTTGTATGTCCAGTTAGGGCTTTACATTTCTATTGGCAGCCTCTTAAGGGAGAAGAAAGGGTATTAAGCATCATTTCCTTTCTCTAAAGGGCTCGGCTGATATTTCAGCTTCCACTATTTCGATGTGGATTGTTACAACTATCAAGAGAGCTTATCAGTCCCTTACTGAGAGGACGTTTCATTCATGAAGATTAAGACCCATGAGGTTCGACCTATTTCTTCCTTATCTAACTCATTTGTCTTTGGAGAATGTGATGAAAGCCACATTTTGGCGATCTCACACTACCTCCTTCTCTTCCTACCTCTGCTCCTTGGTGCACCAAAGCAAAGGCATTTTTCTCTAGGGCCCCTTTGTCATGGCATTGAAAGTGGCCCAAGTGGATACCATCTTACAGTAGTTGACACTTCTACCATAAGGGTGAATATTTCCATTTTTCTTTTTCTATCCAGTTTTGCAGATCATCAGTCACCCACTGAACTGGCAAATTCAGCTAAGCAACAGCAACAGATAAAGTATTACTGATATTAAAATGTGTGTGCAGGGGAGTAAAACTGATTTTAATGATGTAATACTTACCTGTTGCTATTGCCAGATTCCTTCCTCCCACCTCGCTCTGATGTCCAGCTAGTATTTTTCTAAGGCTTTGAAAAATATGGATGAGGACTATTGGATATGTGCTGGGTCATAGGGTCATCTTCAAGAATCTTCTGGAAGTCACCCTATGGACGGATGAATTCAAATCATATGGACAAGGGTAATTTCTGTCCTGGAAAAGGTAAGCTATGCAATAGCAACAGGTAAGTATTACATCATTAAAATTAGTTTCCCCACCCCACCCAAACTATAATTTATGCAGTTATGGACAAATTAAATTGTTCATTGAGAATGATAATTTCATTTCTTAAATTTATGAAGCACAAAATATATACTGATTTTGTATTTTGTATGCCCTCTACAAATATGGAAGTGACATATAGTGTTACCCTTCTCTGTCCATCAGTCCATCACACCTTGGTTTCATTTTGCATATAGGACAGTTTTTCAGGTATTGTTTGCCCAAGAGACAAGCAACTTGGTATGTATTTTGGTGCTTCGGTGACTGTGATCAGGTTTTGTGTTTGGGTAAGTTTTGCATGTTTTTCTGGTCACAGAGCCATGCAACCTGGTATGAAGATTCATCTGGATGAAAACAATGCTGTGATATATTTCATGCTTCAGTGACATCAGCTCAATTTTGAATTTAGGTCAGTTTCTCTGGCATTATTGACCACTAAGGCATGCAACTTTGCTTGTGGATACAGCTTAGTGAATACAATGCCACCCTATCAAAATTAGGTCACCATGTCCTACATTTTGCACATACATAACTTTGGTTAACTTTTATATTAAGTTCAGTTTCTCAGTCATTATAGGTCACAGAATTGCAACAAATCTTAAATAAGTTTTACTGGTCCATAATTTCTAATTAGTTTTTGCTTTACAAAAGTGACATATGCATTGTTGTAGAAAAGTATTCATGCAGTAAGGTTTGAGGTTTCATGGATTGGCGAAAAATTTATAAATTAAACTTGACTTACCAAGTCGATGTTTGATCATAATTTCATGAACCCCATAAGTGCCTTAGTGATCACATGAGATGACAATGGTCACATGACTGATCAGTCTTTAGAGCATAACAAATGGAAGCCTCAATGTCTTATCGGGTGGGAAATGCCAACGGTGGGCATGTGATCACTAAGGCACTTATAGGGTTCATGAAATTACAATCAAATGTTGACTTGGTAAGTCTGTTTTAATTTATCATTTTCACTTCCCCCATAATTGCCTTGTGATCCCATGAGATTTCAGAGAGAGGCTTCCATTTGTGGAGAATATTAACAATAACCAATAAAGGAAGAAACCTTTTATGTGCTGTTAGTAAAAGGCATATACACTATACATTACATCAGCATTATGAAATTCTGGATGCTGACAAAACCCAAAACCGTTCTACTGAAATCAGTCCTGTCTGTAACAGGCTTAATTTATTATAGAATTTCCTGAAAGTACAGGCACTAGTCCAGCCAGGTGCCTTTAAGATTGTACCTCATTGTGTGCCTTAAGCACTGGCAGCAGAAACAGATGCGGCCCTAGTGTTATGAGCCTGAAACACTGATGTATCAATACCAGACTTTTTCATAAGTCTTTTAATCCAGTTCGATATAGTTTCTTTGGCAACTTTGTTATATGGGGATTGTGTGCTGATGAACAACTGTGTTTCAGAATTTCTTTACACTTTTAGTCCATCGCAAGCAACATTGTAAACAGCTAACAACACACAATTTCTTGTCATATGGATACGATTCAAAATCAAAGGACTCCACATGGTGCCCTGGTTTCAGCAAGGAAGGAATGTGTATTTGTACACTGTTAACACTGCAATTAATGCTATTTGTCTGGATAAGGTGAAGAGTCTGACACCTCTGACCTGTTAATAAAGCAAGCAGCATGGCTAACTTCATATTCAATTCCTTCAAAGACATCTAGTCATTGTATTGTAAAGACAGAAATAGTTACACACTAGCTGCATATCCCACACACATAAGTACTTTGGCAATGAACACACCTCTCATAAATGGCTTAAGTAAAACATTATTACTTAGAGTGGATTGAGAAGTAAGACTAACTAATGATGAAATTGCAGACCTAGCTGTATTTACAGAACTAAAACCTAAACCTCATTCAGCTAATTCAGTCAAAAACTCTGTAACAAAAATCACAGGTGGATCAAGTGGATTCACCTGTCTTTTATTTGAAAATAACACTTTTGGAGATGACCCAAAAATTGTTTTTTAGTTGATGATCTCCATGAATTGCTGATGATGAAGGCAGCTCTATCCGGTAATCCTTGACTTTTGATTGCTGTCCTGATAAGTGAAAAACACCCGTCTTCAATTTGTGGAGGGGGTGTTATCATTGTGGGTTGTGTGGCAAGTGCAGAATATCTTGTGGGCAGGGAAGAAGAAAAACAATGTCTGACAACAGCATGCAGGAGGCTTGGAAACCAAGACTGTGTTGGCCATACTGGTGCTTCCACAGTTAGATCTGCTTCATCTTGGGCCATTCTTTGCAGCACTGCTCCCAACAGACTGAAAGGTGGAAAGTAATAAGGACAATTGTAATTCCATTTTAGCGAAAAAGTATCAACTGCCATAGCTTTAGGGTCAGGTCTGTATGAAACATAAAGTGGCAGTTGATGATTGAGCCTCAAAGCAAATAAATCCACATCTATATGTCCATACACTTTAATTATATCATTAAATACTGTTGAACTTAACTTCCATTCAGAATCCTCATTTATGTTTCTAGACAATCTATCTGCACACAGATTCATTGTTCCCAGCAAGTGAGAAGCACCTATCTAGATATTCCTAATGATACACCACAGCCAGATATCACGTGATAATTTATGCAACATTGGAATGTGGCCACCCATTTTGTTCACATATGAAACTGCCACATAGATGCATACATGAGTATATTTTGCCTCAGAACAAAGAGATTGTAATGTCAGGAAACAGGCTTTCAGTTGTAAGAAGTTAATATGAGACATTTTTTCTTCTTGATTCCAATGACCACCTGTTTCAGTTATGGTTGTATGATTTACTCCCCCCCCCCCCCCCCCCCCCCCCCCCGCCCCCAACCCCCAACCAGTAAGTGAGCTGTCACTGGTCAAAACAACCCATGATTCACCATGTGAGACTACTTTATAACTAGAATGCACATTTGATATCCACCAAGATATACATTGTCTGATCTCAGAAGAAAGTGATAAATAAGCATCAAAATCACTTTGGTGTATCTTTAAGTGTTTATCTTTCTCATGTTCTATATCTTTGTAATATAAAGGTGTGTACTCTACACCTGGTTCACTAGCAACTAACTTTCCCAAAAGTTGAGCCAATTCATGAATTGTGATATTCTGTTTCTGTAATATTTCACAACACAAACCTACTAAACTGTCTGCTTTATCTTGAGTTAGTCTGACAGTCATTGTGACAGAGTCCAGCAAAAATTCCACAAAAGTTATCTTTTGTATGGGTTCAAACACAGATTTACTTGGATGGATAGTTAATCCCAATCAACCAAGTGTACAAAACTGTTTTCTGAACATTTTCCCTACACTGGTCATAAGAATCCCCTAACAAACAACTATCATCAATGTATGCCACATTTGTGAAAACTTTTTGTCTTAATGATGCAAAAGCTGGCTTCAATAGGATGGTGAAAAGACATGGTGCAGATGCCAAACCATTCGACAAGCAGGTAAGTTCATGTATATATACCCAAACCACTTGAAACACAAATACTTTCTATACAGTTGAGACAAAAGAACAGAGTAGTAGGCATCCTTTAAATCAACAGATGCAAAGAAACAATTTTTGCACATGGCATTAACAACTATTTTTAAATTCAGGTAAGTCTTACAGACCAGTCTTTTTTAGGTCAAATGAAAATATTGGAAAGATATTCCCCAGGCATTGAATTCACTTTGTGAATAATATCTTTTGTAAGAAATTTGTGAATTTCAGCAGTTGTCTTTCTTCATTTAAAGAGAAATTAATTTGGTTTGGTGGATATGTCTGTACAGGCCACTGTTCTAACTCTATTTCATAACCTTGGAACAGTATTCAGAATCCAAGCATTAGATGTAATATTCTGTCAGCCTTCCAAAAATCTATGAAGTTTCCCAGCAACAAAATTCCCAGGGGTATTGTTTATACAAGAAAAATCAAATGTACGTACATTACGCTGAATACTATTGGGCTGGGAAGATCTTACTGATCCTTCCGATGTTTGGAAACCTCCGTTCCTTGTTTTGGATTTTTTTTTTGTAGCTTTGCCTCCAGCAGTGATTAGCCTGCCACTGAAAATTCCTGTTCCGGGAATGTCCTCCCTATGAATAGGGCCTAAAAAAGGCCAGCTGCTTTTAAAACTTGTGCCCACTTTTCATTTTGCTGCCTCCTGTTGTTTCTTTCCAAGCAGCCGAGTTCCAGCCTTTTGAGACTCATTAAACTTGGTGATCTGCCCATTTAGGTTGTCACCAAAAAGCCAGTCGGTGACAGGGTTTGAAGCAGCACAAATGGCGCTGATACACATCAGTTGGCTCTGGCTTTATGAGCACTCAGCGCCCGAAACTGAAGTCGCTGAACAAGAATGATGACAGTTTGAAAATGTCCATGTTTAAAAACAGGACTGACTCCAAAGGTAATTCCCTTAGATTGTTCCTGTACTGTTTGAATAGTTCAATAACCCTTAAAGTTGGGACCAGCATTTGCCCTGAGTTTGCAGTTTTTGCAAGGTAACATCAGCGTTCTTTGCCTGTTTTTACATTGCATTCCAGACCTCAATGTTCACTCTCTGCACATTTAAATTGTGACAATTTCCTGGTCTGGTATACTTCTCCTGCAAAGGTTTAACTTTGTCAAGAGTTAGCAGTGAATGTAGACCTTTATTCACCACTTCAACTAGCTTTCTATCCACATTTGGGCCCACTTTTTGCTGCTCCAATAAAAAGCTTTCCACCTCTGCAAACATATCATCATCGTCGATCTCATTAACCTCTTTGGATTCTGTGTCTGGCATAATTAGCCCTGCAACATCACCAATATCAGCATCAGAGTCCACCTCTCTTTCTTCGTGCTCCAAGTCCAGAGTCTTGTCAAACTGACTCAAGTGTGACATACCTTGAGAATTGGTAGCTAATATGGTTGGCATTTGCATCTTGCTAGCAAGACTGGCTGTTATTTCTTCCATTTTGGTAAATTGACCATGCATATTGGACACCACATCCTCATTTTGCATCCACATCTGGCATTGCATTGCCAATTCTTTGACCAGAGCAGCCATATTTGTTGTTTAGATGCAAGTCACATGACTTCTGCCAGAAGAGCCAGACAATGACATCATGTCTTGTTGGTGCTGTAATGGCTGACTTGAGCTCGCCTGTCCCTGCTAGTCAACATCTGCTTCACTAGCCATCACACCCCTAGACGCAGTTGCCGATGGCAAATGAGCTTGCGTTTCCTCATCAAAACTGTAGTGGGAGGCATGCTGAGATCATCTGTGATGTAATCCTTGCATTTGCAAAAGTTTTTGAGTATTTCACTAATTAAACCCATCCCTTCTGGGATCTGGCTTGGGCAGTTTGTACCCTCCATTATCTGAAACTCAGTCAGGTGAAATTCGCAAAGTTTGTAAAGTGGCCTGCAACACTTTGCCTGTGCAAAGGTGCACCCCAAACAGTGAACAAAATTGTCCACAAGCAGAAAAGAAACGATAACTGCAACGATTGGGTGCAGAAAATCGTAAATTGTGCTGTAACTTTAGTGTTTTCTTCTTTAAAATAGCTTCCAAACTGATCACATCAATGTAACCGTGGTTCTGCTCATTCATGTGACCAATGTCATTTCATGGGATCACAAGGTACTTTATGGGGGAAGTGAAATATGAAGTCTTTGATAAAGGGAAAGCTCCCAATTGCAGGGGGCTTTTTTTGTTATGAGCATGCAAATTCAGGAATGATCAGGTTTTATAAATGCATAAATGCCTACAAAGTTGTCATATAAAAGTAAGATTTTTAAATATGCAATTGAAATTGTTTTTCTTGGATATTGCCTTTAGACATAATAAGATAGTAAAATTATTATATACAAAGTGCACAGAAAATTCCAGAATAATTTTGTTGACAATTGCAGTGTTGTTTATTTATTTGATCCAATCCTGTGCATAGTGATTTTGGACCTATCCCAGAGCTAAAATGTTGCTAAATGTTGAGGATGGTGCACAAAGGCATTATAATTTTGGGATTAATTTCCACAAACCAAGGAATTAAGTGTCAGGGTAATTGATATTTTGTAAACACATCAAGACAGTCCACATTTGAATGAAAATACAGTTTGTGCATTATATGTAGGGTCAAGTAAAATATCATCATGAATATGCACCATTAGTTACTAAGAAACTTAATGTTGGGAAGCTGAAGGAGTGGCAATTGGTAATATTTGCTCATCTGACAATTATAAAACCCATAAGGTAAATGTATGCCCAGGGATTTCATACATCCTGATTGAAAGCCATAACTGTTTTGTTGTCTCTTAAGTGCCCACTCATACATGTGATCCTCCCGGCTGTAGCACAGGTGCTCGTTACAAACAAAATTAGGAGTATCGGTCAATGGATAGTGGGCTGGGGGGATCCAACCTGTAACAATATAACACAAGAGAAGACACGACTACTCACCCCTCGCTATTTCGTGTCTTCCTCTTCTTTAGCATCCATTCTGTGGAATCTGAAAAAGTAAAAAAAGAAAAACTTCTCTCTTTAGCATCCATTCAGTGGAGTCTGAAAAAGTTCAGGAAAAAAATATGCCTGAATATTATGTTTACCAGCAATATGGACTGCTGATATGAATATATCCCTTTCCAAACACCATTCCCACATCTGCCTAGCTAACTGATCCAGTTGATTAGATGGCATTCCACCCATATCATTACTATATGAGATAGCACATGCATTGTCAAATTGAATCCCATTATATTTCTATGATCTGAATATAAAGCTTGTAAGGCATGAAAATATTGCTAACAACTCTAGATACCGTCTATACTCATGTATGAACTGATACAACCTGCAAACTGCATAGACCCAGATCTGCCATCACATAATGCGCTGGCAGATCAGGGTCTATGCAATTTGTAAAGAATAATCAGCAGAACAAACAACGTAGACCCTGATCTGCTGGCGCATTATGCGCCAGCAGATCAGGGTCTATGTTGTTTGCATTTGGACCCGAATTATATGCAAGTATATACGGTTATTGATTGGGAAGTTAGCCTTACTCTTTGTCCATCTACCAAAGATTGCCCTTGCAGAACAAACCTCATAAGCTCCCCACCCAAAGTGACGCATCAGTTTGAAGAGTAAAATCAATCTTCTCTTGACTGATTAATTTACCATTCATATTGTCAACATTTTGGTACTACCATTCCAGTTTCTGAATACTTTGTTCATATAATTGCACTTTATTGTTGACATATTTGCTTTCACCAAGACTCTTAATTTTATCATGTTCCAGACATCTAAATTTAGTGCATTGGGGCTTCCAGAACTGCATAAAATGCATTTATTAGCATGCCACTAAAAGGTACCAATTTTTGTACTACAACATTTGTTTTTATCAAAAAGTTTCTGGGCAAAACTGAATTTTTCCCACATTTTCTTCAGTAAGAAAAACTTTAAACTGCAGAGTCCAGCACAAAACCAAAAAAAAGTATTACCCTTTGAGATGGAATCAACACAGATTTCTACACATTTATTGTGAAACCTAATGATTTAAGTGCTTTAATCATGATGGATGCATTTAGTGAACAAATTTGACTGTCACCATCCAAATTAATTGAGTCATCAATATAGTAGGAATAACACCTAATGCACTGTTGTCTGAACCATGCATAAATGGGTTTGAGGATCTTAGTGAACACCCTTGGAGCAGAGAAAATACAAAATGGTAAACAAACAAATTGAAAAATTTTCCCATTCCAAATAAATTTCCATTTGGTTTGGATACAATAAAAATGTTGGATCACTATTCCATTTGGATGGAACTATAGCACCTTTGGATAAAAGTTCCTTTATTTCATTAGGTACTAACCATTTAATTTCCGGTGTGTGTGTGTGTATGTCTGGGATTTTATTTTTTTTTAATTTTCAGACCCCAAATAGCCACAATAAAATATTATTGCTATGATTTTTGAGAGAAAACAAACTTACTATATACATTATATTAGTTGAAAAAACAAATCATCTTGAGGTAAATGGAAAAAAATATTCAGGTTCAACAGAAAATTCCAAGCCAAACCCCCCACCCCACCCCACCCCCCTTCCTGAATTAAGTGGTTAGTCCCTTGCTAATAATAGTTCTCTGTTCATGAGAAAAGGAATTTCTGTTTGAAAATGTGTCTGGAAAGGCATAGATTCAAACTCTATTTTGTTACCTGAGACAGTTTGTCAAATCCACTGATCACTTATAAAACTCTTCCATAAAGTGATACATGTACATTGTTTTAGTTTCCCCGCAGAACTTACCTCCAAAGGTTTTAATTTGAGGTCTGGTTTGTGGCACTGACATAAGCAGCTATATTCCACCTATTAGCATTCTGATCCTGGTACCTATAACCACTTTGGGCACCATAGATAGACTGATATCTTGCTGTCTGGTTGGAATCTTGACTTTTCATGGGCTTACCACCCCAAGCTCCTAATTGGCCTGTACCAAAACTCCTGTAAAACTGACTGCAATTTTCTTTTGCAACATCATTTCCAAAAAGCAAAGATTATATGGGGTATTTATATTGTAGAGTGGTCTACTTTGCTCATCCTCTGCATGGGTAATAACATTGTCACTATATGTCCTTTCATTTTCATCCTCAGCATCTAATTCAGATAGATTTTCACCAAAAAACTATCAATTAGCTATATCTGGAGGCATTTCATGAAAGCGTAATTTTGAGTTTCAAAGTTTTGATATCTGTTTCAGACAGGTTGTTTAGGTCTATGAGACTGGACTTCTTAGACTGTCCATCGTTTTTGTCTTTCTTGACCACCTTAACAGGCTTTTATTTTGCTGACTTTCGAATCTTAGTCATGACTAATTTTAATTTCATGTCTTTGGATTTATTGTTTGTGCTTCTAAACTTTTTCACCTTATAGGAAGTTACCACAACCTCACAAAAGCGGCTGCATATTTTGTGGACCAAAACCTGAGAATTCTGAGTCTGCTTCATGGTCAGTAATTTAGAGGACTTCATCCTCATCTATAGCCATTGCAAAAGAACATTAAGAAAATATGACCGAACCATGGCGAGTAACAACTTGGCTTGAACTACGTCCAAAGCTGGCTACACAAAAAACCAAGTACCAGGTTTAGCACATAAAAATTAAATATCCTACCACTCTGTTGCAACACCAGAATAACTATGCAACACATGGTTCAATTGTCTGGTTTTAAATGGGATTCATCAGGTGACTTGTACTAAATTAACTTCTCTTTAAAGAGTGGTAGTTTCCTCCCATGACAGAATAACATGCTATACATACATGTGAGGTTGAAGGCTGTATGGAAAATGATACAAGTTTTATCAGCCTTTGATCCCGGATTGGGATGGATTCCTATTTTTTCCACTCAACAGTCATTGTTCATTGGGTCTTTCTTGGTTTGTAACAACTTTGAAATCCATGAAAATTGGTACTCCACAAAAAATAGTGAAATTTCAGTAATTATTCACTTTGCTGTAGATAAAGAAAAATGTCAAATCAGGTTTCATCAACTGTGAAAATTCTGTACAACTGCCTTCTAAGAATAATCCTTTTAATAAGTCTGAAGCATCTTACCAATATTCATGTTTTGGCTGTTCTGATCAAAAAGTATGGGTCTACCCAATGAGTAGAGACTTCCCATAATTTCAGATGTCCCTTCTACTGTTAATTTTCTCAGTCACATTGACAACAGCAGCATTTCAGCAATTGTTTTTGACATGTTTTGTTCTACCAGACTATTGGGCATCTTGTACAAAAAAGTCTTTGGCTCTTGGAAACAATTTTTGTCCCACCAGTAAATGGTGTGCAATGTCATGATTAAATAACATAAATTGGTAAAGTTCATGAAAAATCATTTTTTTTTATGCCCTCTGTAAGTTGGATATAATCTTATTATACCTGTTCCCACCATCTGTCGATCAGTCTTTTTATCCTATGCCTTTGAAATGTGGGGAGCGTAGTATCTGCACTAGGTACATCTGTAGAACTTGAATTTTTTATTTATAACTTTAAAGCCCGTTGAGATTAAGGCATGAAATTTGGTATACCATATATACTCGCATATAAGCCGATATCAACTGGAAACTGCTTAGACCAAGATCTGCTGTCGCATAATGTGCTGGCAGATCTGGGTCTAAGCAGTTTGTAAGGACCAATTAGTAGAACAAACAACACAGACCCTGATCTGCTGGTGCATTATGTTACAGCAGATCAGGGTCTATGTTGTTTGCATTTGGACCAAACTTTTAAGTGAGTATATACGGTACTTATGCATCCGGAAGGTGTGTCACATACCTTCATCACTAGACTTAGGGGTGAAACGATTCATCGATATATCGATGCATCTATACTTTTGCCATATCGATACAAGAGGTGAAGAATCAATACAAAACGATACTTACCCTATAGAAGTTACTTTAATCTTCAGCAGTCATGAATAATTATTAGTCGTTTGTCTTTTTATTCTTTAAACTGAGAATTTATCTGAAAGGGCCATCACAGGCACATGCACTAATGTTTGTCAGTAAAAAAGAAAACCTGTTGAAAACACCCACTAACCTGTTGCAAATTAACACAAGGTTACGTGGTTCGAAATGTGTCTCCCCCCCCATTCGCCGATTACATGCTAATTCTTTTATCCTATCAGCATGTTCAGCCACTGATAATATATAATAACGTAAAGGAGACTTTCCAAATTTGTTCACTATGTACGATTGAAGTACTTTCTGATCATTTAATAACCACTTTTACGCGAAGTTTCTCTGTTGCTTCGTATCTTGTCTGTATGGATCGAATTTAAAGGCTACACTTCCAGTGTCACTCTGTGAAATATGTTACATTAAATTCTGATTGGTGGTTATTGTTTGTTGCAGTCCAGGGTAAATAATAACCACCAATCAGAATTGACTGCAGCTTATTCACTACCTGACACACCGGAATATTGCCATCCAAACTCTATCCAGGAGATACAAAGCAACAGAGAAACTTTGTTCAAAATGGTTATTAAATGATCTGTAAATTACTAAAATCGTACATGGAGAACAAGTTTGGAATGTTTCCTTTTACGTTGATATATGTAATCAGTGACTAAATGTGCCAACAAGCTAAATAAAATAGGCACAGAATCAGCAAGGAGGCAGATTTCAAACCATCCAGGTTTGTCACCTTGTGTTAATTTGTTTATTTTGTATAGAAGGGGAGTGGGCATTGTCAATAGCTTTCCTTTTCACTAACAGAAATGAGTGCCTGTGGCCGCATCAGTTGTTTTACATCTGCAGGAAGTACAGTATGATTTTGGTTGTTAGTCATCTCCACTCCCACACCTGGACTTGCTCTAGATAAGATTTTCCTTGCAGGTGGAAATTGCACTATTTCTTCTGTTTCGAAAATAACACCGTCATGTCTTTCAAATTTAAGTTAAGACATGAAATTGATAATAAGATGTTTTAAAAGCATTCATACAGTGCAAAACAAAGGGTGTCGTTACCAAGACGAATTCTGGGTCCGATCAAATGGAATAGCCTCAAATGGCCTAAATGATTGAATTAAAATCACTAACAACTAATATGTAGTCTGTTTGGATGTACTTTTTTTTTATCTTGTCAAGGATGAAAATGGCATATGAACAGATGCCAAATCTATGTCTGTCTGTAATCTGCATACAAGAAATACAACCAATATGTCAACAGATATAAAACAGCACAACCCTACCACTGACAGACCTTCTAAAGATGAAAAGACCATCAAGTTGATATGTGTATCAATAATGTATCATATCGTAGGCTGTGTATCGTGAATTGTATCGATATGCGGCACATGTGTATCATTTCACCCCTACTAGAAGGTGTATCGTGTACCACATTGGGAGCCCTATCTTCAAGGTCAAGATCACAGTTAAGTACTTTGTTTCTATCACACTTTCTTTTCCACTTTCTTAACTTTACAGATGCTGGAGATTAAGGGATGCAACTTAATATATGTATATGTCATTATTAGCAGATTACCACATTAGGGGTCTTCAAAGGCAATGCCATGGTGTTATATATATAAATATCAAAGACAAGTAGAACTTATGGGATGGCCTGTTGTATGTCTGTCATTGATCCATCCATTAGGACAAGTTTGTAATTGCTACTGCTCATAAACTATTTATAGGATTGCCATGAAACTTAACACACACACATCCCTAGGTCTATTTGGTCGTAGATGAAAATTGTGTCACCAAGACATCTAGTATGGCCACCACAGCAGCCATCTTGAAAATCTTGTTAATGCTACTCCTTAATGGATGGTTATATTGACATTGGGTTTTCGCTAAAAGACTTCTTTTGATGTCTAATTCATCCTAAGTGAATATAGTGCCGATCTGACATCCAATATGGCCACCATGGCAACCACATTGAAAATTGTGTTTTCTACTTCTCCTGAATGGGAAGTCATACTGACATGGGGTTTTCATCAAATGATTTCTTATCAATGTCTAGTCGGTCCTAAATGAAAATGATGCAGATCCCAGGCACAATCTTTAAAATCTTATTATCATTACTCCTGGATGATGGTCATATCGACATGGGGTTTTCACCAAAAGGCTTCTTATGGTGTCTAGCTGTCCTGAATAAAAATCATGCCAATCTGATATCTGATATGGCCACCAAGGCAGCCATCTTTAAATTCTTGTTATTTGCTACTTCAAAATGGATGGTCATATTGATGTGGGGTTTTCACCAGAAGACTTCTTATGATGTCTAGCTGGTCCGAAATGAAAATGATGACGATCTTACATAAAATATAGCCTCCACAGTGGCTGTCTTGAAAACCTTGTTACCACTGCTCATGAATGGATGGTAACATCAGCATGGAATTTTCACCAGAAGACTTTTATGATCTCTAGTTGCTCCCAAGTGAAAGTGATGCTGATCTGGCATCCATCATGTCTACCATGGTAACCATCTTGAAAATCTTGTTATAGCTACTTCTAGGTGGGGAACCGAAATTCACTTAATTTACTTGTTGTACTCTATTGTCAGTTGTTGACAAAATCTATGCAGGTTAGCAAAATCTATGCAGGTTAGCACAGTTTTTTTCTAAGTAGTCTAAAAATAGATCTTTTCTATATATCTAAAACTTTGTTATTGGGATCACTATATGTAGACATTGTAGAAATATAATGGACCTTGTTTTTGTTTGCCATGGATCCAATGGCCTATTATTTGAAGTCAATTATATAAGAAAGGATATGATAACAAAATCTCACAGGAGACTTCTTTGTTGAGTTTATAACCTTTTTCTGTCCTTTCTCATTTTCCTTCTAAATCAACATTGACATTGTATCTAATCTCGGAAAAGTGATTACAGCGAAGAAGTTGGGACAAGTAGTTATTTGTTGTCATGCAATAGTGATACATGTTTCCTCAGCTGCATATTATTTTAGACAACATAAATAGGCAAGTCTTGTGGGAAAAGAAACTCACTGGTTATTACTTTAGAACAAGCTAATCAATTCTTGAGGATTTATTTGCTTTAACAGAAACAGGTCTCAGTCTGATTGAAGCAGAAATGAACGCTGTAGAGGAAATCTTTGCTCATGTACAACAGATACCCAACTGGAAACATTGTTTACCTAGATCTGCCATTGCATAATGTGTTGGGAGATCAGCCTGATCAGTTCTGTAGACCTAGATCTACCATTACATTTACTTTAAGAAGATCTTGCTCAAGTTCGATTTTCACTATTTTCCATCAACATTTTTCAGAGTTTTATGGACTTTCAGTTTTAGTTCTGCCAATATTTTTTAAAAAGGATTTCATGGATTGAAATCAAATTTGGTATGAGGATTAAATTAAAGGAAAACAAACTCTTATTTTCATATGTTCCTTGAATGAGTATACTAAGTGAATGGAAATATATACTAAGTTTCATCTCAGCAAGAGCTTGGATTGGATAAATTTCATGATGAGCATATTCTGCACATATTTCTGAGAGTCATTCCCCCAGATCATCTTAACTTTGGTATTGCTAAGCACAACCTTGTGAACACTAGTACCACAGTTTTCATTTTGTTTCAATCAAATTTACTTTGAAGCTTCATCTCAAGAAGAACTCAGATGTGTTTGATGATGTGCATGTTTGGCTTGTATTTCTAAGATTTATGGCCCTTGATAAAATTAGAATTGGTATCCCAGTGGCTTGGGAACACTCTAGCATGTACACTTTTTTGCTTGATTTATATCAGATTCAGAGTAAGCTTCAGTTTAACAAGAACTCTAATGAGTTTGATGATGACCAGATTTTGACCTCATTTTACAGAGTTATGGCCTTTGATCGATTTAGAACAGGCATCTGAATGGCTTGTGGACATTCTAGCATTTTATATTTTTATTTCATATCAACCAAATTGGCTGTGAAGCTTCACCTCAGCGAGATCTGTGAGAATTTTAATTTAGTAGATTTTTTGGTGATTTTTTTTAAAGAGTTATCACTCTTGATAATAATAATATTAATAATAATAATAATAATAATAATAATAATAATAACTTTATTTAGAGAAGGTAACTCAATTAGTTACAGGAACTAATCTACCTTGAAGCCTTCAGTTATGTACAATATATATGCAGTACATGTATATACAGTACAACATGACAACAATTTGGCTTAACATTAAAGAATTAAGTTATTCTGAAAATCAAACAAAGTTTCAAGTTCATAATATACAAGCATCAGTGAGCACATTAAAATAAATAAAATATATTGTATTAAAATATTCATATGTGAAAAAGATTTATAAGCAGAGAAAAGCAGGAGATATTTATATTACTTAGACCTGTTTGAGTGTCTTAAGATTTCATCTATTTAAGACATTAATTATGAAAAGAAGAAATGCTAGATATTGCATAGGTAGACAGAAATGGCTTTTCTGGACACTTTATACATAAATTTGGCCTTTCTAAAGAACATTCTTTCAAATATTGGTAAATTTTTTATATAATTCATTGTGTCCAGAAAGTTGTCTATAAATTGATCTAGAATTAAATGGCATGCCCTCTTTTGGAATCTTAAAAATTTTGTTATGTTTGAATTAGTGGTATTACCCCAAATTACATTGCAATAGTCCAAATATTGCTGAATATAACTTTTATAAAAGATGACCCTATACTGAAAAGGAATGAATGTTCTGATTTTTTTAAGTAGCCAAAGATAAGAATCAACCTTTTGTGAAACATAATTAATGTGAATAGACCAGGTTAGATTATTATCTACAAATACACCAAGAATTTTATCATGAGAGGTCATATTCAGGTTAACATTGTCAAATATAACTTGAAGTTTGTCACTATCTAGTCTTGCTCAATTTTGTTTTGTTGTAACTAATAGGGGATTTGTTTTTTCTGTATTTATAATCGTACTGTTTTCCTAAGAATGCACCATACTTCGAGTCTGTTAAGAGCATCTTGTAAGTTATTTTCAAGCACAGTTTTGGTTTTACTTGACTCTGATAGTATAGTATCATCTGCATAGAGGTCAGTGGAAGAAATTGAATTTCCTTTCTTAAGGGGTAAGTTGTTTATAAATAGAATGAATAACAGAGGTCCGAGATAGAGTGCTGTGGTACTCCACAATTAATATTTTTACTTTTAGCATTCACATTTTCTAATTGATTTAAACTAAAATGGCTACTTAGCTTCTCCTACCAAGGTCTTACATGACGGAGTCAATGGTCAGAATTGGATACTTTACAGAGTTATGGCCCTTGAATGACTTGGGTGTGTATGTATATATGTAGTAGTGTTTTATGGCAATTCAGCACAATAGTTGCTGTATGGTGTCAACTAAAGGTGAAGTTAAAAAAAATTTAACAATGAATTGCAGAGAAATTTAGGATGATAATTACTTCCAAAATAAATATAAACATCAAGTACAACAAGATAAATTATAAAACATAAAGACGTTAAAATTCTGTAAAAATGTATATAAAATAAATGATAAATGTAACATATGTAAAATCCTTAAAACATTTTGTTAAAATTTGGTGCATAAAAACCGCATTCCCTCAAACGGTCGAAGGTTTTCTTGGGTGTACATCATCATACAATTTCTTCATGCTGTTCACATCAGAATACTTCTCTCTAACAGGGTGGAAGTTGACACACTCTACAAGAATGTGTTCTACTGTCAGTGGACACTGACATGGTTCACGTTCAGGATGTATGCACAAGTCAGGTATGTGTGTCCAATATGCGATCGGCACAATATCACCTCATCTCTGCAATTTATTATATATGAGGGATGCCACTCGCCAATAGTGGGTTTGATATTCTTAAGTTTATTTGTAGAGTTTCATTTCACATGTCTTGCCAAGTATCATGCTGATTTATACAATATTTGAAATCAGTATATGGAATCTTCCATTCAGAAACAGGTGATTGCAGGGCAGATTTGGCTACTTTATATACCCTTTATACCAATGTGATTAGGTAGCTAACAGTACACTGAATACCTTTCCCAGATTGTATGAGCACTTCATGTTTCTAGAATATTTGGGATATTAATGGGTTGTCAGATTCATGGTTTTGCAAGGCTTCCAGTGTGGAAAAAGAAACTGAAAAAATGAGGAACTTTGTTTTTAAAGAGGTTTCAATGAAGTTTAAAGTTTTTAGTACAGCTGTAATTTCTGCAGAAAAAAAATGAGGCTTTATTCGGTAACCAGTTCAAGATGGTGCCATGGGGTGTTGCAATGGCAGCTCCAGCTTTTTCTCCATCTTTCAAACTCTGTGTATACAGGGACATATGGCCATGATGTGAGGCTCTGATTTCATCAAATTTACTCTGAAAAATTACTTGGGCATCTCACTGGCTTTTGAACACTGGCATTCACATTTTTTTGCTGTCGGAATCAGATTTCAGCTACAATTGTTAATAAAGTTCTCATCAGCAAGGTCTTGGACGAGTTTGATGATGACCAGATTTGGACATCTTATAGAGTTATGGCCCTTGGCCAACATGGACTGTCCATGATTCCCAATTTATTTTGAACACTCTAGCATCCACATCGTTTGTTTGATACCAACAAAATTTCCTGTCAAGCTTTATCTTTACAAGATTTCAGATGGGCTTGATAATCTGCATATATGTGACAACTAAGAAAGGTCATATCAGGAAATTTACACAATTTGATCAGGAAATTTTACTTCAAATCAGGAGAATTTGTATTGACCCAATTTTGAGTATGTAAAAGAAGGACAAAAATAGCAACAATTAAATGAATTTCAACATACCATATATACTCGCATATAAGCTAATACCAACTGCAAACTGCATAGACCCAGATCTGCTGTCGCATAATGCGCTGGCAGATCTGGGTCTATGCAGTTTGTAAGGACTAATCAGTAGAACAAACAACATAGACCCTGATCTGCCGGCACATTATGCGATGGCAGATCAGGGTCTATGTTGTTTGCATTTGGATCTGGATTATACACGAGTATATACGGTACTTATACTTAAATCTACTTAGATATCATACAACCAAACAAGAACATAATTCAAGAGCATAATAAAATAATCGAACTGTCTGTGCATAGTAAAGTAAGTAACACAATTACTTTCTATCTGGGACTTAGAGACCTAGTGTAATCTTGGTCACAGTTTCTATTTAAACATGTTAGCATCACTTTTCAGGAATCTCCCAGGAGTTTTTGAATGCTCATCACATGAAGCCATTGACAGGTTTCATTTAAATCATGCTTTTTCTTTTTCTGGTCTCTTTTTTTCATAAATAAAACACGTATGATTTATTATTAAATAAACAACTCCTAAAATATTATTATCAACAAAAACAGGAAACAGAATGCATTATTCAGCTATAAAAAGTAAAAAAGCATAACAAGTATTACCAGTAGAATCAATATTATGTTTGAAAGTTTTTATTTCAGTTCCTGTTATTTTATCTTTTGTCTGACTGACAGTAGCTTGTGTGATTTTGTGTTGGTATTCCTGCTGCATTAGGGCCCATCAGGCTAATTTACATGAATAAAGTACATGAAGTGCAACGGCACAGTTTGTTTAAAGTTAGGTAGATCTGAAATATGTATCGAGGAAACAAGTTTTTACACTTCTTTGCCTTGAATAAGAATGTTTAAATCATCATTATTAAAGATCATTGACTAGTTCATGATCAGCAGAAACATTTCTTTGAAGTTGAATTTGTACACTGCTAAACATGTTATTTGGGTACTTGGAATGATAAAATTAGGAATATTGTGGATGTGTGATTCATTTTTCGAAGCAAAATGTCAAAATGCAGCTGTGATTTAGGGAATTATGAGCTGTCTGTGAAGTGAGTCAAGCCCAGCAAAACTAAATTTCAGAACTTCTGGTTGCCGGAGCCTGACTTTGTGAAGTGCTGCAGCAAAGGGGAGCATTTTATACTTTGCACATACTGCAAACACGATATGAACAGTATACGACATCCGTTGTCATAGTAACACCACCCTGCATTGTGACAATGCATGACTCCAGAACTCGACCCCAAAAAGTAACTAAAATGTTTAAACAATCATCGACAGTCCAAGTAGCGAGCTGAAGTGGTTTTGTGCTACAAGGTATCATCCAGTCTCTAATGAGTGTAAAGATGAACACTAATGACACTTGCCTCACCTTCAAAACCTTCAATGAACTATTGAGAGCAGCAAAATCTGCAACTACAAGTCCTGGTCCTGGTTAGTGGCAAGTCCTGGACTTTTTGTGGCAGGTCTACAGACTATAGTGAGTGGTCTTGTAACTGTTTTTATGTATTTCAACACATGATAGTGTACATTCTGTGAAATTATAATCAGTTGATCATAGCTCTTAAAGTGTAAGCCATACAAGATTTGAATTATGGATACCTTGAATGATTTTAGGCAGAAATTGTCACAAATTGGCTGGTCTTTTGGGCTACAGACTGGAATAATCGGAATGTCCACATTGTAAAGGGCCTTCACCTCAGACCACCACTATTTTCAGCCCATGTACTTTATTATATAAGTAGATCACTTATTGTCAGTTGTACAACATCGCTTATTTGAGTCATGTGCACTGACTCCTCTTGGGACCACAAAAGACACTTTTTGAGTCTCAACTTCCCACTCACCCACTACCATCATCACATTGTCTGAAAGATTGCCAACCACCACCACATCGTCTGAAAGATTGCCAGGTATGTGATACCCATCTCAAAAAAATCTTGTTACTGTTAATTGTCTTGCATCTATAATGGCATTAACATGGGATTAAAATATTTCTTGCAATATTTAATTGGTTTTGAATGAAAATGATGCAGAACTATCCACCAACAAATCTGTACTTTTGTGAATGAGGTTTGAAAACCAGACCTAATTGACCTTGGGGTCAGGTCAAAGATCATTGCTTGCATTTTTGTACTTCTTTGAGCTTATAAACACAGTGGCATGTACATATATAAGTGAATTTTGATCAGACTTTGTAATCCAATGAACAAGTTGATAGTCAACACTTTGATATTGATTTTAAGGTCAAAGGTCTGGACTGACAGATTTTTAGCTGTACTGGCTTGTGAGCATGATAACTCAAACAAGTATGAATGGATTTGTATAAAAGCCAGTTTGTTGATATATCCAAAGAATACCCAGAATGATGTGACCTAAATAACTTTTCCCAAAAATATTTCATGATAGATTTAACCAAATTTAGCATGAGGGTATATCTTAACATTGTCTGAGACAAGTTTTCTATCCATGATATCAGGTTCAAGGTCAAAGGCCATGACAAAGAATTTTACACTGCACCTACATGTATCTTGTGAATATGTTAACTTAGACATGCAAGAAAATATTTTTGTTACCAAATTACAGTTTCTCAGAAATATCAGAGATGTTTTCAACACTCAGTTAAAAAGAATAAAAGGACAGAAGAAATAGACTCATCTAGGATTCATGGAAATTCTTTTCAGCCAAAGGAGCATCAATCTCTTTCAGGACTCTTGTTTTATATGCCCCTCTAGTAGGAGTAGAGTATAAATTGTGATGACTTTGTCTGTCTGTCTGTTTGTTTGTCTGCCTATCTGTTTGTTTGTCTACTTTGCATTACCTCCATCAGATTTCACAGATGTTTCTCCTGCTTTTATGACCATGAAAATGTTGTTGTATTTCTTGAAATGATATTTCAAGGTCTGATCATCAGTAATAGTTTGAAACATCAAGAAAAAACAGGAACATTAAATCACCCATTTGGTCCATGAACTGGCCATTAAATTTCATGAAAAACTAATTATGAAATTTCTTTATCAGTTCATGATCAGAATTGGTGATTTAACATTCATGTTTTTTGATGGCATTGAAATTTAACAAACATGATCAATGGGTTTAAGAAATCATCAAATACCATAAAATAGAATGATCAAAAAAAAAATGCACAGAGTACTGTAAATACTCATTTATAAGTTGGATCCAACTGCAAACTGCATAGACCCAGATCTGCTGTTGAATAATGCACTGGCAAATCTGGGTCTATGCAGTTTGTTAGGACTAATCACTATAACAAACAATATAGACCCTGATCTATGATCTGGGTCTATGTTGCTTGCAGTTAGACTCTACTTATAAGTGAG
Organism: Margaritifera margaritifera; assembly: GCA_029931535.1. NCBI lineage: Eukaryota > Metazoa > Mollusca > Bivalvia > Unionida > Margaritiferidae > Margaritifera > Margaritifera margaritifera. The sequence goes on along the minus strand of JAQPZY010001649.1, from coordinate 1,427,256 downwards.
TTTATATGGTATTGTAATTAAATTAAATGTAGTTGTGTCAGACCATCCAGAGTATTAACACAAAATACAGTTTATTATGGACAGTTTGAAGTGTCATTTAAGACTCTCTTGCATTGAGTTTTAAGGCTAGTTTCTGAGAAACTAAAGTCATCGTGTAACTTGGTAACTTATGCATCAATGAGAACAGTGCCATTACATTGTTGCTGTGTATGCAATCCAGCTACAAATTGTCTTAAGTTTTGTGAGGTGTAGTAAATGGGTTGTTGCCGGTAGCATAAATGTCATGCTTGCATTCTGATCTTTGAATTATTTAGTAACAAAAGATTTACATTGTTATAAACAGTATTTAGTAGACCAAGCATTTCTAGCATTTATGTTGCTGCCACAAGATTGCAAGTTACTTGTAGATTTATAGAGCAATACCAAGACATTACCTTGAGGCACATAACCAAGAAATCTGTTTTCTTGTCTTCATTCATCTATACACCCAAATAACTTACTTATACCAAAATAATAGAATTTATATCTTAATCACAGTAATTTCTCAGTAAAACTCTTTCTTTCCAGAGAGAGTAATATCAATATTAAACATGGGTAGTTAACATTAGTAATGTTTAATTGCTAAGTAATTATTTGTTTGTTATAATAATAACAACAATAATAATAATAATAATAATAATAATAATAATAATAATAATGCCTTTATTTAAAGAAGAAGCTCATTTGGTCGACTGACCAATCTTCCATGGGTCTTCTACCATTATATGTATATGTTGTACAATTTTTACAAGTTGTGGTGTCTTTAGACAACAATGCTATTAAAAACTAGATAATTGATCTACTGCTACTATTAAATATGTACAAGACTTTAAAGATGAGTACATACAGGATTCATACAAAGATTAGTAGTGAACCTGTGTAAAAGATTACAGGTGAGTACATAAAGAACATTGTTTTAAAGAATAGTAGTACTGAATTGCACAAAATCATACAAATGATTGTTTCTGTAAATGCTGACTAAGAAGCTTCTTAAAATCTAGGGAAGAGTCAGCTGACCTTATATAGGGTGGAATGGAATTCCATATTTTGGTTCCAGAAAAAGCAAAACTCTTTTCATAAAACTCTGAATTTGGTTTAGGTAAATATAAATTGTTGTTTGAGATGGATCATAGTTTATACGTATGTACATTTTCCACAAATTAAAAATTACATTGAAGATAATCAGGAGCCAACCCATGTAAGGATTTGTAGACTAGTAAACCCTTTTGAAGCTGAGTTCTCTGTTGAAATGGAAGCCACTTAAGGTTTTTAAAAAGATTTGTTGATGGTGTATCTAAATCAGCATCAAGAATAACTCTAGCTGCTCTTTTTTGAAATTTCAGTAGTCTTTCTTGATTTTCTGTATCACTATTACCCCAGATAGAACAGCAATATTCTAGATGTGGCATGATGTAGGCACTGTAGAATATCTTTCTGTGTTCATGAGAGAGATAAGATTTTATTCTGTTCAAGAGATAAAGAAGTGAGTTAACATTTTTAATGACCTGATCAACTTGCATTTTCCAGCACAAGATATTGTCTATCACAATGCCAAGTAGTTTGTCATTATCAGACTGTTCTATATCTATTCCTTTACATTACTTTGAAGTCATCCTTCTCAGCTTTTAATTTGGCTTGACTACCTACGATGTTGGCTTTTGACTTAGCTGCATTTATCTTCATACCATTGTGCTCACACTAGTTACTTACTTTAACCAAATCCTGATTTAATTTATGGCTGGAATTACCTGAAATTTTTTACATTTCTTACAGCTTTTAATTTATATAAAATCCAAGTTTTTATCCAGTAAATAAGTACTCTGCAATTCGAACACTGAGTAATATTAATGCTAAGTAATTAAGGTGGCGAGTAAACAAGTTAAGGTAAAAAGGCTTTTATTGAAATCCAGAGGTGACATAAGAGTTACATCCCTTTGCAATAGGTCAGAGGTGATTGGGGAAAAAAATGCATTACTCTCAATTGGGTGTTGAACTTCATTCAAATGCATCAAAAAGATCAGATATACACAAAATATGCAAGAATTTGGTCCCATGTAACAAAACATACAAATCTGCTTATTTTAGCATGCATTCACCAAAATCACTTCTAAACGTAGATATTTTTTTTCAAAGTGATAACAGACCTATTGCAAACTGATGTAACATTTACACATTTCATTGGGGAATATGTAGATTTATTTAAAACATCAAACATTTGTTCAATAAAATGGAAAAAGAGAAATATTTTCACAAAATTTAGACATATCCTGTATTCCCCCACTCCCCAAGTAAATAAGGGACAAAATACTCCTACCAATAACACGTCAAAATCAGGTGACTATACAAGGATCAACACAACTGCTGCAGTTTCATTTAGAAATGACCTGTATGTGACTAAACCTACCATATATACTCGCATATAAGCCGATACCAACTGCAAACTGCATAGACCCAGACCTGATCTCGCATAATGGGCCAGCAGATATGGGACTATGCAGTTTGTAATGACTAATCAGTAGAACAAGCAACATAGACCCTGATCTGCTGGTGCATTATGCAATGGCAGATCAGGTCTATGTTGGTTGCATTTGGATGTGCATTATATGCAAGTATATATGGTAAGCATTTTAAAATGTAGCATCATGTGTAGATCATTTTTCTGATTAAATGTCAGATGTTACTAAATTAGTACAGACACATGTGAGATCAGTCAGATTCTGCTACATCATTGAAAACATGGTGAACTGATTTCATGAACATGCTTGAATTACATCTCTCCAAAAGCATGTACTTACGTCTACAAATAGTCCATGATGCAGTACTGGTATCTTTATTAACAAACAATAATCAGTGAAACCACTTCCACAACAAACTTGGCGCCTAAAAAAACTTCAATTTTGTATCAGATGTCTAATACTGATATTCTTAACTGATGTGAGAAGGAAAAATTCAGAATTTGGCATATCAATCCTGACACTTTTTTTCAAAAAACAAGTTCAAACAAAATTGGGACTCAATTTAGATCTATTGGACAAAATTCAGAATTGTAAGACAAAATTCAGAACATGGGAATAATGAGGTAAGCCAGAATTTAGGCAACTATTTTCTAGTTACAAGACAAAATTCAGCAAGTTTTACAAAATTCATAATTTAGTGTTCATATTTTATGCAAGAGAAAGAAATTACTGATTAAATAGGAAATTTACTTCCCTTCTAGCGATTGCAAATAAAGACTTGATAAATGATAAAATTGGAAATGAGTGGATTTGTAACTTTTCCTAAGTACATGTAATGTACAATTCTGAGTCAAAATATTTTTTTCTTTCTTAAGGAAACACGTTAAAATGTATTACTAATTTAAGTGGTTAATTATTATCATGTAATAATCACTTCAAGCAATTCCCAACTGAGACCAGTGAAGTATTTGAAATAAGTGAAATCTTGTTACTAGTACATGTAAATTGTTTTTTGGGAAACAAGTAAAAAAAAATCATTACTTAGTAACTACTTAGTAATTTATAAGTAATAATCTAGTAATTATCATCATTTTTAATAATGAATTTTAGGAAAGCAGTGTTGTCCTTAAAGGTTCAAAAAAGCTTAGCAGTTTCCTCGATGGTTAAAAGCCAAGGTCACTGTGACCCCATGAAGGGAATAGTTTAGACTTTACAATTTCTCATTTAATGTCACAGATTCTATCAATTCTTTCAATTACAAGGTAAGCAATGGGATTGGACCACAAGTTTTCACAACTTGTTGCGAGTCCTTTCCTTAAAAAAATTATTTATACAAATCAAAGCACAAATGGTTTCCACAAAATAACTTAAGTTCAACCTCACATATTTTCACAAAAGTTAACAGATATGATGACTTGGAGTTTTGTATGCTATCTTGAGTTCTTAATTTCAAAATATTTGTCTCTCAGTGATAGAAAGAAAATAAGACTGTCATAGTTTTTGTCCATCCATCTGGAGTTTTTTGTCACCAATTTCTTTTCCATGCAATAACTAGAGTTGTCCACCAAGCACAGTTATCAAGCTTTGTGGATGGCTTGCACTTGGGATAAGAAGAACCCTATTAGTTTCATGTCAAAAGATCAAAGGTCAAGATCACTGTGACTGAAGAAAATTGGTTATGCACAATAACTCAAATTCTCCATCAATTGCTTGCACTTGGATAAGGAAGAACCAAATCAATTTCAGGGTCCTAAGGTCAAGGTTACTAATATTGATATTGTTTCATAACGTAAAGATAGTCTTTAAGAAAAGAATGTATCATCGAAATCTATTCCTATTATCTTACCTCTGAAAATCTGAAAGATAATCCATATTTTCCTATAAAAAAAAGTATTGAAGCGATCTCAACACTAAAATTCCAATATGGCGAACATTGCCCTAATATATAATGGAGCCACTTACACTGATTCAGGAATTTAATTGCAGAATATCATAATTTGTACACCAAGTATAGGTTTGAAGACTGAACTGACTACATCCAAAATGAGGTTATCTGAAGGAGAAATATACCACTGAATAAAACTGAGACTACAAGAACTTTTGAAACTCACATGTCGGAGATGTCGACCACTTTATCAGAAATAAATGTAAACCAATGTTAGTTTACTAGAAAAGGGAAAAACAAATATAATAACCTTCCTACATATTTAAACACTTTATCTCACAGAAGTTAATCTACTTTAGAGTGAGAATAGGAATTGATGTGCATTACTGCTTTGTCTCCCTTTGTATGCTCTTCAGGGGTAAATATAATAGTAGCCTGCTGTCACATGTTGACTCCATGTAACGCTAATGACCATTGATTATAAAGTTATCAAAATGATTCATTAATTAATTCTGCTAGCTAATTCTGGCCAATAAATCAATGTGGAGTACAAGTCAAATTGACTAAGTTTGTAAATTTCCAACCTTCATCCATATATAAGTAGATGTGGAGCATAAGATGAAGCCAGATCAACACCTTGGCTTCATCTTTTTTGCTAGTGACTTCCGGTTTCATGGATATTAATGGTATCAGTGTATGCTCTTCCTGATTAATTGGGAAATTGCAGTCACCAATGCTAACATGCTTTTTCCCCAGTTTTGGTTTGGAGAGAGAGAGAGAGGTTTCAGGGAGATTGGAATCTGTATTGTTCAGTTACCTAAAAATTGTGATCTTCCTCATGTACAAGTTCACTACTGTATTCAATTATCAATTGACACCTCTGAATAAACTTTTCATTCGTGTTTTAATTATGATATCCATTGTCACAAGAACCACATGGCTATGCAGTGTTATTGACATGCTAATTAAATATGCCTAGAGCTTTGGCCAGGTTATTCCAGTTGACACCTGTATGAGGGCAAGATTCAACAGACCAGATCAAATTAGTGAGGCTGCCAATAGGGAAATGAGGCTATCCATAGGGAATGAGAGCTATTAAGAAAATTAACAATAGAGACAGAAAAACAGAGAAAGTAACATAATATTACTATACTATATTATGGGCATACTTTAGTGAATATGTGACAGTATTGTGAATATATGATAATTATGTGCTTAATCTATGGTATTTTATAAATATTAGTTGAGCATTCAAGTCATTAATATGGATTCCCTTTGTAGGATCAATTATATCAATGAAAAATATGTACCATAATCACTAGAGTGAGTCAAATAAAATACTGGTAAATCAAATATCAATGGATATATTACTAAAATGTGACCAGAAAGAATTAGGTCTGGTATTTTAAAAAAAGAGATGAATAAAGCAAAATTCTTTTTTTTAATTTTTTTAAGGAACAAACGATATGCTTTGCATAAGTACAGTACACTATAGAGTATAAACTGTAAGTACTTGATCATGAGTTCTGGAGCATGTCAGCTATTTTGTATTGCTGCATATTGACAACACCTTCAGTTAATCCACACAATAACAAGGCCATATGCAGACATCGTTTATCGGGGGGGGGGGGGCTGAGTTATATTGAGGGATTCAGAGCAGGAAAGGGGCTTCCCCCATCTGCGTTTCAAACAATTTTGCATTTGGTCATTATTTGGTAGCATCTGAAGTATATCTAGGCCTTTTATTTTGCTTAAATTCTAAGCAAATTGTTATGCTATACATACAAATGATAGATACCTTTCAAAATTTAAATCTGCTACTTTGGTTGGTTGTTTTTTTTAAATGCCTAAAATGCAAAACTTGTGTCTTGGTTCAGTTTAAAAAAACTGATAATAAAGGTAACTGCATAAAGTTATCGTCAGCAGCACCATCATTTAGTAACAACACTTTAAACTTGTACATACAAGATATCAGTCATATCAGTTCTAAAACTATTACCTACCATATATACTCGCATATAAGCCAGGTCCAAATGCAAACAACATAGACCCTGATCTGCCATTGCATAATGCGGTGGCAGATCAGGGTCTGTGTTGTTTGTTCTACTGGTTAGTCCATACAAACTGCATAGATCCAGATCTACCGGCGCATTATGCGATGGCAGATCTGGGTCTATGCAGTTTGCAGTTGGTATCGGCTTATACGCCATATGGTACTTTGTTTGAAACTGTGAGTTTTGAGTCTTCAATTTTATCCAATTTCTGTCTTTTGAAGAAACCAAAAATGTCCAGTGTTGACTGTGGACACACTTCATTTTGGTAATTAAAGTAATTCATCTTTGTTCTTACAGTATATAACTTCAATCTGAGTAACTGCAAACCAAAACCTTGATGTTTACAAACTGAAAATTTGCTATTAATGATCTCCATCATCTTTTTTCTACTCAGTTTTTCCAACTGTCAAACCAGATGCATCATGCACTTCATAAGGGATCATCAAACGCTTTACCTATCTGTACATATAAACATCTTTCTATTTAGCCATACTGTTGAAAAGAAACCAGTCAAACCATGTGTATTATTTCAGATACGTGTGTACTTTACAGGTTATAAATTAAGTCAATGATGTACACATGTTTGGTGACAGACTTTGCCTGAGGCAAAAGTTAATTGATGCTGTGAAAGCAATGTCCATAATCTACTGCCAAACTAGAGGAATAATTATCTGTAGATTGAATAAACAGCAAAAGGGTGTCATAAAGTGGAATGTTAAAGAAATTAAACATAATTTTTGTGGACATTAGAAAAAAGTGGCCCAGCGAGCAGGGACTGCGGCCTGTTAGCTCCCCCTCCCCCCCCCACTCTGTTGGTGGCTGGATAATTAAGGTAATAGTAGCAGTGGTTTCACAGGCAGATGGTTGACTACAGAATCACCAGGTTTTGAGTACAGGTAAAACATTCTGTAGTTCATGTTCCAACTTTAATTTTTCATTTTTTGTTGGCTTTAAAGAAACTTGCTTGGTGTCCAAAACTTTTTGATACTATTTAAATTATTAAAAATTATGAAAATATGGTGTCCAGAAAATTGGAGGGTCTGAATATTTGGGTTAATTATTCTTATTTACCTTTGATATAAAAAATGTAGGAATAAGTGCATGAACTGAAAAACAGTATAGACCCTGAATCTGCCAGATAAAAGTAAATGTAGGTCACTCTGACCAAGTTTGAGAATTTTATAGAGGTTTTAAAAAACAAAAATAGTCCAAGGAAATTATGTTGCCATGTTGCTCATTGGTTCGTTCACAGAAAAATGCCTCATTCAGAAGATAAAAGACTCTGCCTTTTCTGTACACCTCTTCTAATTTTTGAACAAAACAAAACTATGCTTTTAGTTCAAAAACTCTTACAGAAAGTTTGAAAATAGTTTTTGTGCAGCATATTTCATTTATTTGTTTATGATATAAACTGCTTAGTGATAATGGATCCATGGTCTTAGACTTGGTAATCTCACAAGGATAATCACCAAGTTTTTAAATTCACCTTTCTGAATGATGTTGGCATTGTTAATACCCGAGATGTGCAGAATCAAGAATAGGTAGGTTTTGACTGGGGAACAGAATTATCCAAACTTGCATCATCTTTCATGCATTATTTTTCCCTCATATTCATATACACCGCAAGAACATAAATTGTAATCACATTTTCCATCATCATGCTTCTCCCTCCACACCCACTGGCATAGATGAACCTTATTCTGTAGAATTTTATAATTGTACTGCGATATAATAAGCTGGTGTAGGACCTATATATAGCTAATTAATTTTCTGGGTAAGCCCAGTAGCAGACATAATTTGTTCAAAGTCTGCTTTCACAACTCAAGGTACATAAGGGCAGAGTTTATTTTGAGTCAGGTAAGGGTAATATTACCTCACCTGCTAGATATTAAACCACAGAAAGCCTGTAAGAAGATTATAAGGTAAATAAAAGGTAATTATAAGGTAAGATAAAGCAGAATGTATTTGATCTTGAAAGGCAAGGAAGTCTGTTCTTCCTGCAGAGTCTATCTGATCCAGTCCTTAGGTGCAGATGTTGTGTAATGATGAGCATATAGATTGCTGTATTATGTCCCAAGTTAAGATTCCATCTCTCTGGGAGTCTGACTTCACTTGATAAATGTATAGACAAGGGTCTTTGTTCTTTGTTTCACTAAAAGTTTGAACTAAACATTTGGACATAATAGCATGTGCTATTTTAGAGACAGATGATCAGGAAAAAGTTGCAGCTGTGATCAACATCTTCTTGCTGGACCATTTAGGTGGCCCCACTAATATGTATTTTGTGGTTACCCATGCAAAGGGTTAATCTATCATTTAGAAGATTAAAAAGGATCATATTTAAAATGAATAAACATTATCATTTCATTTTTAGAGCATTGTGGTAAAGTGTTTATATTTTTTTTTTCATTTTAATTTCCTTGGGCTCATTTTGAACATTAATTAGACACACACACACACACAGACACACACACACATGCAAACACACAAACACACACACACTGCTTGCAGCAGGGGCATCTTGATTTGGTCCTGATTGTCTGTCTGTTCATTCTTTATCCTGAGAAGCTCATTAGCACATGATTGCACAAAATCTACTTTATGAAGTGAAATGAAATTTGTTATACATTTTTTGTATATATAGTAAAACCTGTCTTGAGAGACCACTATTTGGAAGACAACCTGTCACATAAGACCATATTCTCATTGCACTGATACAATTGGTATATGGTGCTGTGACCTCTATTGAGAGACCACATATCTTGTGAGACCATTTTTTGTTTGCAGAAGGGGTGGCCTCTCAAGACAGGGAAAACCCCTTTAAATGACATCTTCTCAAAAACTGTAGTTACTAAAAATAGACTATATATAGGTGATCTGACATTTTCATGCTACCAAAGCAGTTTTTATATGTCTGCCCTAAAGCAGAGCATATGTTATTATGATGTTTGTTCCCTATTTCATTTCTGCACAACAGCTCGAGTTCTCATTACCAGGCTTTATAACTGGCTTCCATTTGGAGTAAGGAAGAAGCCTGTTGATTTTGGGATCAAAAGGTAAAAGGTCAAGGTCACTGTGACTGAGAGAAGAAAAATAGTTTCTGCAGAATAACATTAGTTTTGCAGCATATACCTGGACTAAATTTTGTGACTAGCTTACACTTGGAGTAAGATACAAGCTTGTTGATTTTGGGATCAAAAGGTCAAGATCACTGGCTGAAAATTAAAACTGGTTTCAGCACAAAAAGTTAATTTCTCTACCCTGTACCTTTCCCAAATTTTGTGGATGACTTGCACATTTGGTAAAAAAAAGCGAACTGATTTTGGTGTCAGAAGGGTGAAAGATCAAGGTCACTGTGACTGAAAGATGAAAAATGTTTTTTGCATAATAACTTTAGGTATAGACCATGTACCTCAACCAAAATTTGTTGAGGCTTGCACTTAAGGTAAGGAAGAGGCCTATTAATTTGGGGGTCAAAATGTCAGTGGTCAAGGTCATTGACTAAAAAATAGGATTTGCTCATTTATTTTTGTTTCTGTAGTTATTTCCTTGACCAGACATTGTGGATGTCTTGCACTTAGAGTAAGAAAGAAACATTTAGATTTTGGGGTCTACAGGTCAAAGGTTATGGTTATGATGAGTCTAATAAGAAAATAATGGTTTCTGCATAGTAAGTTGAGTTCAAGATTGCATAGCTTGACCAAAGGTTCATGTCACTAAGACACATTTGTCATTAAGCTCCCAAGACAACCATGCTCTACTAGTGCTTACATAGAGAACTATTAAACTCAGAGTGGGCATATAATGTACTGTCCATGATACATGTACTTTTATTCTTTTTTATGCCCCTGCCATAGCTATGGAGGAAGCATAAAATGCATCCATGTCAGTCCATCATGCCACTTTATGTCACATCACATCTGACTGTTTCCACTCAGTAACGTTTGAAGGATGCATGGATTCAAATCCAATTTGATATGAAGATTTACATAAAGTAGATTATGGTCAAGGTCTATTTTCACAATTTTCCAACAAGGTTTAATGGTGTCATGACCCCAGTTTGACTTAGAACTTTGTGTACTTGAATTGCACCATAATTAATGAAAATAGTAAAAACCTTTTAAATGACAGCTTCTCAACAACTGTAGTTACTAAAAATAGAAACCTGTCATCAAAATAGAGAAACATTTAAAGACTTCTGAACTGAATTTGACCAAATTTGTGATAGGAGTCCTGGTTTAGAGGGTTTTCAGATTTGTACAGATGATCTCAATCCATCACTAAAAGTAGAAAAACATTTACATAACTTTATTTGAAAATCAGAATTTTACCAACTTTGACACAATACATCGTGTCATAGAAGCCTTTAACTATTAGACAAATGATGCTGATCTGCCATCAGATATGGATGAAGAAAGAAATTCTTTAGCAATCGTCAAATAACAGCATTGGAATAAATGTATACAGAAAGCATTCTACTGGCCTAGATTTCTTGGACATCTGCTCTTGCATTTAGATATTAGGCAGTTTTAGTCAGCTGAGCACTCACTGGTCCACTTGGACCTCTTGTTTTATATTTGTTTGTCTAATGAACTGTACAGCAACCAAATTTAATAACACAGTGCTTCAGTTACCCTCCTGACATCTATTATGACTCTACTTCAAATTCTGGTGCTAGCTTGTTCATGTGTGAATAAGGTTAACAGTCATCCATATTACCATCTATACTCGTGTATAACCCTAGTCCAAATGCAAAACAACATGGACCCTGATCTGCTGTTGCATAATGCGGTGGCAGATCAGGGTCTATGTTGTTTGTTCTACAGATTAGTCCTTACAAAGTACATAGACCCAGCTCTGCCAGTGCATTATGCGATGGCAGATCTGGGTCTATGCAGTTTGCAGTTGGTATGGATTTATACGCGAGTATATACGGTATTGTTTGTTTTATTTTAAACCACAAAGAATATTAAAATGCCACCAAGTTTTCAGTATTTGCTCAACAATTAAAGCCACAGAAAACTTCATCATATCCTTGAAATCAATGTTATTGACATTGCATATAGAGGAAAATATCCATAAATTTCAAAATATAGGGAATTAAAGAGTCACTCATTGTTTCCCGGGAGCCACAGTAGCTCATTTGGTGGAGTGCCATACTTTTAATCCAAGGGTCACAGAATTGATACCCACCCAGGGCAGTCTGGGTTGACTGCCTTGGTATATCCTGGGAAAGGCAGAGTTAGCTCCCATTTCCTTGGTATGATATAACCAATGATTGTTAAAAGTGCCATTAAAGCCAACAGAACCAAACTGCATACTATATATACTCGTGTTTATAATCTGCGTCCAAATGCAAACAACATAGACCCTGATCTGCCGCCACATATTGCATCAGCAGATCAGGGTCTATGTTGTTTGTTCTACTGATTAGGCCTTACAAACTGCATAGACTCAGATCTGCTGGTGCATTATGCAATGGCAGATCTGGGCCTATGCAGTTTGCAGTTGGTATTGTCTTATATGCGAGTATATACGGTACTGTTTCCAGTAGCATACAAATATTATTGAAATAATTTGTAACAAATAAATCTTAAATAATAGGGAACAAATGCATGAAAAATGTAAGAGTCAGCAATAAAATTATTACTGGAGTTATAAAGAAGAGGGAGAAGAGGAAAAATATATATTGAGAAAAATTTTAGGACTGAATTTAGACATGTCTGAAAAGTTGGCACTTGTTTTTTGATGATAAATTGGGGTGATTCAGTGATGATGTAGCTCTTTTTGATGAGGCAGTTTATGTAAGGGAACAAAGATAGCTACAGAGTTGATGTAGAAAACAGTCCTCATTTTTCAAGTTAACATTCCATTCCAGTATGTTGAATGATAAGGGTTAAAATGGTAGCAGAGTAGAGTCTTTATTGCTGCTGTTGAGGTCTTTTTATAACAATATATAGTATAGATCTGTCAGATAGGTGACTGGAAAATGGATGTACTTTCTTATAATTCCCAAATTCACCAATTATCATTGAGAATTGATTTCCAGAAGGATGGAATGCATGGAAAATTCCTACCTAGTTTAACTTTTATGTTAGCTTGTTGCATGATATATCAGACTTTGTTTATTGTACCCAGATTACAAGTGCTGTCATTATGGTACTTTCACTTATATTGAGTTTGGAAGAAAGGAGAATTGAATTGTGATATGATGTGTTATTGATTGTTGAATAATATGTTATAGGCAATATTTCATACAACAAGAACAACAACAAAAACAAGAACAACAGATTAAAAGGATGAATATACTGTACTAGTATTTGTTACTTTATAGCTTACCTCCATTAAGTAGAGGAGTATTGTATTACTGGATTGGCATTGACATCAGCACACATAATAGCAGTACCAGTACATGTGTACAGTCTCCTTGCATCTCAATCATTCCTTTTTCCTTGCTCCTAAACAACAATTTAATGTGGATTCAGAGCAACTACCCCACCAAGAGAGGCGGCTAAGGCGTTAACTTTGTACATAAGGGACCTATACAATTATCTTGAGCTAAAAGAAAAAAAAATATTATGGCTCGAAAGAATAACCCGGCCTCCTCACCAACACAAATGTGGCCAGTCCCTTACATCAGTTCTTCACATCGCATGTTTTGTATTGCAGAGTATCAGCACATGATAATTTTAGAATAAAATATGTTAAGCTTAGACCCAAATTAAGAAGAAAAAAAAAAGAAAAAGATACCAGCAACAACAACTAGCTTTTATTAGCTTCCTCCAAGACTTATTTGGGGACCTGATCAAATAAAACTTCACCATCCGACAGAAATGCCTGTAAATAATTTGGTACGTATTTTTGAGGTAGATTGTCTTATTGTTGTCAGTATACATTAATTTGTAAAAACTACAGACAGAAATAATATATTGCTGTTGGGTCAAATATAGTTTTCTGAGAGAAAACATAATGTTTTATAAATAATTGGTTTGATAGGAAAAAAACTATTTAATTATGGAAGGATAATACTAATACTAAAGCAGAATCAAATCCAGAACCAAAAATGAAACATTTTCTGCTACATTTAATAATTAGATATATATAAGTTTTCTTTTTTGACACAACTTGTCACATTGGAATGTTTTTCTAAATTTAATTTCACAAATATATGCCATGTTAATCTTCAAGAAAAAAATGTTCATCAAGAGCCATTAGAATTTCAAGAATAATGTGGAATGTTAAATGGCATAGTTTTATTTGGGATTATATAGAATCAATGACTGCTTCAGTTCATTTAGTCCTCAAAGTGAGTCAAAAGCAGCTGTTTCAGAAAATGCTTTCAAATTCCATTATAAAATACCAAGGTCCAAGCAGTCACATAATAATTACCCACCATATTGATCTGAGAGTATCATATACACTCTAATACATATTTGTTCAATAAAGTTTATATAAAATCTTTAAAAAAGACAAGGTAAAACACTACATAAATCTTACCATTCTGAATTCCAAAAAATCTAGTTTTAGCTCACCAGTCTGTAAGGCCATGTGAGCTTATGGTATGGCTTTGCACCTGACACGCATCATCTGTCGTGTGTTAATCCATCAACACTGCTGTTTTCAACTTCTTGTAAAAAAATGTTGGGCCATTTGAATTATACTTGGTGGACTATTTTTGACTTTATCTCCAGGACAGCGCAGTCAATTTTGATAAAACTTTGTAGGAATATTTCTTAGCATATGCTTTATCAATCAGGGGTATCTCTCCTATCAATAGTGTGGCTTCCTCAGCAACCAGTTAGAAAACCTATTTTCACTTTCTAAAATGATTGAGCCAATTTCGATCAAGTTTCATAGGAATATTTCTCAGGACATGCTTAATCAAAATTACCAGTATGCTCAGCGGCTTTACTAGCAATGATGTAACAACTCTATGGAAAACTGATTTTCAACTTCTCCAGGATGGCTGAGCCATTTCCGTTCAAACTTGGTAAGAATGTTTGATAGGACATACTCTGTCAAAACTTTGTATAGAGTGGCTCTCCTTGCAACCAGATATAACACATATTTTTGACTTCCTTTATAGAATGTCTGCACCAATTTGAACCAGATTTTTGGTAAGAATGTTTGATAGGACATGCTTTAACAAAAAAAGGTTTTGCTTTGGGTGGCTCCCATAGCAGCAATGAGACTTCCATAGCAACCATATGGAAAGCCTATTTTCAGTTTCTCCAGAACTAAGCTGAGACATTTTGATCAGACTTGGTAGGAATGTTTGTTTGGACATGCTCTATCAAAATTGCTGGCTCCCCTAGCAATAGTTTGACTTCCTTAGGAACAGGGCAAGAAACTTAATTTCAGCTGCTTTAGAATGGCTAAGCCAATTTCAGTCAAACTTGGTATGAATGTTTTTTGGGACATGCTATGTCAAAATTTGTCTGGAGTGTGTCCCCTAGCAACAATAAGGTTTCCATAGCAACCATATGTAAAACCTATTTTTAACTTCTTCACCAGGTTGGCTGAGCCAATTTTGATTAAACTTGGTAGGAATGTTTCGTCTGACATGCTGTATTAAATTGTTGTTTATGGTGGATTCCCTAGCAATGGTGTGGCTTCCATGGAAACCTGGTGGAAATCTATTTTCTTCTTCTCTAGAATAACTGAGCCAGTCTTAATCAAACTTGGTAGGAGTGTTTCTTAGGACATGGTCTATCAAAATTCTGTCTGACATGGCTCCCCTAGCAGTGGTGTGTGGCTTCCATATAAAACATATGGAAAAATATTTTCCAATTGACTTCTTCAAAATGGCCTAGCCAATTTCAATCAAAATTGGTATGAATGTGTTTCTTAGGGCATTCTCATTCAAAGTTGTGTCAGGAGTGGCTCCACAAGTAAGTGGCGGCAGATCAGGGTCTATGTTGTTTGTTCTACAGATTAGTCTTTACAAACTGCATAGACCCAGATCTGCCGGTGTATTTTGCAATGGCAGATCTGGGTCTATGCAGTTTGCAGTTGGTATCGGATTATACGCGGTACATCATGCATCTATGCACATACAAATAACAGAATAAGAACCCGTGTATTTGTCCATACAGGAATCATTTAAGTATTTCTTTCAAAGAGTTTTCAAAAACTGTAATAGTCTATTAGTCATAATATCTGTGTTATGTGTTTCAAACAAAATTTAAAACAACTTTGTGCTCTATTTAAAAGGCTGTGTTTTTTGGTGTTCAAACTAATTTTTGTGCAATAAAAAGATTTTTGTGTCCAAGATTTCTTCTTGGAACCTTGTAAGCTATTTGACTTACTAAATAAGGACAGTCAAAATGAACATGTATACATTAAAAAAAAACACAATGTCAGTAATCTTTCTTCTACTTTCTCGAAACCTGATTGAAAGTACATGAATTTCAAAAACTTTTATTGAACCATTTCAATTTGTTGGGTCAAAACAGATTGGTAAGGGGACCAAATTTCACAACAGCATTCAAGTCTACACCTTACAGAAGATAGATACAAAGTAGGTTGTTTCTTGTGTGTAAAATTTATAAAGCAACATCTCTTCACATCAATTTGAACTGTCATTTACCACACAATCAGCAAATAAAAGACACTTTGAGTTCTCTAAAACTATAGGGAGGTCATTAATGTACAATGCAAAAATAATTTGGGCCCCAAGATAGACCGATGAGGCATTCCAGGAATGACCTTGCACTATTCTGCACCTCAGCCAATTACAGCAACTCTTTGATACCTGTCACACACACAAATATGAGAGAAACCAGTTCATAACATCACCAGTCACGCCATAGGATTGTAGTTTACTTAAAATCAGTTTGTGAGACACAGAATCAAATACTTTGGAAAAGTCTGAATAAATCCCTAAATGACTTTCCCTCCAAAACTGCCTCATTACAGCAGACCAAAAACATAACAGGTAGAGTCCTTGCATAAACCCTTGTTACATCCATACAAATGATGCCAAAGACCATGTAGTTCAGCTGAAGTTACTCAAAGTAGAAACACAATTGAAACTTGTTAGATACCACTATTTTCTACTAAATAGGTGGGCATTATCCTGACATTGATATCTTTCAACACAAGGTACCTGCCTTTGTCACTATAATATTTGCATTATACACCAGTGTATGTCAGATGATCAATATCAGGTCCACTTGGACCTCTTGTTTACTAACAAGAAATGTTTGGACCTACTTTATCTATGAATGGTATGTTATTTATAACCACATAAAGGTCATGTTGTTTTTTCATATCTCCCCTGCAGCAAAAGGGGTAGTATAGGTAATATTTTTGTGAAGTTTTATCTAAATATGCATGATTAATGGGGGTTGTTTATCTCAATACACTCAGTACATAATGGTAACAGATTTAGGGGTTTAAGACTTCAGCAAGAGGAAATATGATATTTTGTTTCAAAAACACTTCTTCAAAGTCTTGATTAATTCTGTTTTTGGTGAACAGATGGAAAATCTCAAAAAGAGAACCAGGGTAAAAAAAATGTTGAGATGAAAACAAGATTTGCAAATACCAGAAAGATCTATCATCTGCAAGGAGAACAATCATGAAAAAAGACAGTGTTAATCAGTTTGAAGAATAAGAAAATTCAGTTAACATTTACTGTATATATTTGCGTATAACCGGGTCCAAATGCAAACAACATAGACCCTGATCTGCCATCGCATAATGTGCCGGCAGATCAGGGTCTATGTTGTTTGTTCTACTGATTAGTCCTTACAAACTGCATAGATCCAGATCTGCAGGTGCATTATGCAATGGCAGATCTGGGTCTATGCAGTTTGCAGTTGGAATCGGATTATATATTTAGGTATGTACGGTATAGAGGATTCACAGTGTTAGAGTTATTCGAGTAGTTGATGAACAAATTCTATTTTTATACTCCAAAGAGGCAGGGTATATGTAATCCTTCTATTTGTCCATCCATCCTTCCATCCTTCCATCATTAGCACAGCATAGCTCAAATTTGCAAGGTACTTATCTGTGGGCAAGTCCAAAAAATATATAGAGACAGAGGGAGAGGTCTTGTTCAGTTCTTAATGCTTTATGTTCTGCAAGTTTTATACCCTGTGATCTCACCACAGTATATGTATCAGCACCTTTATTTACCTTTTATATGTAATACTTCTATAAAATAAATTCCCGCAGTTTCATTCACCCACTGATCCTTTATTTTTCATGATAGACTGTCAAAGTCTGTCACTTTTATCTTTAGTTATTTTCAAGGTCAGACTCTCACAGTTTCTTGTGCAGAATCTGAAAATATAAATGCCTATTATTTGAAGCAAGTTTTGACAAAAAGGGAATAAGTATTTATATATTTTAACTTATCAGTTACATTTTAATCATAATGTTTGTAAGTATACAGGATTTGCCAACTTTCAAGTCCTAACATAGCCACAGGCAGTGGGTGAGTAACTCTTCCCTAATCATTATGCTGGCCAATGAAACTGCCTGGCCAACTTTCTAGTCCAATGAAATGTGCCTAGATTGCTGACTCTCAAAACATGATTTGGTGATGATTGTTAAAGACATAATTCGCATGATATCTGTTACAGGTGTGTTTGGATAAAAAAGGCACTCATATCTAACAATTAACCATGTGGATTTCTCTAAGAGCACTATCGGATGTATTGAAATATGACCACTCACAAGCTATGTTTATCATCTGTTGTTTACATGGTACCATATATACTCCCGTATAGGCCAATATACATGAGTATATAAAGTAATTACAGGAAACTGATACATACTTGATGTTTAGCAAATAATTACATGGTCAAAAGAAAGTGCTCTTAAATCATTCAGGTGTGTAAATAAATAAATTATTCAGGTGTGTAAATAAATAAATCATTTCAAAGACAAGCTTTTGAGTATTGTTGATGTAGGTGAAGAGACTAGTATTGTAGAATATCTATCAATATATTTATCTCTAGCTATCATTGCTCTTATAACTCTCCCTGTGTTCTATTCTCTAGCTATCATTGCTCTTATAACTCTCCCTGTGTTCTATTCTCTAGCTATCATTGCTCTTATAACTATCCCTGCATTCTATTCTCTAGCTATCATTGCTCTTATAACTCTCCCTGCGTTCTATTCTCTAGCTATCATTGCTCTTATAACTCTCCCTGCATTCTATTCTCTAGCTATCATTGCTCTTATAACTCTCCCTGTGCTCTTATAACTATCCCTGCATTCTATTCTCTAGCTATCATTGCTCTTATAACTCTCCCTGCATTCTATTCTCTAGCTATCATTGCTCTTTTAACTCTCCCTGCATTCTATTCTCTAGCTATCATTGCTCTTATAACTCTCCCTGCATTCTATTCTCTCGCTATCATTGCTCTTATAACTCGCTCTTATAACTCTCCCTGCGTTTTATTCTCTAGCTATCATTGCTCTTATAACTCACCCTGCATTCTATTCTCTAGCTATCATTGCTCTTATAACTCTCCCTGCATTCTATTCTCTAGCTATCATTGCTCTTATAACTCTCCCTGCGTTCTATTCTCTAGCTATCATTGCTCTTATAACTCTCCCTGCGTTCTATTCTCTAGCTATCATTGCTCTTATAACTCTCCCTGCATTCTATTCTCTAGCTATCATTGCTCTTATAACTATCCCTGCATTCTATTCTCAAGCTATCATTGCTCTTATAACTCTCCCTGTATTCTATTCTCTAGCTATCATTGCTCTTATAACTATCCCTGCATTCTATTCTCAAGCTATCATTGCTCTTATAACTATCCCTGTATTCTATTCTCTAGCTATCATTGCTCTTATAACTATCCCTGCATTCTATTCTCTAGCTATCATTGCTCTTATAACTATCCCTGCGTTCTATTCTCAAGCTATCAATTCAAACCCTTCCTTTTTATACACTCACCATCGTATTATGTTATGTTGTCGGTCCACCCACCTATTTGTTACCAATTTGGTTTCTGCACAATAACTTTTGTTATCTACAGTTACCAAACTTTGTGAATGGCTTGCACTTCGGGTGAGGAAGAACCCTATCAATTTCTAGCTGAAAAGCTCAAAGGTCAAGGTCACTATGATTGAAGGAAGGAGGACAGTTTCTGCACAATCACTCAGATTCTCTACCCTCTGCAGTTGCTAAACTTTATGGATAGTATGCACTTGGGGTAAGGAAGAACTCTATTTCTGGGTCAAAAGATTGAAGGTCAAGGTCACTATGATGAAAGAATACAAATGATTTCTGCACAATAACTCAAGTTCTCCACCATCTATGGTTACCAAACCGTGTGGATGGCTTGCAGTTGGGATAATGAAGAACTCTATCGATTGCAGAGTCAAATGTCAAGGTCATTCTGATTGAAAGAAGAAAAATGGTTTCTGCACAATAACTTGAGTTCTCCATCATCGATGGTTACCAGACTTTGTACATGGCTTGTACTTTGTGTAAGGAAGAACCCTATTTATTTTGGAACCAAAAGATCATGGTCACTGACTTTTATAAAAATGGCTTCTGCACAATAACATTAGTTCTACATGGCATACATCAACCAGACTTTGTGGATGGCTTGCACTTGGGGTAAGGAAGGAGCAAGCTGACTTTTATAAAAAATTTCTTGTCCTGCTGTCACTAAAAATAGACTTGGTGATTGCATATTACTTACAAATGATAGCTTCAGCACATCACAATGCATTTGTACCAAACTTTGTACATGTGTTCACCTCTGCCCAAGAAAGACCCCTATTGATTTTGGGGATGTGTACCTTCAAGGTCATGGACACTGTTGCTAAAACAGATTTTGCCTCCCTTTTTTTCATTCTTTTTTCAACTTATTGCATGTATGATAATTATTTAATGTTAGAAAGAGCGTGGTCGCTGTGACTGAAAGAATAAAAATGGTTTCCACACAATAACATTAGTTCTACATTACATACCTCAACCAAACTTTGTGGATGGGTTACACTTGGGGTAAGGAAGAAGGCTGTTGACTTGGGGTCAGAAGGTGAAAGGTCATGGCCACTCTGGTTGAAAGAAAAAAAAAGTTTCTGAGCGAAAATTGTAATAATCTACATAGAGGACTATTAAACATGGGGCTGGCATATAATGTGCTGTTCATTGTACTCTTGTTAAATTTTAAAAAATAATGAATCAAATTAGATAAAATTTTGGTGCATCAAAAGACACACAACACTGGTAGTTACCAGATGAAGTAGTGTTCCTTTTCTCTAGTGGCATCATTATATGTTTGTCTATTACTATTGTACCTATTTATGCCTGATAAATAAAGTAACAGATGGAGAAAAAATTACGCCTGACAAACTTACAGAAGTCCTTGAAAAGTCCTTTGAAAAAAACAACTCTCCAGGGCTCTATGAACCATGTGCAATAGACTGTAATGAATCTTGAATAGAAATACATCCTTTGTAAATTAAGCCAATGATGTCTCAACTGTACATAATGAATTTCTCAAGACCAAAATCTCTCAGGACCAATAAAATTTTGGTTTGAGAGGTGCACGGTTTACTTAGCTTCACTCCTTTAACCTATTAATGAGATGTGGTCAGCTGCCAGTATCACTTGCAAGTGAATGTTATATGTTTTAACAAAGTATCGATGACCAGTCAATGTTTAAAATAGATATCTGCAATAATAAGGATTTCATTGTCTGTGTCTTATTTCTTTATCTTTACATTTGTAGAACTTTTAATCGGCACCATATAGCCAGTATTGTACTGACATGCCATTGACCCTGTACGTACATATTCAAGCATATAGATCAGATCATAAACCCATCAATGTTGATAAGCCCACCTACCCACCACATTTGTATAAATTATGTCAGTTTTTTACTTAGGATATCCTAATCTGATAATAAGTCCACCCCCTGCTTTTTCATAATTTTATTGAGCTGGTTCTCCCCCAACATCTTATCATGGGAGAAATGCTGTGTGTGTTTCAATGTTGGGTTTTATTTTCCTCTGTGGTGCTTGAGGCTATTTAAAAACCATTTCCTGGCTACTGGCTGTGATTAAGTTTTGGTTTTATGGGGTTCATTGTACTGTTAAACAGACATTTGGGACCATAAATTTCTGTAGGTTTGCAGAGTAGAGGGGTTTCAGTTGACAGAGTTAAAGTGTACTGAACATAAAGTAGAAAAATTCCGTACCAGAAACATGATTTAGTTTTACGGGATATCAGTTCATTGAGACTTTGATTCCTGCGAGGTTTCACCATAATGAACAAATCTGGATTTCTTTGGTTTCAATTATCTTGTACTGTTGATTGAATTAAATGTTATTACTTTGGCAGGCTGAACTTTTGTTGAATAAATGATGGTGAATTGCACTTTTGCAGTTGAAGAAATATGATGGTTGACATTATGTAATCTCCATGAGAGTCATTTTGTATATACCATATTTATCTGTTGATAAGCCCATGCTTGATGATAAGCTGAGACCCGACCCCATTTTTTAAAAACAAATTTGGAAAATACTTACCAAGGATATCTTTGTCTGAAAATAAGCCCCAAAATTTTGACAAATATATTAGGCTGGCCATCTGGTATTATCATTGGAGAAATAATGTACTTGTTTACTTTTGTCTGGAATGAAAGAAATGAAAGCTAGGTCAATGATTTCCATGTTTACTGCATTAGCAATTTTTTTAAAAATAATAGTGTTTTCTTGCCAGGTATAAATGAGGTGACAATTTTTAAAGGTCAGACCAGAAGCTTTTTTATATATATATAGATGATGAGCAATAAAATCTTTATTCAAAGGTCAAGGTTACTGACTGAAAGAAGAAAAGTGTTTTCTGCACACAAATTTCAGTTATAATAGAGGACTATTAAACACATGGCAGGTATGTGTGCCATTCATGGTAATCTTGTTTTAGAAAAAAATAATAAATCTAGGTTCCTTTTGAGAGTACCATATTGTCTGTAATTTTTGTGTACCCTCATTTTTTTTGCACACTAATTTTTCAGAGATGTTTGATTTGGAAGGTCAAATAATCAAAGGTCACAGTGAATAAAAAAAAAGAGAAAAATTGTTTCTACAAAATAACTTTAGTTATAGACTACATATCATGACCAAACTTTGTTGTTGGCTTGCACTTGTGGTCATCAAGAAACCTATTGATTTGGAAATCAAAAGGTCGGAGGTCATGGTTACTTGTGTTGATCAAGAAACCTATTGATTTGCAAAGGTAAAGGTCACAGCGACTAAATAAAGATTAAGTAGTTTCTGTACATTAAGTTTAGTTTTAGAGTATGTACCCCAACCAAACCCAGCTTGGCTTGCACTCAGGGCAAGAAAGAAACCTATTGATTTGATTTAGGGGTCAAAAGGTCGAGGCTCAAAGTACTTATGACAACAGAACAAAATTTCTGTAAAATAACTTTAATTTCAGATGATGTAATGGCACCAAACTGTAAGGATGGCTTGTTCTTATGGAAGCAAAATGAGTTACACATGTGCAGCTAGAAAGCTTAAAGGTCACGGTGAAAATGACTCGAAAGAAATTTTTCTGCAGTGTAATTTGTGCTGTACCATGCTTGCTTTTACCAAACTTCATAAATGGTTCATCTTAGGGGCAAGGAAGGCTTTTATTGCTTTTATGGATAAAAGGTCATGGTCATGGACTTTCTGACTAATCAATCAATGCTGTCCAGAGTCAGCTATGTGAGTGCCTACATACTGTTACAGAATTTCTATATATGGGGTGGGGATATAATGATATATGATGGAAGAGTTCAAGCCCACTGGTTCAGGGTCTTTCCCATGTGCTTTGGCAAATATTTAAGCACACACACACACAGAGCAAACCATTTATGATCATTATCCTTACATGATCATTTACTTGGTATATAAGTTATTCTTACAAAATACCTGCAACAAAGGTGTTTTGAAACACAAAAGACCTGTACTCATGATGCAGTACATGTAGTTCTGATGTTTTATATGGCTCACATCACAAAGTCACATGTGTTGAACTACCTCAAACCAATCTGATCATGTAAAAATATAAAAAATGTATCAAATATTACCAATAGTTACAAAACGATTTTTTACTTATGATGGGGCACAGAAATACAAAGTGTATTTAATTAGGTTCTGGTGATCTTGACCATATTTACAAGGTCACAGAGAGATGATGTTCTTAGAAAAGGATTTCAAGATTATAAACAAGAAATCTCCAATGCATAAATGTGATTCACCCAAGCTTGAGATTGATCCTCCTATTATAATGCATCCATCCTATCCTTCCCATCAATATTTGAAAAATAATGCTTACAACAAAAAGAAAAGAAGAACAATTATGACAAGAAATTTCCAGATCAGATATTATCTATGCTGATAACTGAAATTGCCATGCTGTTCGAGCAAAAGTATAATCCAATCAACCTGATTCTTGCATGCTGTTCATAACATAGGGAAGATCTCTGTTTAAAGCACTTTCATGATCTGGGCAATTCTTTGAAATGGCACTTGCAAGGAACATTGTTTATGGGCCAATTCATTGAATACTTAAAAACATACCAAATCTGGCATTTCAAAAAGTAAATTTGTAGACATAGACTAGTGACAGTCGATAAAATATCATGTACCACCTTTGACAACAGAACTTTGTGAAACTCCATTTAAGAAAAAGACAAGATTTTAAATAAAAAATGTTTGCTACTGTTGTATGTCGTTGTTTAGATTGTTTGAAATCCTTTGGTGGTCAGAATTTGTATACCCTGGCCTCTATAGTAATTCTTGTGTCCATCTGTTGGTTCATCCTTCCATTTGAGACTAGTTAACACAACCAGTCCCCCAGTTTCTGTATGCATTACCATGAAACTTGGTAAATATTATTGTAATCACCTCAAGACGTGCATATCAACAAATAACTTTGCTCCTACAGTTTTTCTTAGACTTATTACCCTGTATGCGTTTTAGTAACATATACAGTCTAATTGTTAATGCAACAAGTACCACACTTTTTTTTGTATGAATTGTTATCAAACTTGGTAAATACAGGGTTCCCATGCTACCAGAAAATCAGGAAAAAGTCAAGAGCAAGAATTGGTTTGTTCCTGACTATGAAAAAACCTTCAATTTTGCAAATATTGATCAAAGTCAGGGAAAAACCGGGAATTTCAGCTGCCACTTGATCACAGAAAGAATATGTA
The DNA here is from genome assembly GCA_029931535.1 of Margaritifera margaritifera. Taxonomy (NCBI): domain Eukaryota; kingdom Metazoa; phylum Mollusca; class Bivalvia; order Unionida; family Margaritiferidae; genus Margaritifera; species Margaritifera margaritifera. The sequence goes on along the minus strand of JAQPZY010001649.1, from coordinate 1,402,634 downwards.
ATTGAGTCGTAATTGAACTGATTGTGAGTTATATTTATTGAGTTCTTACTGTGATTTCAGAAGTTGCAAAACTCTACAGTCAGTTGATGTACAATTGCTGTATGGATCATTTGGGTGCTTGCCCTAAACATATTAGTTTAGTCAATCCATGCACTCAGGTGATCGGATTGGTCAAGTTGACAGGTTACCCCATAGTCAGCTTCATTTAGATATCTTTTTATAAGCAGAGGGGATGAAGACCAGTCTAGCATCACACTGTGGCAGCATGTTGTCTGTGATATGTGATCTCAGTACGTTTAAGAGAAAAATAATAAATCTTATCTCTCCCATTCCCCTTTTGATATGCAAGTTAACAAAAATGTATCATGATAAATCTTTGCACATCATCTAGTAGTTTGCACTGGAAACACGGTGTTAAGCATTCTTGTCAGTAGTAACCTTCAGTACCATTCCCACCCCAACTTGCCTTTACAGTGGATTTAACAATCAGATTTTACTAAATACATCAAAATCTAATCTGGGGCAATTTTTAGTGCAGAATCCCATCCTGTGGGCATTCTTGACAATGACTGCATTAAATATATAGTCCATAGTTGAATTACACTGAAGTAGATGTTAAGGCACCAACTAGACATAAGTGGATTAAAAAACAAAAAATCATTCCTTTTCAAACCAAGGTATATAATTTTGAAGAGCTTTTTGTCAAAATATAAAACGACCCTTTTCTATAAACCTATCTTCATGTCAACATATGAAGTTAAGAAGAGTAAAGTGAGCATTTTTATTCTGCAAACTAAAATGAGTTACATGGAAATTTATATGAATTTCAGTTGTTATACTTGTTCACCAGAAGATGCGAATATCATCAAATCATGTTTCTCCCACATTTTTAGAGTTATTGCCCTTTTTGTCTTGTGGCAATGTATGACAGTTTTATTAGCACAGCAAGTCCCACAGTTTTTGATGGATTGCCATGAAAAATGAGAAATAGTATGGTCATCACCTGAAGATGTGCATATCAAGAACTCACTTTGCTCTGTAATTTTTGTTAGAGTTATTGTCTTATTTGTATTGTAGCTTAATGCTGTGTATGACACAATCTCAGAGCGCAAGTAGTCCCCTCATTTTTTTTATGGATTGCCTTACAATTTGGTAAATATTCTGGTAATCACCTGAAGATGCACATATCAACAAACCACTTTGCACATGCAATTTTTGTTAAAAGTTGTTACCCTTTTGTTTTCTAGCTGAGTGCATTGTATGATACATTATTGTTAGCAGAACTAGTTCCACACTTTTGTTTTTGATGGGTTACCATGAAACATTGTAAATATTATGGTCATCAACTGAAGATGCGCATATTGAAAAATCACTTTGCTTCCACAATCTTTGTTAGAGTTACTGCCCATTTTGTCTTGAAGTTAATAAAATGAATGACATGATTGCATTAGCATGACTAGTTCACAGTTTGACTTGCAGCTTTTTTATGGATTGCTATGAAACTTTTTGCACATATTATATTATAATCATCTTAGGAAAATATGCATGTACTCACACTGTTTTCATATATTATAGTCATCATCAGAAAATATGCATGTACTGACACTGTTTTCACACTGTATAGTCATCTTAGGAAAATATGCATGTACTCACACTGTTTTCACATACTGTATTGTAGTCATCATCAGAAAATATGCATGTACTCACACTATTTTCACATATTATAGTCATCATAGGAAAATATGCATGTACTCACACTATTTTCACATATTATAGTCATCATCAGAAAATATGCATGTACTCACACTGTTTTCACTTAGGAAAATATGCATGTACTCACACTGTTTTCACATATTATAGTCATCGTCAGAAAATATGCATGTACAGTACTCACACTGTTTTCACATTATTTATAGTCATTATCAGAAAATATGCATGTACTCACTTCACATATTATAGTCATCTTAGGAAAATATGCATGTACTCACACTGTTTTCACATATTATAGTCATTATCAGAAAATATGCATGTACTCATACTGTTTTCACATATTATAGTCATCATAGGAAAATATGCATGTACTCACACTGTTTTCACACTGTATAGTCATCTTAGGAAAATATGCATGTACTAACATTCGTTTTAGAAGAGTTATGCACTTGTTTTTTTACTTTAGATTCATCTCCATCATGGGGTAGTGGTGAGATGCAGGGAAGGTGGGAGTATATTTATATGAGCGACAGTTTGCAGCTGCTGTAACTGTGTTACTTCTCAAATTCTATATTTGGATCATCTGTCATAAAATCTTATTGTCTAAAACATTTACAGGAACAGACCCAGTTCCAAAAATGGGAGTTGTAAGAAACCAAAAAACAGTTTGTCTTTAGTGCTGATTAGACAGAAATTATGCTTTTTCAAATCCCCTGTCAGTATCAAAGTTGACAAAATGATATATACCCACACCAAATTTGGCTAACCTTTTGCACATAAGACTCTCACGTGAGATCTAACTCATGTTAGTCTCATGTGCATTTTAACATGCAAATTAGGTAAAACTCACATGAGCAATAGAATCTAAAAAAATCTGAAAATCACATGAGCAAGATTTTGCTCACGTGAGCAAGCATTTCCTCACATGAGCAAGTCTGCTCATGTGAAAATCACATGAGCAGGAATGGTTAGTGTAAGCAAGAGCTTGCTCACGTGAGCAATAGGAAACAAAAATGACTAGGATTTGATTTGCATTTGATAAATATTTCTGACAAGAATGAAAAAGAACCAAGTTTCTATAATAAAACTTATTTAGCAGCAATAAAGAGATTTTCAAAGTGATATTAAAATCTAGAAGATGAGCATATTCAAGTTCAATTATGCATGTTTTTGTGAGGTTTCTCACATGAGAAAAAAGACAACTCATATAAATATGTGATAAAAATGATTTTCAATTATTGTAATTATTATATTGCATGCATTCTGTAACAATAAATGATCACAGCACAAATGGGCAGGTGTAAAACGCTCGTTCACTCGCCAAGCAAATTAGTGTGATTATTGTGAAAGCAATGGTCTTCACGCACATGAAACCAGCTAGGTGTACTACATCCAATCACTGATTTCATTACTGATGGTAACTAAAGGTATACGGTCTCAGGCTAGCATTGACCAATCAGAAAAGGTTGCTTTTATTGACTCAATGAATAATCCAAAATTATACCAAACAATGTTTTAATATTTATATTATTGTTGATAAACATTCAGTGCATTATGCACTGACAATTGTAAACATGTAGAAGTATTTGCAAGGTGTGCAGCTGCCACCGAAATGGCAAAAATTAGATGACAAGGGAGCGTAATCATATATATGATGAACATAAGAGACTAAGAAAGTACCAGAAATGCTGGGAAAATGGACACTAATGGCTAAAGTGTGACACAGGAGAGACTGTGTTGTTGGTGAAATACAGTTATTGTTTTGAGTTGATGTTAATGAATAATAAATGTTGAATTAGAAACTGAACTGGCTTCTGTTTGGTTTTAGCCAGATCAGTGAAATTTAGACAGGATCAATGAAAATATTATTTTGGTGATCCTGTGGGTTAGTGAAAAAAAATCCTAATTTTGAGCCATGTATCTTGTTTTACATATGCAAACTTTCTAGAACTCATTACACATACACCAGCTTGTTTGCTGTTAATCATACAGTTTCACTAGGGACCCCTAAAATCTGAATAAATCAAAGGAAATGACATGGGAATGAATGAATACAAATTCATAATTGTTTGAAACAATATTTATCATAATTGCTTAAAACTGTATTTATCAAAGTTAAACATTATTTTGTACAAGCTTGTGCAATATATCAGTAGTTTCTATCATAATATTTAAAAGTTTGTTAAAATGAAACCTCTCAATAGAGTACCATGATCTACTGATATTCTGTCCAATTTCTTTTGTAAAACACTCTGAACACAAAATATATTTCATTAGCTGTTTCAATGTCTTTTTAAATTAAGCATACTGCATTCTTTGCAAAATTGTTGCACGCGGAGCAAATTAAGGAGACAGTGGATGTATGATCTAGATCAAATCCAATGTATTATTAAAGAAAGATTCCAGAAAATTCAGGCTGATGCACAGAAAGGCAAGCTCTTCAGTCTAAGGAATCTCTCACAGCCGCTTTCTCAAATATGTGCTACACAGAAAGGCAAGTTCTTCAGTCAAAGGCACCACAGCCGCTTTCTTGAATATGTGGGAAATCTTCACTTTTTTTCTGTATGGGTTTAGGCACTTTTTACTTCACTTCCATATAGAAATCCATTTTGGGGAGGGGGATGTTGTCAGATGGTTAAAGGTTCCCTCTCCCCATCTGTTAAAATCGTACACTATTAGGTGAAAAACAAGAATGTTAGCCATTTGAATTGCACTGAACCACCTCTTCTAAACAAATCCTCTCAGAATAAAATCCTAAATCCTTCCCTGCTTCTTGTACGATTCAGGTACACTGAAATAGATTATACATGCAGCAACATGTACTATGTAACCTGGACAACAAATGTGACCATATACCTGTTTGGCAATGGCATTTTTTTTTTATTCAACATTCTAAAATAACTTCACTAGTCTTAGAAACATCTGTAAGTGTTATTCATGACCATTTAGTTTGAAAGCTGCAACATCATATCTGTCAAACGTTTGGTACTTTACGTCTTTAAACACAAAAAAAGCAATATGAAATAAACTCACTTTACACCTTAAAACCTTTGAAATAGATCCACTGCCATATTCTTTGAAAAATTAAAAGTATAAAAATTAGAAGCATACCTACATGTATACGACTTCTGAACTTGCCTCATTTAAAGTTCAAACTTCACTGCATGAAGACAATTGTAGAATTTGATATGCTTGAAGAAAAACAGTCCCTAACAAAAAAAATAAATGAGATTAACAAGCTTGTATGTAATTTATCGTCAACCATCCGAACTTCATGCTTATCCTTGATTCGTGCGCCATGTTTCTCATGACCTCACATGCTTGTTTTGAGATCCTGACATAATCAACTGGGAAACTAGCATTCGTTGACAGTAACAGTAAGTGCTGATTAAGACATATTTGAATACTTAATACAAATCAAATTGAAAAAACACAATGAAAATGGAAAATTTGACTCATGACATACACTTTGTGGCCCTGGCGTGAGTGTTAACCATTCAAGCCAGGGCCGCTGTTCACATGTTGGTTTTCTTTACCTTTTGATTAGCGTGAAACCCAAGACAGAGATTTTTTAGACCACAAAGGCAATGTAAAAATTTGGTCATTATAACATATTGCACTTCTTATAACATGTTAGAAAAAATAAATCCAATGAAAAACTGTATAGTATGAAATTTTTCATTGAAATATTTTAATATAAGGCCAAAAAAAAAAATATGTGTGTTTCCTATTGCACTGGTTTTAAAATTAGGGTAGGCAGTATTTTTTTTTTTTTTTTTTTTAATTACATGTAAAACAAAAATATTTCAAGCACTTCAAAGTACTAGGCATGAAAACCGGCTCAATTAGATGCACAAATGTGATTATTTTTTTATGAAAAAAAAAATTATAACAAAAATTGTGTGGGGGTGGGGAAAAAGTGCTAGGGTCAGCAATGAGAAACAGGGATGGTCGGCCAACCGGAAACATATTTATATTTTATTTTTGGGCCTAAGGGAAAAAAAATCTTTGCTATGAAATAGCATGAAAAAAAATCTTGTAAAACTTTACAGTATCTTTAAATATGATAATTTTGTCAGACAACTTGAAGAAGAAAAAAAATTAAAAATGCATCATGTTTTTTTTTTTTTTCTTTTATATTTTTGCCATCGTTATTTATAAGTGTTTTATTGCAGTCAATATGCGTTTGAAAGAAATGATTTGTGTTGCATATGCAAATATTAATAATATGGGGACATCATACATGATCGATTTCTAAAGTAAACATTGACCTAATTATCACATTCCAATCTTACATCACGTTGCCTTTATTTCATGTGCATGAACCATAGATATAATTCCGGCAATAGACAAATTTAGACACGCTTGGAAAAACAGTAACTCGCAAAGAATTTGGAGACTTTATAACGATGAATAAATGAAGCAGATATAGTTGAACACTTTCTATGGCGATTTCAATAGTTTCTCCCAATATTATAATATAAACGTTAAAATTAACGTTGAGGGCACGAACCATAGTACTTCGAGGATTCTAATCTCGTCACCCTATTGTCAATAACTGACAACAGTGCATCTTGATTTTACTCACCAACATGATAATTCCATGATTTTAAACTATCTACTGGTTTCTATGGTCAGTTGCTGCACATGTATTGGGCTTGCAATGAAATTTCCCGAACTATTGAGCTAAATTGGGACAGTTCCAGCTTCAATTCTTTTTAAAATTAAGCGGCACTTATTTGAAAGCGAGGCTACCATGGTAGTTGTGTGTTGTAGTACCTTCAAAAAGTTATGTGTATATTTTGCGGTCAGTAAACCAGTCTCCTGACTGTAAACAAGGGAAATAACCTGAGTCATTGTCTCGATAATGGATTACGCGAAAAACCACATTTAATCTGATGTGATTTTATTTTATTATTTGATTTGATTTTTGAAAGCAAAATTCTTGAAGCATAATTCTTTATAGAATGCTGGCAGAATGGGATGGGTCTCTAACTCACATGAGAAAAACCAACTTAGAACAAATTTAAAATGTGTCTGATCAGAATCGAAGTCCAAATTTCTCACGTGAGAATTTAGAACTAAGCCTCATTTTCAAACATAGTCAGATGTAAGGGGAAAGAATATTTTCTAAGTTATACTTTCTCATGAGAACATTCAAATTCTCACGTGAGCGAAATCTGCACATGAGAAAATTGGTTAGTTTTTCAATGGCTCACAAGATCTAACAAACTGCACACATGAGCTTGCAAAATCTACCCAATTTGCATACGTTTCTAACAAGGTTCTCATTTGCAGCTTATGAGAAGCTCATGTGAATTGGTGAGATTTTTCTGTACGGGATACTTTACAGGGGAGTGTGGTAATGTGATCATTGGCTTTGCTATGAATAATATAATTAATGATGCTGGTGTATTTTAACTATTTGAATAGAATTTATCAATGATGTTGTGTGCTTTACTTTAAAAGGGCACTCATATAACGATTGTCTTATGCTCTTTTACAAAATTATGTATTTTTTTGCTATTAAACAAGTATAATTAAATATATATGTGCAAGTTTATTAATTGCAATTTTTGTCCTTTTATATGCTGAAAATTGTACCAGTGAAAAATCCTCTTGATCTGAAATGAAATCTCCTGGTCAAATTTTTTAGATCTCCTGATTTGAACTTTCTGGACTGTTACATATATGCCAATATGGTATGATAAAACTGGACTGTTACATATATGCCAATATGGTATGATAAAACTGGACTGTAACATATATGCCAATATGGTATGATATGCCAATATGGTATGATGAAACTGGACTGTAACATATATGCCAACCTGGTATGATATGCCAATATGCAGGTATGATAAAACTGGACTGTAACATATATGCCAATATGGTATGATAAAACTGGACCGAATTTGAAATGCAGATACAAGGTTTCATAAAAATCAGGTTTGTTGTTGTAGGTAAATATGTAGTCAGGAGAAATGGAGTTGATTAGATACAATATAATTCTAATTCCTTAAACGACTTTTTTCAATTAGTACCCAAAGTCAATATAGTGCAAATCTGGGTAAGGTGAACTTTAGTACTAAAAGAATTCCAATACAAGTAGGCCTAAGATAATTAGTGACATAGAACAAGAGGAGGAAAAGAACTCATCTGTAAGTAATCTTAAACCATTCTATAAAAACTTTGCTGCAAATATTTTGCAAACACACAAACAATTTGGGTTAAATAAGTTCCCCACCCCAAACCCCTATCAAAAAAAAGCAGAGCTTGATGGGAAATAGTGTCTTCAAATACAAGTCATTTGCTTGATGGAATGTATACATGTAACTAGCTATCAAAAAGTTCCAACCTTAGAAAAATCTCACAGACTTTTATTTGAATGACAAAAAGTGTAATGATTCCAACCTGTTAGTCTTCTCTTATTGGAAAACTTATGGTATATTTGAATCGCCACATTAGAAACAGCTTGCTCAATATCAAATTCTTAGTTGTAATAAAGCAAACAAATGATAACCATATACATAATTTATTCCCCATTAATAAATAAAATGTTTCTTTCAAATATATGCCCTGTCAGGCAGAATCCATCATCATCATGCCTGGTACACTGGGTACTGAATTTGAAAGCAGGTTTTGACACATCTATCAGAGTAATTGTCTTTCATAATCCAGTGGCCATTTTGGTATGGTTCAAATTCACTGGAAGCAGGAGAGCAAGTGTGGCTTAGCCTAAATTATGATACAGCATTCGCCAATGAAATCTACTCGCCTTTGGCATTTTGCTATTGAAGCGTCTTCACGTGTCTGTTAATTTTCAGCATCCAGCAATAAATTATTTTCTATGATTTCATTTAAAACAATATGCATCGCTAAATGTTAAATTCTGTATATTTTAATATCAGTAATACAAAACCTGTTGCTATTGCATAGCTGGTACTTTTCCAGGCAGAAAATACCCTGACCATATGATGAGAATTCGTCCTCCCATTAGGGTGAACCAGAATATTCTAGAACACAAGATTGCCCCTGGTCCACCCCATAAATACTTTGCCCATACAAACTGTCCTTCATTCTTTTTCTGGTCGCAGCCATTATGGACTGCTTCAATTTTATGTCATGGAGGAATTGCCTTTGCTTCGTGTTTTATGTCACGATTTGAGTTTTCTCTTTATGTGCATCATTTTTATCTTGTGGAATTACTGCTGATCAAGATTTTTTCTGTTTGAATTGAGCTCTCTTGAGAGCTATTCATGTTTATTCTGGTTACAATTGGTATAACCTTGCATTTAGGTTCTTACCCCACAGGGGTGTTAGCATAACTATTATTGTTGAGAATTTATTTCTAGATCAGGTATGTATTTAGTAAATATCCCTATCCTTGCCAAATTTGGTCTGCAGACTCAAATTGATACTGTTTATTGTTTTATTACAGTAATGAATCTTTTTTAAAATTAGGAGCCACAAATAATTCTACAATAGTATAGTAGTATATACTTTACATAGGTAATTTTTTAATTGATTGATCTATTGATTAAAAATTTTAAAGATATCCATACCCTGAAAAAATGTTTTTCTCTAGTGATAATTAGACGGCATGATATACATGTTCTTACATAAATCCCTATAACACAATAATAATTTAGTTCCCAATTTTTGTCCATGGGGTATATTTATGGAAAATATATGTACAGTAGTTTTAATGGAGGTTACAAAAGATTGCATGGAAGCATATTATCGGATGCAAAAAATGCTAAAGAAAATAAATGCCCTAATTTGTAAGGTAAGTGTTCAATGTTTTCGGGGAAAAGTACTAAATATTTATTATTACCTACTTACTGTCAGTCAGTTTTTCAGGTAATCTCAATTTCATGTAAACAAATTGAGGGAGGGTATTTTATGTTTGGTATTGTGTTTTAAGTTGCTGACAACTAAGGTTTATAGTGCAGGGTCAGAGTAGCCATTGGGTTCCAAATGTCATATCATCCAACATGTGGATATCACAGTTACAGTCTGTGTTTGTGATTTAATTACAGTGTAATAAAAAGTGTTTAAGTCCATGTTTTCATAATCTTGCTAATGTACTGTAGCCATGTCTGATTGACTTGAATTCTTTTTCTAAGTAGATATTTGCAGAAGCTTTGAATTACTAAGTAACTATCTACAAATCCCTTTGCTGCCCAGCAGTGGTGTTTGCAAACTTTTTGCATGACAATTGTGCAATGCATTTGCAAATACATCGCAAACTGTGATTTTGGAGGGAAAAATATTATGCAAGTGGATTGCAAAGGGATGAATATGTTTATTATTGAGTTTGTCAAAATACCGACAAAATGGGGATGGCATCCAAACTGGCCTGGACATGAAATTGTGATATAGTGTAAGTCAGATGATTACATTTCCGCCAGCCACTACTACAAATCAGGGAAGTCCCCATTTCAATGTGTATCCCCAATTGTGTGGGTATATTATTCTCACTCATGTCCCCATTTTGCAGTTTACACACACTCGCACACATACAAGCTGCTTTGTTCTAGTTTTGATACCTAAGGTCCATCAAAGTTGGAAGTCTTCTTTCAAACTTTTATAAATCTTAAAGCATTTTAAATAAAACATGCTGAAATTCTATTTATTGCAATATGACTCATTAAAATTTGATAAATCTAGTGGAAAGTTATGAATTTTTAAAAAAATCCATTCTTGCACATCTTGTTGGAGTATATTTTGCAGTAAACCATGAACTTAAGACTCTATTTTGCAGTAAACTGTTAAGCAGAAATAGTCCATGAACTTAGAGTTTACTGATATTTACTGATAAATGCAAACATATTTTGTCTCAGTCAGCTCTGTTTTGTTTCACCAAAAGAGTCCTTTGTGCCAATGACTTTATACCACTTCACTTGTAAATGGAATGGAGGTGAAGCATGGATTAATATTTTCTCACTTATATTTTACTTGTACTTTCATACAATGGCATTTCACTCATTTCATTACATATGGAAATTAAAAGTAATTCATGGGTTGTCACCAAGTACTTTCCTCTTCAATACTACACTCTCCTGTCTCAAAAGAAATGTGGGGAAAATCGATTCCTGGACTTTTACTACATGTATCATTATTATTATTATTATTATTATTATTTGCCTAATTAGGTCTATATAATTATAGTTTCTCATTGTAGATTGTGACAGCACATTTGTCATTGCAGAAAAGCAAATATCTTACCTCAAAAATGTGTTTATTTAGCCTGTGGGTACTTGAAACATTGCTAATTTCTCATAAATACAAGCCTAATGAAAAGTGATGATGAAGAGGGAGGTTTTTTCATCAGAAGTGATTCTGTTTTTCTTATTGAATGTGTGGTGTTAGAATTTTTTTTATTAAAACAGTAATTTTCACACTTTATTAAAAGTTTAAATGCATGTTTTTATTCAGATACATGTAGCTGTGACTGTTGTAGTAATCTCCTGTGTAAATAATTTCTGGCATGCTTCAATGTACTATTTCATAAAAATGTCAAAAGAACCCACTGAAAGTACTCAATTGATATGAGTATGGAGTAGGAGACAATAATGAGTAGGGAGTAGGAGACAATAAGTATGGAGTAGGAGACAATAATGAGTAGGGAGTAGGAGACAATAATGAGCAGGGAGTAGGAGACAATAATGAGTAGTGAGTCAGAGACAATAATGAGTAGGGGGTAGGAGACAATAATGAGTGTGGAGTAGGAGACAATAATGAGTAGGGAGTAGGAGACAATAATGAGTAGGGAGTCAGAGACAATAATGAGTAGGGAATAGGAGACAGTAATGAGTAGGGAGTAGGAGACAGTAATGAGTAGCGAGTAGGAGACAATAATGATTAGGGAGTAGGAGACAATAATGAGTTGGGAGTCAGAGACAATAATGAGTAGGGAGAAGGAGACAACAATGAGTAGGGAGTAGGAGACAATAATGAGTAGGGAGTCAGATACAATAATGAGTAGGGAGTAGGAGACAATGATGAGTAGGGAGTCAGAGACAATAATGAGTAAGGAGTCAGATACAATAATGAGTAGGGAGTCAGAGACAATAATGAGTAGGGAGTAGGAGACAATGAGAAGGAAGTAGGAGACAATAATGAGTAGGGAGTAGGAAATAATGAGTAGGGAGTAGAAAACAATGAGTATGGAGTAGGAGACAATAATGAGTAGGGAATAGGAGACAATAATGTCTATCATGTACGTACAACTTCTCTTTAGGTCCATTTTTTTCTCTAGCCTGGAATTTCTGAGGGTCAGAAATGACCCCATGTATGTGAAAGTGGGTGTCAGATTCAATGACGGGTTCATATACAAACTGCAGGTCTTTAGCAGCCACTCTGTTCAAACTTCCCATTTTAAAAGGTTAATTGACACTTGTGCTTGTTGTTCAATCTTCCCATTTTAAAGGCTTGACACTTGTGCTTTTTCTACTTTGAGTGTCAGTTACCATGGCCTCAATATTCTCTAAAAATGAATAGCATGGTTCTGGTTCCAAGGTTGATGATTCAGGTTGATTTTCTCAGGTAGATGAAACAAATTGAGTCAATCACCATTGCTTAGGTGGTTTTTACATCATAATTATGGCACAATGTTCAGAGCAAGTTAAAATTAAGTCAATCCAAGCAGCCCTTGGTTCAGTTTCATGACCTAGCCATCAAAGTTTCGTCCAGTACAAACTTGCAATGGCCCTGCTGAGACTCTTGCCTCTAAAAGTCTGAGTAGCAATGAGCAGTGGCATTCAAGAAGTCTGTTTCTATCATAGAGTCAAATAGGACAGCTTTCATATTCAGAAGAAGATGGATGTGAGCTCAATTTAAATGACCTTGTCCTTGTACTTTATAATACCAGGTTTACCCTAATAATTCCAAAGCATTCATTTTTTCCTGTGCTTTTGCTGTGGCCCATTAACAGTTCTCAAGATGAAATTCCAGTCAATAGATTGCTAAATTCGAGTAAATAGATTGTCTCTTGCCACATCCAGATGTCTTCCCAATAATATCCATGGAGTGTGTCAGCAGCAGTTGTAAATAAAAAGGAAAATACAATAATATAACATGAAGTACTCAATCTGACAACATTTTAAAAATCTTTTTCAAGTGTTTTCACGAAAAGATGTTCATCATGATTAGTCCTTTGTTTTCAGTTAGAAAGCCTTACACTTTTTCAGTAGTGCATGCTGTCTCATGCCGTCTCATGTCCTACTGCTGCTACCCGACTCAACTATTTCCACCACCTTGACAATATCAGCAGTGTAGACAAGAATGAAGAAAAAAATGTCTTGTTATTTTTGTTGTCAGAACTTTCTCGTAGTTTTAATGTTCTAAAACACTCTTTAGCTCACCTGTCCTTAGGGCCATGTGAATTTGCGGTATGTCCGTGCATCTATTATGTGTCTATAAATAATTGCTTGTTAACCACCACTCTGAAGGCCATATTTCTGATCCAGTTTTGATCAAATTTGGAATATAGGCATATATTATCAAGATCTTGGAGAATTTGAAAAATGAACAAGATCCATGCATGTTAATGAGGTGATCTTGCATCTGCTGGCTGAGTTTGCTGATATTGTAGAGAATGTATTTCTGATCCAGTCTTTTTTTTCTTTTCTTTTCAAACTTGGTAAATAAGCTTCTATCATCAAGATCTCTGATGATTATGATTATGAGCAAAATCCAAGCATATTAATAAGGTGATCATGCATATGACTGGCTGAACTTGTCAGCACTCTAGCGACTCTATTTATGGTAAGAATTTGATCAAACTTGGTAAATAGGCTTATATCATCAAGATGTCAAACAAGTTTTATCATGAGTGAGATCTATGCATATTAAAGAGGTTAAGAGGTGATCTATCTGGCATTTGATTGGCAGAGTCTCTTACTACTCAAGAGACTATTTCTGACCCAATTTTAATAAAACTTGGTAAATAGGTTTAATATCATCAAGATGTCGGAGGAGCTTTATAATGAGCGAGACCTCTACATATTAATGAGGCAATCTTGCATCTAATCAGCTGAGTTCTTTCTACTGTATAGACTGCATTTTTTTTATATAGGATTTTGATTAAACCTGGAATATAGACTTATATCAAGAAATAATTTTATGTCTGATTTTCTGAGCTTGTTACAACTCAGGTGACTGAATTTGAATTGGATTTTGCTTCAACTTGGTAAATAAACTTACATCATCATGGTCTTGGACAAGTTATATAATTGGTGGGATCTGCACATATTAATGATGTGATCTTGCATCTGATGGCTGAGCTTGTTACTCTCTAGAGACTATTTGTTGCATCCAGTCTTTATAAAATGTGGTAAGTAGGTTTATATTATATTATCAAAATCTTGGATGAGTTTAATTATGGGCAAGATATATATATATATATATATATATATATATATATATATATATATATATATATATATATAAATTATAGCTTTATCTGTGAAAGAACTATTAACAGACTATAGTAAAATGGGTAAAATTGACATGATATAAAGGTTTGTGGATATACCGTGATAATGATAAGTCTTGTGACACAATTATTTTTTTTTTCGTGTCCCAAGACTTATATGCATGTAAAATATATACAATTTTCGTGTCCCAAAACTTGTAGACACAAAAAAAATATAAAGACAAAATTGGGAAGATTGTGATATGTCACACAGCAAACTACTATGATATGCTTTTATGTTCTTATTTTGCATGTGCATATTTTCTGATTTCTCCAACATGATTTAAAATAAAGGTAAATAAAGAATTCATTATTCACGGGCCGCTGAGATTTAACAGGAGACCTGTACTATAGTGTACAGTACTTACACTGTGCAAATCGTGTTTGGCATCACTTATAACCTTGTTTATTCCCAAAAATATTGTATGCGGATTTTGCATTATTCATCGTAGGATCATAATGTTACAAAAAATGTATCCCACATATATGACTAAGTAAAGTAATGGAGCCATTTTATTGTGTAATATCAAGGTTTACCTGTTGTTGGTGGAAATAGCATATTATTGCTTATACATGTCTGTTTACTTAATTTGAATACTGCATTGTACATGAGGTAAAATTACTGTCGTACAATGATTTTGTTTTCATTTAATGACTCAAATCACTTCCGTCATTATGATTAACGTTATTTTGTTATTAGTGGCCCATGATGTTTGGCAGATAAAATTACTATATTGTATCTGAGATATTAATATTTGATTCAGTATTGCCCACCAAGGAGAATGACATTTTAAAATTCTTTATAAAGTTAATGTCAATAATTAAACAAAGATTCATAAAATTCAGTAGCTGACTTTGAAAGTTGTTAGTCTTTGTCCATACCAGTTTCTTGATCTGATGAAGAGGTCCAGTGACACAATAGGAGAGTATAACATCACGGCTCTATCTCCTGCCTTTGGAGAATGTCTTTGGTTGATGTTATCAAGTGACAAGCTACAGTGTTATGTTAAAAATATTCTTTACAGAAAGGAAAATACTAACAGTTCTTGCTGTTTTTGGACAGCAACAACATTTTTTTTTCCAAGAAAATAATTCCGGACAAAACTGTTCAGAAAGTTAGGCTCAGGGATGGGGTGGGGCAAGATCAACCTCTTTTTGTTTCTGAAGTCAGCGGATTAATGATTGTGTCTGCTTTGTAGATACACAAAATCAAAATCTTTGTCGTCTATATATCAATCTTGATCTTGACATCTTTGATATAAATAACGTTTTCTTCCAAATGAGAAAATACCTACATTGAAAAAGCACTTTTTCAATGTCAGTAAAGAGAGAGTTCAGCTGTCAGGACTGCTATGCATATCAACTCACCGTGTATAAGCTGAAACTGTTTTACTTTAATTGTTTGATTGAAAAGAGATTACTGAAGCCAGCTTCTTGTCAAAAGATCCAAGAAATATTGCTTCCTTTATTCAAATTTCCTCAGTCTAGTCCCAAGCATGACAATCTGCAAAGTGCCCTGCCATTTGCATGCAGAAACAATTAACCAATCAGTTCATGGGTTGTAATGAACCATTAATAAAGTAGCACACTATGTGTTAGCATGAGGTGCGAGTATTATTGCAGTATCTGACTATTCTTACAATTCAAATTCATTCCTTCATCTGAATGGATTGGAATGGTATTCAGCAGAGTGAACATAAATCAGTTTGAGCATTGTGGTCTGCAGTTCTCTCTCTTGCTCTCTCTTGAATGTAAAAGAAGAAACAGCATTTAATAATAAATACATAAAACTTATGTCATTTAACTTAATGGAGAATCAGTATATTGACTAATCAGAATTGGATTTTAAAAATTCAAAATGTTGGGTGCATGTAAAGGTAAATGTTACATGAATTTAGTAATCTGCTATACCAATATTTATTTTTCTTTGAACAATATCTTCTTTGAAAATGGGGCTAATGCATTCAATGTATACTTTTTATAAGGCATTTTATGATTAAGATAGGGCATCAACAATGCAACTTACAAGAGACCAACCATCTTACACTGAAAATAGATGCCAACCATTCCAGATTTGACAGAATTACTCAGATATTTTAGTGAAAAATTCTGCATTCTGAATTATATTGATGAAATTCCAGAAAATACAGATTTTATGGGTTAACAATTTTGAACAGGAGTTTTGTATGTAGACATTGGTAGGTACAAAAGTACTTCAGCACCAATATGTTAGACTGGTGCATAGAATGTCGTTTATCAATGTAAAAATCAGAATGTATGTAAAACAAGAAACCAGCTAATTTTAAACTGTAAATATGTGAAAAATGCTGGCAGAGATGAAAAGAGAAGAAAGATACAGATAATTCATAAGGAAAACTGATGTTTATGGTTATTTTTGGGAACAAAAATGTTGAAGGAATTCACGATTCTGGAATTGGAGGCATGAATCCCTCTTTTGATAGCAGTAATACAATATATGCTATTATTGCATTGCTGTATCTTTTCTTGGTGCTTAAGTGCACAATCCAAGGACATTAGTCCCTCCTCAAATTAGTGATTGGTGGTCCAGAATAAAAAGGAACATGATACCAGCCTGATACCTTAGTCCACTTCTGAAAATCGGAATATCATCCTTCTTTTCCTTGGACTCAGTGAATTTATACACGTCTCTTGGGTACTCGACACTTTGTCAACTAAGTTGTCTTTTGGCACTTCTACTGTCATATCCTTTTTTGTGTTGTATTTTTTAATTTCTTCCCAGTCCTTGCTTTATTTTTGGGTATATGTGTCCTTTCTTGATGATTTTAAGGGTTTTGAGTATATTGCTAGTGAAGTGGTGCTTTCTTGTGTTTCATCCCTCTAATAGTAACCGGTATCAGGGTAAATAATTCCTACCCATTTGTTGTTCTGGTTAATTGTTGTATTTTTTGTATTCCTTTCATTTTCCAATACATTTAATAATACAATATATCAATGTTTTCTTATCTGTTAAAACTTTTTATACATCAGAATGTTTTTATATTAAATTTCACAGATATCTGGCCACCTCAATTTTTTTCTGGAAAACATGTCTGGCAAGACCCATTAGAATTTTGGAATTGCTGATATATATCCTTAAATACCTGTTTTAATATCAGTAATATCATACCTGTTGCTATTGCATAGCTGGTACTTTTCTGGGTGGAAAATATCCTGACTGTATGACAAGAATATTTCCTCCCATTAGGGTGAACCAGAACATTCCAGAACACTGGGAAGAGGTTCACTCTCATCTTCGGAAGGGTGCAGTAGAGAGGGTGTTAAATGACCAATCTCCGATCTTCTACTCCTGGATTTTCCTGGTTCTCAAGAAAGGGGGGCACTTCCATCTAATTATCAACCTTTCCTCCCTGAACAAATTTCTTGTGGAGGAAATATTCAAGATGGAGACAACAGCCTCAGTCAGGAATGCCATAAGACCTGGCGATTGGGTGGATTCCATTGATCTTTAGGATGGATACCTTTACATCCCTATCTTTCATCCAAACAGGAAGTACCTCCAGTTTTGCTTGGATAGGGAGGTCTTCCAATTTCGAGCTCTGCCGTTCAAACCCAGAGCTTTTACCATGATCATGGGAGTAGTTAGAGTCCATTTAAGGTCACTAGGTATCCCATTCCTCCAATATTTTGACGATTAGTTGATCCACAATGGCTGGCTAGAGTCCCTCAGACTAGATCTGTCTCACTGTTGGTCCATAGTGACCAGACTGGGTCTTCTGTCAAACTTAGAGAAATCAGAGCTCACTTCATCTCAAAATTTTGTCTACGTGGGGATGAATTTCCAGACAAGCAGAGGATTAGTCCGTATCCCTCGGGACAGATTAGACAAGATCCTGACCCTGTTGGAGATGCTGAGAGTAAAGACCATGTTGTCAGCTTATCTTTTTCTCTCTCTGCTGGGGACCTTGAACTCTGCAGTGGACCTAGTTTCCCTAGGCAGACTGTACTTGCGTCTTCTCCAGTTTCTATAGAAACTGCACAGGGACCCTCGGAATGTTCTAATTTCTCTTACTAGAGGAGGACAAATTGGGACCAGTTTCTGTCTGGAGTCCCCAGGGTTCATGGTCCTGGGAAGAATCCACCCTCCACATCAACAATTTGGAAATGAGGACAGTGTTCTTAGCCCTTGAGGGGTGCATCCACCAAATAAGAGGTTGCTGCATGATAGTCTCCTCTGACAACACGTATGTGGTGGAGTACCTCAGGAGACAAGGAGGCACACATATTCCTTCTCTCTGCGTGGAGGTTTGGAACCTCCTTCACTGAGCAATTTCAGAAGGAATTACCCCCCGAGCTCACCACATTCCTGGCAAAAAAAATATTTTGGAGGACAGTCTGTCAAGGAAAGCGAAGATAGTCCTCATGGAATGGTCACTCCACCAATCCATAGCCAACTCCCTTAGGTAGACTTGTTTACCTCCAAGCTAAACAACAAGCACCCTTTTATGTTTCCCCATCCATGATCAGAGGGCCATGGCAGTGGACGCTTTCAGCTTGAAGTGAGATCGTCTGTTCACTTACGCCTTGCCACCTTTCAGGATGATCCCACAGGTCCTACACAAAGTCAGGCACTCCACTGCTCATCATTTTGATCACCCCTCTGTGGCCCCAGTGATCATGGTTCAACAATCTTCTCAATCTGCTGGTGGACCATCCCAGGTCCTAACCTCAGAGGAGAGACTTCCTGTCACAGCACAGGGGCTCTCTCCTACAAACAGCCCACATATTCTCCACCTTCATGCTTGGCTCATCTCAAACAATCTCTCCACAAAGAAAAGTTTTAAATAGGAGTTGCAAAGTGCATCATTCAGTCCAGGAGAAAATTGATGTCTACAGTGTATGATGTCAAATGGAGAATCTTTTGGTGTGTGGTAGAAAATGTGTCAATCCTAGCTGTCCCTCTATGGGCACAGTGGCTGATTTTCTTCTCTTCCTGAGCAGCCCTTTCCAGTACTCTCAAATGTTTTAAAGGTCAAGCCATCGGGACATATATTAAGGGCTATTGAGCAGCCCTTTCCAGTACTCTCAAATGTTTTAAAGGCCCGGCCATCGGGACAGATTCTCACTTAGCCGACGTGATCAGGTATTTTGAGCTGCCTTGCTCTCTGATGCCTCAATGGAATCTTTCTTGTATCTTGTGGTCTCTTAATACCCCCACCCCCCGAACCTTTGGGGGAAGATTCCTTTGAGAACCTTACCCTCAAGGTGGTTTTCTTTCTCTCCTTAGCATCTGCGAGATGAAGGAGAGAGCTTCATGTCCTATTCATAGAGCAGGGCTGTATCAGGTTCAGAGGAAATTATGAGTAAGTTTCTCTCCTTTGCCAACCAGGTTTATAAGCAAAAAATCCCAGCTTTCATCATTTGCTCCACTCCCGATTGAGATCCCCAGTCTCAGCCGTATCTGTGTTGGGATGATCAAGATAGACTTTTATGTCCAGTTAGGGCTTTATGTTTTTATTTGGCAGCCTCTAGAGGGAGAAGAAAGGGTAGGAAGCATCGTTTCCTCCACATTAAAGGTTCAACTGATATTTCAGCTTCCACCATTTCTAGGTGGATTGCATTAGCTATCAAGAGAGTACCAGTCTCTTACCAATAGGGACCTATCATTCATGAAAATTAAAGCCCATGAGGTTTGCAGCATTGCTGCCTCATAAGCCTATGTAACTCATTTGTCTTTGCAGAATGTGATGAAAGCCACATTTTAGCACTTTTACACAACTTTCTCCTCCTTTTACCTTCTCTTGTAAGCTCACTGAAGCAAAAATATTTTCTCCTTGGGCCCGATCATCATCGCTCAGAATGTGGCCCATGTCGATTCCACCCACACTAATCTCCTGCTCTTCAATGAGGTTGAGTTTTCCTTATGTTTGTCTTTATTTGCCAGTTGTGGGATCATCAGTCTCCCACCGTACTGAAAAATTCAGCTATGCAATAGCTACAGATATGGTTTTACTGTTATTAAAATGTTTTTTTGTTTTTTTTGGGGGGGAGGGGGTAAAACTAATTTTAATGATGTAATACTTACCTGTTGCTATTACCAGGTTCTCTCCTCCCACCCTGCACTGATGTCCCAGTAAGTTAGGCTGCATCCTAGAAAAAGAATGATGGGCAGTGCACATGGGCAACACATCTATGGGGTGTCCCAAGGGGCAATCCAATGTTCTGGAATCTCCTGGTTCACTCTAACGGGAGGATGAATTCTTGTCATACAGTCGGGGAATTTTCCACCCCAAATAAGTACTAACTATGCAATAGCAACAGGTAAGTATTACATCATTTAAATTAGTTTTACCGCCCAAAAAACTACATATTTGCCATTGTTCAAAGGTTTTGACAGGCACATCCTTTGAGCAACCAGACATTCATCATAGGATATCCCATATATCATTATATAAAATTTTCAATGATTTGTTTATGTATAGTTTAGAGATTGTTTTTTGTCGGACAATCAATAATGATGTTGCAGGCTTAACTTAATTCAGAGGTAACCAGGTCTAGTTTACACACTGTTTCTTTGTTGGGGAATCAGTAGAGGTGTTAATTGCCTGAATGCTTTACTGCTCATGGTTAAATGCGGGGTAGAGAAGGGCAACTTAATCAGTAAATTTCAAAGATTGGCTTCTCAGTACAGATGTTTGTTTGTAATTCTGAATTTTTTTAAAAATTGGTAGGCTTATATATGTCTAGATGAGACAATTATAATTATCAGTCCTAGTTTTACTGCTTGAGAGAACACAACTCACCATGTCAAAGCTTAAGCATAAAAATTATGAAAATTTGTAACCATTAGCTGGTGTTTGTAGACAAAAGATTTGCCATACATTTCCATGAAGCAATATGTTGATGGATTTTTTACATTACTGGAAGCTGTGTACCTTGGAGAAACACCCCATTTTGGGCTTCTCTGCAATGAGTTTCCTACAGCCACATGCAAAGTGGTCACTTCAAAGGGATAAAACTGGAGAGTTCATCACGTGACAATGACTTTCCAGCCAAAGCAGGACAGTGTATATGGATCATTCATGCAAACTGTACATAATAGATTCCTCGACCATGCAAATTTTAATGCATTCATTGTGTTTGAGCCTAACACTTTTTCTGCAAATGTTAGTGACATGCCACTGTTTCATAATGATCACATGGACACTGATCACTCATTACGGTCAATGAAGAGAGCACAGTACTGCAGTCATCAGTACTGATGAAGTAATGAGTGGGGATTCTGAATTAAATTGTGTACAACAATTAATAGAGGACTGTCAGGAGCTGAATTACTGACAAAATTAGTTTCACTGAATGGATAATACCAGAATGTAATTCTTCTGATAGAAATTTCACATGTACTTCCACTGTGTCAATCTTGGAGTGAGAGCGCACCAAAATTTATCAAAACAAAGCTGCCGTGTAGGCTGAATGTGGACACTCTTGATGAACTTATGAAAATAAATCTTGTCGGTGTTGATATACAAGATTTTGATCCGATGCCAGAAGTCAGGAATTGGAAGGGAAATCAAACCAGACATCTGTATCAACAATATAAAGAGAATGTTTTTGCCAAACTGATGAACTTTAAGTGAGTGGATTTACCGTAGTGCAAATGTGGCGATGTTATGATTGGTGACAGGAATACTGTGTAAATATGTTTTGTTTCAACAACAGAAATCTATAGCAAATCATAGGGATAAACTTATGGTTTGCTGCTGCCACCTAACGAGATAATGAATATATATTACAACAGCAGATTCATGTGTGTCTCTGAAGTCAATCAAAAGGTCCAGTTAAACTCAGACAAATTAAAGGATCACTGTGATATATATATATATATATATATATATATATATATATATATATATATATATATATATATATATATATATGTGTGTGTGTGTGTTTGCATGTGTCTATTTATGTTTATAAATATAAAACTATGGTTTATAGTCATAAAATGGTAACATTAAAGTCATAAAATGGTAACATTAAAGATGAAGGGGACAGTGGGCCTCTTAAAAAGTCCAGACAAATGTCACATAGTTATAAAAAAACAATACTCATATACATGTACTTGGCTATGATTGGGAACAATGCAGGAAAGATGACAATTACATTTATTGGACATAATGTCGTGTTGATTTAAGTATTCCTCACAGTAGGAGAGATGATTTCCACCATCATGTGAATTAAAATAATGTAAAGATTACATTGAAGTGAGAAATCTAGCAAGTAACATTGATCTCCATGAGGTTTCAAACTGAAACTGAGCTTAAGATCATAAAGGCCAAAGTGTGCTTTGTGAACTTTTTAGAAGTTCCCTTCATCAGACCACAGGGCCCTGGGTGGCCGAGTGGTCTAAAGCACTCACTTTCACAGATCACTCATACATCTCACCCCTGTTCAAGTCTCGGCTCAACCAACATTGGTATGTAAGAAAGCTTGCCAGCAGTTTCCCATGGGTCGGTGGTTCTTCCTTAGGTCTTCCTGGGTTCTTCCTCCACCAAATGTACTGGCTGCCATGTATAGCCTATCATGTGCTGAAAAATGGCAATTTAAATCCTACAAAACCAAACCAATCATCGGACCACACTTCTGAACTTTTCAAATGCAAGTCAACAATAGCAGTACATGTTTTGTACACCTTACTGAAAATTGGTCCAACTTGCAGAAAAATATTGAACGCCTTGTGAAGAAGGTCTTTTTAGGGTTGGTAGATCTGCTTATGGTGTATACAAAATTGTTCGGAGAAAATAATTAGTGTGTCCAAAGACTTAAAGTAAAATTACATGCATTTTGATTTGTGGGCTTTTTGCTATCAGTTAGTGTATTTTGTTGCACCTCTTGTCTCATTCTCTTCTCCTTTCCACTGTGGACATTTCATTGCTATCACCCGCATAAAACAGAACTACAAATCTCTTGGGTTGTCTGTGTTACTAGATTATTGCCATTAAAATTTACCGTATATACTCGCGTATAAGCCGATACCAACTGCTAACTCCATAGACCCAGATCTGCAGTTGGATAATGCACCGGCAGATCTGGGTCTATGCAGTTTGTAAGGACTACTCAATAGAACAAACAACATAGACCCTGATCTGCCGTCGCATTATGCGATGGCAGATCAGGGTCTATGTTGTTTGCATTTGGACTCGTATTATACACGAGTATAGACGGTAATAAGATTTTTAGATTTTCTTCACTGCTATAGGAACAAAGGACAAAGCATACCAAGGAAATTCTTACTTTCTCCTTTGACAATAGATAGATTTTGCAGAAATGAAAGTTCATATACTTGCTGCAGAATCTGCATTATGCCGTGTTATTTTAGTGCAACTTTGTGTCATTGTGGATGCACACATTGCATACAAACTTCCTTATGGTATTAGGACATATCATGCAAATTAGAACACAAGTACTGTATATTAGAACACAGGTACTGTATATTAGAACACAAGTACTGTATATTAGAACACAAGTACTGTATATTAGAACACAAGTACTGTATATTCTGATGGAAGGAAAAGCAGAAAATCTTGTCAAATTTAAGGGGTCTCCAAATTAAATGGACGGACCTGTAGTTAGAAGAAATAGCTAATAGGTAGGGCAAAATTAACTGATATGCATAATCAGTGGAAAATATAGCTTTCAGTTGGTGAAAATAGCTTATAGTTGTTCGAAATAGCTTATGGTCAGTGGAAATAGTTGTTAAAAGTTAGTGTTTCCTATATATTTGTGCAGGTGAAAATAGCTTGTAGTTGTTAAAAGTTAGTGTTTCCTATATATTTGTGCAAGTGAAAATAGCTTATAGTTGTTAAAAGTTAGTGTTTCCTATATATTTGTGCAGGTGAAAATAGCTTATAGTTGTTAAAAGTTAGTGTTTCCTATATATTTGTGCAGGTGAAAATAGCCTATAGTTGTTAAAAGTTAGTGTTTTCTATATATTTGTGCAGGTGAAAATAGCTTATAGTTGTTAAAAGTTAGTGTTTCCTATATATTTGTGCAGGTCAAAATAGCTTATAGTTGTTATAAGTTAGTGTTTCCTATATATTTGTGCAGGTGGAAATAGCTTACAGTTGTTAAAAGTTAGTGTTTCCTATATATTTGTGCAGGTGGAAATAGCTTATAGTTGTTAAAAGTTAGTGTTTCCTATATATTTGTGCAGGTGAAAATAGCTTATAGTTGTTAAAAGTTAGTGTTTCCTATATACATGTATTTGTGCAGGTGGAAATAGCTTATAGTTGTTAAAAGTTAGTGTTTCCTATATATTTGTGCAGGTGAAAATAGCTTATAGTTGTTAAAAGTTAGTGTTTCCTATATATTTGTGCAGGTGAAAATAGCTTATAGTTGTTAAAAGTTAGTGTTTTCTATATATTTGTGCAGGTGAAAATAGCTTATATTCAGTAGAAATATAGTACTCGAGATATGGATAAAATTTGTCACTTTTGAGTTCTGTTCAGCAAAAATTTGGGACAGCTGTCATGTTATATATGAAGCTGAAATACAGAAAGAAGATGGATATAGCAATGTATCTTAAGTGGAGTTATTTAGGACCATAATTGATAAATTATAGTAACCAGTACATAGGGCCTGGCCTTTGTGATGTGGCTTGCTGGTAACTCTGTTAATTACAAATGGACTAAAACAAAGTGGCTAAATTGGCACTAATAATTCTCTTTTCTGGGGCAACAATCTGATAACATCACATACAGCAATTGACAGAGAGAAACAGCAAGACAGTTTATATGTAATCAGTATTTTGCAAATAAGAAGTTCCTTTGTGATTTGATCTCATGAACAGAGTAATTGACTAGAAATTGACGGAGACCTGGGCAAAATATTCAGAAATAGAGCACGATATTTTGCAAATAAATTGGAATCCTTTTTATCCCCAAGAAGCCCATAATCTGTAATCATTATCTTAGTCATGCAGATGAAAATATTTATACCTACAATATTAGTGTGTATTGCGTGTAACTGAACATTAACTGTATTTTTAACTTCAGAAATAAAGTTCTTGGTTTACAGTTAGCCTTTTGTCTCAGCCTCTTCTTTGTATTTGGCTTAGTTGATGGTTCATTTGTTAAAGGAATTAATTATACTAAACTTTAAAGTTAGTCAGGACCAAAAAAGTGCTGTGCAAATACATTCACCAAAAAGAACAGGTAGTAAAGTGATTATGCAAATAACCAAAATTGATGCCAGAGAACATAGGTGCTGCTCAGGTCGAAGGTTTTTCACTTGTGCAGATGGGTCATTCATGATGTTTAAACAAATTGCTTGTCATTCAGTGGAAGATGAATTTGACTTTGGTTCGAAAAACATTTAAGTATGTACAGATTACATATAAGCCATTCTGTAATACAGTCAGGTCCTGCACTATAAAGCCCCTCAGTATACTGCTTCCCTTCTTATAAAGCAGGTATGGCCATGGATTCCATTAAATTGGTCACATTTTGTTTTGTCATTACTACTTAATTTATTTCACTTTATTTTAGTTTTTGGCACATGAGAACCAGTTGAAAAATTGTTTTATCATGACTCCTTGTGAATGGAAAGTTATTGACATGGTGTTTTCAACAAAAAACTTGTTATGATGTCTCATTGGTCCTAAATGAAAATAGTGCCACTCTGACATCCAATATGGCTACCATGGCAGCCATCTTGAAAATCTTGTTATAGCTAATCCTAAATGGAAAGTTATTTTGACATGGGGTTTTCTTTCACCAGAAGACTAATTATGCTATCTAGTTGGTCCTAAAGGAAAATGGTGCCAATCTGACATCAAATATGGCAGCCATCTTGAAAATCTTGTTATTGCTACTCCTCCTAAATAGAACATCATATCAACATGAGATTTTCACCAGAAGATTTCTTATAGTCTCTAGATGGTCCTGAATGAAAATGATGCCAATCTGACATCCAGTATGGCCACCATGGTGGCCATCTTGAAAATCTTGTTATTTGCTACTCCTCCAGAATCGATGGTCATAGCGACATAGGGTTTGGACCAAAATACTTCCTATGGTATCTAGTTGGTCCCAAATGCAAATGGTGCCAATCTTATATCAAATATGGCTGCCATGATGACCATTTTGAAAATCTTGTTACCACTACTCCACCTGAATGGATGGTCATATTGGCATGGAGTTTTCACCTCAAATCTTCTAATGATGTCTAGTTTGGCCTAAATGAAAATGGTGCCGATCTTACATCCAATATGGTCACCACACCAGCTAATTTGAAAATCTTATCACTCAAAATTATCAGAGATGGTTTCAACACTCAGCAGTTAAAAAGAAGAAATGGTCTTATCTTGAATTCCTTGAAATTCTTTTAGGACAGTAGAGCATCATCCTTCGAGGGATTCTTGTTTTAAATTTAATACAGCACTCCCTCACTATAACACTGTTCATGGGAGCCATAGTCACATGACCTTATAATGAAGTACATGATACATATAATTTTACTACTGCATAATAAAATGGGATCCATGACCATACACACCTTATAAAGTGTGTTATAATAAAGAGCCCTAAAGTGAGCGTGTGCTGTATTTATGCTTGGGCAAGAAGTCTAGATTATTTTCACTGTGAGATTTAGGGAATGAAATTTCAGGAAGTGCAGCAATCATTACAATATATTCTTAAAATTGTATTGAGTGATAATAAAACTTTCCATTAAATTTTCCATTTAATATTCTTGTAAACTGTCATTACCTATGTCAAAAATGAGTTACTGTAAATTCATCATTTTCTTTTAAAATTACTGTATATACTCATGTATAATCCAGGTCCAAATGCAAACAACATAGACCCTGATCTACCATTGCATAATGCACTGGCAGATCAGGGTCTATGTTGTTTGTTCTACTGATTAGTCCTTACAAACTGCATAGACCCAGATCTGCCGGCGCATTATGCAACGGCAGATCTGGGTCTATGCGGTTTGCAGCTGGTATCGGATTATACACAATTATATATGATATGTTTGGTTTTTTACGTAGACACTAGGGCTGGCTGAACAGATCTAGAATAGCAATTGAGTTTATTGGTCTAGTTCTATTGATAATTAATTTATTTGTTATCATTTTATTCAAGTACAAAAAGGGCACGTATGGAGTAGATGGGCCCACAAATTGCACCTAACCATCCTACATTTTACAGCAATATCTTTTTCAATGACTGTTCAAGAGCTTGGCTTCAGATAGTCATAAAAACATTTTTCCATAACAATTTCAGATGATTTGTTATTCAAAGGTCATATAAGAATCAAACAGAAAATTTTACACTTCCCAAAAGTTTCACTTACTTTTTAAAAAAATGGATCCAACTAGTGCGCTACACTTTATATTAGTGATATGCTTACATACCAGGGAAGTTTCCTTGAATTGAAAGCTTTAAAGCAAAGTATGGCATCAATGCAAATTTTCTTGCCTTTCAAGGTGTCATTCAGTCTATGAAGTTATTTTGTTGAAAATTCAACCTAAAATTTAATACATGCATGAATGCCAGACCTTTTAGCCCTTACCAAATATTCATAATGATAACAGTTTGTAAAGATTTTTACAAATTACTTTTATCTCAAATGTTTCACCAAGATGGCTAAAAAATTTCAACTATACTAGTGACTATTGGCCAAATATATATATACTAAAGTGTTTAAAGTAACAAAAAACTCAAAATTACAATGGTTTTAATATCGTGTTATGCATAGAATTCTATGGATGAATACTCTATTGCATACAATACATGCTTATGATACTGATAAATGTATTGTTTGGTGATGTTTCACCTGAAACAATACTGCATTTGTTTTTGGAATGTAATATGGTTAATAGGTTATGGAATGATGTTTCCCAATGGATTCAAGATGTACTGAGAATAGCAATTATTCCCATGCTAATATTGTTTAATTTGGAAATACAGATGTAGAGCAATTGTACGAAAAACTTTTCTATTTTATTCTTCTTCTTACCAAGTATTACATATACACACATAAGATGAAAAGAGACATACCCTACATTAAATGGTCTTTAAAGTTTATTTAAAGAATATTACATATTATAAAAATATATTGCAGTCAAATCAGACAAAAAAGAATGTTTAATGATAATTTGGGAACAGTGGGAACCATTACTGCTTTCCAGATATAGCTGACTTTTGTATTATATTCTATATGTGCAAATTTTCAGATGTGATATAAATTGTAACATAAATTTCTCTCTCTCTCTCTCTCGTCCATCTTTTGTGTTTCTTTTCTTTGACATCACTGAACTAGATATAATAACTAGAATTATGTTGATGATTTGTATGCGTAATAATTGTAAGGGAGTCTAAGGAGCCTAATGTTGTGATAATATATGGTCCGATCCCATTGCCAGTTTGTACTGGAACCAATAAAATGTTCTGAACAAATTATATATATGTATATATGGTTTCATGGAGATATTGAATGATGTAGTAATGCAAATGAGGTTTTTCTGATAACCCTGTTGTTGTTGGTTAGGAAAACATGCATTCAGCATCAGTCCACTGGTGAAAAAAATCTTGTAAAAATAGGACATGTAGGAAGCAATGTTACAGCTGTACAGCTATTGGGACCATTTCTGTTATTGCGCTAAATTTGCTGCTACGAAACACGGCATTGAAAAGTGCTGTAGCTTAAAGCTTGTTCTATACATTTTTCTCTTTTATTCTTTGTTTATATGCTACAGAATTTTGGGGTTTTTTTTATAAGGGAAGGATTGTATAAAGAATATATTTAAAAACGTTTTAAATAACTATTGCATGTGAAACAAAGTACTTCTAATATGGCAATCTATAGAGAACGAGGTTTAGTGCTGTTTCACCTAGGTAGATAAAGATAAATATAAGGTATTCTAAGAATATTTTACTAAAAAACATGATATTCAGTGGTTATTCAGTGATGGTGCAACAATGAAATGAACACAATTGTACAAATTGGGTTTCATTATGAA
The DNA here is from genome assembly GCA_029931535.1 of Margaritifera margaritifera. Lineage (NCBI taxonomy): Eukaryota > Metazoa > Mollusca > Bivalvia > Unionida > Margaritiferidae > Margaritifera > Margaritifera margaritifera. The sequence goes on along the minus strand of JAQPZY010001649.1, from coordinate 1,373,436 downwards.
GAAATATGCAACAAACTTATTGTTTTGCAGAGATGTGGGAATATCCTAATTCTGTTAATTTTTCAAACTTTATTCCAATATTTAAACAAATAATAAAGTCTTCTTAATAAATTATTGGCATGATCTCAAAAACTTGTCAAAATTATTTTATCGTTAGGATTCAATTAATACGATTTTTTGGCCATGACTTAAAGAATAGCATTATGAGCCTTAAGATTATGATTTCATACATTCAGAATTGAGATTGGCAAAAAATGGAAGATAAAAAGAAGATATCCATGAGATTTTGTGTTTGTACTGTAATATTAGTGAAATTGATGGTGAGTTTCATTTTGGAATGTCCCCTTAATCCAAATCTTCCAATCGAATTAATTAATATTTGTTCTGGAATCATCCTAATATGTTTAAATGTGTTTAACTATTTAAGTCTCGAAATAAGAAAACAGTTTGTAATTTGGCTAAGTATAGTTATGAAGCAGATATGATAGGAAGTTCTGAAAGTGTGTAATTTGTTTTATGTATTATTCATTTCATATCTTGAAATATAAATCCATTCTTTATTATCTAGATATGTTAATTTGTGATTGTAATTAATATATATCTATGTGTTATCTCATCTGAAGTATTAATTTGTAATTTTTTCTTTTACTAGTACCATGATCACAAATTATAAATTTGTAAAACACCATAAGCATAATATGCTCACAGGAATAAACTGTTCCGATTCTTAAAAAAAAAAAGTATATGTGTTAGACCAATAGTCAGATTTTACTGCAAGATGACACTGTCAATATGACATGGGTTCTATAAACAAGACAGTGGAATGGAAGTTTTCAGGTAAGCACTAGGTCAGACCCTGTATTCTCAAACTTCTTTTAGCATGACACCCAAGCTCAAGCCTAAAGTCAGAAATGTTTTGACTTTAACTACTGTCAGAATAAAGTTAGAATCATAGAACTTTGAGGATTTTCTTTACTTGGGTTGATCCCTTTCCTTGACTGCTTAATTTCACTGATGTAGATTTATTTCAGGTTCCATATCTTTAGTTTGAAATTTAGTTTCTTGCTGAGACAGTTTTAATAATACCAGGCTAAAGCTGATAATTGGAATCCACTGCTTTTATTGATTGGGAACATACACAATTAGCAGTTAATGTTTTTATGTAATAATAGTACATCCTAACCCTTTAAGTCATTATCATTTGTAATGTAATCGAGCTATCACCCTTTGAGACTGAATGGGGTTTAAGAAATAAGAAACACATATGTGAGTGATAATGAAAAAAATGTATTATCCTCTCGTACCAGTGATTGTAAAATAAAGAAATAGGACACTGAAATAACTACAAGAGAACATAATATGAACCCAATGGCTAAAAAATGAAGAACCAATACATAATTATTTGGAATAGTCAATACCACTGTGATATTGTCTTAGACAGTCAAACACTATCGTGACTCTCATCTGTATAGTCAACCACTATACTGACATTTCTCTTTATAGTCAAACAATATACTGACATTTCTCTTTATAATCAAACACTATAATGACATTTCTCTTATAGTCAAACACTATACTGATATTTCTCTTTATAGTCAAATACTAATGACATTTCTCATACATATGACCAATGTTTACTTGACACTTCATATGATGCTCTTGACCCACTTTCCCGGCTTGGTCACTTTAACCACTCAGGCCTTCCATGCACACACACATTGGCACTTCTCCTGGCAGTCTTTCATCTCTCCTTACTACAACGGCCTCTAGCTACATCTAGTTAGCCCACACCTAGTTAGCTGAATACAAGAAAACAACTTTCCAAATAATCTGCTTTCTGACTATCACCCAGATTAATAACATCTGAGCGTTTCAATCGAACCACTATCAACATAATTGAAATATTTCCTTACGTACGACTTTCTGTAATATACGAATGATGTACCATTGATTGGCTAAAACTTTGATATGCCAAAATTCTAATATACATATATATATGCACAAACATCTTCAATATTAGTATTAATAACAACAAAAATAAACTACAAACAGGCGTACTGCATATATGCCAATATCCCTGTTAATAATCTGAACCGCAACATCTCTCGCAACCAAATTACATTTGCCATACACTCTTGGTGAATTAAACTAAAAGTATAATAAAAACAATGCTCGCAAAGAAAAGAGTACACTTACAAAAATACTATGGTGCGCCAAACACGTCACCTTAATAATACTGGAATCTATGGTGGTTTAGCTAAGCCATATCAGGTATTTTGTAACATCATTAAAATCTCTTCCTAAGACACTGATTACCTAACTTTTGAATCAATAATCAATTTTAGCTAATACATTGATCAATTAACTGATTATTCAGTTTATTGCACCAGGCCTAATAAATATTAAAAAAGTAAAGTGATGTCAAGATTGTGGTTTTGTATGACAACCATATAGCCAAAAACACTACATTACGATCGTAGCAGTGTAGTTCTGCTAATCTTTAGTTTCTAACTAAAAATCAGTATTACCCAAAAAATAATGTTAGAGAAGGAAACAATTGTTTCATGAGGGCACAGAGTTTGCCACAAATCAAACTTGGACATAGATGGGATTGCACATTTTGTACATTTAAAAAGATGAGCACACAAGAACTACATGTGCGAGAGGTACATGTAGGTCTACAGGTCTTACTTGTTTTGAATAGATATAAAATTTGAATGCTTATATCAGTAAAAAAATTATGTAAAAGATTTAAATGATTAAAAAATAATTAAAATTTAGCTTATTCATTTATTGTTATTATTGATTTCATATAGAGTGACTTAACTATTTTTCATGGGTTACCAATTTTGTGGATTTTGTGGTTGCTAAAAACAACAAATTTAAAGACTCAGCAAACAATGATCCTTATGTAAAAACAAGAGGAATCCCATATCAATCCACCAATGTATGTACCGATGAAAATGTGATTTTTTGCAAAACCATGAACTACAATATACTTGAAAATAAATGAATTCGCAGTAGCTGAAAATTAAGAACAAAAGACGGCAAAAAATATTTTAATAGAAGCAATATCTTACACATCGCTATTGCTTTTACTTTTTCGTGTTGAAAAATCTTGTCTGTTCAATGTGAATACATCCTCCCACAGAATGGAGAATTGTCCATAAAACACGGTGCAGTCATGCACCTCACTGCCCCTGTGCAAAACAGTCATCTTTTTCAAGGACGCCATGTTAATGGTTGTGTCGTTCATAATGTGACCAGATAAAAATTGCTTATTGCAAGTTTAAACCACATTCGTTTCTCCCTTCAGTGATATTTCATCTAGTGTTACATTCATCTGTCTCATCTTCTGTTTTTATGCCGGTAACCCATGCCCTTATTCAGTAATTAGTTCTGGAAAGGTCTTCTTGGGTTACCACATTGTATCCCACCCTTTAGGAGTTAGGGTACACCCCTCTTCTCAAAATACAATTGGTTCAAGGGTAAGTCTTGTGTGTTAAGTTATAACGCAACATAGTTCCTACCTCAATTAATAAAAATTTGTATTTCCCTTAATTAAATAATTGATCAAACATCAATTTGGTGTTTTTTCTATTTCACCACTGTATTTTAATACCACATGTATTGGGACAGTATGTGGGACAGTGTGGCCACAAGAAGGGCTCTTGGGACACTCACACAGAGTGCCTCACATGTTCAAAGTGTACACATAAGAATCGTTGTACCTTTTGCACCAAATAGACCAATAAAGTCTGGAATCTAGCTGATTCCAGACATATGTAGAGAGGGTTTAGGAAACTTCAATCCCCCTCATCATCTGAATTTTCAGGTTTTTCTCTTACAGAGCCTAAGGAAGGAACACACTGTAAGAAGACTAGTTCTTCAGCTTGGAAGAACACTCCGGGGTCCCAGGAGCCTATTGGACCAGTCTCTTCAGAGATAGGTAAGGCCCCTCCTGTTGGAGGAAGTGGACGTTCGAGGAGTAGATCACCTTCCCTTAAAGGGGAGGAGTAGTCAAACACCCTCACATTCATGGTATCGTGATGCTGCCTTCCACAAGGAAGGAAGTGCACCGCTCGTCTCAGGGTAGCATGTTGCTGCCTTCTGTGAGGAAGGATGTGCACACCCATCAGCTCTGATTACTCTAGGGCCAGACTTTCATCACCATTTGCACGGGTGGATGAATCGGGACAGATTCCTGACTGGGGTCCCCATGCATGCACCCAACCCTCATTCCTATCTGTTCGCTGACACGTCAGATTCTGGTTGGAGGGCTCATCTAGAACTGGAGCAGATAATTCTCCAGGTCATTGGACTTGAGACGAATCATCCTTCCACATCAACAACATAGAAATGAAAGCCTTATTTCTAACATTGCTAGAGTGCATCGGCAGAGTAAAGGGTCGATGTGTCATGGTCTCCTCCGACAATAGGTCCGTCGTAGCATATCTCCAGCATCAAGGAGGCAAACATGCCCCTTCTCTTTGTATAGAGGTCTTCTGCTGGGCCAACTCAGAGAACATCACCCTCCAAGTTTGCCACAATTCTGGGAAGAAGAATGTTTTAGTGGACAATCTGTCCAGGTCTGGCAAAACAGTCCTAATGGAATGGACTCTTCACCACTTCATAACAAAGTCCCTTTTCTCACTATGGGGAAAGCCTCTGGTGGACTTGTTTGCAACCAGGCTCAACAACAGACTTGTCTTTTACATCTCTCCAGTCCTGGACCAGAGAGCTTGGGCAATGAACACATTCAGTTTCCAGTGGGATCGTCTGTTTGTGTATGCCATTCCACCATTCTGACTTCTACCTTAAGTTCTGCAAAAAGTCAGAACTTCCACTGCTTGTATCATTCTCATAGTCCCACTGTGGCCCCAACAATTATGGTTCAATGATCTTCTAGACCTGTTGATAGATCAACCAAGGTCTCTACCTCACAGGAGGGATCTTCTGTCACAACACAGGGGCTCCCTCCTACACGACAACCCACACATTCTCCACCTTCACACTTGGTTCATCTCTAGTGATCTATCCGCCAGAACAACTTTTTTGGCCGGGTTGCAAGTTACATCATTCAGGCCAGAAGAGCTTCAACATCAAAGGTCTGTGATTCCAGGTGGAGAATCTTCTGTGACTGATGCAGTAGGAAACATGTTGATCCTAGCTGTCCATCTGTAACTTGAGTAACTTCCATTGATGATTTCCTCTTCTTCCTTTCTTAGAACAAAAGATGTTCATTATCAACTATCAAGGGCTATAGAGCAGTCATTTCCAACACACTTAATATCTCTCAGGGCTCAGCAATTGGTTCAGATTTGCACCTTGCTGATCCCATTTAGTATTTTGAGCTGCAGAGACCTGTCTCCTGCTCTCTTATGCCCAGATAGAATCTATCTTGTGTTTTATGGTCCTTAACCAAAACCCCCTATGAACCACTGAGTGAGGTTTCCTTTCAGAACTTCACTGTGCTTTTACTCATTTTGGCATCTGTGAGAAGATGTGGCGCGATTCATGCATTATTTGTTGACACTGGCTGTCTCCAGTTTAATGGCAATTACGATCCTGTTTATCTCTTTTGTCAACTGGGATTTTAGCCAAAAATCAGTTACCTTCGGTAGCTTCATCACCTATAGAGATTCCCAGTCTCAGTTGAATCTGTGCTGGAGATGATCAAGATGGGCTTTTATGCCCAGTTAGGGCACTGCATTTCTATCTAAATGCCTCGAAAGGGAAAAGAAAGAGTAGGAAACATCTTTTCATTCCTCTTAATGACTCCATTGATATTTCAGCCTCCATTGTCTCGCAGTGGATTGTCACCACAATCATAAGATCTTATCAGTCCCTTACCGATAGAGACCTCTCTTTTATGAAACTAAAAGCCAATGAGGTTTGAGCCGTTGAGCTGTTGCTGCCTCATGGGCCTATCTAAATCACTCTTCCTTGAAGGATATCATGAAGGCAGCATTTTTGTGATCCCATACTACCTTCTCCTCCTTCTACCTCCACCTGTTAGAGAAACAATTAAAGCACAGGAATTTTTTCTTTGGGACCCATAGTTGCGGCATGTGGCCCAGAGGGACACCAACAATTTGTACAGTTGATCCCTCCCTCAAATGGTGAGTACTTTCCATTTTTCTCTATTTTTGATCAGTTTAATACATCAGACTACCCACCTAAGTGACAAATTCAGCTGTGCATTAGCGATCCTATTAAACTGTCGAGTTTTCTTTTTTTGGGGGGGGAACTAATTTAATTATGCAATACTTACCTGTTGCTATTGCCGAATGCCCTCCTCCCACCCCACTCTGATGTCCTGGCATAATGTCATCTATGAAAAAGATGACTGTTCTGCACAGGCGCAGTGAGGTGCATGAGTGCACTGGGTCTTTTTGACAATTCTCCACTCTATGGGGTGATGTATTCACATCAAACAGTCGAGATGTTTTGACACAAAAAAGTAAAAGCTATACAATAGCAATGGATAAGTATTGCATAATTAAAATTAGTTTTACCCCCCCCCCCTCAAAAAAAAACTACACATCAAGAAATATGTAAACATAATGAATTACAATCTCAATTTGAGACCACCCCTTCTACCAGCAAAAAGTCGTCACTCAAGACAGGTGGTCTCTCATAACAGGTTCGTGCAGTTTTCAAGGTTGAAATTCAACAAGGTTTAAGAAGGAAAAATACCCATAATTACTGTGCTATATTTTTGTTCTTTATTGATAGTTCTTGTTAAAATATTATATATAGAAAAAGAAGTTCTATAGCACTAAAATTACATCGATCATAAAAATTTTAATTTTTATTTCAAGTTCACATATAGTCTATTGGCATTATGGCATATGAATTGCAAAGTTATCTACAAGGAAACACTTACTTCCATAAATTATAAAGTAAGCTATGATAACACTTACTAATTAAATTTATATTAGAATTGAAACCCAAGTCACACATGACATAAATAATAAATGGATGGATTCAATAAAAAAAAGGATGTAAGAGATGAGCTAAGGCAAAATGATGATGAGATTTCTGACCATGGCACATTCAGCCTTGTGTGCAGGTTTAACTAACAGTAACATCAATAAATCAATAAAGCAAAAAATAATGTAGACCTTTACAGTATTTGTAGAATTAACTCATCCAGAAAAGCAGATAACTTATTAAGACAAAAGACATCATTTACTCTGGTCAGTATGTATTGTAACTCCACAGACAAACAATTTAAGGCAGTACCCATCGTGTTTCAGTGAAAGCAAGGCAAGAAGATATCTGATTATGACATTATTGGCATTGTGCAGGTTTTCAAAACAGATAAACACACAATAGGAACCTTTGAACTCTGTTCATCCATGATTGCCAGTCCTTTGATGACATAACAGTTAATCATAATAGGGATTTTTATTAAAATGGAACTACAATGTCAGTTTGTGACATGTACATGAGTCTCGTTTACGATCTGTGGTAAGCAACTTTAAGTTCTAAATCTAATGAAACCAGTAAGCAAATTCAACTTTTTCCATAAACAAATCCTTCATCTCAGTTTGGAACAATCTGCACTTCACCCGCAGATTCTGCTCAACCTTGGTTACAAAGGTCTGTGTATATATCTGGTTTTACAATACAGTCATTAATTCATAGCAGTATTAAAACACAAATTTTGTAAAAATTCATGGTCCCTTGTTGCATTCAGCAGGTTATCGCTCATGACAGTGCATTTATATAGTAAAATTGATCCATGCACAACAATTTTAGTCATAAATGACAGGTGGTTGCTGATAGTAGAGGTCACTCAAATCCGGCTTTGCTGTATATAGCAAAATATTATATATTTTACATCTAAATACCTTTGTAGGACTAGTGGCAGCTTTAAATTGCTATCTAGCTTGCATTTATTATTGCTGGGTTTTTAAAAAAATATTTCTATATGAGTTTGAATCATAATAGTATTACCTTCAGGATTTAAAAGTCATAAAGTACATTTATTATATAATATAATTCCAGTTTTTAATCAAAGTTTGTCAGTCTTTAAGCATCGTATATACTCGTGTATTAGCCGATACCAACTGCAAACTGCATAGACTCAGATCTGCCATCACATAATGCGCTGGCAGATCTGGGTCTATGCAGTTTGTAAGGACTAATCAGTAGAACAAACAACATAGACCTGATCTGCCCATTATGCAACGGCAGATCAGGGTCTATGTTGTTTGCATTTGGATCCAGATTATACGCAAGTATGTGCGATAATTGTTGCTTAATGTAGGATTTTGTTTTGTTTGTTTCATATATCATGGCTCTAAGAAATCAGATTGCATGACCTGCTTCTTGGATAGTTGATAGGATGCCCAACATACTTTGCCTCTAAAAATATCAGGTGTTGGTATATGAAACCTCATAGCTCAAATATAAAATGGTATTAGCCACTGTTATATTACAAATAGAAGTAAACCAAAATTCTTGGACTTTCCTTCACTAATAAGCAATGTAATTATTATGACACTTTTAAATTTCCCATAGTGAGCTGTGATGGTATGGTATTGTATTTGCTCTTGTGAAGATATCTTTGGGGACATCTTTTTTTTTTTTTCATTACTGGTTGTATTACATTTTTGTAAGTGTGCATCACAGCATGTCATATTCTATTACATTTTCAATTACAGAAACAAATTGTAAAAACCCAGCTTAGTTGCTGAAAATATTAGGTGTCACCAAGCTTACTCATGTTTCTGTCTGCATAGCTTTATGTATGATGAGAGAGTGTTTTAGGGTTTTTTTTATCAGTTTTTGGTGTTTTATGGCACAGCAACATTTTGAAGGATGTATCATGCTGAGGCAAGTAGAGTAAAGTACGTTGCCCAAGAACACACCATGATAGCCAATCTGGGCTGAGCCAATGGTGGAAATCGAATCTGCACCCTTTTGCTAACGAGTCCAATGCCTTAACCACTCAGCCACCGCAGCTGCATATGACGAGAGGAACAAATTCTGGCTATATACATTTCTTTATATGATCTTTAATAAAAAGTGACCCATGAGAATTATAGAGTGAATTTCAGATCACTTGTATGGTTCATTTTCTATTATCAATGACTATTCATGTTGTTGAACATAGTGGTTTTTCAGAAAGAGAAGTTTTCGTGAAAAGGTCTGCTTTTTCTCATGAAGAAGCTTTTTTTTTTAACAAAGAGTTTTTAGCTAATACTGTAAAAATCTTCCTGAAAAAGTCTGTACCCTGGCCAAACGTGTCAAAAATTCTTCATTTTGAACTGAACTGGTCATAGATAAGAAGAGCTTATGAGATGGCCCGTTGTCCACTGTCTGTCGTTCATCCATTGTCTATCCGTCCATTAGCAAAAGTTTGTTATTGCTACTCCTCCTAAACTACTTGGAGGATTGCCATGAAACTTTAAAAACACATTCATCCCAAAATCTAGTTGGTCCTAATTGAAAATGGCAACTCTCGGACATCTGGTATAGCTGTCACAGTGGCCATTTTGAAAATCTTGTTATCACTACTCTACCTAATGGATGGTCATATCAGCATGAGATTTTCACTAAAAGACTTCTTATGATGTCTAGTTGGTCTTAAATGAAAATGGTGCCAATCTGATACCAAATATGGCCACCACAACAGACATGTTTAAAATCTTGTTATCACTACTCCTTCTTAACCAAAAGTCATATCAACATGAGGTTTTCACCAGAAGACTTTTTATGATGTCTCGTTGGTTTTAACTGAAGATGGTGCTGCTCTGACCTCCAATATAGCTCATCTTGGAAATCGTTTAATTGCTTTTTCTTCTGGATATAAACATGGGATTTCACTAAAAGACTTATAATGATGTTTAGTTGCTCCTAAATGAAAATGGTATCAGTTTGTCACTAATTATGCCCACCATGACAGGCATCTTGAAAATCTTGTCATTGCTACTCTTCCTAAACAGAAAGTCAGATTGACATGTTGTTTTCACCAGAAGACTGCTCATGATGGCTAGTTGATTCTAGATGAAAATGGTGCCAATCTGACCTTCAATATGGCCACCATGGTGGGCATCTTGCACAACTTGTTTTTGCTATTTATCTTAGATGGATGATCACATCTACATGAAGGTTTCACCAAAACGCTTCTTATAATGTCTAGTTGGTCCTAAATGAAAATGGTACCAATCTGATGTCCAATATGGCAGTCATTTTTAAAATCTTGTTTTCACTGCTTCTCCTTAACAGAGAGTCATATCAACATGGGCTTTTCACCAGAAGACTTTTTATGATGTCTAGTTCATCCAAAATGTAAATGATGCTGATCTAACATCGAGTATGGCCACCATGATGGTGATCATTAAATTCTTATTATCGCTGCTTTTCTTGGATGATGGCCATATTAACATGGGGTTTTCACATAAAAGCTTCTACCAACATCTAGTTTGTCCTAAACGAGAATGATGCCAATTACATCCAGTATGGTAACCACAGTGGCCAGTTATCGCTTATCAACACTCTACAGTTAAAATGAAGAAACAGTCTTATCTTGGATTCCTGGAAATTCTTTTCAGTTAGTAGAGTGTCAGTCCCTGCAAGTGACACATGTTCATGAAGAAACTTGTTCTGATGAATCCTCTTTTTTCATGAAGTTCAATCTTCATAAGAAATATTAAGTTTTCACCCAAACAATAAATGACATATTTACATAAAGATTGTTACCTTGTTCATGAAAAGAATGACATTTTTCATGAAGACTGCACTTTTTTCATGAAAAAAAACTTTTTGAATTAAAAATTTGAATCAGCATGTAAGAGCTCATTGTTTGTGAAGAAAGTTACAATCTTCATAACAATTTAAGTTTTTTCCTGAAGAAAGTGACATTTTGTATGATAATTACACATTTTTCACAGAAAAAGTCAGTTTTTTCATGAAGATTTTGCAGTTTATGAAACCCCACCACTGTAGGGCTCAGGAAAATCACTCGCCCTTTCGTCCTGACTTGGTAAAAATGGACTGGACTGAGTAAAACTTTACTGTGTACTCATCCCTGGGCTGAGTAGGTGCAGATTCACATTGATACTAAAATGATGTCATAGCCATTTATTATATATACTCATGTTTGAGATGACATGCTTTAAAGTCGGTCTTCATTGTTAAAAATAATTACAACAATGGTTATTTTTCTATGACCTTTTTATAAGTCAGAGTGAATTTTGCCATGAAATCTGCCAGGGAAATGTTATTTCTGTAAACATCCTGAAAAATGAATAAAGATAGCTCTTTTTACATGGGTTTCAGTAATTTTATACTATGCTTTTCATTCACCCTTGAAAGTTCAATACTTTCATACTGTACATTTTAGGTTTCCACACATTAAGTTAAGTTCAAGATAACATACCTGGACCAAAGGTCCAGGTCATTGAGATCCACTGGTCAGTAATCTCTAGAGTCAACCATACCCAACAAGTGCCTACATAGAGGACCATTAAAGATGCGGCAAGTGTATAATATGCTATTCACAATACTCATTTTCACTTTTATCCCAATGTTATAGTGTCAGGATTCTGAATTCTGTGTAAATGTATTGTCTGATGTACTCTATTTGTACTCATGAGTACTTATTCAATAATACTCATTCTCATATTTCTAATTAAGAAAACCAAAAGTACTTGTACTCATATGTGAGTATTTTAAAAAGTACTCTGCCCTATAACAGTCTGTAATGAATGTTTACCTTCTAAACATATGCACTGTTAGTATTATTTTTAGTGTCATCAAGTAATTACAAATAAAATATTATAAGACAAAATTTCCACAAATATGCTGATGAGCAATATGTATAGTATGCAAATAAAGATGTATCATAAACTTAAATAAAATGACTAATTGGTATATGCCCACCATAAAGCTTACTGTATTATGTTATAATAATAATAATAATAATAATAATAATAATAATAATAATAATAATAATGATAATAACTTTATTTAAAGAAGAAGCTCACTTAGTCAACTGACCAATCTTCCATGAGGCTTCTACAATGATGTTGTCAGTCCATTTATCTATTATCAATTTTGTTTTTGCACAATAACTTGCATTCTCTCTACCATCTACAGTTACCAGACTTTGTGGATGGCTTGCACATGGAATAAGAAAGAAGCCTTTGATTTTTAGGTGAAAAGGTCAAGGTCACTGTAACTGAAAGAAAAAAAATGGTTTTTGCATAAAAACTTTAGTTCTAGACCATATTCTTTGACTGAAGTTTATGGAGGGCCTACACTTAAAGTATGTAAGAAGCCTTTTGATTTGGGAATCAAAATATCAAAAGTCATTGTGGCTCAAAGAAAAATGGGTTTTTCAGAATAACTTTTGTTCTAGAGTAAGCTCCTTGACCAAACTTTGTGGATAGCTTGCATTTAGAGTAACAAAGCAACCTATATATTCCCAGGTCTAAAGGTAATAGGGCACGGTCATGGTAAGTCTAATAAGAAATTAATGGTTTCTGGACAATAAGTTTAGTGCAGGACCACATACTTGATGAAATGTCCAATCCATTGAGACCCATTGGTCAATAACCGTCAGTGTAAACCATTCCCTACTAGTGCCTACACAGAAGACTATTAAACATGGGGTTGGCTTATAATGTACCATTTAAGGTACTTTTGTTTGTTTTTTATGTTTTTTTTTATCTGTTTACCTTAAATGCTAACTTAATGTCAGTTTCAGTTTTGCAATGAAACTTGAACCATTTTTAAGTTCACATGTAAGTTGTCAATATTCACTGTTGACTCCTAAAGGCCAGTAAGTGTCCTTTTTAGCTCACCTGGCTGTAAGCTTATGATATGACCCTATGTCCAGCTTGTGTTTTCCATCATCCATGGACATTGCTATTATTTACTTTTTCTAATAAACCACTGGGCCAATTCAAAGCAAACTTGGTAGAAATGTTCCTCAGGACATGGTCTGCCAAAATTATGTTTGAGGTGGCTATCTAGCAGTGGTGTGGTTTCCTTAGCAACCAATATGGAAAACCTATTTTTGACTTCTTCTCCAGAACAGCTCAGCCAATTTTAATCAAACTTGGTAGGAATATTTCTTTGGAAATGCTTTATCAAAACTGTGTCCAGGGTAGCTCCCCTAACAACAATGTGGCTTCCTTAGCAACCAGTTGGAAAACCTATATTCAAGCAAACTTGGTTGGAATGTTTGTTTGGACATGCTTATCAAATTTTCTGCAGGGTGTTTCCCATAGCAGTGTTGTGGCTTTCACAGCAACCACATGGAAAACCTACTTTCAAGTTCTTCTCCAGAATGTGCAGCTTAGCCAATTTTGATTAAACTGGGTAGGAAAGTTTCATAGTACATGCTCTATTGAAATTGTGTTCAGGGTGACTCCCCAAGCAATGGTGTGACTTACTTAGAACACAACGTTGTGACTAAACAACCTAGTGAAAAAAAATATGTTTGGCTTCTTCAACAGAGCAGATGAACCAATTTTTATCAGACTTGGACATGCTGTATTCAAATTATGTATCGGGTGGTTCCCCTAACAATGGTATATCTTACACAGCAACAATATGGAAAACATATTTTCAACAACTTCTCCAGAAAGACAACCAATTTTGATGGGGTGGTTCCACTATCAACAGTGTGGCTCCTATTTTTTACTTCTCTCAAACGGCTTAGCCATATATGATCAAACTTGGTAGGTAGTGTTTCTTAAGACATGCTTATCAAACTTGTGACCAACATGGCCCCTATATCAATGGTGTGACTTCCATAGCAAACATATGGAAATCCTAGTTTTGAATTTCTTCAGAATGACCTTGTTAATTTTGTTCAAACTTGCTGTAAACATTTCTTAAGATATGCTCTACCAAAATTGTGTTCAGAGTGACTCCTGTTGCAACAGTATGGCTTCAATAGAAGTAAATGGAAAACCTCCAAATGATGCTTGTCTTCCATCAGGTGTGGCTATTTTCCTAACTTTGAAAGAAAAACTTTCTCCAAAAATGTCTTACCATATCAGGCCAAATGTGACAGGTAGAGTCCTACATGAACATCTTTCAGACATTTTTGTCCAGCTGAAGTTACTCAAAGTAGAAACCCAGTTAAACAAAATGTCAAATACCACCAATTTCTACCAAAAAGCTCAAAAGAATCCTGACATTTGTCTTTCAACCCTAGGCACCTGCCTTGTTACTGCGTTTGCCTTTTAGACTAATGTCTTCCAGGTGAGAAATATCAGGCCCACTTGGAACTCTTGTTCTAATTCAATCTTAACATACCTTCCAACCTCCCAGACAGTGTTGGGGTGTTTTTGAGAGGTCCCAAGGGGGAGGGTCAATGCAAAAAAGCAATGTTGTACAATTGAGAATAAGTTATCTACTCATAAAAACCTATGGAAAATGATGTGAAATTCAAATTTGAATAAATGAAAATGAAATATTTGTTGCCTCAGAAGCATTTAATACACTTTGAAACAGAAAACTTAGCATTGTCAAATATCATCACCGCACACACACACATATGTGCACACACTCACATAATCACAACCACACAGACATTAAATAAAGAAAAATACATTGTTATGTATATAGAATCTATATTGAGTGCCTAAACATTTGGTCTATGACTGTACTTTAAAATATGGTCAAATAGTAAGTCACACTTTAAGTTTGGTTAAGATGTCAACAAGGTATTTACTGACCTTTGAGTTCAAGGTCAAAGTTGTTGACAATTATTCACAACTATATACAACTAATTTGGGGATTTTCCACTAAATCAATGCATGTTCTCTTGCATTGTGGGTTATTTGAATATGTGTATAAATACAGACTTGATACGCATTATAATCATTCCAATTTTAAATCCTGTGTTAAAAACATTTCTGTTTTTCATGATCAGTCTGTTTGGAATCATCAGACTGTTTGGAATCATTTTATGATTGGAGTTTTAGTTTTGCTGTAATGCTGTAATAATGTTGTGCTGTAGACAAAATTCAAAAGGAATTATTTATTTGAACATTCATTGGAATTACCATAAAGTGCTCATTAACCACTGGATTTAAATATATGATTTTTGGATATTTGTGGGCATTCTCAAAGATATTCTGGATTGTATCGTTGTAGTACATCATGACATTCAAGACTATTGTTGTGGTACATTAGGACATTCAAGACTATTGTTGTGGTACATCAGGATATTCAAGATTATTCATTCATTTGGAACATTCATTAATTCAGAACATTCATTCATTTGGAACATTTGATAATTTCTGACTTGTGTTTAGGACATTTATGATTATATGGAATTTAATTCACAAATTGAAAGTGTCTTTTGAATTTTCATTTTGATTACAGAGAAACAAATTGTTTGTTGATTTTACATACATTGTTGGTTTCACTTTCTTTCTGTTACATTATTTTAAGACCTAGAGTCGTAAAAACACAAAGTTTCTGTCTTGAAAATGCATTGGACAGTGGAATACAGTTTTAACATCTTAACTTCATGTAGATGCAGTCTTTGTGGCTTTTAATTCTTCAGTAGTGGGTTTGACTGTGATGAAAGTGTCTTTAGAGTTCATCTTTGCACTTATCGGAGACTAGATGGTACTGTAGTTCAAACTTCCCCAAAGATCTTGTTGATTTTTTCTCAGCATAGAAAATGATCTTTCTGCATCTGCACTGCTATAAAGGAGTGTCAAATATACAATGGCCACACTAGTTAGAATGTGTAAACATGTTTTGTATCTTTTGGGATTGAGCTTTGCATTCTTAAAATGTCCTGATACTGGGTGTTTACTATTATGCCAATGGATGTTGTACATGCCAGAATGACTAAGGCACTGATCATTTAATTTTCGAAGCCAGGGGTGGTGAGGGCAGGGTTTTGGAGTTTTCGAAGAAAATAATTCCAGCCCCCAAATAGCTTGAAAAATAGTCTTGCTCTGATTTGTAGAAAAATAAAGAACTAAATTATGTCCAGTATATTAGTTGAAGAAAAAATATTATTATGAGGTAGAAGAAAAAATAATATCCTGGTTCAAAAGAAAATCTCAGATCCCCCCCCCCCCCCACAGACACACACACACAGACAAACCACACACGCAAAAATTAAATGGTCTGTCCCAAATGATGATATGGTGTTTGCAGTATGTGCAAAGAATAAAATACTTTCAAATCAAAAACCAGGAGTTCAAACCTTTAGTTTTGCTGAGTTTTTCCAATGGCTCATCCTGCCCTGAATCACAGCTGCTTTTCAACATTTTGCCATCAAAAAGAATCACACTTCCACAGTATTCCATCTACAGAAATAATATATGGAGTAAAATCCATTTTCAAAGAAACAGTGCCACTGATCACGAACTAGCAAAATAATCTTTAATAAAGCTGGCTTAAACATTATAATTTAAAGCAACAAAGAGCAATAACTTTTGTTTCTTCAAGACACATCTCTTTGATTTACCTAACTTCAAATGAATTGAGTTGTTCCACTTCATGTAGCTTACCTGTGCAAATTAGCTTAATAGGTTCTCCCATAATGGATTCTTAACACAACATCACCCTAGCTATTGTCAGTCAGTTAAGTAATCTCTGCAAGGGTGGGGTTTTTTTTATATACCTATTACCAACTTACCTTTTAATTCCCTCTGTGAGAATAAACTGTATAAACTGTCCCCGAGGTGACTTTTCAATGAGCATTAAGCATGACTATTTGTTTACTCTCTATAATACAGGTTACAGGCATATATTGTGGTGTCGAGAAAGGTCTTACTCTTATTTTTATCTATTTTTTTTACTAAGATTACTGAAACTCACGTTTTTCTAAAAATGACCATGTTGGGGGTTTGGGAGTCAAAAATCTTGTTTTTTGCATGAAACATCATGCTATAGCAGTTTTGCCTTATTATGTAGGCTCCTGGCATACAAATTATAAAAAATATATTTATTTATATTTAGCAAATAATTTATAAATAATGTATCAATAAGAAATACATGGAAAAATTTAAAATGTTTAAGTCTTTATGGGGTTTTTTTTATATACCATTTACATGGCAGCCAACACATTAACACAAAACTTAGGTCAGAGATGTAATAACACCACCTCATACATGTAATATACATAACATGAAGAAAATTCAGAAAAGACAGTCTCAACATGGCCATTATTCAATACAGTACTTTTTTGCATCATGTTTTGGTAAGATTTTTTGCATGTGTAGCTTGTTAGTCCAAGATTTTTAGTACATCAGGCTCATAAGTAGATGATTTAAATTTGAGAAAAAAATTTTGATTTGCCAGTATATGTGGTATATTAACTGGTGTTCTTGTCTGAGCGGCTCTGATTTCCTGAGTTAATTTTCATCATTATACTTTATCATTTGGTGGTGTTAGGCCCAAGATTGGCTGAAACACATTTTTTATTTTTGTTTCCATGCAATAACTCTATTTATTATCTTTGGATTTCAACCAAAATTTGTTTGCAGGTGTTTTTATTAAATTCTCAAATGATTTAATTTCCATCATTCAACTTTATCACTTTCTTAATGGTTTTAAGCTCCTTGGCTGGCTGACACACCCTCTTATCTCCAGAAAGAAGAGTAGCCTTGCTATAAAGCAATCTGTGTGGTACAACTCAAAACTGTGACTTGTGTTACATTAATGATAACAGACAATTTCATTAACTGCACAAAAGGAAGCAGTCATAACGTGATGCTTTAATTTGCTTCTGATAAAATTGAGCACTCCCATGATTACCATTGATTTCTTCGTGGGACCAGTTATTTGTCCATTGATTACTCCATCATTATTAGAGAGACAGATATAATCTTTGTTCTTACTAATTTGATTTTCAAGACACAATGACTGATGCATCCACACGAAAACTATCATGCTGTCTAGGTAATAGGATAGGGGTAATCCGTCCATATGGAGTTACTGCAGATTGGAGAATAGTAAAACAACAGGAAAAAAAAACAGCTTAGAGAATTATTTTGTGCCTTGATACGGTATAATCATTTGCAATAATTTTTGTCCAGCAGAAAGAGTTTGTATGTATACATGTACGTATAGGGTTTAATGGCACATCAGCACAATACTGGCTATATGGTGCCAATTAAAAGGTATATTCTAAAAATATAAAGATAAAGATTTGAAGAAGAAAAAAAAAAGAAAAACACTTTAGGAAGAAAAACTCTTCCAAATAAATGTAAACATGTAGTACAGCAAAAAAAAAAGATAAGTGGTAAAGATATTAAAACTCTGTAAAGGTATATAAAATAAAAAAGATATAGGTAAACAATAAAAACTCCTTAAAATATAGGGTCAGGTTATTCAGACCACATTCTCTCAAAAAGTCCACGATATTGTGTAGCAGAAAGAAGAAAATTTGTCTTAATCAAGTAATTTAAGATCACTGTAAAATACAAATTTTGCTAACTATAGAAAATAAATATTTTCATCATTTAAGCATTGCATCCCTAAGTCTAAATAGTCCTTCACATTTTTTTTTGTAAATGATGAAAACAAGCATTGTTATAATTGATACCAATTAGAAAAACAGTAATATTAGTATTAATAGCCACTTATTCAGACAAAAAAGATTTGTATGTGTGTGCCACACCTCTAACAGCTGTGTGGTAATGATACCATTCATTTTACACTATTTCTATGTAATGGTTACATTTATGCCAGAAGCAAACCTTTTTGTGCATAATAATTTGTATTATATATTAATAAGCACTGACGTACTTTTAACTAGAAATCCATTAGAAAATTGTACAAGCTAAACATTGATATCAGGGAAACATGATCATTTAGTCATGCATTTGATTAAATTTAAGAGGTTATTATTCATTCATAAAATATATACTGTATATACTCACTTGTAAGTTGGGTTCAACTGCAAACAACATAGCATAATGTGCTGGCAAATCAGGGTCTATGTTGTTTGTTCTACTTATTAGTTTTAACAAAGCTGCATATACCCAGATCTGCCAGCACATTAGGCAACTGCAAATCTGGGTCTATGCAGTTTGCAGTTGGATCCAGCTTATAAGAAAGTACATATGGTATAGTATAGTACAGAGACTTATATAGTATAATATAGTACAGAGACTTATATGGTATAATATAGTACAGAGACTTATATGGTATAATATAGTACAGAGACTTATATGGTATAGTATAGTACAGAGACTTATATGGTATAGTATAGTACAGAGACTTATACGGTATAGTATAGTACAGAGACTTATATGGTATAATATAGTACAGAGACTTATATGGTATAGTATAGTACAGAGACTTATACGGTATAGTATAGTACAGAGACTTATACAGTATAGTATAGTACAGAGACTTATACGGTATAGTATAGTACAGAGACTTATATGGTATAGTATAGTACAGAGACTCCTAGAAGATGAATAACAGAAGTCTTAGTGATCCTTTTGATATATCTTAAAGGCAAATTGATCTTAGTTTCAAAATAAATTTTTTATTTCTCCATTGACAAAAAAGACAACCATACAATGTTGTATGTCTTTATCAGAGCATAATCAATGTATTTAAGTCAAACTTTTGTAACCAATTTACAAAGGAATGGCACTTCATTTAACATTTTCATAAACACCTATCATTACTGCTCTTTTTAAAATTGTTCATAATATTATGTACATTCAATTTGACTGTAGTATGGCATCCAGGACTTTGCAAAAGAGGGTGATTACCCCCTCCCTCTTCCAAAAATGTGCAGAGCAGTAAACACTTAATGGTGATAAACTGACCTATAAATATGAACTTATTAATTATGTTTCTGCACCAAAAGCGATTTTAAATTGTTGCCATTATCTTGGCAATAGCAAAATAGTAATCTACCTCTGTGCCTCTTCATTAATACACATTGACACCATACAGATTTTAGCTCTAATGGTCTGCGCTGAGATTGAAATTGCAAAACCCATCTTGGCAAAAGCTACAGCATGTATGTGCAAGTATTGCTTTCATTTTTTTTTACTGATTTGTGCAGACATAATTGAAATGTGCAGGAGTATAGATGTAACTATATTTGCTCAATTTATCCAGCCCTTAATGCATATATTTGCTGGAGCATGTTACAGAAATGTGTGAATGGCACAATCCCAGTCAGTGCTGTGACTGTTTCATATATTTGTAAAGATAAAGATTGCAAATTGCAGGTTTGGTAAGAAATTTGGTCAGTTTGAGCTCACCTGGCTACAAGGCCAAGTGAGCTTATGGTACAGCCCTACATCCATCATCAGCCCATCAATAGTTGCTTATCTCTGGTCCAATTTTGTTAACATCTCATATGAATTTGATAATAAGCAAGAGTCATGCATATTAATGATGTGATCTTGCATTTAATTGGCTGAGCATGCTACCACTCTAGAGGCCATATATCTGATTTTGACAAAATTTGGAATATGGGCTTATATCATCAAAATATCATTTGAGTTCGATAATTAGCAAGATCCATGCATATTAATGAGGTCATATTGCATCTGATTGGATGAGCCTGTTACTACTCTTAAGGCCATATTTCTGCTCTAATTTGGAGAAAACAAGGAATATGGCTTATATCATCCAGATCTCAGATGAGTTTGATAACAAGTGAGATCTATGGATATGAATTAGGTGATCTTGTATATTGTGATCTTGTATCAGATCAACTGAGCTTGTTACCACTCTGAAGGCCATATTTATGGTCTGATTTTGATAAAACTTAAAATATGGGCTTATAGCATCATGATCACAGAGGAGTTTCATAATGAACATTATCCATTCGCATTACTGAGCTGATTTTACATCTGATTGGCTTAGCTTGTTACCATTCTGGAGATCATATTTCTGATCCAATTTTGATCAACTTGGATACAAGTTTGTTAATGAGTGAGATCTATGCATATGAATGAGATGAATCTGTATCAGTTTGGCTGAGCTTATTATCACTCTGGAGGCCATATTTATGGTCTGATTTTGATCAAACTTGGAATAAGGGTTTACAGCATCATGATCTCATAATAGGTTGATAATGAGCAAGAGCCGTGCATATTAATGCGGTGGTCTTGCATCTGATTGACAGTGCTTATTAACATTATATGGAGTCCATATTTCTGATCCCAATTTTGATCAGCTTGGAATATTGGCTTGTATCATTATGATCTCAGACAAGTTCGATAAAGAATGTGATCCACACATAATAAATAAGTGATCTTACATCTGTTTGGTGGAGATTGTCAACATTCTAACAACTCAATTTATGATCAGATTATATTTCTCAAATGATTTCAGTAAAACTTGGTACTGAGTAAATAGCTTTATATCATCAAGATGAGTTAGAGCTTCCATTAATTATGCCAATATTTATGGGAAGAAATTTTTTAAGACTGTAGTAAAATAGTGTAAAATCGATATTATGTAAAAATTGGGAGATATTTTAGTTTTTTTCTTTCTTACAATACTTCAGAAGCCTGCTTAGTGAAATGATCAAATGTTAAGTTGTGTAAGTCATGTGAGCAATATCAGGCTCACTTGGGCTTCTTGTTTTGTTTGAAAAAAATAATGCAGTATGAGCCACCTAACATCAGGATGTAGGAACTAAACAGCGATTGCCTTTTTCCTTTCTTCATCTATGAATTGGTGCATAGATTTCTGTATCTCTTTCATTTTTTGTTTTTTTACTGTTCAATACATCTCATTTGCTGTTCAACATACTTTGATGTTATTTAAGACGTAAATCCAAATTAAGTCCCTAGTCACCAAAAATACATTTAAAAAAAAAAAATTGACAGTTCACATTATTACCTACTTTCACTGCTACTCTTCACATCTCACCTCTGTCCATGTGGGTTTCAGTCTCAGGCTTGGCCAACGTGGGTATGTGAGAAAGCTTGCCAGTAGCTTCCCGTGGGTCGGTGGTTCTTCCCGGGGTTTTCTTGGGTTCTTTCTCCACCAAATATACTGGTTGCCATGTATAGCCTATCATGTGCTGAAAAATGGCGTTAAACCCATAACAACCAACCAACCAACTTCTCGTGAGATAATGTGTGGTTTACATCATTGAATGAAAATAAACTTATAAAGAAATAAAGAAAGGTATAGAAGTGTGGTATATTGAAATGCTAACACATTAGACCTTTTTTATTTAAAAAAATGATCTTTTCTGTTTGAAATTACATAGTTTCAGTGAAATTGAGGTTTGTGAACCTGTTTTATCTGAGAAAATGATAACAAGTTTTGTTTAAAAAATCTTTGATGGTTCATCTCCTATTCCACATGCATATTTTAAAATCAATTACCTCATACCTCATTCCACATTGTCAGAGTGTAAGGATGTGCCTTTATACCTGCTCTGTTTTCAAAAATGACTTTAAATATTACTTGCATATTGTGGTGTGTTCGTAAAAATAAACAGGTAAAATTTATGTTAATCTGATGTTCTACGTAAGGTCAGATCTTATATCCCACCATTTTCGGTTGAGGCTGGCCAGTGTTGGGGCACTTATGACAGTCTATGGGAGCAAATTTCAGTCAGTAATCACTCTGAGTGAAAAGAACTACTTGCATATATCCAACCTACAGTGCTTCATCAGTAGCTTGTACTTGTGGCCCCTTGTTGCTGATTCTGAAAGTAATGAACTTCTCAGATTAAACTCTGACTAGCCTTTGTACACTTTAATCATGTCACCGCACCTTCATCTGTAGTACAGTGAGTGCATGTTGAGGGTTTTCAGCATATCCTGATATGTAAGTCCATTTAGGTCTTTAACTAACTTTGTTGCTCTCCTCTGTACTCAGTCCAAGTTATGCATATCCATCTTGAGCCATGGGGAGCTGACTTGGTTCCCATATTCTAAGATTGGTCTAATTATTGCCAAGTAGAGCTTTGTTAGTGTAGCCCCATCTAGATATGCGAAAGTTTTCCTGATCACCCCAAAGACACTATTGGCTCTCTTAACTGCTACAGCCACCTGTTTGTAAAACTTCAGTTCATCATCAATCAAAATGCCCAGGTCCTTTTCTTCTGATATGGTTGCAAGCTCAGAAACTGTTCCATCTATGGATTTCATATATCGTAGTAGGTATGGTGTGGATTGTTGTATCCTAAGTGCATCGCCTTGCACTTGGCTACATTGAATTCCAGCTGCTATATGTAATCCTTTACCACTCTTGCATTTTGTTGATGTAATCTTGAAGCGCTTCATGTTGATCAACTGACTCTACTGCTGTATGTAGTTTTGTGTCATCTGCAAATATCTTCAAACTTCTGTTGACTGTGTCTGGGATGTCATTTATGAGGATCACAAACAGCAGAGGGATGCTGCTGGTTACTGCAGCTCCAATCTGTCTTTGTACCACTGATGACAACCCACTGGCTGCATCCTGTTAAGAAGTTGCACACCCAGTTATACAGCTTTCCATCAAATCCCATAGGCATTTATCTCGGTGAGTAATCTCTCATGAGGCACCTTGACATAAGCCTGAAGTCAAAGTACATAGTGTCAGCATGTAGTCCAATGTCGGGCATTTCTGTCCACTCTTCTAAGATGACTAGTAACTGGCTTGTGCAAGAGCATCTTGGAACAAACCCATACTGTTCATTGCAGAACAAACTGTTTCCTGTCATATGCTGGATCATGGCATATCTAACTAAGGATTCCAGAACTTTGCACACGATGGATGTCAGACACATAGGGTGGTAGTTGTTGGCTGAACTTCAGTCCCTGCTTTTAAAGAGTGGTGTCTAATGTCTAGTCTTTGGGTAGCTGACCTTCATCTTTAGATTTTTATTATGGTAAGAGCCTTAATTAATGCTTCACTCATCTCCTAAAGTACCCTGGGGTGTATTCCCTCTGGGCCATCTGATTTGTTCTGGTTGAGTCCTTTCAGCTTCTTCAAGATCAAATCCTCGTTCACATTAAAATCACTGACACAAACACCACAGAATCTGTTTGCTAGAGATGGTATGCTGCACACATCCTCCTTTGTGAATACACTCAAGAAAAAATCATTTAGTATATTGGTTTTCTCTTTACAGTTCTTGCTAAGTGTGCCATCACTATACTTAAGATCATTCACTCAGAATGCCTTGGGGTTTGTTTTGCAATTCTCAGCAAATATCTTTTTCGAATTTTTCATGCAGCTGCCTTGCTTTATTTATAAGTTCATTTCTTTCTGTGACATATTTTTGATAGCTTTCTTAATCATTCAAGTTCAGGTAGTACTTCCAAGCCTTGTTTTTCACCCTTACTTTGTCCACTCTCTTCTTTGTCATGTACACATATTTACAACTGTTTGTGAATACACTTCTTTGTTGCCACCTTTGGTATGTGAGTGTTTATACTCGACAGGAGTCATAGTTTAAAGTGGTTCCATGCTTCATCTGCTGATCTGTGACCTACAGTAGCTCACTGTTCCAGTTGGTGTCTAATAGTTCCTTTCTCAGTGATCCATAGCTACATGTACCTTTATCATATTTAAACCTTGTTATCTCTTCAGAGCTGGTCTGGGTTGTGCTGCAGTAGCACAAATACAACACCTCATGCAGACCTCATGGTCACTCAAGCCAGCTGGTGGTAGGTATTCTATACTTGCTATCATGCCTTCCTCATTGGTAAACACCAAGTCTGAGTATGATGGCTCCTGACCATCCCTATACATTGTGGTACTGTGTATATGAAGCAATCTTTCATAGCATCTACAAATTTTAAGGACTTAGATCCTAGACCTTAACAAGAGCAAAGACACTCCCAGTATATGTGGCTCAAATTCAAATCCCCTATGATACACAAATGAGAATATTTCAATTTTGCTGCTCTGTTCAAGAGGTCACACATTTTCATTAAAATTCTCCTCCATATCCGAAGGACTTCTATAAATGCAGGAGATCCTTCTTTAGGCTGCTCTCTTTGAAGATCACTTTAGTTAATCTTGGTTTCTTCACCTCATCCATATCTCTTGTGTTGCACCTCCACTGTCTGACTATTTTTAGAATGTCACCATTATCAGTTACAATCTGAGCTGCTTGGCAGAATCACTACATCCATATCATATATGCACCTTGCTTCAATTTCACCATTCTCACTTGCTTTCATGTTGTGGATAATCATATTTGTATTGCATTTGTCTCTTTCCCTGTCCTATTTTAATGCCTCTTCCACGCTCTTGTCAATCTTGTCCTTACAGGTGATGGCATACTGTTAACATGATTTCCATTGTTCAGTTTAGTCTCAATCTCTTTGCATCTTTGAGCAAGTTCCTGGACAGATGAAACATCAGCTTTTACTTCCATTTTCATCTCAATACTTTTGATGCTTGATATAACTCCATGCATGTATGAGGAAAGCTTCTACTCAAAGTCAGTATCTTGTTTGACAGCATGTAATGCAGGTTCCTCACAGTGTCCTCAGTACGGGTATAAATCGGGGCATTTCTTGAGAATGTTCATCTCAGGAGATAAACTAGGTTGATGGAGTCCTTGCAGAACCAATATTTACATCTTTTACACTCAATCATATGCGTTGCATCTAACTTATATAACTGCTTACACAAAAAGCTTCTTCATCGCCATGGGTGCCGCCATCTTGAATTTTCCCACAATCAGCAGATTTTGGCAGTTGTTGATTTTTTGAAGATCTATGGCTTCCTGATCTTACTTTACTGTTTTTGTTACTTTTCATCATGGAATCAAGAAATCCTTACTTACCAAAGAAACCACGTGAATTGCAACCTAAAATACATATTTATTTTTTTAATTTTTGTATCCCAAATTTGAAATATGATCCATACTGCTGCGCATGCGCTCAAGTTAGTTAAAACTTATTTACCTGTTCTTTCTTTCCAAGCCACTAATCTTCCCAAACTAGAGGACTCGGGAAATGCTTTTTGTTTTATATCTTCTGTATCTGTATTTGTTTTATCACTGTGTATAATTTATATACCTTAACTGTAGCAGTGCAACATAATTTGATTAATTAGATCTTAGACAGTACTAAATAACTGTCTTAAAGATACCATTGGTAAAATTCATACTAATCCTATAATATATTGTGGATCCATATCTGTTTATTTTCGTGCCGGAATTTGATGTATGCTGTATAAAGTCAAAACTTTGCCGAGTCTGATAGCTTTTTATCAATAATTTCTCAAAAGCCTTGAATAAGTTTGATAGGTTTGCCCTCTCAAGTGAAACCTAGCAAGTTATTATCATGGGGTTTACCATCAACTTGAAGGGTAGTCATGTGCACAGAGAATGTGAAAAGTTTCCATTGCTCGTGGTATTGCAAGCTTATTAATGTCTCCTTTATATCTCTTTGATTCCATGGACTGTAAATCATAATATTTGGGTATAAATGAGTTTTCATGAATACAGTAGATTCAGCATGTTAGTAACATTAAATGTTTACATGTAACTGATCCTTAATACTTTATTATATAAGTTTTGGTGAAAATATTGTGCGAATATAGTTTCCTCACCAAATTCACTATAATTTTATATTCGCTAAAATTTTGTGATTTACAGTATATAAATGGACTCCCATTTTAGGTATGTGATTTACAGTGTATAATAGGACTCCCACTGTATCTGTGTGATTTACATGGACACCAATTGTATGTGTATGATTTACAGTGTATGATAGGACTCCAGTTGTAGCTATATAATTTACAGTGTATGCAGTAGGTCAGTTGATAAAGCATTGGACTCAAAATCCATGGGTTTGCAGGTTTGATACCCGCACAGGCTAGCCAGGTCAGCTGCCATGGTGTGTCCTTGGAAAAGGCACTTAGCTCCCATTTCCTCAGCGTCATATAGTCAATAATATGTTAAAAGTACTTTTAATAGCAGCAATATCTTACCCGCCGCTATTGCGTAGTTTACTCTTTTTCATGCCAAAAAACCTTGTCCTTTTGATGTGAATACATTCTCCCACCAAGTGGAGAATTGTCAATAAGACACAGTCCACTCATGCACCTCACATGTCCATGCGCAGAACAGTCATCTTTTTCAGGGACGCCATCTTAATGACTTTGTCCTAGATTAGTGACCAGAGGAAAACTGCTTGTTGCGAGTGTTTTACCGCATTGTGGTCTCCCCTTCAACAATATTAATATCAGTGTTATGTTATCTGTTCTATTTGCTATTTATATTCTGGTAACCCCTGCCCCCTTTTAGAATTTAGTTCTTGAAGAGAAGTTTTTGGTTACTACATGGTGCCCCACCCTTTAAAGGTTAGGGTACACCCATTTTTCTTATCAATATACAACAGGTTATGGGTAAGTCTTTTGTGTTAAGAAATAGTGCAACCGGGGCTCTACCCTAACATAGTAGGAATTCATAATCCTTTCTTTTTTTTAAAAAAAATTTAAAAATTGCTTAAACATCAATTCTGTGTTTTTTCTCTTTTACCATTGTATATTAATAATTCCCGTGTGACTTGTGTCATGTTGTTATTGTGTCTGCACTGCTCCTAGAGAACAATAAAGGTTTAATAATTGAAACATCTTTCTTTACTAAGAAAAGACAGTAAATTCCTAACGAGTGAGTTCATTGTTTACCTTGTGCAAAACAGAGGTGTACATAGCACATACTGTATACAAACAGGTGAATTCACCTGGGACATAATAACATATTGTCATTATTTATTGTTCTCTTTCAGAATTTTTTATTTCAGAGAACAATTTCAGGACAGTATGTGGGAAAATGTGGCCAGAAGAAGGGCCCTTGGGACACTCAACCAGGCTGCCTCACATGTTCAAAGTGCACACAATAGAATCGCTGTGCAGTTTGAAAATTTTGGTCTACTGAAATCTGGAATCAAGCCATTTCCAGACGTACTTATAAAGGGCAGAGTAAACATCAATCCCCCCATCTTCTGATTTTTCGGGTTTCTCTCTTGCAGAGCCCCAATGGATCCACTGCAAGATGAATAGTTCTTCAGTTTGGAAGAGGATCCCAAGAGGTTATGGGACCAGTTTCTTTGGAGACAGGTCAGGCCCCTCCAGTAGGTAGAAGAGGACTCCCAGATCCCAGGAGGTTATGGGACCAGTCTCTTTGGAGAGAGGTCAGGCCCCTCAAATAGGTGGAACTGAATGTTCATGAAGTAGATCGCCTCCCCCCGAAAGGGAGAAGTCTAACACTTTTCACGTTCAGGCTAGTACCCAACACTTCTTGGGTAGCGTGTCCCACCCTCCCAGATGCAGGAGCAACACCACACTCTACAGAATGACGAATGAAATACTTCCGAGGTAGTGTGTCATTCCCTTCCGAGTGGGAGTAGCAACACCGCACTTTACGAAGTGATGAATCAGACGAACCAGGCTCTGATATATCTATGTTGCCTGACCACCAGTCACCGGTCTGTTCATCTAGGTGACTGATCAGTGTATGGTGACCTGTCAGATCATACCAGTCACCGATCACCAGTCACTGGCCACCGACTATTCACCGATTATCACTCAGAGGCATCATGGTACAGAAATAGGGATCGGATCAAGTTTCCTCCTTTCCCCACTCTACTGTCACATCCTGTGTAGGATTGGGAGTATGCCCATTAGGTTCAGACTAGGGAAGGGAATTGGATCAGTATCCCACCCTTCCCCATTATCCCAATGAAACCTTACAAAATGTGGAACTGTTACCTCAGGGTATTTGGTCCTTTCCGCCTCCATGAACTACCGGAAAAGATCTCGGGGGGCCCAAACACAACCAGACCTCCTGCTTCTTCCTCATTCCTTCACAACTGAGGAAATCTTCCAGAGGTTCACTACAGGCCAAGACATCATTCGGCAACATAGAGGGCTGTCCGTTCGTCCCTCTACCATGAAATCTACGGTCTCTGCTTCAAGTTACCGGGTACATTCCCCGAAGTGGCCTATTAAACCTCCCCTGTTGGAAGCAGGGTCATCCCAAGTGGGTATCTCAACTGGAGCCTGGGCACGCTTTCCCATAAAAACAATTGAGGCTATTGAACACAAAGCCCAGTTATTAATCACCATAGCTTCTCATCTTTACCTCTTCTCAGCTATTTCATTTAGTATGCTGAAGGAGGCCTCAATGAATCCAGCCGAATTACCACACATGCTGGAAGCTGAGGCCAAGATATCACACAATGTGCTTTCTGTATCAGTGGCGTTATTGGTGGAACTTCTGAACATCAGTTGTGACTTTGCATTGGACTCTTTGAAGGTCTTACTTAACCATAGTAAAGACTCTCTAAGGGCTGCTCTGTTGGAAGTCGAAACCCTCTTTGGATGACACATCCCTAACATGGCTTCCCAAAATCTGAAATGCAGATATGTCTTCAGAACTTGTTTTTGTTTTTTAACGATATTGGTTATAGACAAGAAGAGCTTAGGGGTTGTCCATAAAGGACGTCCGCAGATAATACCTGTTTTCCTACCCCCCTCTCCCCTTGTCCGCTTTTGTCCGCATGTGGCTTACCCCACCCCACCCCCCACCCCGGCTGCGGACATCCCCATCTAGCATTATACACTGCTCTATGGTCTGGCAGTGTAATAGCTGGTGCTCTCAAAATACAACGCTCACTGATCTCATCACAACATGTAGCTCAAAACAAAGAAAAAAATAAACAGAAAGTTCTTTCTTTAAAAAAGTCTTTATTCAGGGCATAGAACTAAAGTTGTCATCTCACAGAAAGCTAAATTCAATAGACTGTCAAGGTCTTACTCCACTTCAACAAACGCAGACTGTAGCCAGTCAAATAAGTTGCGAACAACTGGCAGACCATCATCACTGCTTTCAGTTGTGGAAGTTGATGATGCAGTTGACAGAATAGCGCTAACAGATTCAGGCTCCACAGCGCAGACGTCTGCCACTTCAGCTTGTGTGCTCACTGCTGCATGCCTGTGAATACGTGCATGATTGTGCTTCGCAGCCTGAGATGGAAAGTACAGGCCACACTGATTACAAACGTGCTTCTCAAGATCAGCAATCACCGACGGACAGTAGAAATCAAATGGCATCCTCAGGAAGTCGTGTGAAGGCTGCAGATGTAAAAGAGCCAGTCATTGATAAAGCGATCCAAACGTTCCACTGTTGCTGCCAACTGGTGCATAGGTAATCCCTTTATCTGTGCTGTAGTGTGGAACAGGTGGAGGTAAAAATCGTCCAGGAAATATATCATTGTAGTTAGTGCGACGCTGACCACAGCATGATTCACTGTTGCACTTCACAATCTGCAAGCAATACTGCGACTGTTGAATGTGCCGACTTGACCACTCATCTGACGGTGGACTGATGTCCAGTTTTCCTGCATCACATGATACAAAAGATGCTACCACATCAAATCCATCAATAACCGTTGAGCTCCAGATTTCTGCTAGCACTTCACCGGCCTTCTGGAAATTGGCCCTTTCCAACTCTACATCACATGTCTTGCCATTGCTGTCCAAATGAGATCCATAATGATTGTGAGGCAGGATCAATCCTGATAGGTCGCGTGACAGAGGAGCCATGCGTCGTTCGACGGTGTTGTAGGCAGAGTGCCCTGGCGCATGGCACGCAACGAAAATCGCATCCAGGTTGTTGTAATGGAAGGCTTGATAGGCTGCGGCTAGTATTTTCGGAAATAGAGGGTTCTCATCTGGACCGCCATCTGCTGTTATGACCACAATCGGCTTCACTGATCCATTAATACACATAACAGGCTGAAAAGCAGGAAGTTGTTTGAGTTCTTCAAAATCAGCAGCGTGTGTCATTGCTGTGCTACTGTCATGCTTCCCACTGCGAATGAAGATAGCAGTCGGCCCTGAATACGATACAGCCCCTGGTTTTATACCACGTGCAGCATAGACTGATGGGATCAGTTTGTGGCGTTCAGCAATAACCCAGTCATGATCTGGCAGCTGCCAACGATACTCCATGTGCATCAGAATGGGCGCCTTCTTATTTGCTGCCGGTAATCCTAGTGGGACACGTGCCTTGTTGTCTTGGCTCAAGAAAAAAACACAGTGTTCTTCCATAGCGACAGCCAGATCTTTCAAGTAGCAGATTGTAGCTGCTGCAAAATGAGCATCCACGTGATTGCGCCTTTCACTGTTTGCTGCCTTAAGCAGCTTGACAGGCACTGTGGTCACGTGACGCTTACCTTCAGTTGTCGCCAAATTACGTGGAAGTAGACGTAGATATGTTCCTGCTCGACTGATGCTGAAGCCATCTTGGACGAGGGCTTCATGCAAGTCATCCAACGTTTTGCAGCTACTAAGCTTCTAAGATCGTCGCCGCGGATCAGCAGCTGCTCCACATGATACAATGTCCACGATTGTCTTTAGCAACTGTGGTTGGTCATCTTCTAAGCGGGCCTTCCTACTTTCTGCCAACAGAACTTTTTGAGTCGCTGGCCAATGACTGGATGTTCTTCCGTAACTTCAGTCAGCTTTCTCTTGAAGTCAAGCCTGGAGTTCTGTTTGCGTGCTCGTTCAGCTGCCAGACATTTTAACTTTTTCTCCAGCTGCACCTTTTTGCTGCCGAGTTCATCAGACTTTGTTTTCATATCAGCTGTCCACAGTCCAGTGTTTTTTACCTGTAAAAGACTAGCCATTTGTGCGTTGACAGATTATAACTCATTGCTTGCTGCGTCTTGTGCTGGTGTAGAGCGTTAGGATTTTTTCTTTTCTAGACATGCTACTGCCGTCATTTGCGTCTCGGCATCCGTCTCTCTTGCTGTTACGTCAGCAGAAGATGCCTCTTCCACCTCTGACAGAATGTCACTATTTATTATCACCACAGTTGACGAAAGTTCCTGAGATGACGTGGTTAGCGTCGAAGTAGTTGAATCTGATGCTTGGCTTAGACTGGCCTTAGGCGTGGCAGCGCGGGCCCACATGCTCATCAGACGACTTTTTCTTTCTGCTGCTCTCGCATGCCAAACTCGAATCAAGTTTTTTACTTCTTCTTCATTTTGTTTACAATTGTTCCACTGCTCCTGTGCACGTTTATGTGCCAGATCTGCCTTCAGATCAGGGTGTGCAGCAATGAAAGCATCCTTAAAGTCGCTATACAGTTTATAATGCGCATCCATTATTAGCATCAGTAGTATACAGAATATTCTTAAATAATATGTAATATTAGCTGGAAAAATATAGATTTTAAAAACTCTATTAAACAGTACGTTGCCTATGTCACTGATTAATACACGTGTGCGGAAGACAGCTGGAGTCGATGCTTTCAGATGTAATGTGCGTAGCAGCAGTGTAGTGGTGGCTACTGCAGCCAGCTGCCTGCTTCAAGGGAGGCTGGCACTAGCTCTGCCAACCCATTCATATATATTCTGTGGCACAAATCGTACAAATTGAAATTAACAAATAATTTATACTTAGGGATCACCCATAAAGGATGTCCGCAAAACATACTGGAATACACGCAGTAGGCCTAAAGCAGCTGTTCAACACAGAATATCATAACAAAAAATACTAGCTTGCAGACGTCCGCAAGGTCCTTTACACCCCCTCCCCCTTTCTCCGCAGTTGTCCGCATTTGAACAAACCCCCCTCCCCCCATCTTTGCGGACGTCCTTTATGGATGTTCTCTTATGGGATGGCTTGTTATCAGTCGTCTGCCCCTCTGTTTGCACAAGTCTTCTATCGCTACTCCTCCTGAACTACTTCAAGGGTTGCCTTGAAACTTTTCACATGCCTTTATTCCATTGTCTAGTCGGTCCTTACTGAAAATGGTGCCACTCGGATATGCAATATGGTAATCTTGAGCATCTTATTATCGCTACTTCTCCAGAGTTGAAAATCATGTTGACATAGAGTTTTCACTTCAAGATTTCTTATGATGTCTAATTGGTCCTAAATGAAAATGAAAAAGGTGCTGCTTGGATATCAAATATGGCAACCATAGTGGCCACCTTCAAAATCTTATCACTACTCCTCATGAATGGAAAGTCATTTTGACATGGGGTTTTCACCACAAGACTTCTGTCTAGTTGGTCCCAAATGAAATGGCACAGATTGGACATCAAATATAGCTGCCACAGTGACCTTTTGAAAATCTTGTTATCACTACTCCTCGTGAACAGAAAGTCATATTGACATGGGTTTTCATGTCAAGGCTTCTTATGATGTCTCTTTGGGCCTAAATGAAAATGGTGCTGTTTGGACATCCAATTTGCCTGCCACAGCAGCTACCTTGCTATCACTACAACTCCTGAATAAATGGTCATATCAAAATGGGGTTTTCACTAAAAGACTTTTTATGATGTCTTGTTGGTCCTAAATGAAAATGGTGCCAACATGACATCTAGTTTGGCCACCATAGCAGCCATTTTGAAAATCTTATTACCACTATTACTTATGAACGAAAGTCATATCAAAATGGGCTTTTCACCAGAAGACTTCTTATGATGTCCAGTCAATTAAAATTATGCCAATCCAATGACCGATGTAGACACCATGACAGTCATCTTGAAAATATTATGACTACTCCTTATACAGACAGTCATATAGACATGGGGTTTTCACCAAAAGACTTCTTATGGTGTCTAGTTGGTCCTAAATTAAAATGGTGCCAATCTGACCTACAATATGACTGCCATGGTGGCCATTTTGAAATCTTGTTGTTGCTACTCCTCTTAGATGAATGGCCATATTGACATTGGTTTTTCACCAAGCAACTTATTAGTCCTAAATAAAAATGGTGCTGTTCTGATATCCAAAATGGCTGCATTGGCCGCCATCTTGAAAATTTTGTTATTGCTATTACTAAATGGAAAGCTATGTGAACATTTCTTTTTTTTTTTTTGTTTTTTTTTTAACCAGAAAGCTTCTTATGGTGTCTAGTTGGTCCTAAATGAAAATGAAAATTTTGTTACAGCTACTCCTCCTGAATGGATGTCCATATCAACTTGCTGTTCATATCGACATGGGAGCCATACCTTATAATGCTGTCGATGGGTGTATACTGCTTTATAGTGAGAGTGCATAATAATGAATATATGATGCATAAAATTTGATTAAAACTAAATGAAATGGGATCGATGACCATACTTGCCTTGTAACAGGAAACATGTTATAATGAAGGGCCTTATAGCGAGGGAGTGCTGTATTTATTTTAAAACATTATGCAGCAGATGGTATTCAGATCTGTCAGATAATTGCGAGTAAAGTTTCTACCTAATAAAAAAAAAAAAAAATTACTATCCTTAAATGTTTAAACTTGTTCATGGACTTCTGAAACAAATGTCTGTTTTTATCTATGAATTTCATTTACTTTACATTATTCAGTATATTTACTAGTATTTTATGTTGTTACACACATTGATTGTTACACACATGTAAACTTGTATATGGTACTCCCTCACTATAAGGACCTTCATTATAATACTGTTTCTTTTAAAAGGTGAGAATAGTCATGGATCCCATTTCATTATTTGGTAGTAAAATTATATGTATCCTGTACTTCATTACAAGGAAATATAATTATATAGAGGATATTTTCTTTTGCTACATTAATACAGGATATATTTCATCATGTGGTAAAAAAAATGTGATATTTTAACGAGTGGCAAAGCCACGAGTTAAAATATACCGTTTTTGGTACCACAAGATGAAATATATCTGGTATTACACATAGGAAAAGAAAATTTTCTTTTTATTATATACCAAAGTTTCTCCAGAATCGAAGTTTAGAAGATTAAACTCACTATTCAGCACCACACTCCACCGCCCACCCACCCCTTTTTTGTAAATTCACCTCACTTTCATATGCTGGTCATATAAATATCAGTGACTTAAGATATCGGTATGATTGGGTTGACCTAATCTGTTGCAGTAAATTATATTTTTGACATTTTGTAAACTATTTTATCATATTTGACCACAAAGCAAGTCCAATTCATCAATGCATCACATTGGGTTTATCATTGTTGTCAAGGAAGTAAGGGGAAATAACTTCATAGAGATGCGAACAGCGTCGACTCAAATTTCATCACCAAAAATTAATTAATTTCCATGTCTGAAATGTAATGCAGTTTGTTTATTTGTTCTAGCTCATCAAGTGCTCGTTTTTGTTGCTGCAGGTATAACTTCTGTAGGCACACACAATCCAGCATCGCATGGCATGATGGGAAATCATATATTTTCACATGTGAAAATATAGGAATGAAAAAATATGAAAATTATTTCTCCAATCAGTTTCTATATTTCACACTAAAGTATATAATAAAAGGTGGTATATTCTATGCTTCCATTAATAATGTTGTAATGAGAGAGTACTGTACAGTATAGCTGGTATTTTTATGCACTGCTCATATTTACAAATTTGTATGCATTCAGTTCCTCCAGGGGCAAACAAATTAACACAGATATTCACACACTGTATTGTGCATTTTACTTTGTCCCTTAACCTGTGTGCATGTTTCATACTACCATGAAAAAATCCTTGAATTTGAGGGGTTGCCTTGAAAACTCATTGAATTTAAAAAATAGTTGGTTTTATCCTTGACAAGTCCTTGATTTTGTTGAAAAACTCCAGACCTTGAATTTTTCCTAAAACTCCTAGAATTTACCCGTGGGAATACAAAACATTGAAACTAAATAAAATACATGTATATTGTTGTTATTTATGTATTGTCCAAAAATAATGATTTTTTACTGTCGCTCCATTTTAAAAATTACAAGTGTAAAAACTTTTTTTCTTCTTCTGTATTTAGTACTCTGGCATCTTAGGCTTTGTCATAGGGCTAAGGCTGACAAAGCAAAGAAAGAAATGGAAAATCATGGACCTTGTATAAGCGACCTTGTACCCTTGTGAAAATAGGGGACAGGACCCAAAATTACCGAAGCGCAAAGTGAGTGTATTACCACTTGACTGTCCAGCCTCATGTATTTAATAAGAATACAAGTTTACCTACTGATGTCCCACCCCCACCTCCACCAGGTTTGCAGCTGGGGCATCTCGTGTCCATTTTTAAAGATTAAAAGATTAAGCAACAACACTTTACATCAACAAATAAAATTTGGTAGACATGTTTTTATTCATATGTAGATGACCTGGGTTTGGTTGGGTTAGTGTTTTACTCTACACCAACACTTTCAAGGTTATATCATGCTGCAGCAAATAAAGTGTCTGGTCCAGAGACACACTGTGAGGCAAGTAGACTAAAGTGTCTTGTCCAGGGACACACTGTGAGGCAAGTAGACTAAAGTTTCTTGTCCAGGGACATACTGTGAGACAAGTAGACTAAAGTGTCTTGTCCAGGGACATACTGTGAGGCAAGTAGACTAAAGTGTCTTGTCCAGGGACATATTGTGAGGCAAGTAGACTAAAGTGTCTTGTCCAGGGACATACTGTGAGGCAAGTAGACTAAAGTGTCTTGTCCAGGGACACACTGTGAGGCAAGTAGACTAAAGTGTCTTGTCCAGGGACACACTGTGAGGCAAGTAGACTAAAGTGTCTTGTCCAGGGACATACTGTGAGGCAAGTAGACTAAAGTGTCTTGTCCAGGGACACACTGTGAGGCAAGCAGACTAAAGTGTCTTGTCCAGGGACACACTGTGAGGCAAGTAGACTAAAGTGTCTTGTTCAGGGACACACTGTGAGGCAAGTAGACTAAAGTGTCTTGTTCAGGGACACACTGTGAGGCAAGTAGACTAAAGTGTCTTGTCCAGGGACACACTGTGAGGCAAGTAGACTAAAGTGTCTTGTTCAGGGACACACTGTGAGGAAAGTAGACTAAAGTGTCTTGTCCAGGGACACACTGTGAGGCAAGTAGACTAAAGTGTCTTGTTCAGGGACACACTGTGAGGCAAGTAGACTAAAGTGTCTTGTCCAGGGACATATTGTGAGGCAAGTAGACTAAAGTGTCTTGTTCAGGGACACACTGTGAGGCAAGTAGACTAAAGTGTCTTGTCCAGGGACACACTGTGAGGCAAGTAGACTAAAGTGTCTTGTCCAGGGACACACTGTGAGGCAAGTAGACTAAAGTGTCTTGTCCAGGGACACACTGTGAGGCAAGTAGACTAAAGTGTCTTGTCCAGGGACACACTGTGAGGCAAGTAGACTAAAGTGTCTTGTCCAGGGACACACTGTGAGGCAAGTAGACTAAAGTGTCTTGTCCAGGGACACACTGTGAGGCAAGTAGACTAAAGTGTCTTGTCCAGGGACACACTGTGAGGCAAGTAGACTAAAGTGTCTTGTCCAGGGACACACTGTGAGGCAAGTAGACTAAAGTGTCTTGTCCAGGGACATATTGTGAGGCAAGTAGACTAAAGTGTCTTGTTCAGGGACACACTGTGAGGCAAGTAGACTAAAGTGTCTTGTCCAGGGACACACTGTGAGGCAAGTAGACTAAAGTGTCTTGTCCAGGGACACACTGTGAGGCAAGTAGACTAAAGTGTCTTGTTCAGGGACACACTGTGAGGCAAGTAGACTAAAGTGTCTTGTCCAGGGACACACTGTGAGGCAAGTAGACTAAAGTGTCTTGTCCAGGGACACACTGTGAGGCAAGTAGACTAAAGTGTCTTGTCCAGGGACACACTGTGAGGCAAGTAGACTAAAGTGTCTTGTCCAGGGACACACTGTGAGGCAAGTAGACTAAAGTGTCTTGTTCAGGATCACACTATAGTAGCTGATCAGGGCTGCTCCAATAGTGGGTGATAACAAATTTAGCTTAAAATACAAAATTGTAAGTCAATAACGTATAGGACAATGCTTGTAGAATCGATAAGCGCTATAACTTAAGGTCAAGATTGTTTTCTTGCATCGTTCATTTTTGTGAAAATACGAGAAAAAGTAGCAAAGAAAAAAATATCCAACCAATACACGATGTTATTACGAGTACGTGGACAAGTATTAGGGATTTTTGTAACTAAGCTAGAAAGTGTGTGGTCATATGAAGAAAATCACCATTTCTAAAAATAGATGCATCTTCTTTTAAAAACTTCACCAAAAAATGACATTCAAAAGATTCACATTTAGTTTAGAATCAGCTCCCTCAAAATGCAGTTGTAAAGCTGAGATTACTCACCAGTGACCACTGTGGTTTGAATGGATGAACACTTTGATGTTCCAGACACATTTACATTTGCTCTCATGTGCATGTTATAGCCTAATATAGGACTTTCAAACTAGTTTAGAAATGTTTTCAACTGCCATTTTCTAGTGAAGAAACTAATAAAAATAAAAATTGTTCTTTAAGTGGCAGTTGCTTAAGTATTTTTTACCTATTTGTAATAACAATACTGTAATCTAGGTACTCCTGTCAGTTAAAATTAATTACAATACATGTATATAGTTTCTGCTATGCTTTTTAGAAGTAATATGGCCAAAATACATTGCATATTTCTCTCCATCTAAACATACACACTTTCAAGTATGAATACATTGCAGGAGTCTGATACATTCATACATTTACAAAATGTGTTTATAATATACATACAACATAGAGAAGAATTTTCTACTTGAAGATAAAGTATTGCTTAAAACCAGTGTTAAAACAAATATGCATAATGAGACATTTCTGACAGAATTCCAATAAGAGAACCAGAGCACACACACACACACTATATATATATATATATACATTTTTGTTTCTTGCTATGCTGCCATTTCTTCCTGTTCTGCTTTCACTTCTCCCTATTCTGTCCAAAAGGAGAAGTCACTTCTCCCTAAAATTCAAGTTTACCTTGACCCCTGGTGGGAATTAAACCCACACCCTTCTGGTCATGAGTCCAATGCCTTAACCACTGAGCCACTGTGGCTTTATAACCCAAATTGTTTGAATGATTTTTAGATTTATTAAAAACTTTCTCCGATTTGTGGACTCCTTGGCAGCATGATAATGTGAAAACCACTTGACTTAGGCCAGTGAAATTTAGGAGGCATGTTGCTATTCAGAAGTAAATAATCCGATTTGATTTTCATGCCATTTACAAGATTTTGGGATTTTTTAATAAATTTTTCTGACTTTTAGACTTTGAAAACTTTGTTCTATGTGGTGTTTTTTGTTTGTTTTTTTAAACCCTGTTAACACAGTTATGTAGAAACTGCTTGACTTTGGCAAATGAGGTTTGGAATGCACGTTTATGTGTATATGTAGATGATACACATTGTTGTAGCAAGCATGAGCTCACAGCAAGCTTGCTATGAACATACAAGCTCGTTACGCACTGTCAACTAGGTAGTAGGAAGCTTGCTAAAACTTTGCATGAGCTTGCTTGCAGCAAGCCTGCGACAATCTCACAATGAAATTGTAACAAGTTCAGTACGAGCTCATGACAAGCTTGTGGTTAGCTTGTTGGACTTACTGGCAGATCTTCAGCAATTATCTTCACAAAGCCTGGAGAGCATCATAAATAAATACAGAGGGAAATCACAATAATTGCAAAACATAAAAAATGAAAGAAACAACAACAAAAAATCAAATCTTAAAGGCAAAACAAAATGTTTTTCAATACACCCAAGTAGTTTTGTTTTCCTCATCGGTGCTCAAGTTTTGATATATCTCTGTATTGTTCCAATTCTAGAAATGGGTGAAGTCTATACCTTTTTGATAAACCAACAATCTATAGAAAAGTAATAATAACAATAACTGTCACAAATGGAAAGAGACTTTATTTCTTATGTTTAGGATAGTATTAAAAAACATAAAAGTGGGTTTTAGAATCTAACAGGGGTGAAACGATACACCTGTGCTGCGTGTCGATACGATTCAAAATACTCAGCCTACGATATGATGCATTATCGATACACATATCAACTTGATGGTCTTTTCATCTTTTTTAAGACAGTAAATGGTAGATGGTTCCCTTTTATGTGTTGACATATTGATAGTATTTCCATATTTCTAGTATGCAGATTATTGACAGACCTAGACTTACCATCTGTTTATATTCCATTCTCATCCACACAAGATAATAAAAATACTTCCATACTGTCAAGTTTGTTTGCTATTAACCATGCAGTTTCACTGGGGACCTCTAAAATCTATGAATAAATCAAAGGAAACATAGTGGAAGGAATGAATACAAATTCATAATTGTTTGAAAAAGTATTTATCATAATTGCTAGAAAAAGTATTTATCAAAGTTAAACATTCTTTTGTACACTTGTGCAATATACCAATAGTTTCTATCATAACATTTAAGTTTGTTAAAATTAAACCTCTCAGTAGAGTACCATGATGTACTGATATGGTGTTCCATTTCTTTTGTAATAGCACGTCATACATAAAATACATCTCATTAGCTGTTACAGTCTGTCTTTTTAAATTAAGCATACTGCTTTCTTTACAAAATTGTTGCACATAGAGCAAATAAAGGAGACTTTGTGGGTTTATGATCTGGATGATACCCAATGAATTATTAAGGTTAGATTCCAGAAATTCAGGCTGATCCATAGAAAGACAAGCTCTTCAGTGTAAGGAATCTCTCAGCCATTTTCTAAAATATGTGGGAAAATCTTCAAATTTTTTCTGGCTGACTTTAGACACATTTAACATCATTTCCATATAGAAATCCATTGTGGGGGGGGGGGAGTGATGTCAGATGGTCAGGTTCCCCTCTCCATCTGTTAAAATCACACACTTTTAGATGAAAAACAAGAATGTTAGTCATTTGAAATACACTAAACCACCTCTTCTAAACAAATCCTTTCAGAATAAACAAACTTCATCCTCCTCTGCTTCTTGTATGATTCAGGTACCATCCACTGAAATAGATTAGATTACAGCAATATGTACTATGTAACTTGGACAAAAAATATGTAAATATACCTATTTGGCAAAAGCAATTAATTTTTAATTCAACATTCCAAAATCACTTCACAAGACTTAGAAACATCTCTAAGCATTATTCATGACTGATTCCTTCAGAGATCCTAAATTTTAGTTTTATCACCCATTTTGAAAGGGCTGTGACAGCATGTCATACGTTCAGTACTTTACATCTTTTTAAAAAAAAGCAATGATTTAGTCACTTTAATCCTTAAAACCCTTGAAATAGAATCACTGCCATTTTTTTTACAAATGAAAAATATAAAAATTTGAAGCATACCCACATGTACATGACCTCTAAACTTTACTCAGTTGAAGTTCACTGCACAAGCACAATTGTAGAATTTGATATGGGAGAGGAAGAAGAACAGTCCCTAACAAAAAACGGAAATGAAATTAACAAGCTTGCATGTAATTTACTATATATAGTATGGCTCCGGTCTATTATGAATCGTACCCCACCTCCAGTCTTCGAAAGTATTTACCTGGCACAGTTACTCTGTAGCTGAGGACTATTTAATCCTGTTAAACCTTAAAAATTTCAAACCAAACCTTGTTCCGTATGTGCAAGCTTTTTTAACTTGGAAAAATAAAGTCGTTAACGACGAGTGCAATGTAAAAAATGGCTATTTTTAGTAGATGGACAGCCTAGTATACATTGTAAGGTGCAGGTAAAAATAAAAGATGGTACATTTATACTGTATACAACGTACAAGATACCAACCACTAACACCAGTAAAATTAAAATAAAGGGGATGAAACTACAGCGAAAAAATGATCTCAATCATAAAATGTAAGTAGAACATAGACTTTATCAGTTGTTTGTAATGTTAATAAAATTTATCATTTGTTGGTAATATTAATCAAATTGCTGGGATGCTAAATACCATCTAAATATGAATTAAACATTCCAAAATAATGCAGTGTGAATAAAAATGGCTTTAAAATATCTTTATAAAATTCATAATTAAGTAGCATTTAAAATGTTCATGCTTTGACAATATTTAAAGTAATAATGAAAATATTCAGATGACAATATTTTAAAAACTTTTTTTTTAAAAA
Organism: Margaritifera margaritifera; assembly: GCA_029931535.1. Classification (NCBI taxonomy): domain Eukaryota; kingdom Metazoa; phylum Mollusca; class Bivalvia; order Unionida; family Margaritiferidae; genus Margaritifera; species Margaritifera margaritifera. The sequence goes on along the minus strand of JAQPZY010001649.1, from coordinate 1,331,620 downwards.
CCGAAAGCAATGATCAATACCAACAAAAATTGAAATAATACTGTAAAATAATGGTTGATAGTTTTATTGTAACGTGCACGATTGTGATGTGGATTTATACTGTAGACACAAGACAAGATGCCTACCACTTTAATGACTATGACTATAATAAAGGAACACAAAACGACAGTAAAGTAACAAAATTATCTAAATCATAAGTACAGTGAAACCCCGCTATAACGCGATATTTGGAGTCCATAAAATTCGATCGCGGAAAAAGCGGGGTCGCGTTATAGCGGGGTTTCGCTATATTTTTCTTTATTCAGAGAACAACGTATACACGTCTAATGTATAGCATGAATAGGGTATCAACACCGTTTACTATCTGATATCGATCCGTCTTTGTTTTCCCACATGACAACCCTTTGATTGAGCCACGAGTTTGATACAGCTGTACTTGTTCAGTGGCAAGTAACAGAGAGTGGTTATTTGAACTCCCTGTGATCTTGCCGCCGAAGCTCAGTTTCTACATAAGCACCCACATATGAAAATCTTTGATCTTGCCGCCCAAGCTCAGTCTCTATATAAGCACCCACATATGACAATCTTTGATCAACCACCGCATTGATTGTATACAGGATGAACTGAAGTCCAGCGCACGTGTTGGCGGCTTACGTTTTTGATGTTTATTAAATCGTGAGAATCTTTTATCAACCACCACATTGTCTGATGCTCGGTTGTGTATGCAGTTAAAGAAGAAAAACACGTCGGCTATTGTTTGAGCAATGATTGTATACAGAATGAATTGAAGACAAACACAAAGAAAACTTAATGGCTTTACTCATGGATCAATAATAAGTAACATTTCCGATAATGTTTATTTTGGCATAACACTTCAAGAAATTGGTGAAATTGTTAAATTTCAGAAGCCACGCCACAATCGAATTCATAAGTGATCTCTTCCCCAAAATGATAATAAACTTTTTGTACACTATTTCTTGTACTTAAAAAAAAATAAAAAATTCCGTGTACGAGAAAAATACACGTACATGTATATACAATTTCAGGAACCACGCCACAGACGTATTATACTCGAATTCCTACGCGATCTCTTCCCCAAAATGATACTGTAATATACACATTTTATACACTATTTCTCGTCCTTTGAAAAAAAAAAAAAAAGTTCATGTGCGAATGAATATATGAAATTTTGGGAGCCACGCCACGATCGCGTTATATCCGAATTCGCGTTATAGCGGGGCACGTTATAGCGGGGTTTCACTGTATGTCATTATCTAAATCATAAATTATCTAAATCATAAATATGCCATATAATTAGATTTTAGATTGGTATCATTTTTATATTTATATGCTAAACATTCCACAATATGAACACAAGTGTTTTCAACACAGAAAGGTTTAATTCATATCTAATGGTATTTAGCATCCCAGCAATTTTATTAACATTTAAAAAGAATATGTAATGTAGACATTATTACTGTTATTATTATTGTTGATGTGGCTACAAATACAATGCAAATAATTCCAAAATATAAGTGTAAATGTCTGATAAACATAAAATAATTATTATTACACTTATTTCAAAATGTTAGTAAATTTATTAATTTTAAAATCATGATAAAAATATATCAGCAATTATATTACAATATTATTAATATTTTTATTTGGATTCATCATTGATGTGGTACAAAAAAAATAGTCATCTGAATATATTAAGTATTATTTTAATTATTACTTATTCTGCATGCATATGTACATGGTTCTTTCTGTCTTCTATAATAATAATAATAATAATAATAATAATGTCTAAATTACTTGCTATCTTAAACGTAGTCAAAGCACTGACATTTTAAATGATACTCAATTATGAATTTTAAAAAGTACTGCATTATTTTGGAATGTGTTGCATGTAATAAAAATTTTTTATAAAGTCTGAATTACATTTGCATGATTCAGAGAATGTTGTCACTCTAGTTTCATCCCCATTATTTAAATTTTCCTAGCTGTAGAAGTTGGTATCTTGCACGTTGTATACAGTATAAATGTGCCGACTATTATTTTTATCTGCGCGAGCATCCGCGTCACAACCATGTACCTTAAAATGTACGTACGTCTGCTAAAAATAGCATTGTAAACATCGCACTCGCCGTTAAAGACTTTATTTTTCCAAATTAAAAAAGGCTTGCGCAGACGGAACTAGGTTTCGTTTGAAACTTGTAAGGTTTGAAGGGAGTAATAATCCTCAGCTAGATTCATTATGGACCGGAGCCAGACTATAATCGCGTAATCCTATTGTCCTTAACTGACAACATTGCATCTAGAACTGCAGTTTGGCAGGCGCAGCAGTAAATAATAATGATCTGCAAAATTATACTCAATGATTATGTCGAGCAAGATTACTACGTCATCTCATGATTATGATCAGTTGCTGCACATTTATTGCAATTACTTGCAATTAAATTTCCCGAATTAAGGAGCAAAAATTGGGACGGTTTCAGACTTAAAAATGGAGCCTATTTGAGAACGAGGATGCCACGGTAGGCTGGCGTTAGTTATATCTCGCAAATAAGTTATGTATATATTTTGAGGTCAGTAAACCAATCTTCAGACTGTAAACAAGGGACATAACCGCCGTTATTATCTCGATACCGAATTAGGTCTCTGTCGCGGAAAACTACATTTCATCTTAACTGATTTTATTATTTGATTTTTTTTTTAAACAAAACTTCGTGAAGCGTAATTCTTTCTAGAATGAGATGGGTGTCCCTTTCTCTCTTTCGCTTTCTCAAAGAACACAGTATATACAATTTTGATTTTTTATTTAATATAAAAGAACTGCAATTTTTTTTTTCTTCTTCTGGCAGCAGATAATAATAATAAATATTAATAATGATAATTCACACTGTTCACAACTACATTTACAGTCATAGCAACAGGGACAGGTATAACATGCCTAATGAAAAAAGCAAAAGATTCCAAAGAATAGAATTTTAAAAATAATGATTGATTTTGTTCCCCCTTTTTGGTAAAAAAAATACTCATTATTTAAGCATTGATATTGTATGGAAATGTATACAGGTAATACAGAAATAAAATCACACTCATTTACTTTCCTTTAATTAAATCAATAATGGAGGTTATTATTATTATTATTATTATTAAAAATTTTGATATTAAACAGATTCAAAAATGTAGTATAAATCTGGTAATAATATTAAGTATAACAAAATGGAATTACTGGAAATTAAAAGATAATCTTGATGTATCAATTAATTGAAGGCATCTTTACCATAGCATTATTTCTTGTACATTTGCTACTGAAAATTGTTTAAAAATTCACTTTTTTTATACCATTGTTTAATAACATTGAATATGCTGTGCAAATGGGACTCTTAAACATTAGAATCTTGTCTCTGAGTAATATTGTATTCCAAAGAAATGTCTAATTTGACAATAATCTGGATGCCCTGCTCAACATCCAACATTTTGCACAGAATATTTAAGTCTAAATGGCTCATGTGAAAACTCACATGAGAAAATCCAACTTAGAACAAATTTTAAATAACTGTTTGATCAGAATCAAATCCAAATTTCTCACGTGATAACTCACATGAGAAATTACAACTCTGCCTTATTTTCAAACATAGTCAGATGTAATGGAAAACAATGTTTTCTAAGTTATACTTTCTCATATGAACATTCAAATTCTGATGGAAGCAAAATCTGCACATGTGAAAATTTGGTTAGTTTTTCCTTGGCTCACAAGATCTAACAAACTGCACACATGAGCTTGCAAATTCTACCTAATTTGCATATGTTTTTAACAAGGTTCTCATGTGCAGCTTATGAGCAGCTCATGTGAATAGGTGAGATTTTTCTGTAGGGAGTCTTACTGACATTTTCAGAAATATTGACAAAATCTGTGCAATTTCAATGAAATATTACTGAAATTTGATGAAATACCAAAATTTCGGTAAAATAAGGATATTTCACTGAGATGCACTGAAATTTCACTGAAATTTCAGTCACATTTTCACTAGGGTGAAGCTTGTAGGTCCAACTCCTTAATGGTGTCTGGACAGTAACTTTTCATGTCTTGTGACAAATTGCAATGATGAATTAAGTACTGGTTATAATGTCATGTTGCTTGCACTGATGTTGCAAGTAATGCACTGATGTTGCAAGTAATGCACAGACTGTCAGATGAACAGCTTAAAATGTTAACTTCAGTCCTTGGTATTAATGAACCAAAATAAGTGCTTTGTTTCTACAGAATGTATAAAGATGGAATTCTGTTTCGATCTTTATAGTATACTGCAGTTGAAGAATGAAACTCGTATACTGTTATGGTCTATGAAAATGATGCATCAAGAAAATTTGGCCATGTTGAGAAATATATACAAGTTTATATGCTGTGTTACGACTCTATGGTCTAAGAAAAATGTAACAGAAAGAAAGTGAAACCAACAAATCAAGTAAAAATCAACAAGCAATTTATTACTAGATAATTAAAATGAAAAATCAACAAGTCACTTACAGTAATGTGTTTTGAAATCCTAATAATCCAAAAAGAATGATTGTTCTAATCACAAGTCCTAAATATAGAATGTTCCGAATTCACGGCTGTGTCCTTGAATGTTATGATGTGTTAATGGTCTCCAAAGTCCTGATGTACTAGAAATCTTGATGTGCTGAAGTCAAAATGAAGTATTCCAAAATCTCTGAATAAGTTCACATAAATTCCAAAATTGTCAATTAAAAATCCAAAATCCAAAAGTTTATGAGCACTGTTATAATCCAATGAATATTTAAAATAATTCCTCTCTTAGAATTTGGAATGAATTTTCACAACTGTAATAGCTCTTTACAAGACTGATGGTAATGTCAAAACTGAATAAATGTCCACCAAACATGGCATATATAAAGATTGGTCACATGACAGAATGTTCTAGAATATGAGTCATCTTAATGTAATTTTACTTGTAAACAAAATTCAACCTTGACCTTCAAATTGAGAAAACATATTGATCAAAACAACCTAATTCAAGGACACTAGTTAAACATGTTTTTCCTGATAAACATTAAGATTTAAGCAAATATTAAAGTGAAGAAACATTTATAATTTCCTAAAATATTTTTAATATTATATAAACATCATACATAACACCTCCCCTCATAAAGAAAAAGAAAGATTTATATAATAAAGCTTTCTTTTGAATATACATCTAATACTACAATAACCCAAATTACATAAGAACATGTTTTATGATACTGGACTTAATTACATCAAGCAATATTACATTTCTAGGCACGTGAGAGTGCATCTGCAATCACATTGTCTTTTCCCTTGATGTGTTTGATGTCAATGTTATATTCTTGTAATATCAAACTCCATCTCAACAATCTCCGATTTTTATCTTTCATTTTGTTGATGAAAGTAAGGGGATTGTGATCACTGTACACAATAATTGGAGAAAGAGCTGAGGTAACATACACTTCAAAATGCTGTAAAGCCAATATCAAAGCCAAACATTCCTTCTCAATTGTGGAATAATTTTTCTGGTGCTTGTTTAGTTTTTTAGAAAAATAACACACAGGGTGATCCACACCACTTTTGTCTTCCTGAATCAATACTCCACCAACCCCTACATCACTTGCATCAACAGATAATTTAAATGATTGGCTGAAATTTGGTGCAGAAAGAACTGGTGCATTCTTAAGCATGGCCTTTAACTTGTCAAAAGATTCCTGACACTTGTCAGACCAATGAAATTTGGTTTTCTTACTCAATAAACTTGTCAAAGGTTCAGCAATTTTGGAAAAATTGGAACAAAATTTCCGATAATATCCAGCCATACCTAGAAATCGCATCAGTTGCTTTTTACAAATTGGAACTTGAAATTCAGAGATAGCTTTGACCTTAGCTTCTATAGGTTTAACTTGACCTTGTCCCACAATATATCCTAAAAATGTGACACAAGCATGGCAAAACTCACTTTTGCTCAAATTAATTGTCAGATTCGCATCACTGAGTCGATCGAAGAAGTTTCGAATGGTTTCCAAATGATCTTCCCAGGTGTTGTTGTAGATAATGACGTCATCGATATAAGCGTCACAATTATCAAGACCAAATGTTATCATGTTCATCAGACGTTGAAACATTGCAGGCGAATTTTTCATTCCAAACGGCATGACTTTATATTGATAAAGTCCATCTGGAGTTGCAAATGCTGAAATTTCTTTTGCCCTTTCCGTCAGTGGAATTTGCAAGAATCCTTTTAAAAGGTCAAACTTGGTGACATATTCCGCATTTCCAATTTTATCAATGCAATCGTCCATTCTTGGGATTGGAAATGAATCAGTTTTGGTGACACTGTTGACTTTTCTATAGTCAGTACACATACGGAATGTATTATCTGGCTTGGGAACAAGAATACATGGTGAACTCCAGTTACTTTTACTTGGTTCTATGAAATCATTCTCCAGTAGATACTGAATTTCTTTCTTCAGATAGTTCTGTTTGAGAGGATTCATCCTATAAGGATGCTGTTTCACAGGCGCAGAATCTACAATGTCAGCGTCATGATAAATTTTTCTTGTTCGTGTTGGAACATCAGGAAACAAGTGCTCATAGTCATGTAATAGCTGTTTTAGTTCATTTTTTCTTGTTGTTGTAGATGTGAAAGTTTCTGGTCTAGGTTGTTCAATATTTCTGAATTCCGAAGATTGGTTATACCAGAGTCACTATAGTCTGATCGTACTCCATCGTTGATATCTTCACTGTGTGGGACAGGTACAACTAAATTAACAGAATAATTAGCTGAGCTATCTCTGTCAAAATATTCCTTTAACATATTTATATGACAAAGTTGTTTCTGTTTCCGTCTCCCAGGAGTGTTAATGATATAATTTAAGTCATTTACTTTCTTTTCAACGGTATAAGGACCATAAAATTTAGCCTGAAGAGGATTCTGAGGTATGGGAAAGAGAGCCAGAACTTTGTCACCAGGTTTAAAACTCCTTTCCTGTGAATTTTTCTGTCATACCTTAATTTCATTTTTGACTGGGTAGTGTGAAGATTAGTTCTTGCTACTTCACAGGCCTTTGACAACTTGTATTTGAAATCAGAAACATAATCAAGAAGATTAATGTTTGAATCTTCATTTGAAAGAAGTTTCTCTTTCAATAATTTCAGTGGTCCACGGACAGTATGACCAAAAACTAGTTCAAAGGGACTAAAACCCAACGACTCTTGAACTGATTCCCTAACAGCAAACAACAACAAATGAACACCCTCATCCCAATCCCTTTCTGTATCAAAGCAATATGATCGAATCATATTCTTCAAAGTTTGATGAAATCTTTCCAAAGCACCTTGACTTTCAGGGTGATAGGCAGAAGATTTAAACTGTTGGATGCCTAATTCATGCATAACTTGTTGGAAAATTCCAGACATAAAATTTGACCCTTGATCTGACTGGACAGATTTGGGAAGGCCAACAAGTGTAAAAAAACTTCACCAAAGCTTTCACAATAGTTTTAGTTTTTATATTTCTCAGAGGAATTGCCTCTGGAAATCTTGTAGATGCACACTGGCGGTCAACAAGTATTGGTTGCCTAACTTGGTTTTAGGTAAAGGACCAACACAGTCTACTATTATTCTACTAAATGGTTCATCAAATGCAGGAATCGGTTGCAGATGAGCCTTAGGTATCTACTGATTGGGTTTTCCTACCATTTGACAAGTGTGACAAGATCTGCAGTATTTAGAAACATCACTTTTGAGTTTCGGCCAATAAAAATGATTCAAGATCTTGTGATAAGTCTTACGGACTCCTAAATGACCAGCCAAAGGAGTTTCATGGGCTAAATTAAGAATTTCCTGTCGATATGACTTAGGAACAACAATTTGATAGCTCAAGGACCACTCATCACCAGCGGGTACATCAGGTGGTCTCCATTTCCTCATAAGGACCCCATTTTTCACAAAGTAACACACTGGAACTTTTGTGGCTTCAGTTTCACTAATAGCCCTCTGAAACAAACAAGATATCTCGGGATCTTGCTCCTGTTCAACGACAAGGGATTGTCGTTTGTCATCCTGATTAGAACAAAGAGAATGAGTTGCCAAAAGAGGATCACTGTGATCAATACCATTTGATTGATCAATACCTGAGGAAAAAGTGACCTCATCAAAAGACTGACCAATACATGTGTCAGCTAAAGGAATAATATCCTGATCAACATCAATCTCAAGAGCTCTTTTTGCCATAGCTCTAGTAACTGCACAAGCAGGGTACAAATCAGGGATTTCAGTTTCGACAGGATCAACTTTCTGATCCAAACAAGGTTTGTCAGTTACAAGTGGATTAACCACAACCTTATCTCCAGCTAGGTCATTGCCTAGTAATAAATGAACACCCTCTATGGGTAAAGAAGTCACTGCTCCAACAGTCACAGGTCCAGAAACTAAGTCTGATGCCAAATTTACACAATGGAGAGGAACATTTACAAAGCCGCACTCTACTCCCTGAACAAGAACACTTTCACTTGAAGAAGACTCCTCAGACAAAGGCAAAGTACCTATTAATAAAAGACTCTGAGAAGCTCCAGTGTCCCTTAATATTTTAATTGGGATAGGTTTGGCAGAATCACCAATAAGTGATATAGAACCTTCTGACATGAATGGTTCATAAGCCTCCAAAATAGAATCAGACTGGGGTTTGTTTGACCCAACAAATGTATTGCTTTCAATACAAGACCGTGACCTTGACCTCGTAGAAATAAGAGCATTTGGAAAAGCTCTGTCTTTTCTCTGTTGCTTATTTTTCAACTTGAAGCAATCAGAAATAACGTGCCCTTTCGTTTTACAATAAGTGCACGTAGGAAGAGATAAGGATTTCTGATCAGTCTTATCAGATGTTTGATTCCTAACAGTTGTGCTGTTGTGAAATTTGGAGGTACTCGAATGAGATTGAAATGGTTTTTTACCAGAAAACTGCTGAGAGGACGACTTATTGCCAAATGAAATTTTGTGAGTCAAGGAATAATCATCAGCCATACGAGCAGCATTTTCCAAAGTTTCCACATTCTGCTCATCAAGATAGGTTTTAACATCACTATGGATGCACCTTTTGAACTCTTCAATTAACTTTCTCATGCACTCTATCCCCTCCTGGATAGGTTTTGAAATGAAATTCTGAACATTAGATGCCATAGTAAATGCTTGTTGGTTTCACACAAACAAAATTTCTCTATTAAAAATTCTTTGCCAAAGACAAAAACAAAAATTCAGAGACAAAATCAATATGAATTTCAAAGATAAATTTAATATCTCTAATATGCTTTAAAAAAATTCAGATCCCGGACGAGCCCCCAATTTCTGTTACGACTCTATGGTCTAAGAAAAATGTAACAGAAAGAAAGTGAAACCAACAAATCAAGTAAAAATCAACAAGCAATTTATTACTAGATAATTAAAATGAAAAATCAAAAAGTCACTTACAGTAATGTGTTTTGAAATCCTAATAATCCAATAAGAATGATTGTTCTAATCACAAGTCCTAAATATAGAATGTTCCGAATTCACGGCTGTGTCCTTGAATGTTATGATGTGTTAATGGTCTCCAAAGTCCTGATGTACTAGAAATCTTGATGTGCTGAAGTCAAAATGAAGTATTCCAAAATCTCTGAATAAGTTCACATAAATTCCAAAATTGTCAATTAAAAATCCAAAATCCAAAAGTTTATGAGCACTGTTATAATCCAATGAATATTTAAAATAATTCCTCTCTTAGAATTTGGAATGAATTTTCACAACTGTAATAGCTCTTTACAAGACTGATGGTAATGTCAAAACTGAATAAATGTCCACCAAACATGGCATATATAAAGATTGGTCACATGACAGAATGTTCTAGAATATGAGTCATCTTAATGTAATTTTACTTGTAAACAAAATTCAACCTTGACCTTCAAATTGAGAAAACATATTGATCAAAACAACCTAATTCAAGGACACTAGTTAAACATGTTTTTCCTGATAAACATTAAGATTTAAGCAAATATTAAAGTGAAGAAACATTTATAATTTCCTAAAATATTTTTAATATTATATAAACATCATACATAACAGCTGTCACAAAAATTGTACCATTGATTAAAAAAATCTGTCTCAATCTGAACTATATACTGTCATGGGTAAACGTAAGTTAGACTTTTTTTTCGTGTTTATCATCTCATCTGGTACAAAGCCCAAGAATTCATCTGCATCATCTGAGTGACCAATTATAGTGCTGAAATCCTTGATCGTCGTCTAGTCATCGTAAATATTGTCCGACTACAATTCCTTGTCTTTACTGTCGTATGCGGGTGCTTTCGTGGAGGCTGAGCTTGGGCACTGTAAGTGAAATCTATTAAAGGATGCAACTGAACAGGTGTCAATTGTGCGGCAAGATCACAGGGAGTTCAAAATAACCACCCTCTGTTACTTGGCACTGAACAAGTGTCAAATATGTGGCTCGATCAAAGGGTTGTAATGTGAGAAAACAAGGAGGGTGCTAAGGGATTAAAGTCAAACACACATATGTAAGACATGTAGGACTCTACTTGGCACTGAACAAGTATCAAATAAACAAGGTATAAATCATAAACCGGAAAACCGGAGAGAGTAGCTAAGATTCCAAGTAAAAGTGCCATTATCAGCGACTGTGAACGGTGGGTTCAGTAAGACGATTCTCATCAAAACTGACATCAGGAATAAACTCGTCATCTCAACTCTGGAGAATCTAATGAGAATCGGCATGTACAAATGTGAAGGAGGCTTCGACTTTGAAACTGCATTCAACAAGTAGGCAGCAGTAAACTCACGACGCATACTCATGTGACATTCGATTTTATTATTTTTATGAAACAACATTTTAATAGTGCAAAACATTATAAATAAGCATACAAAACAGTCATGCAATGATTTATTCTGTAATATTGTGGTATTGTATTGTTTACTGTCAAAAAAGTAATAAATACCCCATCTTTTTCAATTTTCATTGCCTAATACATTAATAGACATGGAAAAATACTTACTCCTTGCTTGGCGACATTTTTTGAAAATTGGCGACAAATATTGAGGTCATGGCGATTTTTTTTGGCAACAACTTTTTTGAAGCCAGCACCATCCCTGGATTGTTTGTGTCAACCACAATATTATGCAGTCATAAAGGAATTGGCAATTAATACTGAAGTTTCAATTGAAAATGGTGTGATGACTGAAAATCCTCTTAATATAGTCCCTTTGAAATCAAATTATGTGCAGTAGTTCCAATCACAAGCATCAAAGACTTGTGTGTTTATATTCAATTAAATGATGGCAAGGACACTGCTTTTGTTTGTGTTTCCCCAATTCAGTTGAATATGACTGATAAATGTGCATTCATGTTGAAAATTTTGACCAGACATGTAAATTAAAATTAGAGACATAAATATTCACATTACATAGTTAAGGTCATTCATTGATCAGCTTGTGTATTATAAATTCATTAATATTCATTACGTACCAACAAATACATGCAATTAAGTACAATATTGGTGTAAATTGTCAAAAACTTGCAAACATATAACAACATCCAGTGCTCCTGCATAATTCCCTAGGGTTAATATACCAATACAATAAAAAAAACATAATAAAATAAATAACTGATAGACAGGGAATTTCAATACCTTTTTAAACATGTAAAGATTATTGATTTGATATGCAAATTAATGATTTCATAGACAAAAGATGTTACATTATGTAGACAATTTTTCACCATCACTATATGCAGTTTTCAAGATGATATTTAATTTATCTGCAGGGTTTGCTAGCAAGATCGCACAAGCAACTGTACTTGGATGTTGTCAAATTTCCTATACGAGCTTCAGTGAGCTCACCGCATCAATAGTTCATTATGTTTCATATGGAAGTACTGTAATCATGAGTTTCAACTAATTAGTACATGTAGCCATTGTAAACAAACCAAACTTGTGACATCACAGAAGGTCTCTAACAGCAGCAAAAAGTTTCAGTGATGATATAGTGATTTCAAGTGATTTATTTAGTAGAAATGCAAAACTTTGTCAGTTCTGGTGTGGAGATGTACAACATGTCTTCTATGTCCTTTATTGAATAAATAAAATGCAACTTGGACTTTCCCTTTAAGGTAGTCCGCATACAGAAATAAGTATTTAATAGCTAGATTTCCATGCCACTACATGGATTCACATTTTGATTTACATACATGCACAAGAATGTCTATGTTGATTCTCCTCACAAAACCTTCAGAAAATAAGGCTGTAGCCCAACACGTGGCTCTATCTAAAGTGGATTTATTGAGTATAATTTAAAATTGTGAGATAAATAAGCTATGTTTTATCTTTATTCCTAAACTGAAATTGCCCTTGAAGCATCTTTTTTTGTTGAAGATTCCAATGATTTATGAAAATTGTTACCAATCTGATTCCAGACTGCATGAGTAATATTGACTCTGGACAGCACATGCCTAATATATAGTATGGAGATACCTTAGGAAGATATTTATTTGCAGTGACATTGGATAATTTTATTAGGGTAGTATGGAAAAACATCTATACTGCTGTTAGCTCACTGTGAGGGCACTTAGAATAGGATTATTTCACACCATTTTAGATATCCTTAGTATCAAGGTTACCAAGTACATGGAAATGATCCCCCTGTGGGTTCAGGAATGTTGAATACCGTAGGCCTGATGTCCCCTCATAACAGGTGACTAACGGAGCTAACATGTTTGCTGTGAGATGCATCATGTGATGGTGTTCCAACCGAGAAGGTCTTGGATTTTTTTAAAAGATTACAGTTTATATAGAAAAAGTTTAACCTTGTATTTTAAGGATTTTATCCCTTTTAGCTCACCTGGATGTAAGGCCAAGTGAGCTTATGGTACAGTGCTGTATCCATCATTCTCTGTCCATCTCTCCATCAACATTTGGTTGTTAATGCACTCTGGCAGCCATGCGTTTCATCTGATTTGGATCAAACTTTAAATGCTTATATCATCAAGATCTCAAACAAGTTGACAGTATGAATATTAACAATGTGACCTGGCATCTGACTGGTTGAGATTGTCAACAATCTAGTTGCCATATTGCTAATCAGATTTTGATCAAACTCGTTAAATAGTCTTATATTATCAAGATGTTGGATGAGTTTGATTATGAGCAAACTTTCTATGCATATAAGTGAGATAATCTTGTATCTGATTGCCCAAGCTTGTTAACACAGCAATTGTATAATGCTCCACCTTAAGTTTATATTATCATTGTCATAGACAGGTTCAGCACATATTAATAAGATATCTTGCATCTGATTGACTGAAATTGTTACCTCTCTAGATTTAGATATTATATTTCTCATCCAATATCGATAAGACTTGGTAAATGAGTTTATATCATCAAGATCTTAGATGACTTTGTTTATGAGCAATAAACTGTGCATACTAATTATGCCTTTATCTTTAGAAAAGAAATGTATGTGGTAAAATATGTCAAATCAACATGATATAAAATTTTGGGAAATAGTTTATATAGGATGTAAGCCTTTTAGTGAAATGGTCAACCATTAAGTTATGTAAACTAGGTGAGCAATATCAGGCCCACTTGGGTCTCTTACTTAATGGAACACCATAAAACTTGGTAAATGTTATGATCATCAACTGAAGATGCACATATCAGCAAATCACTTTGCTCTTTAAAATTGTGTTCAAGTTATTGACCTTTTTGCCTTGTAGCTAAATGCAGTGTATGACACAATCTCATTAGTGCAACTAGCAGTTTTTGATGACAGTGATGATATGGTACTTTCAAGTGACTTATTTCATAGAAGAATGCTTATGTTGATTCACCTCACCAAACCTTCAGGAAATATGGCTGTATCCCAACATGTGGTTATATCTAAAATGAATTTATTGAGTATACTGTATAATATAAAATTGTAAGATAAGCTAATTTTTTTATCTTTATTTCTGAACTAAATTTGCCCTTAAGATTCTTGTTTTTGTTGTTGAAGATTCCAATGATTTATGAAAATTGTTACCAATCTGATTCCAGATCGCTTGAGTAATACTGACTCTGGATAACACATGCCTAATACTGTATATAGTGTGGAATATACATGCCCGTAACCTATAGCCTGTATAAGCAGTAAACAGTCATGCTTAATGCACATGGAAAAATATCACCATGGGGCAGTTTATACAGTTAATTGTCACATAGGCAATTAAAAGGTACAAGTGGTCAGAGATAAGCAGCCACCACTCCACAGATTCTTTAATTGACTAACAATAGATAGGGTGATTCTGTGTTGCTTGCCCTTTCAGCACTGCTGTGGTAGAACCCATTGGACTAATTTGCACATTAAAGTACTAAAGTGGAACAAGCCACTTTGTTTTATGTTAGATAAATCAAAGAGATACGTGTTGAAGAAATAAAGGTTATTACACTTCATTGCTTTAAATGAGAATGTTTAAACCATCTTTATTAAAGATTACTGACTTCTTTATGACCAGCTGCAATATTTTTTTAAACCAAATTTTACTCTATATATCTTGGTTGTTGGCATAGTGTGGAAGTGTGATTCATTTTGTATGGCAAAATGTGAAAATGTAGCTGTGATTCAGGGAAGGAAGAGTCATCTGTGAAGAAAGCAAAGCCAAGAAAAACTAAATTTCTGAACTCTTGGTTGACAGAGTTTGACTTTGTTAAGTGCAGCAGCAGTGGGGGCATTTTATTCTTTGTACTTATTGCAAACACCATATCGACATGAGCAACTGTCATCTAACTTCGGGAAAACCAAGATTTGACATTCTAACTAGTGTGGCCATGTTTGACTAGAGACTTATAGATACCTATTGGTTTGACTCACAGCAATGCAGATTCAGAAAGATCATATGCAGTGCTGAGAATAAGTGACAAAATCTTTGAGAAAGTTTGAACAATATCATCCAGTCTCTAATGAGCGCAAAGATGAACACTAATGACACTTGCATGACCTTCCAACCCTCCACTGAACTATTGAGAAAACCAAAATCTACATCTACCAGGTACCGTATATACTCGCGTATAATCCAGATCCAAATGCAAACAACATAGACCTTGTGCTGGCAGATCAGTGTCTATGATGTTTGTTCTACTGATTAGTCCTTACAAACTGCATAGATCCAGATCTGCCAGCACATTATGCAATGGCAGATCTGGGTCTACGCAGTTTGCAGTTGGTATCAGATAATATGTGAGTATAGACGGTAGTTAAGACTGCATTCCACTGTCCAATGGGTTTTAAAGACAGAAATTGGTATATGTTTTATGTCTGAGTGTGTGCATATATGAGTGGGTGTGTGTGGTAATGATATATGACAATGCTAAGTCTCCCCAATTTTTTTTGTTTGAAGGTGTATTACATGCTTCAGCAAAATTATATTTGTTTTCTTTGATTTAAATTTTGATTTTCAGTCATTTTCTCTAGGCTTATATGAGTAGATAACTTATTCTTAATTGTACAACAACACCATTTCTTGGTCACTTGCAATAACCACCCGTGGGGATCACAAAACACACTTTTTGAGTCTCAAAAACCCCCAATACTGTCTAGAAGGTTGGCAGGTGTGAAGAGCTCTATCAATTTCAGTTAAGGTCACTGTGACTGAAAGAAGATAAATGGTTTCCACACAATAACTCCAGTTCTCCACCATCTACAGTTATGGCTTGCACTTGGGGACAGGAAGAACCATATCAGTTTTGGGCTTCAAAGTTCAAAAGTCAAGGTCATGCCAACTGAAAGAAATAAAGGGCTCCTGCACAATAAGTTGCCAAACTTTGCTGATGACTTGCACTAGGGTGGGAAAGAAACCTATTGATTTTAGGAGTCAAAAGGTCAAAGGTCATGACAACTGATTGAAAAAATAACTGTGATTTCAGCACAATAACATCAGCTCTACATCACATACCTCAACCAGACTTTAGATGGCTTACACTTGGGGTAATGAAGAAGCCTGTTGATTTGGAGGTCAAAGATCAAGGTCACTGTGACTGAAAGATGAAACATGGTTTCCACAAGTTAATATTGGTTCTACATCACAGACCTGGCCAGACTTTGTGGATGGTTTGTACTTAGGGTAAGAAGAAGCGTATTGATTTTGGGATCAAAAGGTCAGAGGTCAAGGTTACTGTGACTACAAGAAGAAAAAAAAGTTTTTGCACAAAAATGTAAGTTACCAACATAGAGGACTATTAAACATGGGGTGGGCATACATTGTGCTGTTCAGGGTACTCTTGTTAAATCAGGTGATATAATTTTAGTCTCAATCTTATCTATTACAAAAATTGTACATAAATATTGTTCACATTTTTTAAATCCTGATATATGTGAAGAACAGCATGGTTTTATGTCAAAGCATTCTACAATAACACATTTATCAAGTTTTACTGATTTCATTTCAAAAGAAATTGATAGTAAGTCACAAGTTTATGCAGTTTATACTTATTTTTCCAAAGGATTTAAGTCTCTCACATACTGCTTGAACAGTAACTACATTTTGAATGATTTCAGCACAATAAATGAGACCTCCCTTTAGTTTTAGATCACACACAGTGTCTTTATTTGCTGGTGATGGAAAGTTTTATAAATCTATCGGACAGATAAGTAATTGTGAGCTCCTCAAGAGAAATTTAGACAGAGTATATGAGTGATGTGATAAATTGCAGTTGGAAATGAATGTGAAGAATTGATGTTATATAAATTTTACAAAAAAGAAGAATTCTATTTGCTTTATCTATTTAATGGGCGGTGTTAAGCTTAAGGGTCAGAGTTGTGTGAAATATTGGGTGTAAAGCTGACAAATACCCACATTTTGAATGTCTATGTTAAGGCCACTATATCCAAAGCTGTGCAAATGTTTGTTTTTTTAAAGCACACTTGCAAGAACTTTGTAAATATATCAGTCATATGTATTTTGTATCTGTCTTTTGCAAGGCGTAGACTTGAATACTGTTGTGAAATTTGGTCCCTTCACCAATCTCTTTTGATCCAACGAATTGAAATGGTTCAACAAAAGTTTTTGAAATTCATGTGTTTTAAATCAGATTTGGATTTTACCAATAACGCCAATGAGCAAATATGCAGAAATTTTAATTAACCACCCTTATAACGTAGGAGAAAGACTATTGAATTTGTATTTCTTTTAAAATGTATACACCATGTCCTTACTTAGTAAGTCAAATAGCCTACATTTTTCTAAGAAGAAATCTTAGCCACAAAACTCTTTTTTGTTGCACATAAATTTGTTTAAACAATCAGAAAACAGTCTTTCAAATTGAGCACAAGGAAATTTTAACTCATGTATACAAAACACACAACATAGATATTATGACTAATAATATTGTAGTTCTTAAAAACTCTTTAAAAGAAATACTTTATGATTCTTGAATGGATCAATACACAGGTTCTTATTTGCTGTAATTTATATGTGTATAGAGATATACATGATGTAGATGTAAATCAACCTTACAATGTGTTGCTATATCGTACTGTTATTGTTATCATTACTGTTCAAGGGCCTTTGGGTCTGTACTATTGAATAATGAAATAACTAACTAAATAAATAAATAAACTTTATAGTCACAAGAATAAATTGTCAATTGAGATGAGATTGACTGTTGTGGTTGGATTTACTCGAATAGTCAGAATCAAATTTACATACTTTCTGTGCAACTTGACATTTTTCTTTATTAATCATATAATCATATTATGGTACATTCTTAATACAATTTTTTCCTTGTTTTTGTTATGTTAATATATTCTTTTAATGTGTTATAATAGTTTGCTCTATTAATTTCTTTGTATGTCAGCAAAATCATGAAAAATGTACAAAATGTTTTAAAATTCATTTTGTGACAGCTTTTTTAAAAATAAGACCAGTTTAGAGGTCAAATTAGTTTGAAAATGAGCATTTTGGATATTTCCAAAACTGCAAACTTTAGTTTTCACTAAAAATTGGTATAAATATCACTTACAAATTTTGTAAAATAAAATATCTATACTTGCTGGTATTCTTGATTTAAATCATTTGCAATCTGTAAATCTTTTCAAATTTAATTATTCTTAAATGTCAAAAATTTGAGATATATTGTGTACATTCATGATGAGCAGCAGTTCAGTGTAGGTACATGTACATTGTGCAAGGGCACTGAGTTCTGAAAGATTTTCTTTTTTAGCATGTACCTGTTTGCATGGCACCTGTAATGAAGGCCCAAAAGGGGATGGAAAATGTCAGTCTGGCTGTAACGAGTTTCTATATTCTGGTGAAAATTGTGACAAAAAGAGTCTGCGATGTATGAACCAACAAGAACTCTGCCATGTACATTCTATTTGTGTGCAAAATGACTTTACTAATGAGTTCACGTAAGTGTAAATATTTGTTTCCATCCAGAAATATATATGAACATGAGGGGATGATAATAAATTGTTTTATTCTCATAACTGCACAAAAGTTTTTTTCTTAACTACTTTGTTTATTATTTTGGGGGACTATAATAATAATAATAATAATAATAATAATAATCATAATATTAATGACAGTTTATCCTATCCTGAGGCTTAAACTTGCAGCCTGATTGTAACTATTGTAACTAACTAAATTTTATCAAAGTTGATGTCAGTTTGAGTACCATCTATACTCGCATATAAGCTAATACCAACTGCAAACTGCATAGACCCAGATCTGCCATCGCATAATGCGTCGGCAGATCTGGATCTGTGCAGTTTGTAAGGACTAATCAGTAGAACAAACAACATAAACCCTGATCTGCTGGCGCATTATGCGATGGCAGATCAGGGTCTATGTTGTTTGCATTTTTACTCGTCTTATACACGAGTATATATGGTAAATTTTAAATACACTCTTAAGCAGCAACTTTTTTTGTGAGATGTAAAGCTAGTAAAAAGATTTCATTGGTGGAATTTTATCTTGAAGAGAAAGTCCATGACAATTTTTATTCTCTATTATTTAACAGATATTAACTTCATAAATATGGAAAATGGAAATGAAGTTCAGTAAAACTTATGCTAATGAAAAATAGTTTGTTTCAAGCTTTTGAAAATCTAGCATATCTACTGTGTGTTTCGCTCCGCCATATTACAGAGGTAAAATGCATGAATGATATGAAAACATCAGAGGATCTGTGAATTGTTCATTGCATGACAAGGTTAGTTTGTGTTCACTACAAGTGCTATATACACTACAGATAAGAATGTTGTTTGACTGAAGATATTTTCATAAAATCCAAAATTGAACCATACTAAACCTTGATTTATGTTTGCTTTTAATTCAAATGTGTCCTTTTTGTCAACAAGGACTTACATTTGTGACAATTTCCAACCCAAAAGAAAATAACAAGATGATTCTGTGATTGCTGGAACTATCACTTGAAAACATATAAATCTTGCTGTGTCCAGTCCAAAAATTTAAAACGTCAGTTCCTATTTTAGCTTCGGCATCAGGAATGTCTGACTAGCAAGAAATTGGTTTGTTTTGTTACCATGGATATACTGTAAATAGACGTTTCAACTGCTTAGTACATGTAGCCATTGTAAACAAAGCAAGTTTGTGATGTTATGGACAGTCTCTAATGGCAGCTGACAGTAAAAGTGATAATACAGTACTTTCAAGTGATTTATTTAAAAGAAATACAAAATATTTTCTGTTCTAGTTTGGAGATTATGTAAAACATGTCTCCTACATACTTCATAAAATGCAACATGGACTTTCCCTTTAAGATGTTTTATTCTCCAAAATGAAATGTGCAGAAATATTTTCAAAACAATGGATTTGTTTACAAAGGTCATCATCAGTCAAAATGACTCTTGATGAAGCTTCCTATACTTTGGCATTTTGAGTAGAGCTGTATCTGGTCATCAGATAAATTAGGGATCTATAGTCAACGTGCCAGCTATCTTATAAATGTGTCTTTCACCAATATAGATGTGTTTGTCAAGCGGGTTACAGAGGTGATGGCTTTACATGTGAGGAGATTGACCCTTGTGCAGCAGCTGACAGAGGTGGTTGCCATATTCAGGTAAACAGGAGACACTTAGTGATTGTAGCGATGCAGGTGTGTGGGAACCAGGGATGATCGTTGATGTTTGGCTTTTTTGGTGCAATTTGATTAATGAAAAATCACTCTCTTGAGTGTATTGGAAAGTCACTCTCTTGTGTGTACTGGAAAGTCACACTCTTGAGTGTACTGGAAAGTTACTCTCTTGAGCATACTGGAAGTTTTACACCTCTGAGCATGCAAGAAGCTGTGGTGTAGGTGGAGGTAGAGCATCTGCCATGGAATCCAGAGACTAGACAGTCATGGGTTGGAGTCCAGACTGAACCAGGCCCTGCCTCGAGAAACGTACAATATATAGAATTCACTTTGTCTGTTCATACATCCATCCATGTATGCATGCATCCCTGTGTCTATCAGATCTCCATCCATGTATGCATGCATCCCTGTGTCTATCAGATCCCCATCCATGTATGCATGCATCCCTGTGTCTATCAGATCACCATCCATGTATGCATGCATCCCTGTGTCCATCAGATCCCCATGTGGCTTCAGGTGCACCGAGAGTGTGCTATACATATACTTGCTTTACCTTTATTCAGGGTTCCACATTACTGATACATGCAGGGTCTTGATAGCACAGTGGTAACATTATTGCATCAAACATCAGCATAACTGGTTCAACTTCAGTCCTCAGAATTTGCATTAGTAAGGATATATGGCCACCCATCTAAGATCAATGGTTTCCTCCAGGTTGTCTGGTTTCCGCCATCTCAGTAACCACCTCATGCATACACTTGGGGAGCTGCCGTGTCTCAGTTGTTAGCATGCCTTACTTGTGACCGAAAGGGTGTGGTTTAGAATCCTACCATCAGATGAGCCTAGGTCAGTGACAGTGGTGTGTTCTTGGGTTAAGGCACTTTATTCCAATTGCCATGGCACTAAATAACCTATTTGTGTTGCTGTGGCATAAAACACTAAACCAAACCAAATGCACTTGAGAGAACTTACTGTGAAATCACTAATATTCATGGGGTATCATATTTAGCTCTACTGACAAGAACAGTTTATACAGTGCCCTGTCATCTATCATCCATCCATTAGCAAAAGTTTGTTATCACCACTCCTCTTAAACTTTAACATACATTCATCACAAGGTCTAGTTGTTCCTAATTAAAATGATAACCCTTAGACATCAAATATACTCCTCCTGAATGGATGACCATATTGATATGGAGTTTTTACTAAAAGACTTTTTATGATGCCTAGTAGGTCCTAAATGAAAGTGGTGCTGATCTGTCATCCAATATGGTCATCATGGTAGCCATCTTGAAAATGTTGTTATGGCTACTAATCCCGATGAGATGGTCATATCGACATTGGGTTTTAACTTGAAGACTTTGTATGAAATGCAGTTGATCCCAAATGAAAATGGTGCCCCACAGACAGCCAATATGGCCACCATGGTTGACATCTTTAACAGTTTGTTAATGCTACTCCTCATATCGCGTTTTTCACTAACACACTTCTAATGATCTCTAGCTGGTTCTAAATGAAAATGGTTCAGATCTGACATCCAATATATCCACCATAAAAAATCTTGGATGATTGTATTGACATGGGGTTTTCCTAGAAAGACTTTTTGTGATGTCTGGTTGGTCCTAGATGACAATTTATGTCCCTCAGACATCCCTCAGACATCCGTTATATCCACCGATGTGGTCATCTTGTACATTTTGTTATCGCTTCTCCTGAATGGATGGTCGTATCAACTTGGGGTTTTCACTACAAGACTAATGATGTCTATTTGGTACTAAAGGAAATTAGTGCTGATCTGACCTCCAACATGGTTGCCAAGTTGTTATCGCTACTTCTCCTAGACAAGTGGCCATAACTACATTTGGTTTTCACCTAAAGACTTGTCATGTCTGGTTGGTCATAAATGAAAATGATGTTGATCTGACATACAATATGGCCAGCATGGTGGCCATCTTGAAAATCTTGTTATGGCTACTTCTCCTAAATGGATGGCTGTAGGAACATGGAGTTTTCACTAAAAGACTTTTTGTGATGTCTAGTTGGTGCTAAATGAAAAAGTTGCCAATCTGACATCCAGTATGGCTGCTATTGTGGCCATCTTGAAAATCTTGTTGAAGCTACTTCTCTTGAATGGATAGTTGTAGTGACATGTGGTTTTTACTTGAAGACAATTTATAATGTCTAGTTGGTCATGAATGAAAATGGTGCTAATCAGGCCTCCAATAAGGCCATCATGATAGTCATCTAGAAAATCTTGTTATAGTTACTTAACAGATGTTCATATTGACATGAGGTTTTCACTGAAAGACATAATATGATGTCCAGTTGGTCCTAAATGAAAATGGCACTGATCAGACCTCCAATATGATGGCCATGGTGCAACCTTGAACATTTGTTATAGCTACTTTTCCTGAATGGATAGTTATAGTGTCATGGGCTTTTCACTAAAAGACTTCTTGGTTCTATTGGAACTTTACTCCAATTGCCTTGACACTAAATAACCTACTTGTTTTGCTGTGCTGTAAAGCACCAAAGCAAAACAAACCTAAATGAAAATGGTGCCTTTCAGAGCTCCAATATGGCTGCCATGGTAGTCAAGTTGCAAATCTTGTTATAGGTGCTTCATCTGAGCAGATGGTCATATAAAATGGCTGCCTTGATGGCCATCCTCAAAGTCTTTATATGGCTACTTCTGCAGAATGGATGGTCATATTGACATGGAGTTTTCACTTAAATACTTGAACAGTATGTAGCTAGTTCTGAATGAAAAAGGTGATCATCTTACCTCCAACATGACACCACAGCCATCTTGAAAATCTTGTTGTCACTACTCCTCTTGCATGAAAGGTGGCATTGACATCAGGTTTTCACTAAAACACTTCTTGCAGTATTTCAGTGGTTCTGAATTAAAATGATGCAGATGAAACCACCAACATATCCGTACTTTAGTGAAGTTTAAAATCCAGACCTAATTAACTTTGGAGTCAAGTCAAGGTCATTGTTTACATTTTTGTGTTTCATTGATCTTATGAACACAGTGATTTTTACATATACATGTACAAGTGAATTTTGTCCAGATTTGTATTTAGTCAGATTCCAATGAACAATTTGATAGTTGGCACTCTGCCATTGCCGTCAAAGGTTTTTAGCTGTACTGGCTTATAAGCAAGATAAGACAAACAAGTATGAATGAAATTTTTATCATTTAACCAAATTTATGGGTGTATCTGAAGAATATCTTGAATAACTTTGATTTTGTTCAAAAGATATTACCGGGTATTTATAGATTTAACCAAACTTAGCATGTGGTCATATCTTGACATTGTCTGAGACAAGTTCACTCATCTTCTATCCATGATAACAGGTTCAAGATCAAAGGCCATGACATATTTTTTATTGTACCCACAGGTATCTTGTGTACATGTTAAATCTAAGATAAGTTTTGCTAATGAATTTGGTATGCTGGAGTTTCTCAAGAATATCAGAGATGGTTTCAATACTCAGCATTTAGAAAGAAGGAACTGACTTATCTTGGATCCCTGGAAGTTCTTTTGGCCAATAGAGTATCAGTCCCTTTAAGGGACTCATTAAGAGTGGGTAATTAAATTTAGCAAGGATTTGTGCAATTGCACATATAGGAGATAACACTATTATGGTCAAATTGATTTAGCATAAATTTGAAATTTGTAAACGACACAGAAGACCTGTAGTAATTTCTTTATCTAATTGTCCATCTACAATTTAATTTCCATTAGTCTGAAGCTTAACAAATATTCGATGAATTAGAAATCCATTTAGCATGCCTTGATAACTAAGTGTGGATGTAGCTTTTGAGGGATCTTTTCTTCTTCCTTATATGCACCGCATTATTGCCCAGTACAGTCATAATTTTATATACTAAATTACTTGTAACCTTCATAACATGACAATAAAATATTTTAATGTCATTTGTTATGTACGAATCTCATATAAGTGGAGGAATTTTTCTAGTCATTTATGTTTCACTTTAAAGATGGATTTATTACCCTGGATTGTCCTAAATTTTGCCTCCACAATTTTTCTACATGTCAATGCTAAGTAAATCTTGAGAATGCTTTAAAAATGTGCATAGTGTGTCAACTTCTTGTGCAGATCTTTCCAGTTATTTTAGAAAGATCATTTATTTCCACCTACAGGCAACCTGTACAAAGACTGGCCCTGGTCAGCACAACTGTACATGCAATTATGGCTGGACAGGGGATGGCAAATACTGTTATCCCGCAACATCTTGCAAACTTCATGCTGACTGTGACATCAATGCCGACTGTTACCAGAAGACAGGGTCAACAGAGGTATTAATATGGTTTTAGCCTTGTCTACATGTCCATACATGTTTGCACATGCCTACAGCTTTTAATGCCAATTTTCATTTCAGTATGAAGATTTAAACAAAACAGATTAAATAGAACATTGTCACTTACCATATTGTGTATGATTGTCTGTTTGTAGTCATATGAATTTGAAATGTAGACTGACCAGCCACTAGGAGTCAATAGATTTACAACTGACAGAGTGTTTCATGGTTTAAATTTTCAACATTATTTTTGTAATATGGCCAATAATGAAAAGTAATGTTCTCATACCTCGTTATAATGTAAGTTACTTGGAAAATGGTCCACTGCAGTTGTATTTATGGAGTGATAATTGTAGATAATTGGATTGAATTATTTCTTAAAAATGTTATGAAGTGATCTGAAAATTTACATAATCATGCATGAGGTTATAGGTGGAGAACAAAATTGAAAATTTGAGAAATGACACAAGGTCTTTTTTTTAGTGAAGTCCAGGTATGGTCAGTGGCCTTGCCATTGCTGGTGTCTAAAAATAATAATAAATATGTTTCAGTTAAGTCCTTGATTTCTTTGAATTTTAATATTAATTCAGACTTTGTACAGTACTTTCATTCTGTTTTTTTTTAGAAGTTCAATTTTTTTGTTTGTTTAGCAGGGAATACAGTTTAATTTAAGTTTCTTTTTTTCAGCATGTTTGTAAATGTAAAGATGGTTACTATGGAAATGGGACATACTGTGTACTAACAGACATGTGCACCACAAATAATGGTGGCTGCCATTCCAAGGTAACAATACCCCCTGAGAAGTGACCACATTTTTAATTCACCTCTATGAAGCTATTGTACTACTCCCAGTGTTGGCATCTGCACAGATTAAAGTATATATATATATACACCCTCACTGAATGTCAACCATACTTCTTTCTAGGTCAAGGCAACAGTTTAGAGTGGGTTTCTAGGGGAGGGGGCAAACTTTGTACATGTACATTAGTTGTACATTCTTCGTTTTTACATTTAGCACAAGTTTTTTGCACACTATAAATACTGTTATACCTGGAATCATTAAACTTGGTGAGGGGATACATCTTGATGAGTAATACACCCTCATCTCAAAAATAGGTCACTATGACTGATATTTCATGCTTCACTGACTTTGCTTCAATTTTTGGTTGAAGTTTATTTCTCAAGCTCTGTTCATGCTAATCATCAAACTATATGATTGTATGGATTTCTTTTAGTACCACACCCTTATCTCAAAGGAAGGTCACTGTGACCTACATTTAACATTTTACTGGCTTTGGTTAAGTTTTTGTATTTAGCTTATGACCAAAAAGATTGTGAGCACCCTGTATATATACTGTTATTACTATATTCATATAACTTAGTGAGGGAATGCATCTAGATGAGTTCTACTCCCTCATAAAAGAAGTAGGTCATTGACCTATATTTCATGCTTCACTGACTTTTTGGTTCAATTTTGTATACATTTATTTCTCAAGTTCTGTTATTGCTAGAAATATTAAAATGTATGATTGCATGCATATCTATTAATACCACACCATGACCACAAAAGAATGTCACTTTGACCTACATTTCCAATTTTACTGGCTCAGTGAAGTTTTTGCATTTAGCTCATGACCAGATAAGTTTGTTTAACACTGTGTATATACTGTTTTACCAAGATTGATGAAACTTGATGAGGGCATGTATGTTGATGAATACTACTCCGTTTCAAAAGTAAGCCACTGTAATCTATTTTTCATGCTTCACTGACTTTGGTTGAATTTTAAGTTCTGTCCATGGTATATTAAACTAGATGATTGTATGCACCACTGCTAGTACCACACTTTTGCAAGAAAAAAAGGTCAAGGTGACCTACATTTCACATTTAACTCTCTTAGGTAAAGTTTTTGCATTTAGCTCATAATCAAATAGGCTTTAGCACCTTGAATACATACTGTTGTACCAAGGTTAATGAAAGTTAGTGGGGGGATGTATCTTGGTGAGTGCTACACCCTCATCACAAGTGTAGGTCACTGCGACCAATATTTCATGCTTTTCTGGTTTAAGTTCAATCTCAAGAACAGTTCCTGTTAGGATCATAAAACTATGTGATTGTATGCATCTCTAATAGTACTACACTCTTACAACAAAAGAAGGTTATTGTGACCCACATTTCACATTTTACTCGCTTATATTAAGTTTTTGCATTTAGCTCATGATCACATTGGTTTTTTATCCACTGCATAATACTGTTATACCTGAAATCATGAAAGGATGCATTCAGATGAGTACTACACTCTAATCTTAAAAGTAGGTCACTGTAACCCATATTTCACTAGTTCACTTTGATGTTTTACTGTTCGTGCTTTAATCATTAAACAAGATGATTTTATACATCTCTCTTAGTACTACAACCACACCATTAAAGGTCAATGTGACCCATATTTCACATTTTACTGGCTTAATTAAGTTAATTTTCTGCATATAGCTCATAACTACATAGATTTTGGACATGCTATGTACATACTGTTCTATCCAGAATCATGAAATTTGGGGGTGCATCTAGTTGAGCACAACTCCCTCATTTCAGTAGTAGGTCATTATAGTCCATACTTTATGCCTCACTGGCTTGGGTTAAATTTTGTGTTTGATGTTAATTTCTCAAGTACTTTTCTTGCTAGAATCATTAATTTAATAGCAGCAGCATCTTATCCAGTTGCTATTGCATAGATTTTACTTTTTCATGTCGAAAAACCTTTTTTGTTGGATGTGAATACATCCTCCCACAGAGTGGAGAATTGTCAATAAGACATGGTCCACTCATGCACCTCACATGCTCATGCGCAGAAGAGTCATCTTTTTCAAGGACACCATGTTAATAGTTGTGTAGTACATAACATGACCAGGGAAAAATTGCTTGTCGCGAGTTTAAAACCACATTGTGATTCTTCCTTGAACAGTATTCTATCTAGAGTTTCTATTCATCCATCTTGTCTTCTGTTTATATGCCGGTAACCCTTGCCCCTTTTTGGAAATTAGTTCTGGAAAAGACCTCTTAGGTTACCATGTTGTATGACACCCATTAGGGGTTAGGCTACACCCCCTTTATTTTCAATATACAATTGGTTACAGGTAAGTATTGTGTGTTAAGTAATAATGCAACATAGACCCTACTTCAGCTTAACAGGAATTCTTATCCCTTTATTTTAAATAATTGATTAAACATTGATTCTGTGTTTTTCCATTTTACCATTGTATATTAATAACGAATCACGTGACTCACATCACATTGTTATTGGGTGTGTCTGCATTGCTCTTAGAGCATAATTAAGGTTTGACAATTGAATGAGGGGTAAGATATTTCTTTATTTTAAATAATTGTTTCAACATCAATTCAGTGTTTTTACCATTTCACCATTGAATATTAATAATGGTTCATGTGACTCGCATCACATTGTGTGTGTCTGCATTGCTCTTAGAGAATAATAAAGGTTTGACAATTTAGCAATGGGTAAGATATTGCTGCCATTAAAATGTAGTTGGGGGGGTAAACTAATTTTAATTATGCAATACTTATGTCACTATTTCTGAATGCCCTCCTCCCACCCTGCTCTTATGTCTTGGCATAATCTTCCTTTATGAAAAAGATGACTGTTCTGTGCATGGGCATGTGAGGTGCACGAGTGGACCATGTCTTGTTGACAATTCTTCACTCTGTAGAAGGATGTATTCACATGAAACGAATGATGTTTTTCGACACAAAAAGTTAAAGCTATGCAATAGCGACGGATAAGTATTGCATAATTAAAATTAGAATCATCTCTCAAAAAATGTACATATCGATGATGATATGCATATCTATTACAACCACACAATTACAACAAAAGAGGTTTATCATGACTGATATTATGTCTTTTATTGGCTTTGGCTAAGTCTTTGCATTTAGCTCATAACCACATGAATTTTTGGCATGTTATATGCATAATATTTTGCCTTGAATTATGAAACTTGGTGAGTGGATGCATCTTGATAAGTTCTACATTCTATTTGCAAAATGAGATCACTGTGTGCTATATTTCATGCTTCAGTGACTTTCTGGAAATTTTGTGTTAAGAGTTCATTTATTGGGTGCCATTTGTGTTCCAGTCATGAAACTTGATAATTAGATGCATCTCTGTTACTACTACACCCTTAAATCTAATGAAGGCCACTGCAACCTACATCTTATGCTTACTTACATGGGTGAAGTATTTGTGTTTATGATCACATCGATTCATCCATGCTAGACTTGTATACAAACTATCCTACTCAGAAGGCCCTTTATGACCAATGCCTGCCATGTATAGCCTATCATGTGCTGAAAAATGGTGTTAAACCCATAACAACAACATGACCAATGCAGGTGGATGTAGGAATAAATATGTTTATTCAATGGTAAACTTTCCATAGTAATGACTATACATGTGTATTGTGATATATTGCCTTCAGCAGGTTAACTGTGTATTGTATGTGATATTTGTTGTTGGTTTTAACAGCACTTTTAACACATCATTGGCTATATCATGCCGAGAAAATGGGAGCTAAGTACCTTTCCCAAGGACACTGAGGCAGCCAACCCAGGCTGGCCTGGGTGGGTATTGAATCCATGACCCTTGAATTAGGAGTCTGATGCTCTACCACCTGAGCTACTCTGTATATGTGAATGAGTATAGGAATTAGATGTATGTTTATTGAGCAGACTTAATGCTGCATGCTTTTCATGTGAGACCTCACCTGTAGTGGTTAATCAAGGTAATTACTGATGCATGAACTATGTCTGTACTGCTGGCTGTCACTCCGAGGTTACTCAAAGCTGGTGACTTTCACTCAGTAGAATATGGTTTCTAGGAGTGGACAATGATAATAGCGTGTCAAGCAGATGTTAAGAACAATGAAAAAAACACATAACCAACATTAATCTCTGGTTTTGATAAACTCATTATAATACCTCTGCTTTGAAATCATAGTAAAGAATGTTCTTTTTTTTAATTGTTTTATGTCTTTTTATACCCTGTCAAAGTTGGATAGGTAGGTAGGAAGGCAGGTGGGTGGGTGACTTCGTAGGTGGGTGGTTTCACAATATGTCAGCTCAGTACTGGCTATATAGTGCCAATTAAAAGTTCACATTTTAAATTTAAAAGTTCTAATGTAAAGATCAAAGATTGCAATAAAAAAATCTTTAGTTATAAATCACTTTAGTCTGAATTTATTTTATGCATGATAATGTTTATTTGGCTACAGGAGACTAGTCAAAGTTGAGGTGAGTTATGCATTCGTTTATTGCATTCGTTGATTGCATTCTATTTTAATTACTGTGGTACAGTACAGTCAAGTCTGATTAATATGACAGTGTCATTGAAATTTCAGATAAAGCTTTTATTGTTGATTAAACAGTTTAAACATATTAATTAGTTAGGGTATTGTCTGATTAAAAGAAGTTGGTTAAAAGAAACTGGGCTATACTTGGTTTCTGCTGACACTGTTAGAGTTGTACAAAATGCAGTGTAGATCATTTATATTGTCACAGGAAATCTTTTTCCATGAGAAAACTAAAGCCAAAAGGTTGTCAAAAATGTTTTGAAGAAAGTTAGGTGTCTTTAACCTCTGTCATCTCATGGCTGTCACTTCTCTGATGTATAACGAGCAGAACAATCAGCATTGTGTCTGTCCACCCATCTCTTACTGAATCTGCAGTGATGTATGTTTTTAATGTACATCAGAATATCTATCAGTATTGGAAGATACACATATTGATATACTGTGATCCCCATGCTTTTGAAAAAGTATCAGGGATATTGTGATTTGTTTTGTCTGTTGCCCATCCATCTGATGGTCCATCTGCATTCAGACATCCATCTGGTTGTCCGTCTGTCTTCAGACATCCATCTGGTGGTCCGTCTGTCTTCAGACATCCATCTGGTGGTCCGTCTGTCTTCTGACGATCCGTTTATAACTGTCTCCTCCCGAACTACTGGGAGGAAATTCAGCAAACTTGGTACACAGGTTGTCAACATGATAACCATCAGGGAAAGGATATGGCCATATCAATATTGGGTTTTAACCAAAAGACTTCTTATGATGTCTAGTTGGTTCTAAATGAAAATGGTTCTAATCTTACATTCATTATTTCCACCATGACGTTCAACTTGAAAATCTTTTTATTGCTCAAGAATATCTGAGATCAATGTAACTCTCAGCAGTTAAAAAGAGGAAAATGTCTTATCTTGGATTCTTGGTAGTTCTTTTCGGCCAGTAGAGTACCAGTCCATTTGAGGGACTCTTGTTTAAGTCTGCTGTTGTCCTTCCATTAGCAGGTTTGTAATAGTTACCCCACCTAAACTACTTGGAGGATTGCTATGAAACTTTACACACACATTCATCCCAAGGTCTAGTTGGTCCCACATGAAAATAGTGCTGCTTGGACATTCATTATGGCCACCACAATGGCCATTTTTAAGATCTTTTTATTTTCTACTTATCCTCAATTTATGGTCATATCAACATGGAGTCTTCACTAAAAGGATTCTTATGATGTCTAGTTGGTCACAAATGAAAATGCTGCTGATTTGACATCCGATAGGGCCACCACAGCAGCCATTTGAAAATATTCTTATTGCTACTCCTCTATTTTCTTGCAAAGTAAAATCTTGGAGTTTATTAGGGAACAAGCTTTATATAAAAAATGTTGCCATGTATTTTAAGAATTTTACATGTGTTACTTTTATCTTTTTTCTAATATTCATTTTACAGAATATTATCATCTTCACATTTTAGATTTTATCTTGTTGTATTTCATGTTTATATTTATTTGGAAGGTTTTATCTGCCTAAAGTTTTTGTGCAGTTCTTCATTTTTACATTGTTCGAACTTTACCTTTAGTTGGTGCCATACAGACACTTGTTCAGCGAAACCTCATAATTCAGAAACCTCATAATTCAGATACTCCTATCCTCAACACAGTTCAAACAGATCAATGATGAATCCAGAATTAAAAATTGTATTAAGGAATAATAGTGGAAATACTGGAACATTTAGATAAATGAGGCTTACTTGTATATCTCATGGACAGGTTTACCCTGACAAGTGTCTGTTCTATTTTATTGAAATTCTGCAGGCTATTTGTACCCCTGATGGTCCGGGAGAAGTGAATTGTACCTGTCCCAGCTTGCATGGCTACGCAGGTGATGGCTACCAGTGTTATGGTACTATTGTCACACAGATCATGGATCATCCCAACCTAACTCTTGTTGCCGGTATTTTAAAGGTATTTTCTTCAAATCTTCAGTTCTGTCACACGTGTTTGGTCAAAGAAAAACATATTGCACTTTGGAAACCATATTGAATGTTTTCACAGATTCAAATGTTTTGTGAACAAATTGGGCTTTGTAACTGAGAAAATCTTTTTAGAATGTATCTCCAAATACAATTATATTTAAATTGTGCTAAAATGTATTGCAAAGGCAGTTGTATGACTCAATGAAATTTGTTTATTATTCTTTAATCAGCTCACCTGGCCATCAATCAACTAATTCTCTTTTCAACTTTTAAAAAAACCACTGGACCAATTTCAACCAAACTTTGTAGAGAGCATCCTGGAATGAAGGCCTTTCAAGTTGCACAAATGGTACCTATCTGCTTCAAATATATATGGCCACTATTTCTAAAATTAGAAAAAAACAATTTTTTTTCCAAAACCACCCAACAAAAGCTAACCAAATTTGACAAAAAGCATGCTGGCATGAAAGCCTTTCACATTTATACAAATGATGCTGATCTGCCATTAAATATGGCAACCATTACTAAAAATAGAACAATCTTCAAATTACTTCTCAAAAACTGCCAGGCATAATTTGACCAAATTTTAAGCTTTATACAAAATGATGCCTATCAACCATCAAATATGGCTGTCATTACTGAAAAACTGAAAAATCGTGAAATCGACTTCTGAAAAATACTGAATAGACTGTCCCCAAATTTGACAAAGTATCCTGACATGAAGGCTTTTCAGTTTTGTACAAATGGTGCCCGATCCACCATCAGATGTTCCTGTAGCTACTAAAAGTAGAAAAAATTCTTCTTGAAAGTCAATAAATAGAACTTGATCAAACTTGATAGAAAGCATCCTAATATCTAGGTCTGTCTTTTGTTTAGAAATGATAATGGTCCATCATCACACATGGCCACCATTACCAAAAATAGAAGAAAAAAAAATTAAAATGACTTTTTTAATTAAAACCGCTGAATAGAATTTGACCACATTTGACATGAAGCATTCTGGCATAAAGGTCTTTTAATTTCGTATGAATAATGCCAATCTGCAATAAAATAATCAAATATGGCCACTGTTACAAAAAATAGAAAAGCTTTTAAATGACTTATCAAAAAGCACTGAACAGAATTTGAAAAAATTTGACAGAAAGCATCTTGCATAAAGGCCATTCAAGTTTATTAAAATTATGCAGATCTATCAAATTTGGTTGCTGTTACTGTAAATGAAGAGCCTTTTAATTGACCTCTTTTTGAAAACTGGCCAAAATAACTTGCCCGAATTTCAGAGAAGGCATAATGGCAAAAGATCTTTCAAGTTTGCACAAATGATGCTGATCTGCCATCCAGTATGGCTGCCATTACTAAGAATAGAAAAATAAACTTTGACTGTTGGAATGCACCATTTTCTTGGCTTACTGCCCTGGAATTTGGGTTTGAGGCTAGGTTTGAAAGATAATACCTGAATTGTTGCAAAAATAAACAAGGATTGCTCTGACTTTAACTGTAAAGAAATCACACAAAGTGAAAATGTATGATTGCTCTTAAATATTTTGCTTACAAAATTTACAATTTGTTAAAAGTCACAAGATTTGTATACACCACTCAAAAGGCGGAACATATGTTATTATGTTGCCCATCCATATGTTTGTACATCCGTATGTTACCAATTTCATTTCTTGCCCAAAAACTTGAGTTCCATGCTGTCTGAAGTTACCAAACTTTGTTGATAACTTGCATTTGGAGTAAGGAAGAAGCCTCTTAATATCAGTCAAAAGATCAAAGGTCAAGGTCACTCTGACTGTAAAATGAACAATGGTTTCCACACAATAATACTAGTTCTACATCACCTACCTGGAACAATCTTTTTGGAGTCTGAAGAGTATGGACACTGGAGATGCCCCTGAAATATCATATCAGGGAAAGCTGCCAGAAGTCCTGTACTTACACCACTTTCATAAATATGTCTGACACCACAATACAGTAGAATTGCTGAGGTTTAAAGGCAAATATTGATAAAATTAGTCTTCTATTTAAAGAACATGATCCAATAGCTGTCTGCCATCAGGAGACCTTTTTAAAAGAAAATGAGTCACACTCTTAAAAACTTCACAACATAAAGCAACTTTTCAAGAAATACTGATAAGGCTGCTGGAGGAGTGTCTATCATAAATAATAAAACTCCTCACTGCCAAATTAATCTCAGTACTACTTTACAGGCTGTAGCTGTCCATGTGCCCTACACAAAACTCTTTCACTTTGCTCAGTGTAAAAAGGCTTTAAAGGCTGGGTCTGTAATGATATCAATGAGAGATGGAAGAAAATAGAAGACTGTTTCAAAACACAATTTTAATGACGAGTCATATATCAATCTGCATCCTGCCACAGGATCCTACTCATCCTTTGATCTGACCATCTGCAATCCATCTCTTTTACTTGACTTCGCTTGCGATTGGTGACTACCTGTTTTAGGTCACAGCACAACCTTGAAAATCTTGTTGTTGCTACTCCACCTGAATGGATGGTCACATCAACATGGGTTTTTCGCTAAAAGACTTCTTACAATGTGTAGTTGCTTCTGAATGAAAATAGTACCAACATGACATCAAATATGGCCACCACAGCAGCCATCTTGAAAATCTTGTTATTGCTACTCCTCCTGAATGGAGAGTCATAACCACATGAGGTTTTCACTGGAAGACTTCCTATCGTGTCTACTTGATCTTGAATAAAACTTGTGCTGATCTGAAATCCAATATGGCCACCACAGCAGCCATCTTGAAAATCTTTTTGCTACTCCTTCTAGATGGAAAGTCATATCGACATTGGGTTTTCACCAGAAGACTTCTTATCATATCTAGTTGGTACTAAATGAAAATGGTGCCAATCTGACATCCAGTATGGCCACCATGGCAACCATCTTGAAAATTGTGTTATTGCTACTCCTAAATGGGAAGTCATATCGATATGGGCTTTTCACCAGAAGACTAATTATGATATCTAGTTGGTCCTGAATGAAAATGGTGCTGATCAAACTTAAAATATGGCTGCCATCTTGAAAATCTTGTCACTATTCCTCCTAAATGGAAAGTCTTATTGACATGTTTTTTTCACCAGAAGACTTCTTATGGCAGTGGTTCCAAACTTTTTTGATTGTGATCCTAAATACCATCTTATGCGACCCAAAATGCTATACCAGTATAGGGTCATAAGGGTCCTAGCGACCCTCATTTGGGTCACGACCCGGGGTTTGGGAACCACTGTCTAATGGTGTCTAGTTTGCCCTAAATGAAAATGGTGCTATTCTTACATCCAATATACATGGCACAATGTCTAATTTGAAAATCTTATCAGTCAGGAATATCAAAGATGGTTTTCAACACTCAGCAGTAAAAAAAATAGAAATGGTCTTACCTTTAACTTCCTGGAAATTCTTTTCGGACAGTAGAGCATCAGTCGCTTCAAGGGACTCTTGTTAGAGTTGTTGCCCTTTTCTCTTGTAACTTAATGCAGTGTATGACACAGTCTTGTTAGCACAACTAACCCTGCAGTTTTTAATAGATTGCCATGGAACTTGGTAAATACTTGGTCATTACCTGAAGATGCACAAGTTGCCAAATCACTGGCTCTCAGATTTTATTTTAGAGTTATTGATCTTTTTGTCTTGTGGCTGAATGCATTGTAAAACAGAATCTTATGAATGCAACTTGTGGTTTTTATGGATCACCATGAAACCTCACACATATTATGGTCATCATCCAAAGATGCACATATTGACAAATCTTTATGCTCCCTTGATTTTTGTAAGAGTTATCATGACTTAAAGTTTCATGCAGTGTATGACATAATTTTGGAATAGAACTGCTCTTGCAACTCTTAGTGGATTGCTGTGAAACTTAGTTTGTATTATTTTCATGAGAAGATAAGCATGTTGACAAATCTTTGTATTTTGAGAAGAGTTATATCCCTTTTTTGTCTATAGACTCATATCCATCATGGGTAGGAGTTGGGTGTTGGAGATGGGGGTGGGGGGGTATTTGCATGAGCAAATTAGTTACCATTCTTCAATTTTAACATGAATACTGGTCAATAAAATACTGCTCATTGTTTATCTGTACCAAGATGCTTTGACTCAAGACCTTAATAAAATGTGAACAAAAAGTCCATGAGCCAGAGTATACATGTTACAGTAAAAAAACTATAGATTTTTTCAAAAAATGTTGGAGATTTATTTGCAACTGAATTTAGCTTTTGTTTTCTGTCTACATTAACGATTCATTTGATTTTATTCTTTGATACAAGTAACCAACTGGAATACCATTTAGAAAAGGGATTGTTCTCAACATTGAAAATGTCAGCTGTTCATTGAAGGAGAGTACAACATCTAAACACTATATTGAGATTTATTTCTGAATGCTGTGTGCCATCCACTCCTTCTACAGATAGAATAATCAAACCTATCATTGGTAAGAGCCTGAATTGGAATTTATTCAGTAAACAGTCTGAAAACAACACAACTAGCAATACTTCTTTTTATGTCAACTCTTGTGAAAAAAGACTTGTCAAACATGTACTAGTTTGCTGAATAAGAAGCTGCACTTATCAAATGATCTGTTATATCCAAGTATATTATGGTTATATTGACATTGACACCTGCGACTAGTGAATTGGTTCAGAAAGAAAGAAATATTTTTTTTATTAAAAAAAACCTGATAATATTTTCTGAGACTATGATTAGATTTGAAGAAGTGTAAGTATCTAATTTAAACACTAGACAAGCCATAATAACAGGTGCTCTGCAAGCAGTTTTATATTGTATCTAGTCATTCTTTTTTATTTTTTGTTATTGTATTAAACTATGGTTTGTACAGCAAATATTTCTTTTTGTGTTAGTTTGTAGTTTTTATTAGAACACAAATTGAGGATCATTTGTTCTTCTAGACTTTTAATTCAAGATTATCAAAATCAGATTTTATTTTATATCAATGCCTTTTTTTTTTTAAATTCTTGAAAGAATGTGTGCATTATTTTTTGTAAGCCTTTGGATTCACATGTATAAATTAGCATTTTCGCCCAGGCGCTTGCTTGAGAGGCACTCTTTAAAGAGAAACAAAATCACGTGACATAGTCATATATAGCCAGCTGTTTTACCTTCCACGTCATCTTTTCACTTGCGCTAGACGAAAGGTAGTGAGTATATATACTGACATTGAAACAGTCATGTGGTCGGTATTTTATCGAGTGTATGTGAAAATTAAAATAATATCTGCTCTTTTATACATATATACTTTTTATATATTAAATAAGCAGCTGACCTCGAACGCTGTTCAGGTTAAATTGCCCAAACTTTACAAATTTAACACAGGTTTATGGCTGCCGAGATGATGTCCTGTCACTCACCCCATCTGACTCAGAAATGTCAGAGTTTTCGGGGTTTGATATTAAGGATATCGAAGCAAATGTGGAAATATTCTCCATGAGGAAAGGAAAGAAAACTCGCAAAATTGGGAAAGGGAAAAAAACCAATGCCAAAAAAGGCAAAACCCACATCTAAGACAAAGTCTCTTGTTGTCAAACTGGCAAAAACATGCATTAAGGAGGATTCAACAGATACCAAATTTTATAATAACCCCAAACAATATGGCAACATGATTGCCACTTGTGGCAGGTGGAAAATGCACATGTCTCAACAGGGAGTAAATGTCTTGGAGCATGGAAGTTGTTGACATCCAACAAGTGGATTTTATAAACGGTTGATTGTTACAAGATTAAATTTGACAAAATAACATATCAAAACAGATTACCACATGACATCAACTTTTTTGATGAAGAAAAGAGTCTGATACAAAACAAAATGGATGAAATGTTAAGGAATGGAGCTATTATACCCTCTTTTCATGAAAAGAGAGACTTTATTTCAAATTTGTTCATTGTACCTAACCCTGATGGGAAATTCAGACCAGTAATAAATCTGAAGGCTTTGAATGATTTTGTCACATACAAACATTTTAAACAGGAAACTGTTTTTTACATTTTGGAACTAATACAGGAAAATGATTTTTTCTATTGATCTAAAAGATGCATATTTCAGTGTTGCAATACATAACAAAATTTCAAAAGTATCTAAAATTTCAGTGGAATGGAATACTTTATAAATTTGTTTGTTTACCCTTTGGAATTTCCAGTGCACTGAGGGTCTTCACAAATATTTTGAAACCACTGTATTCCTGCTTCAGAAAATTAGGAATTTGTTGCTCATACTACATTGATGACTCCATTAAGATGAACACATGCCCGATCTTATACCTACAAAATACAAATTTAATGCTGGAGAAGATAGTTTCTGTAGGATTTACTATTAATTATGAGAAATCTCACCTTATCCCATCTCAGAAAATAATCTTTTTTGGATTTCTTATTGATTCTGTTCAGTTTAGAATCTTCCTTACAGATGGAAAAGTCCAAAAAATTATAAACATCACCAATCAGTTGGTTGTCAAGACATCCATTTATTGGTTTACTTGTTAATAGTTTTCAAGCAGTTTTATAAGAGCCGATACATTATCGCTATTTGGAAAGAGACATATTTCTCAGTCTTACATATTACCAGAACCAGAAATATATGTTCATATAATTCTGTAAAAAAATAGTTGAAGGCCGAGTTAAAATGGTGGTCTGAAAACATAAAAAAATGTAATGGTAAAGTATCAGACCCAAACCAGTTGATTTTTTCTCCAGATAGATGCATCCACACTAGGATGGGGTGCTGTTTCAACAGAATCCAATCAGTCTTTTGGTGGCCATTGGTCAGTTGAAGAATCCAATTATCACATCAATTATTTAGAACCTGTTGCTATTTTCCATGCCTTGAGATCATTTTGTAACCTAGTTATGTCAATAACATGTAGGTATTCAAACAGACAACTCATGTGCATTGTCATACATTAATAATATGGGTGGAATGCAATCTAAAGAAATGGTTGATCTTTCAAAATATGTTTGGTAATGGTGCCTCAAAAGAGACATTTACATTTCAGCTGTCTACTTACCAGGAGTTGATAATACCTCTGCCAATTTCTATTCTAGAAATGTTTCAGACTACTGAGTGGATGTTAAAAAGAGACATTTTTAGTAGGCTTTGCACTCACTTTTTTTCAACCAGACATTGATTTATTTGCTTCTAGGTTAAATTTTCAAATTGATAAATTTGTTTAATGCAATCCAGAACCAGGAGCATTTAAGTTTGATGCTTTTTCTTTTTCCTGGCATGAATTTCTACCTTTCATTTTTCCACCTTTCTGCTATTAATAGGAAAAATTGTGAATAAGATCACGAGTGACAAAGTTGACAAAGCACTTATGATAATTCCATATTGGCCATCTCAGCCTTGGTTTCCTTTACTTATGGCTTGTATTGTTGATATTTCTGCCAGGCTGCCTCGACAAAAGGACCTGCTTATACTCCCACATTCCAGAGAGATTCATCTCTAAAGGAAAAGTTGAAGTTGATAGGTGTTGTTGTATCAGGGCAAACCTCTAAAATAGAAGACTTCCACAGAAAGCTATTGAACTCATCTGCAATTCCTGGGGAAAAGGCACACAAAAGCAGTATAACCTTGCATGGAGGGAGTGGAACATTTGGTGTTCTGTCGAAAAAACAATTCCTATAGTGCATCTGAAGAAATTGTTGTGGCACACTTGAGTTATCTTGTATCCCTTGGTAAATCATATAGTGTTGTAAACACTCACAAGTCCATGCTGTTACAACTCTACAATTACTAGGTCAGAACTGGTGTTCTAAGCCACTTTTAATTACAAGATTTATGAGAGGTATTCTCATTATGAATCCACTTCAAGCAAAGTATGCATTCACTTGGGATGTTGGACAAGTGCTCCGATATTTATGTAAGTTGTTTTCCCTGCAGAATGTAGATTTTAAGTTGCTGTCATTTAAAACTGTGGCTCTTCTAGCACTTTCCACAGCAGCAAGGGCACAAACATTGATTGCCATGAATATTCATAATATGTGTATATCAAACAAGGATATTCAGTTTTATTTCTCTACTTTACTTAAAACTTCCAGTCAAGGGAAGAGTTTTTGTTTAAAAATCCCTCATTTTCCTGAGGAAAGGGTATGTCCTATGCACAGACTTTTACATTACCTTGATAGAACTCATAGTCTTAGGAAGTGTGATCAGTTAATTGTGTCTGTTCTTACTTTTAAAGCAATTACAAGTACATACTTGCCATATTCCCAGACAGTGTTGGGGGTTTTTGAGACTCAAAAAGTGTGTTTTGAGGTCCCAATGGGGGGCAATGTGTGTGACCCCCAAAAGCGACATCATCCAAATGAGAATAAGCCATCTTTTCAAATCAGCCTATAGCAAATGACTGGAAATTCAAATCTGAATAAAAGAAAATACCATCTGTTTTTTCTGAAGCATTTAATATACTTACAAACAAAAAAATGGCAGACAGCATTGTCAGATAACATCACCACACACATTTGTACACATGGTCACAACCTCACAGACATTAAATACAAAAATACAGCAAGTTACTGTCTTTAAAATCTATTGGACAGTGGAATGTAGTTTTAATTACATGCAGTCTCTGCTGCTTTCAATAGTTCAGTAGTTGGTTTGAAGGTAATTCGAGTGTCATTTTCTAAGCATAGAAAATGATCTTTCTGCATCTGCATTGCTGTG
Source organism: Margaritifera margaritifera (assembly GCA_029931535.1). NCBI lineage: Eukaryota > Metazoa > Mollusca > Bivalvia > Unionida > Margaritiferidae > Margaritifera > Margaritifera margaritifera. Next base: position 1,291,124 of record JAQPZY010001649.1, on the reverse strand, counting down.
AGGGAGTGTCAAACATGCAATGGCCACTTGAGTCAGATTATCACTTTTCCGACTACTGAAATTGAATGATTGATTTTGGGATTAACGACATGTGCGGCAATTCAGCCATGTATGTCGGTACTACTGAAATACTCATGTTTTGCATTTTATCTATGGAGTAAAAATCTGACTTCAAAACGTTGCCTCTAATCACAAGCTTTAATAAAGATGACTTCAACATTCTCATTCAATGCAGTCAGTGATGTGTAATAACATTTGTTCTTCAACACGCATCTCCTTGATGTACTTAATTTCAGACAAATTGAGTTGTTCCACTTAGTGTACTTTTTACCTATGCAAATTAGCCTAATGGGCTCTCCCTCAGCAGTGCTCAAAGGATTTGACATGACATATCACCTTAGCTATTGTGAACCAGTTAAATAAATCTCTGAAAGGTGTCTGTTTATCTCTGACCACCTTATGTTTTAATTGCCTCTGAAACAGCTATATAAACTGCTCCAAGAATAGTTTTACATGATCTCTGAGCAGTACTGTTTACTGTTTATATATACACAGATTATGGGCATATATCATAGTGGTCAAGAAATATATGGGGGGTTTTTTTGGGGGGGGGGGATTTTTTTTCTCACTAAGATTGCTGAAAATAGTGGGAGTTCAAAATCGAGTTTTTCACGTGACATGTCGTGTTATGGCATGTATGCAAGTAGCACATTAGCAAGGTGGTTGAAAGCGGTGCTACAGCTGTCAGGCATTGATATCCAGTATTGTAAAGTTCATTCATATCGTTCAGCTTCAACATCCATAGCCCATAGGGGAGGTTTTTCCCTTCAGGAAATTCTTAGAACAGTGGATTGGTCCTTGGCCTGGAATTTTCACTAATTCTACTTGCATGATATAAATTCAAATAAGACTTTTGTAAAGGCAGTTCTAAAAATGATATGACTGTGTTGAATTTGAGTGGGGTTTTTGTCTTTCTTTAAACATGCTAATTTATACATGTGAAGCCAAAGGCATGTGATAAATAATAGGCCCCCATCCAAGCATACTTTAGATGTGATGGATGGGAACATTATTGGAGTAAGCTGGAGGCTGAGCATGTGTATACCCTCCCTGTGATATGTTCCCACCCTATTATGAGGTGCTATAGCCAACAAAAACAGGGTTAAAATATGACATGGAGGGTAAAACAGCTGATTATATATGACTATGTCACATGATTTTGTTTCTCTTTAAAGAGCGCCTCTCAATCAAGTGCCTAGGTGAAAATGCTGATTTATACATGCACATCCTCTGGCTTACTCCAATTATGCCCAACATCCATCACATTTAAAGTATGCATGGATGTAGGCCCATTTTGCTAGGCACTTGCTGGAACCCTCAGATAAATAATAAAAATAATAATGATAATAATAAACACTTTATTTTATGAGGGTATCTCAGTTAGTATAATATAATATTCTCCCCTGAGGCCCTCAGGATACATTAAGTATAAAAGCACAAAGTGTATATGATATTTCACTAGTAGAACCTGATTAGTGATCCATGCTTATTATTTAATCACTTAGCTCAACATGATGACATATTAAAAGCCATATATCGAGCAAAAGAGGTTGATACATGTGTTTCTTATTTTTTTATTTGGTGCTTTTACGGCACAGAACACAAGTAGGTTATTTAGTGCCGAGGCAATTGGAGTAAAGTGCCTTTCCCAAGGACACACCACGGTAGGTGACCCAGGCTGGTCCGGTGGTAGGATTCTAACCCACACCCTTTCGGTCATGAGTCCGGGAAGCCTTTAATAAAATGACAAATAAAAAAAGTAATAATTGTCTATCTGTAATCTTCCAAAGGGTGTGTTGACAATAGCAAAAAAGTACAGCCCAGGAAATGAGTCTACAAAATTTTTACAATACCCCTGGACATTTGCTGGTTACTCATTAAGTTTCAAAATGATGAGTACTTGACACATTTGTCAGAAAAATTATCTGGAACTATGTTTTATCTTTTACCTTGTAGTGCTTAAAGTTAAAATTTACTGTATATACTTGCGTATAAGCCGATACCAACTGCAAACTGCTCAGACCCAAATCTGCTGCCGCATAATGCACCGGCAGATCTGGGTCTATGCAGCTTGTAAGGACTAATCAGTAGAACAAACAACATAGACCCTGATCTGCTGGCGCATTATGCGACGGCAGATCAGGGTCTATGTTGTTTGCATTTGGACCTGGGTTATACATGAGTACATATGGTGTTTGGAAGGCTTTAATCATCCTGAAGCTTTTTGAAATTCTTTATATTTACATTTTTTTCTTTCACCTTGCAGTACTTCTTGTTACATTTATTTGGAAGGGTTTATCTTCCTAAAGTTTGTGTGCAATTCTTTTTATTTACATTTTGGAAACTTTACCTTTAATCGGCACCATATAGCCATTATTGTCCTGAGGTGTCATTAGATACATTGATTACAATGTCTTACTGCAAACTTTAATCATATACTAGACAAATAATATGTTATTTTTGTTTTCAGATGTAGGCATTGCTATTTTGTGAATCTGCATTATATTTGCAAACAAGCAATATCACTTCGAGGTTAATGACATGTCATAAATTTGTCTGCCTTTACATTTATAATCAATTTTACCATGATTTTATTCATTCAGTTTGTTTAGTCAGTGTTTAGTTCTAAAATTTTGTTTTTAATTTTTAATTCCAAATGCAGGAGATATTGTCTCCTGCACAGGAGAGAATGGATAGACACTGAAATTGTTCAAATGTGTGATCCTTTTTTTTCCCCAACTAAATGATGAAGTAAATCTGCTTTTCAGAAAATTCCTGCCAGCAAACAGTTTCTGAATAGTGGCAACTATACAGTCTTTGTGCCAAACGATGAGGCTTCATTGAACTTCATGTTCAAGGCAGGTTCACAGTACTGGCAGACCATTGAAAATCTTCAGACTCTAGTGAGGTTAGTAAAAGAGAAAGATATATGTCTCCCCCCCCCCTTTTATCAGCAGCAGAGTTGACCTTGCATCTGTTCCTAACATTATTTCAGACCATTTTAAATATAGCAAATAAACTAAATTTGGATTTGTTGGGCAAGATGTAAAAGAAATACAACTGGTAGCTGGCATATTTCTTATTCATCTGTCTATGATAAATTCAGTTTACAAACCAAGGGAAATAACTATGTTGACTTGGCCAATGTATGTCAAGTTTTAACTCTTTCCCTTACAGTAGACAGTCTGTATCACAAGCAGATTACTTCAGATTTTATCTGCCCAACATAAGGTTAAAAACAAATTTGTGCTGGCCTGTGGAAGTGGCATATCATGAAAGATATTAATATTAATGGTTTCATGTGTTTTCCACAACAAAAATGAACTATTAAAACCACCATTTACCTGTCTTCATATATCAAAAAGGTATCAGCTCTGTTACACCAGGATTATATGGGCTGACAGAAATAATTTGGCCTAAAAAAACACCATTTTGGGATCCCAAAAAAGATCAGTTTGGAAAAAGAATTTTGATAAGATTGTTGAGAATGTTCAAAATTTTGAAAGGTATATTATTGATCTCTATGATCCCTTAAAAAAATAACTGCCATAAAAAATAATATCTTAAGGATTTTTTTTTATTGAGCCCACATTAGTTTGAAAGTGAGATGTAGCAGTTACTTTTCCAGTGCTGGCGCCATCAACAATTTATTAAGATTTTATTTAAAAATTTTCATTACATATATTTCCTAAACCTCTTGATATAGTCTCATTATACTTGGCATGAATCATTACGAAGGTATAAAATTCATTCTGCCATGCACTCACTCACCCTTTTGAAATTGCGGCCAAGGTCACATTCATAAAAAATTTTGCATTAAAGTTATGGTTAGTTTTTGACTTGCATATATTTCCTAAACCCCCTCATGGATTTTGTTCATACTTAGGACAAAACATTATAAAGCTAAGACAATTAATTCCACATTATACAATGCTTGCCCCTTTGACCTTGTGGTAAAAGTCAGTCATAGAAAATTTGAATTAAGATTTTGGTTGAAGTTTTTAGCTCACCTGGATCCCATTTGCTAACAATATTGTCCAAGATCTTGATAATATAAGTATATATTCCACATTTGTTCAAAATCTTGATTCTATAAGCCAATATTTGAAGTTTAATCAAAATCAGAGTGGTAGCAAAATCAACCACCTCATTAATATACACGGATCCTGCTTACTAACAAAATTGTCCAAAATCTTGATGATTTAACATATATTACAGATGTGATTAAAATCAGATTAGAAATATGGATTCCAGAGTGCTCAGTCAATCTTATGCAGGATCACATCATTAATATGCATGGATCACCTCATTATAGAACTTGTCCAAGATCTTGAAGATACAAGCTGATATTCCAAGTTTTATCAAAATTGGATCTGAATTACATCTCCCAGAGTGGCAATAAGCTCAGTTAATCAGATGCAAGATCACTGCATGGCAGCCATCTTGAAAATCAGGTTATTGCTATTCCTTCTAAATGGATGGTCATATTGACATGGGGTTTTCACCAGAAGACTAATTATAGTATCTGGTTGGTCCTGAATGAAAATGGTGCCAATCTGACCTCAAATATGGTTGCCACAATGAACATATTAAAAATCTTGTCACTTAAATTCTCCTGAATGGATGGTCATATCAACATGGAGTTTTCACCAGAAGTCTTCTAATGGTGTTTAGTTTGTCCTGAATGAAAATGGTGCCAATCGTACATCCAATATGGCTGCCACAGTGGCTGATTTGAAAATCTTATCGTTCAAGAATATCAGAGATGGTTTCAACACTCAGCAGTTAAAAATAAGAAATGGTCTTAGCTTGAATTCCTGGAATATATTTTTGGACACTAGAGTGTCAGTTCCTTCAAGGGACTCTTGTTTATCATTCTCTCTGTACTGCAGTTGGTACATAGCATGGTTGGCAGTTATGGACCCCAACTACCATATTATAATGAGGGAGATATGTATTTAAAAAGAATATTCCATGTATTTTTACATTGACTTCTGAAGAACTACAAATTTATTTGGTGGCCTTAATTCTCACTCCAGACATGTTGATTTTTTCATCTTGTATGCAAAAAACAAGAGGCTCAAGGCCTGGATGCCGAGATCATGAGAAATTTTTGATCTTTTCCTCAAGGTCATATGGTTGGGTGAGTATGTCACAGAATGAATAGCTTCATAATGATTCATTCTAAGTATGAACAAAATCCATCATGGCTTTTAGGAAATATTATGTAAATGAAACAAGGGGACAAAATTGGCCTGTACTAATGAAAGATACCCATGTCAGGATAATTTCCAACTATTTGAGTAGCTTAAGCTGGACTAGATGGTGCATTGTTACCTTTTGTATTAATGTGAAAGGTGTTTATGGCAGGACTCTACCTGTCACAGCTGGTCAGATATGGTAAGCCTGTGTTTGAGAGAAAGTTGTTCAGTGATACCTGTTACTGTACCTACTGTATATCTTCAGACACTGTTTGTTTAAAAACAACTAAAATTTCTGAGATTTTTTTCTTTCATACATTGTAATTTTCAAACATTTTTTTAATAGAATTGTATTTATGTGGTTATGTTTTTGGACACAATGGTAGCTCGGTTTTCACCCCAGTTGCAATGGAAGCCACACTGTTGCTAGGACAGCCACCCCAGACACAACTTTGATAGAGCATGTTCTAAAAAGCATTCATACCGAGTACAGTACAAATTGGTAAGGCCATTCTGAAGAAGTTGAAAATAGGTTTTCCATATGTTTGCTACGGAAGCCACACCACTGCTTTGGGAGCCATGTTGGACAGAATTGTGATAGAACATGTCTTAAGAAACAATACTGCCAAGTTTGATTAATATTATCATAGTCATTCTAGAGAACAGGTGTAAATAGATTTTCCACCTGGTTGCTAAGGAAGCCAAACCATTGCTTGGGGAGCAATTCTAGACATAATTTTGATAGAGCATGACCTACGAAACATTCCTACCAGGTTTGATCAAAATTGACTCAGCCATTCTGGAGATGTTGAACATAGGTTTTCCATATGTTTGTTATGGAAGACTCACTGTTGCTAGGGGAGCCACCCCAAACAAAATTGTGCATCAGATTGGCTGAGCTTGTTACCACTCTAAAGAATGTATTTCTGATCCAGTTTTTGATCAAGCTTGGTAAAAAGGCTTATTCATTAAGATCTTAGTTGAGTAAAATTATGAGCAAGATCCATGTATATTAATGAGGGGATTTTGCATCTGATTAGTTGAACTTGTCAGTGCATTAGCAACCCTGTTTATGATCATATTTTTAACAAACTTGCTAATAGATTTATATCATTAAGACACATCATGTGTTTATTTATGAGCAAGATCTACACATATTAATGAGGTGGTTTTGTTTATGATTGACTGTGCTTCTTACTACTTGAGAAACTATATTTCTAACCAGACTTTTATCAAACTTGGTAAACAGGATTACATCATCAATATATTGGATGGTTTTTAGCTCTACTGGTCATAGATCAGAAAAGCTTATGGGATGGTCTGTTGTCCGTTGTCCATCCATCCATTAGCACAAGTTTGTTATCGCTACTCCTCCTAAACTACTTGGAGGATTGCCATGAAACTTTACACACACATTCATCCCATGGTCTAGTTGGTTCTAGTTGAAAATGGTGCTGCTCAGACATTCAATATGGCCACCACAGTGGCCATCTTGAAAATCTTGTTATTGCTACTCCTCCTGAATGGATGGTCATACCAACATGGTGTTTTCACTAGATTTCATATGGCGTCTAGCTGGTCCTAAATGAAAATCATGCAGATCTGACATCCAATATGGCCATGATGACAGCCATCTTTAAAAAAAATTTGTTATCGCTAATCCTTCTGAATGGATGGTCATATCAACAAGGGGTTTTCACTAAAAGACTTCTTATGATGTCTAGTTGGTCTCAATGAAAATGGTGCAGATATCTATTAAGGCCATCATGGCAGCCATCTTGAAAATCTTGCTATTGCTACTCCTCCTGAATGGATGGTCATATCAACATTGGATTTTCACTAAAAGACTTCTTATGATGTCTACTTGGTCCTAAATGAAAATGGTGCTAATCCGAAGTCCAATATGGCCACCACAGCAGCCATCTTGAAAATCTTGTTATTGCTACTCCTCCTACTTGGATGGTCATATCAACATGTGGTTTTCACTGAAAGACTTCTCATGATGTTGAGTTAGTCCTAAATGGAAATGGTGCTGATCTGGTGTCCAATATGGCCACCATGGCAGCCATGTTGAAAATCTTGTTATCACTACTTCTACTGAATGGATGGTCATATCAACATGGTATTTCCACTAAAAGACTTCTTATGATGTATACTTGGTCCTAAATGCCTTGCCTTGAAACATTATATGCACATATAGATTAAGATCCCTGATCATAACTATCAAGTCACTTAGAACATAATTATCCATGGCACTGTGAACTGTGACTTGCACTGTGTTTGAAAGAAGTCTCATCATGGCTAGTTTCATTGTCTTCTACACTTTGATGAAGTATATCTGGGTCTACCTGGGTTTCAAGACAGGGAGGTATGGCTTGTACCTGCCTGTACTTGGGTTTTCATTATCTTGATTAGTGGCATTGTCTTCTACAATTTGATGAAACATATCTGGGTCTACCAGGGCTAGGGGATAGGGGGGTGTTCAGTAATTAGGCCTGATGTAGCTTGTGTCTACTTGGGCAAAGGGGTTTGTTTTATGGCTTTGCTCGACAGGCACTGATAGGAGTGGAGGTTGCTGGTGTTAGATCTATTGTTTATGTCTTGATACAGTTCAAGAAATCCATTATAAGTCCAAGCCAAGCATCCACTGCCCTGAAATAAACTGTTATTTGTTGATAGGAATACAGTACATTTAACTTTATTTTCATGTGAAGTAGTGATTTTGGACGCATGCCCATGTTGTGATGAGTTGTTCCTGACATGGATAGGGATACAGTCTTGATTTTCTTTGATGTGGATAAAATCTGTGATTACCTTTCTGTATGAATTTACTTCCACATCATGAATATCCTCTTGGGTGAATCCAGAAACTTCTCTCTTGTAGACTGGATCCATTGAAAATTTTCTACAGTATTTACATTGTTAGATTTACCACCATTTTATTGGTATGCAGAACTCTGGTAAGTATTTTCAAAAAAGAATACAATTTTTAATAGCATCAGTCACAATGAGGATTTACCAAAAGCATTTAAGTACTAACATGAACAATATATCCATGATAAATAAATCCTAGATGAATGAATAATCATATGATATTCACGTATTTTGACAAAGAACTTCTAAGCAATTGTTTACCTGGATACCATCTTGTAGCATGAATTAAATGATGTGTAAATGGTAGACATTGTGAAAAGAAATAAATCCTCTTGTCTAGATGTCCTGGAAATTCTCTTTGCCCAGTAGAGCATCAGTCCCTTCTAGGGATTCTTGTTATTATGTCTGAGACCTATGTATATTTATGAGGTTGTCTTGCACTGAGATGATTTTTTTTTACCACTCTAGAGACAGTTATTCTTTGATCCAAGTTTCATCACACAGACCTTTGTCATCAAGATCTTGGTTGAGTATGATTATGAGTGAAATTCATGCATACAAATGATGTAACCTTGCATCTGATTGGCTGAGCTTGTCAGCAATCTAGCAACCATATTTCTGATCAGATTTTGAATAAACTTGTTAAAAGTATTATACAGTTCTCCTTCATTATAATAAGCTTCATTATAATGCAATTCCGGATATAACATGGTACCACTATATATATTATATATATGGACCCCATGACCAAAATCATACCAAAGTATAACAATATGTATTGAAAGAAAACAGCATGAAGCTTACTGTTATACCTTTATTTTCTTTTTAAACCACTATTATTTGGCATTTTTTTTGTGATCATTCCTGCTATACCACAGTTCAGTATATAACACTGTTCTCACTATAATGTAGTTCAGTGCATAATGCAGTCAGCTATGAACCCCAACTATCACACTATAATGAAGGAGGTCTGTATTATTAAAATGCTGGATGAGTTTGATTATGAAAAAGATCTATGCATAATAATGAAGTAATCTTGTATCCGATTGACTGAGCTTGTTACCACTGTTGAGACCAGTTAAAGTTGGATTTTGCTCAACTCTAAGCTTATGTTGTCATTGTCGTAGACAGGTTATGTTGTCATTGTTGTAGACTGGTTCAATAATAACTTAGATCTGTGCATATTAATGAGATACCTTTATCTGATTGGCCGAGCTTGTTACCCTCTGTAGACCAAGAGATAATATTTCTCATGCAATTTCTATAAAATTTGGTAAATGTGTTTATATCATCAAGATCTTGGACGATTATGAGCAAGAGATTGCATATTAATTATGCCTTTATGTTTAGAAAGAATTTGTGTCCATATACGTTAAATAGGTCAAATCAACAAGATATAAAGTTTGTGAGATAGTTTACATAAGTTGTGTTCTTATAATACTACATAAACCTACTTAGTGACATGGTCGGGTGTTAAGTTATGCAAGCCAGGTGAGCAACAAACCAGGCCCACTCAAACTTCTTATAATTTTAAGTTTTCAAGAGAGATGAAGGTATACTTACCAGTACATAAGCATTTAGCTAACAATTCTTCTTTCTTATAAATTAAAATTCTCAAAGGCAAAGGAATTATTCTTTGTTAGTTATTTTTCTTTTAAGTTGCAGTTTTCCTACCATACTTAAGAAGTAATTGCTGGGATTTTCCAGGTGGCATTTGTTTTATTTCTTTTTTTTATGAAGAATGTTAAATAAATTTGGCATGGTCTTAAGTTAAAATGAACCTGTATATAATCCTTGATCCAGTGCCCAAGGTTAAGCTGCACAACAAAATCATCTCCTGTGCAGGAGCAATCATACCAGATGCTACTAAAATTAATTTTATGCCAAAATTTGAACTCACTTTCTAAACGCCAATATTCTGTTTCTCTGTGTATTTCCTTCTTGTCAACATACATCTAATGACAAGAAATAATAAAAAATCTTTCAATTTGTTCCAGTTTCCACACAATTGAAGGTATTTTCACATCTGAAAATCTAGCCAAACTGACTGATAGCTACATGAAGTTTGACACCCTTGAAGACGGCTTCTCACTGCATTTCTTCAAAGAGAAACAGGCATGTAATTTTTATCACCCCTTATTTTGAAGAAAAGACATGTGCATGAGTAATGTTATGCAACTCCTTTTACACCATTCAGAATAGAGGTTTTAAACCTTGGGATATAATTGGGGTGGCCTGTGGATGTGCACAATGGTTTTAAAATGTTGAAAGCACCAGGGTAGGGGGGAATAAAGATTTGCACAAATTAAAAATAACTCCAAAATTATGGTGTGTGTAACTATCAACCTGAGTCTCAACACATGTCAGATGGGGTTTTGAATGGTACTCATGGTCATGTATACAGTTGTCACACTCCTGAACCACAGCTTTTAAAGATCCCCACCATATAATTATATGTATATACACTTATTGGCCATGAAATGATGAATTAAAATATGCAACTGACTGTTGCTCCTGAAACTTTTCTTGTTTGCATGGATATAGCCCCTTTTTCATAACTTGGAGACTATCGAGATCCCACCCTTTAACCACATATAAAAATACAGATGTGCAAATAAAATTTACCTCTGGGACTTGATCCTAAGGTTACATGTTGGGGGTGTGTGCTGGGATAAAGCAGTGGAGCATCGGGATATGTGTTTTAACTCAAGTTATTTACATTCTTATTTTGGTATTAAAGTCGAAGTATTTTATATTGATTATACAACAGGTCACTGCAATAGTTTCTTTCATCCCATCTTCACAATATCATATTGCATCATCTCATCTCATCAGACAATCAAATCACTTTTCCAAAGTTTGGGAAAACCTCATTCTGGCCTTACAAGGAAAACTCAGGCTTTTTACTAGATAGAGATCTCATGGAGTCATTCAAGAGGATTGTTGAAAGAGACTAGTCATCACAACTCACATCCAGTACTCCTGACAACTCAGATCAGTGTCAGCTTAGGACAGTCTTTGAGGTAGAGGATACCAAAGATGCAGAGAAACCTACCAGGCCTTGACTTTTTGTGATGTTTTATGTAGCCAAAATGAAAATGGTGCCAATCTAGCTTTAAGCATAGCTGCCATGGCAGTCATCTTTAAAGTCACAAAATGGCTGCAATGGTAGCCATCTTGAAAATCTTGTTATGGCTGCTTCTTTTGAACAGATGGTTGTATTGTCAAATGTAATGATATGCATAATAAATAAGTGACAATGTTATGATGCTGTATAATACTATTGATTAAGTACACCACTTATAGATATCATTCCAGTTCAGAGGGAGAACTCTGCCTTATGATATTTTCGCAGGGAGCTTGACTCACTGGGCGTTGAACTCTGCAGCTGTTAGCCTTATCTGATCTATCCCAGTATAGATATTTATTTAACTGTTAAGACCAGTCATGTGATATATTTTAAGGCATTAAGTTAAACGCTTACACAACATTTCACTTTCTGAGAAACGTTACATTGATAAATGTAAATGACTGATACAGACTCAATCATTTATTTGGAGTTTGCTCCAATTGCAGGCATGATGTCATTTATCATAGTTTCTTTTTTGTTTCTGTTTTATTGCATAGTCCATGTTCTTTAATTTCAATAATTTTGATAATTTTGAATTTAGAGTTTCTAGTGCTACTGGCAGGGAAGTTTGTAGCTTTCTGCCCATTAAAAGCTCAGCTGGGCTATACCCATTGGATAGTGGAGTTGCATGGTATGTTAACAGTGCTAAATAAGGCTTGTCTGATTTTTTCAGCATCAGTTTGATGGTTTGTGTTGCTCTTTCCATGAGGCCATTACTCTGTGGATATTTTGGGCATCTTGTAACATGTTCAGATTTATATTGCATTGCAAATTCTTTAAAAGTTGCATATGAGTATTGTGAACCATTGTCCGATACAAGTGTTTACAGTATACTGTGTCATGCAAACATTGATTGTAGATGATTGACAACTGCCACTGAACCCTTACCATGCAATTTTGCAATTTCAGTGTATTGAGAAAAGTATTCTATTACTAAGACATATGTTTGTGCATTTAACTCGAGCAAGTCTGAAGCAACTCTCAGCTTGATCTTTTGTGTTTTCGATGCACTTTCAACAAGATTTCACCAGTTCTCCAGCTGAGTGCTTAGGCCTTTCCACCACAAGGACATTTTGGTCAGCTCTTGGCACTTTACTTTGCCTTGGTGACCATCATTAATTCTGTTGAATATCTCATCTTGTAAAGATACTAGTATGACAAAGCATGTCCCTTTCAACAAGGGTCCATTATGAACCATACATTTGCCCCATTGTGACCAGTATGATTCTTGTTTTCTTTCCAGAACAGATTTTTCTGGCCACTCTTGTTCACAGAATAGAATGATCTGTTTGTAGATTGCATCATTTTGAATTCAGACTTGACTTGTTTAGGGCAAGATTTTGATACTGGCAAATTGTTTATGACAAAGTCAGCATAAGTATTTGTCTCTGTCCGATGTTCAGTATCACTATCAGACCGATTGCACAAATGAACTCTTGATACTGTATCAGCAGTGAAAAGACTCTTTCTGGCCACATGAGATATCAGTATACTGTATCAGCAGTGAAAAGACTCTTTCTGGCCACATGAGATATCACTATACTGTATCAGCAGTGAAAAGACTCTTTCTGGCCACATGAGATATCAGTATACTGTATCAGCAGTGAAAAGACTCTTTCTGGCCACATGAGATATTAAAGAGTTGAATCTCATTAAATGCATTCTGAAGTGTTGGATTCTGAGGGGAGAGTTAGATCTCCAGTATTCATTCCAGATATGGAAAAAGTGGGGCCCAATGGCCCCTACCTGGTAAAAAAGTGGGGTTATTTCGAGAAATAAAAACACCGGTCACACATACTGTTACCTGTATCTTGTTCATTCAAGAAATTCAAACACATATTATTATCACAGGCACTCATGTCAAGGATTTATTAATTTCTGCAATATATTTATTTACTTTACAACATTACATGCTTTGAATCTATGCTGTACTACAAAAAAGACCCCAAAAAATAAAGATCATTACATTTGATTTTTGACTGAATTGAACATGTCCCAGGATTACTGAATAGAGTGTGCTCATTGCCAAAGAAGCATAAGATGATCAATTTCATTGACTGAAAGAAATGTCTTACTGATTTTGATTAGCTTGGGTGCCATATGAGAGCACATGATCCATGATCATTGATAGAAAATGTAAACAAGATCAAATCTTTAGTGAAAACACTGCTGCATTTATTTCCAAAGTAGTTTACAGGGAGGAAAAAATGTATACTCAAATATCCAAAATAAATTCTAGTGGGTAATGATCACTCAAGCATGAGGAATTCAAATCCCAGTACTTAGGGCTCATGACTGGTAGAGCTAATAATGATCGCAGGTGCTCGAGTCATGGATTTATTAAGTTCTGCAATAAATATTCACTTTCCAGCACTATATACTTTGAATCAGTCGTTTGTTGAGTCCGACTATTGCATGGTTTGCTTCATTTTCCATGTCAACTAAAATAACCATGACCTGAACAATGGACATGGTTATTTTAGAGAACAAGAGAACTGTAGAGAACCGTGCTGTAGTATATAATAATTTGAATCAGTCATTGTAGAGTTAGACAACAGCACAGTTTTCTACAGTTTTCTTGTTCTCGAAAATAATATTTTTCCATTCTTCCCAACTCTTCTTTAACTTTTTCCATCAGTGGGATTGGAACTTTTCTTGAGGTAGATACGGCATGGGCATAGAGTAATCTTATAACACTTCTTGTTGCAATATATATTTTGTCCTTTTATTGCAATAATGCTGATCTTATGTCCAAAATGGCTGCCTTGATGGCCATATTGAAAAAATCTTTTTATGACTAAAAGTAACTTCTCTGGAATGGAAGGTCATCACACTGACATTGGGTTTTATTGAAAACACTTGAGCAATATGCAGCTGGCCCTAAATGAAAATTGTACTGATCTGACCTCCAATAGTGTGACTACTGTGGCTATTTGTTATGGCTAATCCTCTTGAACAAATGGTGCCTTTTTATTAAACCACTTCTTGAAGTATGTTATTAGTTCTGAGTAAAAATGGTGGACATCTGACTACTAACATGTATGTGATGTTTGAAAATCAGACCTAATTGACATTGGGTGCATGTCAAAGGTCACTGCTTAAATTGTTGTACTTTTTCTTGAGCTTATGAACACAATGACTTATACATATACAAATGAATTTGGACCGAACTTTCTATTGTTTTTCAAATAAACCATTTGATAGTTAGCATCCTAACATTGATTTAATTGTCAAAGGTCTTTGCTCAGGTTTTTATCTGTAATGGCTTTTGAGCATGACAACACAAATGAGTATGAATGAATATTTATCAAACCAACTTTGTGGATATATCTAATGAATACTTGAATAATGCCAGTTGGATTTTTTTTGTTTTCCTTTTAATATCAACTTTGGATTTAACCAAACTTAACATGTGAGTATATCTTTACAGTATTTGAGACAAGTTCAGTAATCTTATATCCATGATATTAGCATCAAGGTCAGAGGCCATGACACAATTTTTGTTACTGCACATATCTTGTGAACATGTTATCATAAACATACTAGATAATATTTTTGTTACTAAAATTTGGTATGTTGGAAATTCTCAAGAATATCTGAGATGGTTTAAATACTTGTCAGTTAAAAGTAATAAAGGAAGCGAAGAAACAAACCTCTTGTAGATTCCAGGAAATTCTTTCTTGGCCAGTAGAGCATAGTGGGAAATGAAAGCAGCTGTAACAAAGAAGAGCTGTATATGAATAATTTCATGAGGTTAAAGCTCGTTTAATAAGCACACACTGACAATATGCACAACTATGTATCCATTAGGTTATGTACATACTTGAAGAGTTAGCTCCCTTTTGCCATGTTGTGAGCTCTTCACTTTTTTAGGTGCATTGAGACTGTCTCCTAATCTTGTCATGCTGAATAAAACACATGTAAGATCCATTTTTTAATTGATTTAATGCTTAAAGTAAAGGTGTTAGGAGCCACCTAGGATACATGGTAGTAAGTTCCAAGAAAATTGTGATGTTCTAGGCAGTTTATCAGCTTCCCTCCCATATGACTTTCTGGGAGTGAGCAATGTGCATTAGAGTTTTGATCATAGAGTGTGAGTGTATGCTAATTAAAGCATGTGTAGGTATTACGTTGAATATGGTATAATGCCTCTCGAGAGCATCAGCTTGCATCAAAATGGTACAGTGTACCTTCTTGTCCCCTTGTGACAGTTTATCTCTTTAATAAGACCCCCTTATCATTACAGAAAAATATATGGGACCAAGTCAAATAATTAAAGAAACACACTCTGAGCCCTAACAACCTACCCCAAGTATGCAGCAACTTGTATCAATCATCAACATTGCAAGCCACAGGTGAAAATCTGCTTTGCTGCAACAAGATTTCCTTGCTTTTCATGAATGTGCATAAACAAAGATATGTCATCAACAGCACAATGAAACAAGCGCTGACACATCAATGAAAGTGCCTTTTTTATCAATCAATAAGTGACTGTTTGGAGGAGAAACTTTAATTGACTCATTCAAACAGCATGAAAAGTCATGTTGGATCAACTTTCTGAGAAATTGTACTCAGGCTTGCAGTGATTGGTTAAGCAGCTTTATGCATATTCATTGGAAACAAAAAAATCTTATTGCAGGCAGCGACAGATGAAATAGAAGGTCACTCACATGTTACAGCTGCAATTGAAATAAAGTTGTATCTTTAATTCATCTTCCAGTTGTTTTATTAAATTATTCTTAACAGCAGATGCTAAGTTATTGAATCTAGTATTATTTTTATCAATGACTGGTATTTTATCGTAAGAATGATTCATTTTGTTATGATTCTAAATACAATGTTGTCAATTTTGTACCACATTTAAATTACACAGGGAATCAGTTTGGCTGCCCGTTTCACAGACACTGATCGTGCCACAGTGACACAAGCTGACATTCTGGCTATCAATGGATATGTCCACATAATTGATAAGGTAATTATTAAGAAGTTTTTTTAGAAATAAAAGAAGAAAAACAAGAGAGTATGAAATGTGTCTTGGAAATATCTTTTAGATACATGCTTGCAAGTCGGAGAGAATTATGATCACAATGAGCCATATTATACATGTGAAAGAACCAGGGCATCAAATCAGTTGATTTCAAAATTTAAATCGGTAGATTGGCTTCTAAATCAGTACGATTTTTATCAATATAATTTGTATGTGTTTTAAGGGGATTAAAAGCAAAACAAGTGCATTCTCTTCATATTATAATCAAACAGCAAGTTTTGAACGTGAATGAGAATCTGATGGCAATTGTTACAAAAATAATTAATTAATATGTGCCAGAGTATTGTCAATTGAATGAAAAAGAAAGAGTCATATATATCATAGTTAACCGAAAAGATTTTTATAAAATCCACAAGCATTTTTAGTTTTCTTCAAAAGGTCACTGCCTAGTGACCACTGATGATATTCATACTCTCCTGCACCACTTAAACTCAGATTAATATTTCTTAGCTGGTGGTTTTTTAGTATTGGGAGAAGGTGCACATTTCAACATTTTGACATGAATTGACCAAAAAACGATAATAGCTGCTATTAAATATTCCTCTTAAAACAGCTTGAAAAGCACTATTACAATTAAATGAGACAAAAATCAAAATTCTTACCCAAGTGTTTCTGCCTAAATCATTTTTTGGTCTGTCTCTCTTTTTTATCCCACCTCCGTCAAAGGTCAGCTGATTTGTAATCAGAGACTCACAAACCATCATGGACTACCTTTGATCCCATTATTACTTATAACAACATAATATATTATCTTTCAGTTGATGCCACTAAAACACTTGTGTGTTCCTTAGTACTTTCAAGACTGGACTATTGTAACTCAATTCTATCTGGTTCGTCTCAGTATCTACTCCAGAAACTTCAAAAAGTTCAAAACACAGCTGCTCGGATCATTCTTAGAGTACCATGAACAGAGCACACCTCCCCCCTGCTCGGTACCCTACACTGGCTATCCATTAGATCCAGAATCAAACACAAAATTTGTTCTCTGTGCTACGTTTCATTGACTGGCTCCAGTCCAACATACCTATCTCACCTCACCCATGTGTACACACCAGCAAGATACTTACGCTCCTCTTCCGACACTCGTATTCTCATTATTCCCACTATCAAAATGAAGTCATATTGACAACGTTCTTTTGCATACCAGGGCCCAGCAATGTGGAACGAATTGCCCACTGAACTTAGACATAAAGACACAGTGATCTCATTCAAGAGTGCTCTTAAAACTCACCTATTTTGACTGCAAGAATAGACCTAAAGACTTAATAATGTTTCCTTACCTTAACTATTTTCAGCATGTTTTTGTTTTCTAATTTCATGGTGTTTGTTTTTCGTAATCATATCATTATATATGTTTTTAGGTGTTATCTAATGTTGTAAAGCGTTTAGAGCTCCTAAAGATTAGGTGCTATACAAAGTCCTCATTATTATTATTATTATATATATCCCATTTTTGGCCTTAAACTCTCTCAATGACAACAACAAGGTAATCAATTTACAGCTTGTTGTATATACATGTCAACCGTTGTGTAAAAATTTGTAATCAGATGACTCTGCACACATCATTGCAGTGGTCATTGCACTGGTGGAGCAGTATCAATCCCCAGTAGACTGGTTCCAACTGGTATGTGTAATGTGTCGATAGAATGCATATAAATATTAGGGGAATGCGTCAAAATGTTTTTTACAAATCTGTTATATTTCAAAGGCAGTAGATTTCAACTATAAAATGGTATGTGCAGTCGACAGCCTTAAAATGGAATTTTTGCTCTACCACCGGTAGAATCACATGTATGCATATAATCAAGTAGATTTTTGATGCTGTGCAGTTCAGCATATTATTTGCCAACTATACAACATAAACTCCTTAAGTATAAATAGAATCAAGATTTTAGAGTTTACGTGAATGAGGAGATCACAAAGTTTTACATGTTAGCTTAAGCTTTTAATACATCACCAACTTTCGTTCAGTTGCCATCAAGTCAAGATTTGTTTTCCTACACAGCTCTCTCATTTTACTGCACCTGGATAACTCTTATACCCACTTATATCACAATGCCAGGTGTAGCTCCCATTTTTTAAAATAGAAAATACAAACAAAAAAGGTTCCTATTTGCTCAACATGAATAAAATTGTGATCAAAACTGGTTAATGAGACCTTGATATGTCACTCATTTTATTGTTAAAAACAATAGTAGTTAATGTGTGGAAATTTGGAATCAACATCATGAAATTTGTAACTTTTAATTAGAAATTGTACATTTTGTATTAATTTTCTTTACAAAAAATCTCTCAGTACACTGTAAATGACAATATACAATGAAATATTGGTCAGGGAAAATGTTGGCAATTACTACTGGGAGCAACACTTTAAAAAATAAATACCAATTAAAAACATCTTGTCTAGTGAAATTTGTATTTCAGTTTTTATCTTTTCATTCAGTTTCAGTGTAATCATCATTAATGTGCATACATGTGAACCTGCCCAGATGGGAGAGTGTTTCTCCAAAGTTGATGTGTGTCTCCTGTCCCTCACATCAGTCACTGAAATCTTCCATGAATGCAAAATTATTATTGAAAAAATAAATTTGTTTGATTTTTTTCACACTTTGGTTCCAGTGTAGTATATTTATGATAATGCTGCCTGTGATCATGTGATCGTGAACTGGTTTAAGCAGGGCAAGATAATTTAGTTGCTAATATCAAGCAGCATAAAACAATTAATCTGTTGGGCGGGTTGGTTGACTTCAGTGTTTGAAGTTTGTCAAGATGGATTATACTGTGCGTGAGCAGAAGTAATTCTGAAAGGATTAAAGATGTTAATTGATTATAGTTGGGTTACTAAAGAACTCAATCAGCAAAAAACAATAAACATTACTTTGATTCTCACCACAAGGTATGTTCTGCTTTGGTGCTTAAAGTTGTTGAAATGGATTAGAGTCTATAGTATGTATGATCAAAAGTAATTTGGACAGGATTAAAGATGTTAATTGATGATGGTTGGATTACTCAAGAACTCAAGTGGCATAAAACACGGTTGGTGTGACTTTGGTGTTTTAAGTTTGTCGAGATGTCTAAGCATGCAACATCTCACAATGCCAAAATGCAAAATCTAAGTAACAGAAATATCACACGAAATTCAGTGATGGATGGAAACGGGATTTTAACTGGTTGGAATCAAGTTCTGCTCTTCCTATAAAGCTGATTTAAAATCTGTTACAGTGGCAAGAATGACATTATGCGTTATGCAGATACCCCATCTCATAAAAGCATATTAAACGTGATAACAAATATGCCATCACTGAAATCCATGTTAACAGAATCTGCATCAAATGTGGATAAAGTTACACGTGCCGAGACACTATTTGGCAACTTTATAGCCGAAAATAATCTCCCATTTCTGGTAGCAGATCATTTTTCAGATTTAGTTAAAATAATGTTCCCTGACCTAGATATCGCACCAAAGTTTTCATGCAAATGGACAAGAAACACTCACATAGTGACTATTTTATTGTTCATAAGAAATCATAATCTTAATTGTATAATAATAATAATAATAATAATAATAATATCAATAATTTATTATATAAACTCACTGAATTGAGTGACCACCTGTAGAACACGACCAGCGACAACAATTTTTAGGTCAAATATGCGTTTGACAATACTATGAACGACTGCATGGCAAAAACTGATATAAACACCACTGACCTTGATTTAATCCTTTGTAAACATGAATGTTAACCAGATTTAAGTACATGTCACTCACTGCCATTGTAATTCATTATGCCTGGGATGAATGAGGTCTTTGTCTTCATCTATAATGTTGTTTTTGTTGTTTGTCCTTTGAGTTCAAAGATGACCATGACATCACTAACTAGTTTGGTGTCTGTGAGTACATGAGTGGCTGATCATGCCAATTTGTGCTCTGAACTATTTATGGCACACTTGACAGGAGATGCACTTAGGTTTGCTTGATCAGTAGAGGATGTGCTGCAATTCTGAGATTTATGATCCTCATGCTTTTGCACTGCCTCGGCAGTCCTCCTTTATTCAAAGTCTGTAGCTCCAGCATGGATGAGACTCCACCAGGTGGAGCAATCCTGTTTGAGATCTTTCCAAGTCTCAGGGTCTATGTTGAAGTGTTTCAAGGATGACTTGAGAGAATCTTTGAAGCATTTCTTCTGACCACCCTGAGAAAAATAAAGCCACTCTTCTCTCTGTTGATTTCCACCCCATTCTTAATTTTGCTGAGGTTCATTAGTAACTCACGCCCTCGTTTATGCTGCAGTCTATGTTTTTGGACTGTGTTGTGCACGAGTTATCAAGGGAGAGGTGTATTTACAAAATGTATACTTGTCACTGACAGAGTGAATACTGACAATAATAAAAAAAATATTTTAATTAATTTTTATTGTGGATGGAAGTCAGTATGCCACTTAGAGATATCACATCACATTGGAAGTACACAAGAAAATAATTATATTTGCCTGAATTTACTTTTAGATGTGCTGATCAGTGCAGAACACTACTTGCATTTAGAAGAAAGCAGTATTCATCAATGCTCATTTATAATAAAAGAAAATAATAAGTTCTATTGTGCCAAGACTCTCAGGTTTAATTCATAACTCTTAAATTAGGTCTCACTAAAAATGGAGATAAGTAAAGGAGATATTGAAGGAACTATTTTTACAATTTCAAAAGCGCATGGAAGCATAATAACAGATTCTTTGACTTGCAAAAATTCATTGGAAAGAATAATTTCCTAAATGTTCATTTGTCTGCAAAATGTTGTCAAAAGCACTGTTCTATTAATTTTTTAATGAACTCACCTAAAATAGGAATTTACATTGCTTATCTCATCCTTTTTCTCTTAAAACTGAGCAAGCAGCTAGGGCTGGAAAAATCCAAAAACAGACCTTAGCTTGCTCGGAATCAAAATGTTCATAAAATGGCACAAAAATCCAGATTTTTTCTTACACAAAATAAAATTTTGGGCAAATAACAGAAAATTTGCTCATCAAGCTTTTCAGCTTGTCCCTGGCTGCTGGACAATTTATTTTTTCTTCCCTGGCAAGTATTGAGACAATTCAGTGAACTTTTCCAATTAACTTTTTTCATTCGTGGCATGTATTTTTAGAATTTACAGACTTTTTCAATGAAGTACAGTAGATTCAATGAGGAAGAAATGTAGGGCTTGATGTGGACTCTCATTTCAGGTTCTGGAGCCATTCTACCCTCCATCCCCAGATGAATATCCTGATCTAAAGGAATTTTTTAACAGATCATCTGAGTACAACATTTTTGGGAGCTGGCTGGAGGTAAATTGATATGATTCTTGTCAAACCCACCTTGGCAGAAGCATGACAATGTGATCACTTTGATATGCATGTCCCACGCCCTAGTTTTTGAGGTTAATGTTTAAGATTTTAAGATTAATATCAATTTTAAAGTTTTTGCTTTCTAGCTAAATCAAAGGTGGGCTTAGCATAAAGGGACTATAGATTAAGGTCAGTGTTCAAGTCTTTTAGATTGAGCTCAGTGTTAACGTTTTTACTATAGAACTAAATCAGAAGACAGGCTTGACAAAAAGGGAATCTCTTGTTTAATATCTCAACTAAATTTCATGTATGAATGATCTTTTATGTAATGAAGTCACCCATTACTACAGTACAGCTCACGTGATTTTTCGGAACCCCACGCATCGCGAAGGGGGTGGAGAGTGAGTGGAGAGGATTAGGAAAAACCCCTCCACCATCACTCCACGCGTCCTGACGGAGTTGTCGCGGAGAATAGCCCTGCACACCATGCTTTCTCGCGGAGTCGCATCCGATCACCACCGCGGAGTGGATGTGGTCTCGATAATATGGGCGTGGTTTACTGTTTATCACCCATGCAAGAAGAGGTTGAGAGCGAGATGGGAGGGGGGGGGGCACCGATTTATCTACATCGTTATCCCTCTGGGGAGCAATTTGCTAACTTTTTGATACTGAAAAAAACGTAGTAATTCAGTTAATTATAAATATTTCCTTGTTCTAATGAAGATAATGTATGATACATAGTGCCAAATCATATTTAAGATGATGATAACGTAATGACAATGCCTCGCAAACTGTATTAATACTACATTTTGCGCAATGAATCTAATTTTTTTTTCTTCAATACTATGTTATCGGAATCTAAACATGCATTCATATCCTTATTTCTTTTCAGTAAACGCAATACAAAATTTTAATGATCATATGAAAGTCAGTGATATTCTACTACCTGCAATGAAAAGAACGATTAAACATTGAACAAATTAATAACAAAGCTGCAGTCATACCTGACTGAAGTGAAACAAAATCGCACAAGTTCCGATGGTTACTCCATGCATGAGTACTCATTCACATATTGTATGATTTTTTTCTGACATCCAATCGCTTAAATAAAGCATTATTAAGATTTCACATCGTTATTTTATTTTGAACTGTACTAATTTGAAATTAATTACCAAAGTAGTGTTTTTTTAAAGAATCACAAATGGTCACAAAAGGTCATCCTAGATACATGTAGTCGACACGTGCAAGTAACCTAGCTCAAGACAAGCCATCAACACTGCTGATATTGACGTGTTAATTTCATGTGCTAACTGTTAACCTAAAAGTACAACAGTAGCGCTTCTGTGGGTTTGTTTTCTTTGCCATTGATTTGACAAACTTGCACATCAGATGAAATTAATGTTTAACTTTTTCTTTTCTGTTCATTTTCCTATTGCATAATATGCATAATACAGAAAAATAAGATGAATAATTTTAGATCATTAACTCTTCTTAGTAAAGTTCCCCTCCCCCCCCCTCTCTCTCTCTCTCTCTCTCTCTCTCTCTCTCTCTCTCTCTCTCTCTCTCATAAAATATGGAATCCAAATCACTACTGCACAAGTTATTGTAAACTGAAATCTGGAAAAGTTTGCAAGTGGTAAGAAAAGTAATACTGTACTAGACATTATAGGAAACTGCATTCTTTAATATCTGCATAAAAATAATTAAAAGAGTATATTTTATTTTTATATTTTCGCCGTAGAAAAATGAACAAATAATAGGATACACGTGGAGACAATACATCCATTAAAAATGCTCTAAACTTGTTGGAAATTAAAATCTCTGAACATCTCAGATTTTAGAATTTTCCATATTATTTTTCATTTTGATAATAAGCCGAGTTCAGATTAATTACTAACAACTATCAAACTTCCGTTGTTAATGGCGGGACCATAATTGCGGGTGTAAAGTACAACACGCCAAGTCAGATGGCTTCGTGTGATAAAAACACACTGTTCCCAAGCTGAAACTTACATCATCCTTTGATGCAAACCCTTGTTAATATTTTACAACAGTGTTCACAATGGTCACTGCCTTGATTTATGTAGAACATCCGCTGAAGTCAAGTCTTTATTAGGGAGAGACAATTGAATTTTCCAAGTGGGGGGGGGGGGAAGCATGAAAACAGTTGTCTTTCTCTGATTTTTGTAGTAGACGTTAATCCGTTCCATATTTCACTTAAAAAATAAATAAATATTGTGATGAAAGAACAAAAAATATCCCGGTCGAAATAAACAAAACAACATATTAACCCCATATATTAAATGGTCAGTCCCTTACAGTACACTTGGAGTCATAATATTCAGCCTCGTGACTCTGCTATTACTGCTTAAAGACTAAGCACGCGGTTTGCATTTCAGTGTAAATTCAGTGTTTTAGGTTTGGTCGGGGGGGTAAGCAGAAGCGGATGTAAATTTGGATTTTAATTGTCCATATCTCAGAGAATTACTTTCCTTTGGAACAAAATGATACATTTATTCTGCTTGAGAAGCTCAGCAATGTGTGCTTCTCATCAAGTCAATGCATAAGTTTTTTCATATTTCTTTGAAATAAATTAAAATCATAAACTTATTGCAAAAGAAGTCGATCAACCTTTTATAAACAGTAATGTGTACTGAATATACAAGCCTTTTGAAATTATTTTTTTATTGTCCAAATATGATCGAAATCAAGATTCTTCAAATGGTATCCGGTTGTAAATCACTCTTGACGTCTCCGTCTTTCCATAGGTGGTCTTCATTCATTGGCTGTTCAGACGTCAATCAGTAATGTCGACTAGCCCCTCCATGGTGGAGTTTACATCGGCGTGCCTGCCAAAATGCAGTGCTGATTTGTAGGTATTTATGCCAATTTATGCCTCCACCGCGGAGTGCTATCGCGGAGCTAGAGTGGAGGGGATTAAGTCCCCCACCATGATGCATGGGGTTCTGAAAAATCACGTGAGCTGTACTGTATATGGGGCTTACAAGATTAATCATGAGAATAGGCTCAGCAGGGTCTTGAGAGATTTAAGTTTTTAAAAAATGAATTAAATGAACAGTTTCTTACATGTATATTGGACAAATTGATTGACTTGTACTTGCACATACATTGTGATATCTTACATGTATATTGGACAAATTGATCGACTTGTACTTTTACATACATTGTGATATCTTACATGTATATTGGACAAATTGATTGACTTGTACTTGCACATAAATTGTGATATCTGACATGTGTATTGAACAAATTGATTGACTTGTACTTGCACATGCATTGTGATATCTTCCTGATCATCAGGGAGACTCACTGATTTAGACTCAAATTTGGTTTAAAACTGAGAAAAACTGGAAATCTCTCTAAAGAATTTACTTATTTATTTTTATATATTTTGGAAAACCTCCTTGAAATACAGATAAAATCTCCTATTGTGTCCTAAAAGTTTTCCCAAGGTGTCAGCTGTTTCTTCACAATAACCTTAATTTTTTTTTTTACATGTATAACACTGTCTGCTTAACTTTCCTACTTTCATTGAACAAAGAATACCCTTGGACTGTGGGATCAATAAGTCTGGTCGGAAAGTGGAGGACTGGCTAGCTTATCATTGGAAAAAGCCTTGACAAGTTACATATATGATTCAAATTGTTGAAAATTGGGAGAACCACATTTCCCAATTCATTAGCTTGCTTACACTGATGTAATGAATAACATTTGTTTAAAACTATATTACTTACCTGTAGAGAAAAAATATGAATCGTAAAAACATTAGAATAATATATCACCCTTTATTAAAAGAAAAAAATGTTAACTTTGTTTTTCTTTTAAATAATAATAATAATAATAATAATAATAATAATGATAATAATAATGCTTTCTTTATAGAAGGTAACTCAATTAGTACAAAAACTACCGTATATACTCGCGTAGAGGCCGATACCAACTGCAAACTGCATAGACCCAGATCTGCCATCTCATAATGTGCCAGCAGATCTGGGTCTGTGCAAATTGTAAGGACTAATCAGTAGAACAAACAACATAGACCCTGATCTGCCAGCGCATTATGCGACAGCAGATCAGGGTCTATGTTGTTTGTATTTGGAACCAGCTTATACATGGGTATATATGGTATTCTCCCTTGAGGCCTGCTCCACAATCTACTTATGTGCAATATATATATGTAGATTATTTAACACAAGTTGAAAAAGAATACTGTATATACTCACGTATAATCTGGGTCCAAATGCAAACAACATAGACCCTGATCTGCTGTTACGTAATGTGCTGGCATATGAAGGTCTATGTTGTTTGTTCTACTGATTAGTCTTTACAAACTGCATAGACCCCGATCTGCTGGCACATTATGCGATGGCAGATCTGGGTCTATGCAGTTTGATGTTGGTATTGGCTTATACGTGAGTGTGTACAGTACTTATTTCTTATTTAACATGTAGCCAAAGTATTTTTTTAAAAAAAGCATTGAGAGAATTTGATTGTTTTATATTAAAAGACAAGCTGTTCCAGACAAGAACTCCGAAAAAATATAAAGCTCTTGAATTGCTGTATTTGAGGTTTTGGTAGCAATATATTTCCGGATTCTGCAAAGCGTAGTGCATAACTTGATTGTATCTGGCTAAATATGTCTTGTAGATATTGTAGTACATAGCTAGTCTGTATCTGGCTAAATATGTCTTGTAGATATTGTAGTACATAACTAGACTGTATCTGGCTAAACATGTCTTGTTGATATTGTGGTGCATAACTAGACTGTATCTGGCTAAACATGTCTTGTAGATATTGTAGTACATAACTAGACTGTATCTGGCTAAACATGTCTTGTAGATATTGTAGTACATAACTAGACTGTATCTGGCTAAACATGTCTTGTAGATATTGTAGTACATAACTAGACTGTATCTGGCTAAATATGTCTTGTAGATATTGTGGTACATAACTAGACTGTATCTGGCTAAATATGTCTTGTAGATATTGTAGTACATAACTAGACTGTATCTGGCTAAACATGTCTTGTAGATATTGTGGTGCACATAACTAGACTGTATCTGGCTAAATATGTCTTGTAGATATTGTAGTACATAACTAGACTGTATCTGGCTAAACATGTCTTGTAGATATTGTGGTGCATAACTAGACTGTATCTGGCTAAACATGTCTTGTAGATATTGTAATACATAACTAGACTGTATCTGGCTAAACAAGTCTTGTAGATATTGTAGTACATAACTAGACTGTATCTGGCTAAACAAGTCTTGTAGATATTGTAGTACATAACTAGACTGTATCTGGCTAAACATGTCTTGTAGATATTGTAGTACATAACTAGACTGTATCTGGCTAAACATGTCTTGTAGATATTGTGGTGCATTTCAATTTACAGCTTTATATACTAAAACAACTTTACTATAATCAATTCTTTTACAACTTCATTTTTTAACAGGGGTTCCAAACGTGCATCAAAATGCTTATCTAGAAGTATAATTTTAAAATTCTGTCAAGGTTTTGCTGGAACAGTTTCACCATACATTTTAAGGCAATAATCTAGCATTGGTTGAATATATGCATTAAAATATAGGATTCTGACAAAAGGAGGGAGGTATTTCTTAATTTTGGTGAACAGTACTACCTTTGAAGAAATCAATTTACATTCATCATTAACCTGTACACCCCACTTAAGAAAACTGTCAACATGAATGCCAGGAAGTTTATGATTTGAAACATATTCAATGGTTGTATTTTTTAAGATTTAAATCAAGATGCTTCTAGTCCATGTGAGCCAACTTCTGAGCTGTAGTTATTACATGCACTTATTTCGATTTAGAAGCATTTTTTTATTCTTACACCATTGTTCAATAATCTTCAGATCTTTCTTTAACTTGGTATGGGTGGTATTTAACAAAGGAGCAGAAGCATGTAATGTTGTGTCATCTGAAAATGGGCCTGCATTAGAGTTCTTAATAGTAAATGGGAGGTCATTAATAAGGATTAAAAATAACAATGGAGCCAATACTGACCCTTGTGGAACACCAACCTTAACAACTGCAGTAGAAGATTTTACGGTAGTGCACCAATGCATACATGCTTCCTTCTGTGTTGAAGATAAGAAGTTAACCATTTTATGGCATTGTCATCAAAATTATAGTATTGTAAGTTTTAGATAAGGATACTGTGATCTACTGAATCAAATGCCTTTTTAAAGTCAAGGTAAACAACACATGTCATGTTTCCTTTATTCATTTCATCTAACTATACGTTGGTGATTTTTGTGAGGGCTGTTTGACAGGAATGGGAGTTCCTAACACCAGACTGATCTTTGTGCTAAAGATTATTATCATTCAGGTATGAGTAAACACTGTTAGCGACATGTTTTCCAGAAACTTCAGACAGTGTTGGTAAGACTGAAATTGGCATGTTGTTTCAGGGATCATCCTTTATTCCAAGAATATTAATGGGAGTTACTCTAGCACATTTAAATAGGTCTGGATATTAATTTATCTTTATACTTAGATTAATTGTATTTGTTACAGACTTGGCAATTACTGGTGCTTAAAGTTTCAACAACTTTGGTCCAATATCATCTAGTCCTGCAGCTTTGTTAACATTTAGGCTCATTAATGTTTCATCTACTTCTGTTTCCAATATAAACCGAAGTGATAAATGAGGTTTGCCAGATATCCTTGAAATTTTAGGATTGAAATTCCCACTTTCCTCACGAAGTTTATCTGAAAGTTTACTCAAGTATTTGTTAAAAACATCCACAGATTCTTTCATTGATTTTACAGTAGTACCATCACATTGTAGATGAGATGGAGGGGCTAATGTTCTCTTGGGATTTAACTCATTTAGATACTTTCATATTTGACCACTAGCCAGGTTTTCTTCTATTGCTTGCTTGTAATAATTCTTTTTTGCCTTCTCCATCATGTGTTTTACTTTGTTTCTCCAGTGTTTATAATTTCCCCAAACTTTCTATTTATAAAACTTGTCTCTCGAATCTCTGGCATTATTTATCTCAATGGTAAACCAACTGAGTTTATATTGTTGCTTGACATGTTATTTTTGAGGTGTCATGAGCATTTAAAACTTTAAAGAAAAGGTTGTACCATTTTTCAAGAGCAGAAGTGCAGTCTGTTTTCTTTTCAATAATTTCATTGAAAGGTTCATGAAGTAGATCATTAAGAAAAAATTCTCTTCATTAAAGTTTGTGAAGTTCCTATATGTTATTTGAATATGATCTGCCTTTTTTGGTAATTCTGGTGCATGTCTAGTGATACATACAGGGTCATGATCACTAATTGCAAAATTTGGTACTTTTATTTCACATATACTTTCCAGTCTGTTGGTATAAATGTGGTCAATTTGTGTCTCTGATTTGGAAGTGACTCAAGTTACACAAGAAATTAATTGTTCCAAATTGTATAGTTCAGAGCATTGTAGGAACCTTCATTGTAGGGTCTTCAAGAAGTCAGTATTTGGGTCACCTGTTATAATAATTTCAATATCTTGATCAATACCTGGAGTTTAGCAATTTCTTTTTCAAATTTTTCTATCCAGTCAGCTGTTGAATTTGGAGGTTTGTAGACAGAACAATATAAAATGGGTTTGGAACATGAAAAAATTATTTCAACGCAAATGCTTTCAGCATCTTCAGTTTCAAGATCAGCTTGTGTACAAAATGTACAGATTTGGAAACATAAATCATAACACCTCCTCCCTCCTGATTTTGCCTATCACATCTTTCTAACTCAAATCCATTATGTAGTTTTTCATCATCAGTAGTATTTGAAAGGAAAGTTTTACAGATGCCCAAGATATGAATAGATCCTTTCCCGTTCATAACGAGCTTCAACTCATCTAGTTTTGAAAGGATATGTCTTATATTTAAATTATCATTATCAGACCTTTATCTGTTAGTACGTAAGTGATGTTACTGTTTACACTAATGGTTGTATTCATTTCAAGATTTTGCACAGTTGTTGATATGATAGCAGTACATGTGATATGATAGCAGTACATGTGATATGATAGCAGTACATGTGATATGATAGCAGTACATGTGATATTATGGGAGCCATTTGAAGC
This sequence comes from Margaritifera margaritifera, assembly GCA_029931535.1. Taxonomy (NCBI): domain Eukaryota; kingdom Metazoa; phylum Mollusca; class Bivalvia; order Unionida; family Margaritiferidae; genus Margaritifera; species Margaritifera margaritifera. Next base: position 1,261,373 of record JAQPZY010001649.1, on the reverse strand, counting down.
AGACATATTAGCTTCAGCATTTTCTTGGGAATTATTATTTTGAGAGATAAGCATTGAGTTCAGTACCAGTACATACAAATGTGCTTATCTTTGCTAAATATGTATTAAAAAAATGTGTGCTCATTTTTTATAAATGCTTATTTTCATGTATTCTGATTTTAGAATACTTAGGTTGTTGCTTTATCATCCTCTAATTTCAGAAAAAAGGAATCTTAAATGAATTGGAAGACCTTGAAGAATATACTCTGTTTGTTCCCAATAACAACGCCATGCAAGCACTAAACAGGACTGTGGTATGAGCTGGTGTATTGTTTTATCAATTATCCCAGTGAAAAATCTCATTTTTAGTTGTACAAATTCCCCAAGATATTTTGATAAAATATATTTATATAAATTTACATATTCACGAGTTTATGCAGAAACATTAAATTAAATATATCAGAACATCCTATGCAATCTGTTAGAATATTGTACTCAGTTTATATATTGTGACTATGCTTCGAAAGTTCATTTTATTACATAAAGTTTTGTTTTTTTATTTGCCCATTGTAAGTTGGGTGTCTTTGGCCATGTTCCTTATCCAGGCTATCACTTTTTAACCCCTTCAGATATTTTGATGAAACTTTGACCAGGTCCACACCTTATCTGACATTATTCAAGTTCTGTGCTCAGAAGGTAAGGGTCATTAGCAGGGAAAAGGTCATGAGAAGGGTGTATCATGCCATTTGCATTACTCCTGTTTTATGCAGGTAAACAAAAATCAGACATATTGCAGCTGTTGGAAAGGTTCATTTTATTGGACTGTCTAAGGCTCTAGTACATCCTTTTTCCTTTCTTGAAATTAATAGTTTGATTTTAACTTAAATAGCCCATTTACAGCTGTCTTTCCTGCAAAAGCAAGACTTGAAATCACCTCATTACACCCTACCTAGCAATTCACCAGAAGAAGCCTGCAGTATATCATATTTACTCGCGTATAATCCGTGTCCAAATGCAAACAACATAGACCCTGATCTGCTGTTGCATAATGCACTGGCAGATCAGGGTATATGAAGTTTGTCCTACTGATTAATCCTTACGAACTGCATAGACCCAGATCTGCTGGTGCATTATGCGATGGCAGATCTGAGTCTATGCAGTTTGCAGTTGATATCGGTTTATACGCGAGTATAGACAGTAAATGATGGAAGGTTAGAAAATACAACTTTGATGGGAGGTTCCATCTCCATCATCCTTTTGTAATTTCTATCCTCCATTGCTATCTATATTAACACTAATAATACTGAGAGCTTCCTTTTTGTTTTACTTCACCTCCTGGCTCCAGCATTGATGTTTTTAAGCAAGATGGTTACATGCAGAGTTCAAATCATGGACATATAACCAGCAAATGTCTTGCATAACATTTTAAGAAGTTTCCCTTTGCTGCTGTAGAGGGTGCTTTTATAGGCAACAAACTTCATTTCATGGAACAATTGTTTGTCAATCTGAGCAGCCATTCTTACATTATTTGATATGCACATCACAGATGGCTTGTGTCCTGTACTCTTTAATAACAAGTTTTTTTTCCACTTCTTAAAAACTCAGAGCTTCAATACAACCTAAACTACCACATAAATTTAGGTCAAGGAACAGGATCCTTGTATGGCTGTATTTATCAAATCATAATGTTATACAATCAGACCTGCTAAAGTAACCACCTGCAGTCAAGGACCACCTTTGCATGATGACCAAATCCCATAGATACATAAATCAGTACATATAAAGGTCACATGCTTATAAAGACCAGTTGCAGGTGTTCGCTGAGTGGTAATTATTCACAAATTTGACTGAATATACAAAGTTCTAAAACAAATTTCTAACTGCTTTACTATTGGTGGGGTGAGGTGGTCTTCAGTGTGTATGAAATCAAAGAACCAGGAGAAAATCAAGAGCCATAGATGGTATCACAGTACCAATTGTTTTTCCATTGGCCTCCATGTTAACCTTTGGTGAAATAAATATACCTTCTATCCTTCTTTAGCATGCATGTCACATGCTGTCATAGAGAGCAATGTTAGATTCTCAATTTGACAAGGACAGAACCAGGTAGTCCATTGCATTTAAGAGAGATAACTCTACTGGAACTAGACATGGGTAAGAATTATCCAGTCACAACAGACACATTTTCAGTGATGTGTATCACATTTTAAAAAATCATAAAAAATACAAAACAAGATCTACATATGAATTAACATAATCTCACATGTTGCCAAGAGACTCAATTTTTTTTAAGCATGACCAAAACTACAACTCTTACATAATGCATCAATCACAGCTAGTTTTGTTCTTCATTTCTGAATACAATGTTCCATACACATTAAGCTCCACCCACCTGGCCTTGCGCACTTGATACTGTTATACCAGACGGATAATCACTTACCCTTGCACACAAGGACACCAGAGAGTGAGATTGCAGAGATTCCACTAAAGCAGCTGAACCTTCCACCACAGTAGTTACTGGTACATGTACAACTTTCCTATAACTGCAAAAATCTTAAACCCAGGTCTTCCAGCACATAATGTGCAGGTATATCAAGATCTATGAGGTTCATTTGAAACCGTAATTAGTACAAAAATCATAGGCCATGATCTGCTGGTATAATATGGGAGTACAGGCCTGGAGATCATAAAACTCTAAGTTTGAATCTGATCTCGAGTTTCTACCATCAGCCAATCAGTAAAGAGTTTTCAAAAATAACACATAATTAACAGAGCAGGCTATTTTTATATGATTGTTATAATGCGAAAAATGCTTCTGCAAGTCACATATCAAAACACAGTTGGTACTTAATTAGGTTCTCACGGAAATGCTCAGGGGCATTGCTTTAACGGTTTCAACACTGTAGACCAGTAAAGCAGCCCAGGAACATTAATGCCTGCTCATAACTGCTGACCGCTATTCCAGTCTTACTTTCATGTCATGTTTGGACTGTATATTTTGATGTAAACTTTGACCAGGTCCACACTGATTGGTCAGTGTCAGGGGTACACCATTAGTCAATAATTATTTCATAGTATGATTCATTTGCATACCATTTGGATACATTCAGACCTTAAGGTTGGGTATTAACCAGAAAGAGGGGGTTTCCAATTTATAAATGTAAATCTTTGAAGTCACCTAAGTACATCCAAAATGGCAGACTCTGATGATGAGTCTGAATTGTCTGGGGATGAAATAATTGAAAATATTGGCAATTTTGATGTTATAAATATAAATGAAGAAGAGAAGGAATGTTTATAACAAGAATGGAGGGATGTTGTCAGTGATACTGATGACAATGAGGAATTTTAAGGATTTGAACTCGCCGATGTGTACCACCTGAAGTTAGTCAATGGACTAAATATCAATCAGATCATAATATTCACACATTTTCCAAACACATTTTCTATACCATACTTTTTTTTATCAACTTGCCATATTTCACATTATGATTTCAAGAGCATCTGAATGGCATTGAATAGAAGTGGCAATGTTGTGAGCAACATGACAACCCAGAATTCTGCCATTGTGATTTCCTTGTGAGTGGGAGTTTTTAATTTAAGGTGACTTAGCAGGTTTGAAGTTTTCCCTTGTTGACTAACTAAAAGTTGCATTATTTACATTTTGCCTGCTTGTTTCTTTTACAAAATGCTGCTAAACAAATGAATATTTGAATACAGATTTTCTATTCAGATATTCACAAAAAAGAATTCTGATTCAAATGTTCAGTTATTCGTTTCAGCTGACAGCCAGTGTATTTAGTTTAAGTTTAAGGCTTTTTTTACTATAGCAAGCAGTGTACAATGCAACTGCGAACTTAAGATCATCGCAACTCACCGAATACATCATCTTCAAGGCGATAATGTTTAGCTCTGCATTGTAAATAAAAAATTTCAACACAATTGTGCTATGTCTAAATTTGTAAGAAACATATTTTGGAGCATAAAACATGGTATTGGAGCTTTTTTTTGAATTCACTCATAATTAAATTTTAGCAGAAATATTTCACTATTTTTGGTCAACCAGACTCGAATGTTGCTGCATGAGAACTCTGCCATGCAAAGATCTAGTAAAAGGCTTCATTGATCTATGTTACCAACATACCTGTCAACTTTTCAAAAGCCAAGTAGGGAGATTTAATAAAAAAATAAGGAGATTGGGACCTAAAAGACGGAGGGGTTTTTTGTGGCATTTTTTAAGCATTGTTTTCACTAAATATTGCCAATTTCAACAAAATATGACAAAACACATTTAACTTGAGTTTTTTAATTAGTAAAGATATAATTACTCTTTCACTTTAACACACATCAGACTTGATGAGAGTTTTGATTTCATTTATATTTGCTTTTTTCATAAGCCAATCTGATTCCTGAGTAATATTTCCTAAGTTATCTGCCAGTGCAAATCCCTTAGCTTGTAACAACAGCACTCACTTTGTTTTCTCAACCCTTTGATCAAGCTGTGAATTTGATACTTGTTCAGTGCCAAGTAGAGTCCTATATTCAGTTAATAGAGTTTATTTGAACTTCCTGTGATCATGCCTCACAATTGATGCCTGTTCAGTTCTGGCAAATCCTTTAATACATTTCACAGAATGTATGCTCAAAGTGTCACTTACAGAGCCCCAACCATTCTGTTGTTTCAATTTATTTTGAACATTGCTGTGAATACCAGTAAAAAGAAACAAAAGTTGGCTTCCTAGGTCAGCTTACTTTGTATATAAAAAAAATCAGCACACTTAAAAGAATTCAAAGTCAGCTTCCCTAGATCGGCCTACTTTGTATATAAAAAAATTCAGCACACTTAAAAGAATCCAAAGTCGGCTTTCAGGGTCGGCTTGCTTTTTGATTGATAGTCTAAGTTGAAACAATGGGTTTATTACTCTCTACCGGATGTGTTTATTCACCACCCAAGTGAATGTCTGTAGGGTAAATGGCAGGGTACAATATCGTATAGTGGATACGTTTGTGTCTTTTATATATAAATTGCTTATGATGAACAAAAAGAGAAATAAATGAGAACAGTACAACTCTAGTTTCTTTTAGTTTATTATCAAATAAACGTTTAATTTACCTACCTTATTGTAACATCTTGTCCCAAGATATACAGTAAATATGGTACACAGATGATAAATTAGAACATGGCTTCTGTGGATTGCATACAATATAGCTATTTATGTAAGATTTTTTGGGAAAAATGAAAATCAACTGGCATAATATAATAATCGAGAGTTCTCTGCAAAAATTGGGAGATATTATGAGATTGGGAGATAGGCGTGGAACAACCCCCAAAATGGTACCAATAGAAGGTGTTTCCATAAAACTTTGTTGAGGTGAAACTAGAAAAACATTTTTCAGTATCCCAAAATGTTCTAGACATACTTTCTGTAATCATTCCAGCTAAATGAGCTTGAAAAGTTTAAAGGATATTATTGATCATCACATGATAAACAGACACTGATGCAGTAGATGTGTCTCTATCAGCCAGTGAAACTGTCTATGTGTACACAATACATGGGATCATCTCATCATTACAGTGACATATAACATCAACTCATCTCATTAGCCAGTAAAATCACTTTTCTAAATTTTGAATGCCTTGTTCAGACGTTACAAGGAAATTTTTTTTTTTTTTTATCAGACCCTCCTTTGGTAGAGATCTTACAGAGCCACATATGAGTTGGTTGAACAGGACTAATTTTCCACAGGAAGTAAACATTAATGGAGAGCAGAAACCTAATGAATGGTTAGGGATAGATGCACTCGACTGCAAATTAATGAAGCTGATGAATTTGTTATTATTTATACAACAACACAATTTCATTGACATTTGTACATTAAAAGACAACACAAGAAAGAATTATCCTGCCAAAAATATAGGAAGAGGTTCCAAATATATGTACTGTAAATTAATAACTCGTTTCCAGCATAGATTAAAAAAAAAGTAATCATACACTAACTTTATTTACTTCATTTGATTTTTGTATGCCCACCATAAGGCTGGGTGTATTATGCTATGATTTTGTCCATCTGTCTGGGTGTATTATGCTATGCTTTTGTCCATCTGTCTGGGTGTATTGTCTGTTACAAATTTCATTTCTGCATAATAACTCAAGTTGTGCACCATCTACAATTACCAAACTTTGTGGATAACTTTCACTTTGGGTAAGAAAGAATTCTTTCAAATTTGGAGTTTAAAGATTAAGGTCACTGTGTCTGAAAGTATAAAAATGGTTTCTGCACAGTAACATGAGTTCTCCACCATCTACAGTTACTGAAATTTGTGGATGGCTTTCCCTTGGGGAAAGGAAGAATCTTATTGATTTCACGATCAAATGATCACCATGATCATGATCTACAGTTACTAAAAATTGTGGATAGCTTGCACATGGGTTAAGGAAGAATGCTAAAGACCCCATAGTTAAAAAGTCAAAGAACAAGGTCACTGCACCTGAAAGAATAAACAGATTTTTGTACAATAACTTGAGTTCTCTATCATTTACAATTACCAAACTTTTGGATGGTTTGCACTTGTAGGTAAGAAGAATTCTATCAATTTCTAAAGGTCAAGGTCATTGTGACTAAAAGAAGAAAAATTGTTTCTGCATAATAACATTTGTTCTGCATCACAGACCTGGACCAAACTCTCTTGATTGCTGGCACTTGGGGTAAGGAAGAAGTCTATTGATTTTGGATTCAAAAGCTTAAAGCGACTGTGAGTGAAGGAAGAAAAAAGGTTTGTACACAACATTTTCAGTGTTTGACCATATAGTTTCACCAAAGTTTGTGAAAAAACTGTACATTGGGTCAGAAGGTCAGAGGTCAAGGTCAATGACTGAAAGAAGAAAAATGATTTTGTATAATAACTTTAGTTCTAAAAACATACCTTGACCAAAGTTTGTGGAGAGCTACCCCCTAAGGCATGGAAGAGGCCTTTTGATATTGGGGTCAAAAGATTCAAGATCAGAGTCATTGCAGACCTGTCAACCCTTACGATTTGACTGTAAATCTTACTGAAATGACCCTTAAATTACAGACTCATGGAATAATAGCAAAAATTATGAAAATAAAATTGTTGCAATCAAATCCGGATACTGGCTTGTGCATGTTTGATCTGGATTCAGGTTTCATAGTAATATCAGTAGAGTTCATCAGAGAACCAATCAAACTTTACAGGAGTACTACAGACACTTCAACTGTTACTGCCTATATTTTTCATGCAAAATGTTTGCATTATCAAGATGTTGCATATCTAGCATTTTATCTAGAATTGGCATCCAATGAATTAAAACACGTTGAAGATGAAAAAGACAGTTAGCCTATTCAAATTTTTAAACAATCAGCACATAAGTATAGAAAGGAATATTCAGATTCTTGAGGAAAGAAGGCAGGAAAGGCAACAATTATGTATATTGGACATCATGTGTTGATTTGAGTATGTCTCTTGGTGGGAGAGATGATAGCCGTCACCACGTGAAATACAAAATAAACTCAAAGATTATGTCAAGTTGAGAAAATAAGCAAGAAACCTTTGAGCTCTATGGAGTTTGGAACTCCAGTTTCTGAAACTGTACTGGAGGTAATTAAGGTCTAAGTGTACTTTACAAACATAATGTTTGCCTTTGCTGCATCAGCCTCAGATCACATTTCTGAACTGTTTAAATGCATGTTTTCAAAGTCAACAATAGCAGTACATGATATTGTGTTATACCTTACTGAAAATTGGTCTAACTTATGGAAAAATATCAACTGCCTTACTGAGAAAGTCTTCTTATGGTTGTCAGGCCTGTCATTGTGGCTAAAAGAAACATAAGTTTTACAGAACAACTTTTGTTCTAGAGTAAGCACCTTGACCAATTTTGTATATGGTATACGCTTAGATTGATAAAGAAACCTATAGATTCTGGAGTCTAAAGGTCAGAGGTTATGGTCATGGTAAGTATTATAAGAAAATAATGGCATCTGCACATTAAGTTAAATTCAAGACCACATACCGAACATCAAGGTCATTGAGACCCTTTGGTCAGTAATCTCCAGTCAACCATACCGTACTATTAAACACAGGTCAGGCATATAATGTGCCATGCATGGTACTCTTGTTTTATTTATTTATTCACTGTTGTTGAAAGAGTTATTACTATAGGTTTAAATTTAATCTGCCTGATGACAATTTGTTATGCATAATAAATTTCTTCTGGAAACTCCTCTAAAGAGAACTATTCTGATAACTTTCGCTGTATCAAAAACCTGAAAGAAAAGGTTCCTCTAAATTTCAAATCTGCTAATGCTGTAGATTACAATTAAACCTTTCACTCTCAGACAACTATGCGACTCTCTTGACTGATCCCATGACTCTTCAGCAGGACCAGATGATATCTACTATCAACATGTGAAACACTTACCTGATACAGCTCTCAGTACACAACTAAGCCTTTTCAATATAATTTGGGAAACTTGCAGCTTCCTGTTGACATGGTGAGAAGCAACAGTGATACCAGTACCTAAATCTGGAAAAGACCATGCCAACCCTTCCGAGTCCAACAAACTACTATCAGATTTTCAGTGTGGATTAGATGCCCAAGAAGAAATTGAGGATGTGGTCTCCATTTGAAAGATTCCTTCTAAAGAAACTGGTTATGGGGGGAAAGATCAATAATAAGGTGAAATTTCCCACTTTTCTTGGTGACCAAGATTATTCAGGAGTAGAATGCGGGAGACTGGTTGTTCAGAACCCTCTCAACTGCACCTCTCTGTAAAATGGTGTGCACCTCTTCTTTTAATTTCACCAGATTGGATTGGTGAAAAAACATGACGGAAATTGACAAAGGGGGTTGTTCCCAAAACTGTAATCAGTAACCCTTGCTCACAATAGAAAGGACCCAGCCATCACCCATGATGCTTAACTTCCTTCACTCACAGTCACTTTGACCTTTTGAATCCAAAATCAATAGACTTCTTCCTAAAGAAAAGTGGGAAATTTCACCTCATTATTGATCTTTCCTCCCATAACCAGTTTCTTTAGGAGGAATCTTTCAAATGGAGACCACATCCTCAATATGGAATGCAGTGTATCTGTCAGATTGGGCTTTCTCCATTGATCTTCAGGATTCATATTTGCACATCCCAATATTTTATCCACATTGCAAATACCTCCAGTTTTGCTTGGACCAGGAAGTTTTTCAATTCCGGCTTCTGCCATTCGGAATCGCTTCCACAGCCAGAGTCTTGACCCAAGTTATGGGAGTAATAGCGGCATATCTCCGATCACTGGGAATTCTGATTCTCCAGTATTTTGATGACTGGCTGATCCATGATGTTCAGGTACAATCCTTTCATCAGGATCTGTTCTGTTGCTGGTCGACAGTAAGTCACCTGGGTCTTTTACCTCAAGATGTCAGAGCTCACTCCTTCCCGGACTTTGTTTATGTGGGGATGAATTTCTTCATGGACCAGAACTTAGTCCAGGTCCCACAGGACTGAATAGAATGAATTCTGACATTTCTAGAGGCACTATGAGCCAAGACATCATTGTTGACTGCTCGCCTTTACCTCTCCCTACTGGGAACCCAGAACGCCGTGGCATATTTGGTTACCCTGGGACCTCTCCATATGTGCCCCTTATTGTTTCTCTTTCACGCAAGGTGGAAACTGCACAGTGATTCACTCTCAGCTCTGATTTTGTAAGGACCAGATTTTCATCACCATCTGCATTGATGGATGAATCAAGACAGATTCCTGACTGGGGTCCCCATGCATGCATCCAAACCCCACTACTATCTGTTTGCCGATGCATCAGCTTCCAGTTGGGGCACTCACTTAGAACCAGAGGGTCTAGCCTTCCAGGGTCCTCAGACTCCACATCAACAATCTAGAAATGAGGGCCATATTTCTAGCTCTGCAAGGGTGCATTGACAGAGTAAAGGGTTGATTTGTCATCGTCTTCTCTGACAACATGTCCGTTGTAGCGTATCTCCAATGTCAAGGAGGCATACTTAACCCTTCTCTTTGAATGTAGGTCTGGAACCTACACCACTGGGCAACCTCGGAAAACATCACACTCCAAGTTCGCCACATTCTGGGCAAGAAGAATGTATTAGCAGACAGTCTGTCCAATTCAGGCAAAATAGTCCTCACGGAATGGTCTCTACACTGCTCCATAACCGAGCCCCTTTTCACACTGTGGGGAAAGCCTCTGGCGGATTTGTTTGTGACAAGGCTCAACAACAGACTTCCCTTTCATGTCTCTCCAATCCTGGACCAGAGAGCATGGGCAGTGGACACATTCAGCTTCTGGTGGGATCATCTGTTCACATACACCTTCCCACCATTCCGACTGCTACCACAAGTTCTACAGAAAATCAGAACGTCCACTACTCATATCATCCTCATAGCCCCACTGTGGCCCCAATGATCATGGTTTAATGATCTTCTAGACCTGCTAATAGATCGACCCAGGTCCTTACCCAGAGGAGGGATTTTCTTTTGCACCACATAGGTTCCCTCCTACACAACAGCCCTCAGATTCTCCACCTTCATGCTTGGCTCATCTCAAGCAATCTATCCGCTAGAACAAGTTTTCAAGCCAGGTTGCCAACTGCATCATATTTTCTTTTCTTTGGAAGCCTTTATCTTCGTATTTTTGGACAATTCTTTATATTTAAATTTTGAGAACTTTACTTTTATAGCCACTGTTGAGCTGACATGCCATTAAACTCTACTACTATTCCATGCAAGAGAGTTACTTACATTTCCATCTTAACATTATTTATTTAAAAGGTATCAAAATTGCTGAAGATAAAGAGAATTATTGAAATTGTAATATGTAACATGTTTTTAATTAAAGAAAATCAAGGAAAATGTTGCAAGATTACTGAGCAGTTAATCCACATTAACCTTTTAAAAAGTTTGATGCATAAAATTACTTATCATTGACTGCAGAAATATGAAGACTTGTGATTTGTTTTAAAAAAATTTTTACCATTATAAGTTATAATAAAATATAAAATACTGAGACAATCTTTTCAGTGAAATAAACTTGAATGAAGCCAAGATCTGTTTGTGACACATATCCAGCACATAGATTTCTGTCATAGTAATTGTGGCATTTACTTGCTTTACTTCTCAGACTAAGGTTTGGTTGTAGCGCTCTTTGAGCACATAATGTTTTTCAAAAGGGACCAAGGTATTTTCTGGCAAACAGATCCTTCTTCTGGCAACAAGAGTTTTCTGTGCCAAAAGTGGACCAAAAGTACGTTTGTGCTTACACTTTTGTCACATTAATTTATGTGCCACAACCTTGTGACAAACTTTTCATTTCTTTAAGAAATGAACTCATACTAAATGTAATATGATCAAATTTGACATTTGAAATTTCATATTGTTAATCTGAGCTGTGATTCAATATATTCTGCAGATTTACTTAAATAAATAAAAAGCACAAATAACTTAAAAGCATTTGATCAGTTTTGACTAAATTTGACTGGGAAGATGTTTGGATTTGATACACTGTAGCCAGGATTGGCTAGGTGTGATCTCAGATCAACATGAGCCTGTTGCTTTTAGTCAAACACATACAGCATGTGCCAGCCAAGATATTTTCTTGTCACAAATTACATTAATGTCATTTTTAATTGTTTAATTTTCTTTATGATTATTTTCTGATAAGTTAGCAAAGCATTTCAATCAGAATAACTGATTCACCTCTAGAACATTTTCAGCTGAGAATAAATAAAACATTTTGCAGATGTTCTTTTGTGACAAATAAATGGAAAGGACTGACATTCTTTTCTGACAGAAAATATCCATTTTCAGAAGATAACAACTACACTGTCTGTAGAACTTATCAGCATTTCACAACCATGGTGTTGTGTTATGTGCTTAAATCAGAACTACTACAAAATATTAATAGATAATCAAAATTTATGGAACATTTCTGTTCTGCAACTAGTTAACTGAAGTTTGCAAATGTAACATTATCCATGATTCATATTCAGTTCAGTGGAGAGATAAACTGAAAAAAAGACTTGTCAGAACTGTTGTGATAAAGATTGTATGCACAGTAATGTATTATGTGAATACTGCAAATAAACATTGCAAGTTACATACCAGTTAAGGATGAATGCTCATGAAATGTTGAAGTATTCAGAGTTTTTAAAAATTAATATTTGTAAATAGCTGCTGATCCAAGCAATCCGAAATCACAAAAAAATGTATTGGTTGGTGTGCATTTTCTTGTACAACTCTTAGTTGAATATCGATCCCCAAGTAAGGGTCATTACATTGAATATCTATCCCCAAGTAAGGGTCATTACATAGAATATATATCCCCAAGTAAGGGTCATTACATTGAATATCTATCCCCAAGTAAGGGTCATTACATAGAATATCTATCCCCAAGTAAGGGTCATTACATTGAATATCTATCCCCAAGTAAGGGTCATTACATAGAATATCTATCCCCAAGTAAGGGTCATTACATAGAATATCTATCCCCAAGTAAGGGTCATTACATTGAATATCTATCCCCAAGTAAGGGTCATTACATAGAATATCTATCCCCAAGTAAGGGTCATTACATAGAATATCTATCCCCAAGTAAGGGTCATTACATAGAATATCTATCCCCAAGTAAGGACTTTACACAGAATATCTATCCACAAGTAAGGGTCATTACATTGAATATCTATCCCCAAGTAAGGGTAATTACACAGAATATCTATCCCCAAGTAAGGGTCATTACGTTGCATATCTATCCCCAAGTAAGGGTCATTACATTGAATATCTATCCCCAAGTAAGGGTCATTGCATTGAATATCTATCCCCAAGTAAGGGTCATTACATAGAATATCTATCCCCAAGTAGGGGTCATTATACAGAATATCTATCCCCAAGTAGGGGTCATTACACAGAATATCTATCCCCAAGTAAGGGTCATTACATTGAATATCTATCCACAAGTAAGGGTCATTACATAGAATATCTGTCCCCAAGTAAGGGTCATTACACAGAATATCTATCCACAAGTAAGGGTCATTACATTGAATATCTATCCCCAAGTAGGGGTCATTACACAGAATATCTATCCCCAAGTAAGGGTCATTACGTTGCAAATCTATTACCAAGTAAGGGTCATTACATTGAATATCTATCCCCAAGTAAGGGTCATTACTTTGAATATCTATCCCCAAGTAAGGGTCATTACATTGAATATCTATCCCCAAGTAGGGGTCATTACATAGAATATCTATCCCCAAGTAGGGGTCATTACATAGAATATATATCCCCAAGTAGGGGTCATTACATTGAATATCTATCCCCAAGTAGGGGTCATTGCATTGAATATCTATCCCCAAGTAAGGGTCATTACATAGAATATCTATCCCCAAGTAGGGGTCATTATACAGAATATCTATCCCCAAGTAGGGGTCATTACACAGAATATCTATCCCCAAGTAAGGGTCATTACATTGAATATCTATCCCCAAGTAAGGGTCATTACATAGAATATCTATCCCCAAGTAGGGGTCATTACATTGAATATCTATCCCCAAGTAAGGGTCATTACATTGAATATCTATCCCCAAGTAAGGGTCATTACACAGTATATCTATCCCCAAGTAAGGGTCACTATGTTGCATATCTATCCCCAAGTAACGGTCATTACATTGAATATCTATCCCCATGTAAGGGCCATTACTTTGAATATCTATCCCCAAGTAAGGGTCATTACATAGAATATCTATCCCCAAGTAGGGGTCATTACATTGAATATCTATCCCCAAGTAAGGGTCATTACATTGAATATCTATCCCCAAGTAAGGGTCATTACATAGAATATCTATCCCCAAGTAAGGGTCATTACATTGAATATCTATCCCCAAGTTAGGGTCATTACACAGAATATCTATCCCCAAGTAGGGGTCATTACATTGAATATCTATCCCCAAGTAAGGGTCATTACTTTGAATATCTATCCCCAAGTAGGGGTCATTACACAGAATATCTATTCCCAAATAAGTGTCATTACATAGAATATCTATCCCCAAGTAGGGGTCATAACATAGAATATCTATCCCCAAATAAGGGTCATTACATAGAATATCTATCCCCAAGTAGGGGTCATTACATAGAATATCTATCCCCAAGTAGGGGTCATTACATAGAATATCTATCCCCAAGTAGGGGTCATTACATAGAATATCTATCCCCAAGTAGGGGTCATTACACAGAATATCTATCCCCAAGTAGGGGTCATTACATAGGAAAGTATGGGATGATGTACCCTACCACTAATTATCCATAAAATAATAGCCAATTAAGTATTTAAAAATGTATCAAATTTGCACAGGTTGAAGATCATAGACTCCTTTTATCAAATACACAAAAAAAGGCTATGATGGTCACTGTATATTTTCAGTAAGACACAATTTAAAGCAGGTTTTTAATTGCTAAAGATTTCCAAATAATCAGTCATACATTTCATTGACTTTTTAAGTTTCTTTCACAGAACAATTATTGTGATTAAAAAAATTGTATAAGATTTTTTTTTTTAAATCATTATTTAATAAGAGATACTGTTGCAACCACAACATTTTACATCAAGTTTTTCCCAAAGTACTTAATGCTACTATACACCTTGGTAACAAGTGACATTATATTGATGATGTCATAATATTGATGATGTCATAATGTAATGATTACATCATTCCAAGCGGCACAGTAATTGTTGATTTTACAAAAGTGGACTATCTTATATTGATGATGTCATAATGTAATGATTACATCATTCCATGCGGCACAGTAAGTGTTGATTTTACAAAAGTGGACTATCTTATATTGATGATGTCATAATGTAATGATTATGTCATTCCAAGCAGCACAGTAAGTGTTAATTTTACAAAAGTGGACTTATATGACAGTCGTTAAATCAAAGACAAAGTAATATTGACAGGAATCTTTCCTTGCTCTTTGCTGCTTTTATAAGTTGGAATACTTGTCCAGGATTAATTTCTTTCTTTTAAATTTATAATAAAATCAACATATTAAAAACTTTCATCCTGCAGTTGTGGGTAAACCATATGTTTGGTGGTGAACCCCTCCAGAGTGACACAATTTAGTTCCTTTCAATTGTACGGTCAATAGTAAGATTCATAAAGCTAAATATTACCTTTATTGAAATGCTGGCTGCCCCCCCCCCCCCCCCGAGCAACCTTGAGTTGTAGAACAGGCCTAATGTGTCTTCCTGCATGTTGTAAGAGGCAACTAATGGAGTCAAACTTTTTGCCCATGGATGTTCTAGCTGAGGTTTTGGACTTTTAGAAAGAGTGCAATTTATTTCAAAACATCTTACTTTGTATTTTAAGAATTTTATCTTTTTTTGCTGTAATCTTTGGATGCCTTTTTGTGGACACCTAAACTTACTTTGCAGTATATAGCCAGGATTTTGCTGATGTGCCATTAAACCCTATACATGCATACATGCATACATATATACTTTATCAAAATGCACACCTTTCAATATAAAATTTCAATTTAGTAGCAGTTTATACAAACTAACTTGTTTGTATCTGCTTGCCAACAAAGTTGGGAGGAGATCATATTGCCCTCAGTATTTTGTTACCCCCACCATATCTCAGATACACTTATGAAAACTGGTATGTGGATGTGTCTCAAGAAAAGTAATTCAGCCATACCAAAACTAGCTCACTGTGACCTAATTTTCATGCTTGAGTGACTTTGTTTTTGCAGCTGTTCATCCATTATTCCCTCAGTATCTTGGACCCTATTTCACAAGCACTTATGAAAATTGTTTTGTAGATGAATCTCAATGAAAGTAACTCAACCTTACCCTAATTAGGTCACTGTGACCTAATTTGCATGCTTGAGTGACTTTTGTATTTTTGTTAGTTTGATGTACGCTCAATATCTTAGACCTTATTTCACCTACACTTTTGAATATTGCAATGTTTATACATATCAAGGTGAGTAATTATACCATATAGAAATTAGGTCATTGTAACCTCATTTTCATGCTTAAGCGACCTTTGTGTCATTAGCTATCCATTTGTTATGCCCTCAATATCTTGGACCCTATTTCACCTACACTTGGTATTTGGATGCATCTCAAGGAGAGTAACTCAACCATACAAAAAGTAGGTCACTGTGAACTAATTTTCACAGTTGATTGACTCTGGTATTGACCTCTATACAAGCGTGTATTGTTGGCTACTCCAAATGTGCTGCTGTTGGCAAGGGTATTCATGATGATGAGTAAACACCTTGTTCTAGAATACAATTGATGACAAGGGAAGAACAAGGTCAAGTACATGTGCATATGAAACTGTTTTACACCTCCAGGAGGCAATAATTCCATCTGACTTTTGCAAGATTGTAGTCATGCCTTTTCTGTCAACTTTTTTCTTCTTTTCATTACTATGTGTGTGAGACATAGTTTGCCATGACAGAAAAAAGTTATGTATGATAAACCTATCCCACATGAGTGCACAAAATGACAAGTTCCATGATATCATAATTCATATGATATTATCAATGTCTGATACAATTCAAGCAGTTTTTCTATGCAAGAAAAGTATGCAGGTTGTACTGGTTCATAAACAAGAGTGTGAATTTAAAGAAATGCATGGAACTTATTTTATATTCATATGATCTAAGAACTTTATTTATATGTTTGAGTTCTCCACCATCTGTAGTTACCAAACTTTATGGATGGTTTGTACTTGGGTCAGGGAAGAAGCCTATCAAATTTTGGGTCAAAAAGTCAAAGGTCAAGGTCACTCTAATTGAAAGAAGAAAAACAGTTTCTGCACCATAGCATTTAGTTCTACATCATAGACCTGGACCAAACTTTTTGGATGGCTTGCACTTTGGATAAGAGAACGCCTATTGATTTTTGGTGTCATAAGGTCACAGGTAAAATTAAGATGTGTCTGAAAGAAGAAAAAGGATTGTGCACAAAATATGTCAACTCCTGACCATATATCTTCACCAAAGCTGATGGATGATTTACACTTTGGGCAAGACAGAAGCCTGGTGATTGGGGGTCAAAAGGTCAAAGTCACTGCAACCGAAAGAAACAAAAAAGGTTTTTGTATAATAACATTAGTTCTAGACCACATACCCTGACCAAGGTTTATGTAGGGCTTGCACTTAAAATATGGAAGAGGCCTATTGATTTTGCAGTCAAAGGTCAAGGTCATTGTGGCTCAAACAAAAATGGGTTTTGCAGAATAACTTTTGTGGATATCATGCATAATAATTTTTTTAAAATATAGATTCTTGAGTCTAAAGGTCAGAGGTCACAGCCATGGTAAGTCTAATAAGAAAATAATGGTTTCTGCACCGTTAAGTTCAGTTCAAGACTGCATACCATGACCAAAGGTCCAGGTCACTGAGACCAATTGATATATAATCCCCCAAGTCAACCATGCACTATTAGTGCCTCTATAGAGGACTAATTAGTGCCTATATACATGTTGAGGTCTAATTAGGGTGGGTGTATAATGTGCTATTCACGGTACTCTTGTTAAAAAAAAATTCTGTATTTTTTTATACTATAATATGTATACATGTATAACATAGATCAGTTAGTTTCCTTTCACCACAGTTTCCTAAATATAAATGTAGAAAAATAAACAAAATAAATTCTGTTCCTGCACATAACAAGTATGACAGTCACCTTTATTTGAATTTGTTGTTAATGCAAAACCTGTGCATGTAACATATTCCATGAGTCTTGTACACTTTGCTAAACAGAACCTTTAAACACATCATTACAAATAAAATGTTGCAATTGAAATGTACACTTTTTTCCTAATTTTATATGTCATTACAGACTACAGATTTTCTCAAGTTTTATGTTTTGCCCAAGATGATCATGATGGCCTCAATGGATGATGGAGAAACAAGGCAGACACTCCTTGGAAGTGATCATCAACTCAGATTTAATATCATGGATGGAAATCAAGTGAGCTTCATTGTTTGAAATATAGCAGTTTATCTTTGATTTAGACTTCAGTGTTTCCTTAGTGTAAAGCCATTCTACATACCACAGTCTTCCATATGGGTATGATCATGGATCCAATTAAATTGGTTTGATATAGTTCTATCTAGTTCTTGTATTAAAATGTGGTTTCTCATCATTAAATGTAACATATTTTTTGTGTGTAGTATACTTCATTATGACAGCCTTGCTTGTAATATGGCCTAACTTATATACCACTCCCTCACTATAAGGCCCTTCATTATAACACTGTTATAAAGCAAGTATGGTCATGGATCCCATTAAGTGGTAGTCAAATTATATGTATCATATACTTCATTATAAGGAAGTCTCTCTATAGGTGCTATACTCAGTGACTCCCATTGACAGATTTATAATGAGGTAGTACTGTAATACAATACACTCTTAATACTGCCATGAAATATATTACAGTTAGGGATCTCAGTCTATATTTTCATTGTTCCATGGAAAACACATTTCTATAACAGATGCAGTTTGAAATACATAAGTGCACACATGCACAGTGCACCCTACCACCATGTACATAGTCTGATCTTTATGTAAACACCCATGTAACACCTCCCCCCACAAGCCATTTTTTTTAGCTCCTTTGGTTTTACGTTCTTGCATTTAACACCAAGGTGTGAATGGCTATCTAAAACTAGATTGGGTTGAGAAGGCTACTACTGTATGTAACATTACTCAACCTCAGGTAATTACACACACTAGATTGGGTTGGGAAGGCTACTATCATTATGTAACATTACTCATCCTCAGGTAATTACACACACTAGCAGTGGCATATTACACAAAAAAATTTACATTTAACTAACTTTCTATATCTCTGCCTCTAGAGGGAAATGGGTATCTAGTAATCCACGTGTCTGTCCATCCATCCATCTGGTACAATATTGTTTGCACAACTAGTCCCACAGTTTTTGATGGATTGCCATAAAGCTTGATAAATTTTATGGTCATCACCTTAAGATGCACATATCAACAAATCACTTGGCTCCCACAATTTTGCTTACAGTTATTGCCCTTTTTGTATTGTAGCATAACACAATCTCATTAGTGCAACAAGTGCTACGGTGACACCTTTGGATGGATTATCATGAAAATTGGTTAATATTATGGTCATCACCAGAAAATGCACATATCAATAAATCACTTTGCTACCACAATTTTTGTTTGAGTTATTGCCCTTTCTGTCTTGTAGCTTAATGCAGTATATATATGACACAATCTCGTTGGCACAACTAGTCCTACTGTTTTTGATGGATAGCCATGAAACTTGGTGAATATTATGGTCATCACTTGAAAAGATGCATTACGACAAATACCTTTGCTTCCCACACTTTTTGTATTATAGTTATTGTTCTTTTTGTATTGTAGCAGAATGCATTGTATAGCATATTCTCATTAGCACAACTAGTCCCACAGTTTTTGATGGATTGCCATTGAGCTTGGTAAATATTATGGTCATCACCTGGAGATGCACATATTAACAAATTACTTTGCTCCCACAATTTTTGTTAGAGCTATTGCCAGTTTTGTCCTGCAGCTGAATGCAGTGTAAGACAGACTGTTGAAAACACAACCAGTCTTGTAGTTTTTTAGCTCTACTGGTCATAGACCAGAAGAGCTTATCAGATGGTCTGTTGTCCATCATCCATCATTAAAAAATATTTGGCATTCATGTACATTTGTTCAGAATTACCATTTTTCCAAACATGTGTAATTTTACCTTTTTCCGGAAGTGGCATCCATGGTTCATGACGCTGACTAAAAAGTCATGTGGCATATGACCGGAATGTACCAGTTAGGTCAAGATATGGATATTATTAGTTTATAGCATCTCCATGTTTTTGAAATAAAAAAAATAAAATTTAAATATGAATTTTTTTTTCTCCATTAATTCTATATGCAGTTTGTGCACTTACATTACTGCTTGCTTGTTCTTTACCATATAAATACATGACTCAATAGACAGAGACAGACAGACAGACAGACAGAGGGAGAGAGAAATTTAAAAATAGACACTGGTGAATGGATACACATTTTATTATAATAGATTCAATGTCTTTTGATGTAGAATATATGTTCATTATGAAATAATACTGAAACGAAAAAGTCCGTAGTGAATACACATTTAGAGTGTACATTTTTCTTACATTGTATAAGAACCTCACATGATTAAAACCAAATATTTACATTGGTTATCACGTTGTATAAATTCTCAAATTTGGTTTTCCTGTTCAAGATATGTAAACAAAGCCATCATGTGATCGGTGGCGTTATCTTTAGCATATAATAGAAAATTCAAGGCCAAAATGTCTAACACAAATAAGTCATTAGTGAAAAAATAGATTTACATTATGATTTTTTAAAATTTAATGAAATTACCTGTTTAAATGTCATTTGGTCTGATGTTACTATTTAATTCAATGCTGTCACTCTTGAAGAACGCTGGTGACACAGTTCATGACGTAATTATCTCAAAACAAGCGCGTTAGATCACGAGAAACATGGCACACAATTGAAGGACCCACACAAGATCGGGTGGTTGGATGATATATATATATATATATATATATATATATATATATATATATAAGACATGTAGATACATTATACATGCACCTATAGATTAAGATCCCTGATCATAGCTTCCAAGATCAAGTCACTTAGAAGATAATTTTCCATGGCACTGTGAACTGTGACTTGCACTGTGTTTGAAAGAAGTTTCATCATGATTAGTTTCATTGTCTTCTGCACTTTGGTGAAGTATATCTGGGTCTACCTGGCCTTGAAGACAGGGAGGTGTTGGAGATGCTATATATTTAGGCGATTTGTGGCTTGTGCTTGCCTGTACTTGGATTTTCATTATCTGGATTAGTGGCATTGTACAATTTGATGAAATGTATCTGGGTCTGCCAGGGCTAGAGAGAGAGAAGTATTAAGTAATTAGGCCATGTGTAGCTTGTGTCTACTTGGACAAGGGAGTTTGTTTTATGGCTTAGCTTGACAGAAGGTTGCTGGTGTTAGATCTATTGTTAATGGCTTGACACAGTTCAAGAAATCCATTATAAGTCCAAGTCAAGCATCTACTGCCCTGAAATAAAATTGTATTTGTTGATGGGAATACAGTACATATAACTTTATTTTCATGTAAAGATGTGATTTTGAACACATGCACATGTTGCTGTGAGTATTTGTAGAGTTGGAAATTAGTGTTAGGTTCATTCATCTGCTTCAGTGATGACTTGTTCCTGACATGGATAGGGATACTGTGTTGATTTTCTTTGATGTGGATAAAATCTGGGATTACCTTTCTGTATGAATTTATTTCCACATCATGAATATCCTCTTGGGTGAATCCAGAGACTTCTCTCTTGTAGACTGGATCCATTGAAAATTTTCTACAGTATTGACATTGTTAGATTTACCACCATTTTATTGGTATGCAGAACTCTGGTAAGTATTTTTTAAAAATAATACAATTTTTAACAGCATCAGTCACAATGAGGATTTACCAAAAGCATTTAAGTACTTGGATGAGCAATATCCATGATGAATAAATCCTAGATGAAATGAATAGTTATATGATATTCACCGATTTTAACAAAGTACTTTTAAGCAATTGTTTATCTGACCACCATCTTGCAGCATGAATGAAATGTGTGAAACCACATGTTTTCATCATTCAAAATGGTAGACCTTTTTAAAAAGAAGAAATGGTCTTATCTTGATTTCCTGCAAATTCTTTTCATGCAGAAGAGCATCAGTCCCATCTAGGGACTCGTGTCTGGATTGCTGTGAAACTTGGTACATATTATGGTCATCACCTGAAGATGCACATATCAACAAATCTTTGTGCTCCTTTTATTTTTGTAAGTGCCATTGTCCTTTCTGACTTGCTGCTGGATGAAATATATGACAGAATTTGGTGAATTCAACTACTCTTGCAGTTTTTAGTGGATTGCTGTGAAAGTTAGTTATATTATGATCGTCATCAGAAGATAGATGTGTTCAACAATCATTGTACTCACACTATTTTTACAAGAGTTATGCCCCTTTTTTGACTAGTGACTCATCTCCATCATGGGGTAGGGATGGGATTCAGGAAAGGAAAGTGTATATTTATTTGAGCAAAAATTGTTCAACATTCCTCGTGTTATTATTAAACTTGAAAACTACACTAAAAAGTTATATCAATAACTCTTTTCCACAAAATTTTACACCAAAAAATAACAAATTTATGAAATTTTAAAAAGTTGGGTGGGTGGGTGGGGGAGATTAGGTAAAATTGCCATTTCACTTCAGTATGATGAGAAAGATAAGTTAACTTAGGAATAAGGAAGTTTTATATGTATAATGTATAAGACTTGTATACATCATGTGCACTTAAAAATCAGCTAAAAGGTACATGGTTAGTAATAGCTGTACACCCAAATTTGAAAGGTACTGTTGTACACCTAAGTAAAAATGAAATTGTGAACATTAAGAAGGCTGTTCATTGCCATGTATGTGAGGGAGTTGTGAGAAACTTGTGCAGGAAAATTAGACTCTGTCTTTTTTTGTTTGTTCATTTTTTGTGAGTTTTATATGCCAGTCAGTTGAGCTTGTTTCATCAGGGGAACATCTTTACAGTTTTCTGGAAAATAACTTCACCAAATAATTCAAAATGATGCCTACCAACCTTAATAACAAGAGACTCCAATAATATTGGGCCAGGTAAATGAATTTCAATTTTGGTTAGAAGTATAATTTTTGTAGCAGACTATGGCAAACAAAACGTAATTTCCTGTACAAATTGGTACCATATTTACAAGTCATTATGTGACATAAATCAATCAGTTTTTGATTTCTGCACAATAACTTTAATTTTATAAAATGTACCTTGACCAAACTTTGTAGGTGGTTTGCACTAGGTTTAAGAAAGCAACTAGTTGAGTTAGGAGTAAAAAAGGTCAAAGATCAAGGTCATTGTGACTAAAAGAAGTAAAGCTAATTCTGCACAATATCATCAGTTATAGACCACATGCTTTGACCAAACTTTGAGGATGGCTTGCAAGTGGGTCTAAAGAGAAATCCATTGATTTGGGAGTCAAAAGTTCAGAGGTCAAGGTCATAGTGATACCAACAAAGGGATACAATTTCTGTAAAATAGTTAAAATTACATACCACATAATGTTTCCAAATTTTGTGATTGGCTTGCTGATATGAAAAGGAAAATTAGCGACAGATGTTGGGTTAGATATATTAAAGGTCAAGGTCACAATGACCAAACTAAAGTCAGCTGTTCTCTAGGTCAGTGCTGGTAAATTATGTGGTGTTGACCATTCTTAATTAGTTTACATCTTTAAAGTCTAATCCATGCCATGTGAATGCAAAATATATAATATATCTGAATTTTTGTGACACCTGCATTAGCAGACAGTGAGACACACCACATTCCATTGGCATTAGTAGCTGAAGTCTTTTTTATTAACAGTGAGAAGATTACAAGTCAGAGGTTCATCTTTTAAAAGTCATATAGACGGGGATTTTCCTTGGCTGATTGGAAATGAGGCCCAGGCCAATCATTTTGAGGGGAAGATAATAGACCTCTTATAACAAGTTTTTTTTCAGGAATATTTTGCTAAAATCAAGAATTCTGCATGATTTTAAAGTATTTTTTATTGAGACAGTGGCTGTTGTCATTCTGAGAGCCCCTGAATACTCCCATAAACATGCATCATAGCATAGTTTGCAAATGAAACAACAATGTTTCATGAAGCCCTTGTCTTTTTATATAGCAGGTACTGGTGAATTCTGTGCCAATCAGCCAGCCGGATATATTCACCTTTGGTGGCCTTGTGAATGGACTAGATGGTATTCTTCATCCCATTCTACACTGGTGTAATGTAGATGTTATCAATACAACTTACGTAAGTTAGTAATGATGAAAGATTTCAGTTAACTGGCTAATGCAGAGAATTATTATGTCCTAGTAGAGTATATTTACATCAACTTTTGTCTCACTTGAAATGGCAGGTAGAGAGACATAGGTGTCACTTTTGTAACAGTGACATTCCACTCCACAGTTTTGTATTTTTGTACAGGGTTTAATCTTTAAACAAAAGTGAGTCCGGATTATTTGACTTATGGGATCATATGTTATTCAACGAAGAATCCCTAAATGCTTATATTGGTTGTAAAAAAGTTTCATTTAAGCATTCAATATGTACCAGATGCCATTAGTATCTAGCTCATTGTGACTACCACAGTGTTCCAGTACAAAACTAAGCATTCATTGTGACTACCACAGTGTTCCAATACAAGACTAAGCACTCATTGTGACTACCACAGTGTTCAAATACAAAACTAAGCACTCATTGTGACTACCACAGTGTTCTAATACAAAACTAAGCACTCATTGTGACTACCACACTGTTCAAATACAAAACTAAGCACTCATTGTGGCTACCACATTGTTCTAACACAAAACTAAGCACTCATTGTGACTACCACAGTGTTCAAATACAAAACTAAGCACTCATTGTGGCTACCATAGTGTTCCAATACAAAACTAAGCACTCATTGTGACTACCACAGTGTTCCAATGCAAAACTAAGCGCTCATTGTGAAACTCCTAGTTTTGGAAAGCAAAAATGTGTACAAAATGTTTGAGATGAAATTAAAATAGCTGGATAAGTTTCATCTTGTGAAAGGCAAATAAAGGTACTTCAGTCTCCATGTGAGTGCAAATTTAGGGACAGGGCAAAAATACAGAAATGTGGCTTTTTTGGAAGCAATATTTGCTAGTTTACAAGCTGGATTTAAACAAATACAGAATAAGTCTGACTTAAAAATATGATAAGATCACCAGCTACACTGATAGAGTTTTATTTTGGATCATATAAGATTTAAAAGTCCCTGTTTTAGGTAGTTTTTACAGCAAGGATTGAACCTCAAGCAGATGACACACATGCCAGAAAGTGAATTTTTTTAAAAACTGTGGACCTTAACCTGAATGGTGGTGGTGGCAGGATCATCATCTAACATTTTATATTATATGCATCATAGCTTTGTTTTTTGGCAGGATACAGTGTTCTGTAGAATACTTGTTATTCATTTTCATTTCTAATAAGATGAAGTATCTCTATTTCTCTATGCAAGGGAACCAGATTATGCATTTAGCCCAAAACACATGCATAACTAAACTGTTCATCGTCTCCTTGTCATGTTTGCATAGTTGTCAACATGAAAAAAAATTAACTGTAACATTTTTTAAAAAAACATTTAAAACCCAATTTATGCACACAAAAAGGACAAGGAAACTTCCAGCTACATGTATATTTAACTAACTATATCAAATAAAATATATGTACAGTTTCATGCAAATCATTAATATACTAAATCTATTTTGGCTGTCCTGGGGGCTATTCATTTGTGTATGTACCTGGGGGGGGGGGCCAGCAGGTATGGTTTAAACCTTAATATCATATTACCAATCCTGCCTTCCATCTGGGGAGGGAGAGCTCCGCAAATGAAAGCCAGCATAGTACACAGAACCATAAAGAAACAGAGAATTTATTGGTGAACCTGGGGGGAGCCCGGCAGGTTTCTATTGTACCCTACTGTACTTGGGGTGAGCCCAGCAGTTTTATGTGATGCTAATGTACCTGAGGTGGAAGCCCAGCAGGTTTAGATGATACAGTAATGTACCTGGTGTGAGCCTGGCAAGATTATATAATACATGACTGTACCTGTTGGAGAGTCCAGCAGGTAGACTAAGCAGTATTTCAAGCTTGATTAATTACCACATGTACAGAAACATAGCTTCCCACAAGAATGCTTATTATAATCGGACTCCTGATCATAGTCTGGACTGGGGTCAAATCTCAAGGTATTGAATTAAAGGCATACTGAGTAGTCCCAATATCTCATAGCAAGACAAATTTGACATGCTTCTCAAAGAAATGCAAGTAATATCGAAAACAGTTTAGATGTTGAACATAAATACATGTAGTAACAGCCATTAAGTGACAGAGCCAATACTCTATTAGTGCAGCACACTGCATCTGAAACTTGAAAGTTTAAATAACATAATAGTGAGATGAAAGTATAATATTAGGTATGTGGGAATGTTTGAAAGGAAAAGACACATTTCCAGAAAATGTACATGGACATGGGGTGAGCCCACAGGTATGGTTTAAACCTTAATATCATATTACCAATCCTGGCTTCCATCTAGGGATATCCTGGCAGGTAAAAGCCAACATAGTACGCAGAACTGTAAAGACACAGAGAATTTATAGGTAAACCTGGGGGGAACCTGGCAGGATTATATAATACACAAATGTACCTGAGGTCAGCCCAGCAGGTTCATGTGATACTGATGGACCTGGTGGTGTGTGTGAAGCCTGGCAGGTTTAGATCATAGAGCCTGGTAGGATTATATAATACATGACTGTACCTGTTGTGGAGTCCAGCAGGTAGACTAAGCAGTATTTCAAACTCGATTAATTACCACATATACAGAAATGTAGCTCAGTAACCTACAAGAATGCTTATTATAATCAGACTTCTGATCATTGTCTGGATTGGGGTTAAAGTTCAAGGAATTGAAATAAAGGCCAAAACGAGAAAACAAGTTGTTTATATTGTGTATGAGTGCCCCAAGGACATGAAAAACAATTAACTGATACATTTTAAAAAACATTTAAAACCTAAGTTGTAAGGAATTTTGCACTATTTAAAATTTACCCATAGTCAAAAGATTTTGGTTCGGTTTGGTTTGGTGGTTTATAGCACAGCAACACAAGTACCGGTAGGTTATTTAGTGCTGATGTAGTTTGAGTAAAGTGCATTACCTAAGTCCACACCATGGTAGCCGAACCAGGCTGATCCAATGGTAGGATTCAAACCCACACCTTTTCAGTTGCAAATCTGGCATGCTAACCATTGAGCCACTGTGACTTCTGTCAAAAGATTTATCCATATATTATATATCACCAACTTACCTCAGAAAATGATTTTCTTCAGAACAATATGAAGTGATAAACAAATAAATATGCAACTGAAAGTGCACTAATTAACAAAGTCTGATGAAACTTTCCACTATTGCTCTTGCAATTGTAGATCAGGTCTTCTGTTTTGTTTAGAACAGGCATTGAGTAAGTAGCTATTGTGGTATAAAATGAAGACTTTGATATTTGTTGTATCTCACTTTGCTGTCAGATTGAGGAAATTTTCTATGACAAAGTTTTTATAATTAATGATGAGAAAATTTACCTAAGCAGAACTCTGTTTTGGAAATACATGGGATTTGGCATTCTTTAGGACTCTCTATAGTCTCTTTTTTTTTCTTCAAAGTTTAAATTTCTCCTATTACGTATGTACATAGAAAATAAAATAGAAAACCATTCATTCTGCAATTTATTTTTTTTCTGATAAAAAGAAACACCTGTTTGGAGCAGTTCTGACTTGCTTTGGTCTTTAAACAATTGGTGAACTGTAATTACCATAGCTAAAACTGACAAATTTTCAGATTCAAAATTTTGCACTATTAGAAAATTGCAAAAACAATTCTTCATTCTGTGAGGAGAAATGCAATAAATTGAGGATCGTGCTAATTGCATGTGTAACTGAGACCTGAAATAGATTTTATTCAGGGCTTGCTTCTTAAACTTTTTTATATTTTATGGTAACTTCTCTGCTTGAAGGGATCCTGTGGACCATGTGGGGCAGATTATTTCTGTCCCCCAGGCTTTGAGAAGCTTCATGGAGGGGAGGTTTTGGAAGGATGTATGTATCGGGTCAAACACTACTATCTATACCAGACCAGAACAGGATGTAAAGGTATCTGCATTGGAAATACTACAGTAAGTTGAAATCATTTTTAAAGTTTCTTTAGAGACTGCATATCCAAAATGGCACCTTGTTTCCCTAAGAAATATTCAAATTTGTCATCAGTTTTTACTAGTATTTACATTATGTGCATCATTGTGTGTTGTTTGTTATTTACATTTGTGTGTAACCAATTGTGGATACCTTTATAATGACATGGATGCATTAAAGTTATATTGTCAGTATTATCTGTCACAGTTTCTCTTGCCATCCTGCTTACCTACTAGTTGATTTTGTATTGTTGTTTGTGTTCTTCTGAGACAATAGGCATTTCTTGATTAACCCATGGGCTGGGAATTTCATGAACAGCACTTTATACTGGTACAAATAGTCTTTTTATTTCTTCCCCCATTTAATAAGGACAGAATTTATCCTGTTGTGACACTAAAGAATATTAATTTCCGGTTTATAATTTAGTTCTTCTGCATCATTATGATTGAAGAAATTTCCCAATTTCTCTAGTCCACAGTCATTGATGAGTTGTAAAAATATTTATTTGCAGGCTAAAGGCTGCTGTGCAGGTTATTTTGGACCAGATTGTGAGGGTATGTTATACATGAATGTAAAATTACCTTTTTTTTGAGAACAGAACAAAATATGACCACATTAAAAACCTGTATAATTTAAACATATCTATGATCAGAACTTCTTGTTTAAGATGAGACAGTAATTCCAAATAGAAGGGATCAGTGTTCCATTTTAAGTCAGTTCTACAAACTTAGAGTAGCAAGTGTTTAGATTTGATCAAACTGCTCACTGCTTTACTTGGAAATAAGTCAGTATGTGGCTACATCTATGATAAATGTTTTTGTTTTAAAGTAGCCAGTGTTCTGATTTGATCAAACTGCAGAGAGCTTTACGTGGAAACAAGTTATTATGTGGCTACATCTGTGATAAAACTTTAATAATTTGAGTTATGAAAATAAGTTATTTCTCAATGCGTGAATTTATACATGGCCACCATAAGACAAAGCATCATATGTTATGATACTGTCCATCCATCCGTTTATCCATCAATCTGTTACCAACATCGTTTCTGCACAATAACTCCAGTTCCCCACAATCTACAGTTACCTAACTATGTGGATGGCTTGTACCTGGGTTAAGGAAGAAGCCTATTGATTTTGGGTTCCAAAGGTCAAGGAAGGTCACAGTGACTGAATGAAGAAAAATGGCTTATGCACAATAACATAAGTTATACATTCCAGACCTGAACCTGAACCAATCTTTATAGATCGCTTGCACTTGGGATGAAAAAAAAGCATCTCTATTTCAGGATCAAAAGTCAAGTTACTGTTACAAGGAAAATAATTATTTCTGCACACAAATTTCAGTTCGAAACCATGTAAACCTCTCCCTCAGTAACTTATGCACAACAGGGTCCAAAAGCACAGACTGCAGAATAATGTGAGGGCGCAAGTTACTGAGGGACCTCTGAAAAATTAAGAAAGTGATACCATCCCAGCTGGACATCAACAATGAGAAGACCAAGGTGGGTGGGACTGTTTAATGATTTAATACTTGTTTTATGATTGCGTTTTCTAATGAAGTTGTTAACTTTTCTGTATAAATTACCTTTATTTTCAAGATAACCAACATCTGAAAGATCGTTAAACACATTTTAATATCAGTAATACAATACCTTTTGCTATTGCATAGCTGGTATTTTTCGGGAGGAAAATACCCCGACCATATGACAAAAATTCATCCTCCTATTAGAGTGAACCAGAAGATTCCAGAACACTGGATCACCACTGATGCACCCTGCACATATTGACCATGCATACTGCGGCTTTCCTTCTTTTCTCGGTCAACATGCTGTAATGTTCAACGTCATTTACGTCAAGAAGATTTAGCTGCCGCTTCGTGGGTCAATGAGCGAATTACTATTCCTTTCGTTTGTTTATTCTTAAACATTCAGACTATGCCCTGATCAAGTTTTATCGCTGTTTAATTAAGCTCTCTTGAGAGTTTTTAGCATTTGTTCCATACACTTGGTGTATGGCTTTGCATTTTATTTGATTCTTTTTACCCTTTCACAGGGCGTTAGTGTTTCAAATTTGGTCATGCTTTTTCTAGCTAAGGGTAGATATTTTGTTTAAACTTCCCTATCCTTGATAATTGTAGTCTATGGACTCACCTTTATCCATTTTATTGTTCCTTATGAATCATTTAATTCACCTTACCTATATCATGAATTGTGCTAATTTTATACATGGTAAGCAGGTAGCACACCACTTTTTACCTTCATATCTTGTGCTCTGTTATTAAACACGTGTTCTTTTTCAATTTTAGTTTCTGATAGCCTTCCTTGATTTTTTCCCCATTATTATTAGCAATTGTAACCTACTGGTTTTTTGATAATTTAGTAGTCCCTACCCTTCTTTAAGCCCGATTGACTTGTTTATATTGCATTTTTCTGTTTTGAGCTTAGCGTTGCTTTCTTTTTTAGCATTTAATCTTGTAAAAACACCCAAGTTGAGTGTCGTCTCATTGAAATGATTATATTAGCATAGACTTAGTCGACGCATTACCTTGTGTATTCTGTTTGTTGCATAGAAGTTTTTTATATAAACAATCTTTTTGTTAAGCTCTCTTTTACGGGAACAATATGTAAGCAAAGTGTGGGTAGGTGTGGTCACAGGAAATCCCCCTGGCACTCCCACCCAACATGCTTATCTTGCACATGCTGCGATTATCTTGCACATGCTGCGAGAGGACCTATGGTTGTCTCATCTGCAGCCTATGGTCAGACAAGGTCTATGATCTCGCCGAGTGTAGACGTATCTATAAGGCGAGGAACAAGTTTCTCCTTGTCGTCTTCAGAGTTTTTGGGGTTCTCATTCCCTGAGTCCCTTGGGTCTCGGAGAAAGATTACCCAAGTCTCTCCAGAAGGTTATAAATGGGTGGAGAGTGAGATGCACCCTCCTATTAAAGAGGAGCAGGGCCCTCCCCATTCCGTAAGGGCAGAGAGCTAGTCATGCTCTCCCAAGAGGGAGGAGCAGTACCCTCTTTTTTCCACTAGGGCAGAGAGCGAGTTGTGTCCTCCCCTCAGGGAAGAGCAGCACAATCTCTCATCCAGAATCCAGAAGGGCAGAGAGTGAGTCGCTCCCCCTATAAGTGGGAAGCAGCACCCTTTCAGTCCCCATGGCCCATTGTTGGCAACAGGATCGAGCCCACCAGTAATGGGAGAG
Source organism: Margaritifera margaritifera (assembly GCA_029931535.1). Lineage (NCBI taxonomy): Eukaryota > Metazoa > Mollusca > Bivalvia > Unionida > Margaritiferidae > Margaritifera > Margaritifera margaritifera. Next base: position 1,230,245 of record JAQPZY010001649.1, on the reverse strand, counting down.
CTCAGATCTAAGTCAATCAGGTCTCAGGAAGGGTCTTCCTACAGATCCGAGTCATATGACAATTCTTTGCCCGGTGATTGGGCACCAGGACCCAGTTACCAGTCACCAGGGCCTGGTGACCGGTCACCAACACTGGGGCTTGGTCACTGGTCTTTGGAGCCTGTACAGTACAGGGATAGGGATTGGGCCAAGTCCCCTTCTCTCTCCAGACTACCATTTCATTCCATGGAGGACTGGGAATCAGTTTACAGTCACCAGATTAGGGATGGGGATCAGATTGGCATCTCCATCTTTCCTATTATCCCTCTAAATCCCTATGGGATGTAGGACCTTCTGCCACAGGGAAGCGATTGGCTCTTTCCCTACATGCAGCCACGGACTTCTTGACCTTGAATGCATGGTAGTGAGGTTGTGGCTGTGGGCCATAGACCTACATCATCTTATAAAGTTGGGTCAAAAAAGAGGGAGGGGGATAGACCTTCCTCCCCCAAATGCTGTAGGCAGGTGGAGTCACCCTAACCCATCAGTCCGTTATCTCCATGGGAGGAGTTACCGGTTCAAGTTCCTCCTCCCCCCAAGTCTCCCCCACAACAGAGAGACATTGGGTCATATTCTGCCTACCAGGAGAGAGATCAGGATGATGTCCTTTCTCTCTTCATCAATGTCCACAAGTTTGACACAGAACAGGCCAATGTGGTACCCCTTCCCTTCAGGGGGACCTCTCTCACCCACCCATTGGTTAAGGTGGCAGAGGAGGAGGAGAGCTGGTCTGACCTGTGTTCCAAACCTTCAGGTTCTGGTGCCTCTAAAATTCTTTCCAGTTTGGAGAAACTTTCTTTTGCAAACTCTTGACCAAATCTCTTGTTACTTCCTCACTTGGTTATGATCAAGGAGCTCATCAAAGGTTTAGCAAGGGACAAGACTTTGCTAGATAACATAAGGGGTGGTCTGTCCCCCCCCCCCTCTACGTTGTGACCCTTGGTAGCTGTTTTTAGCTATAAGGTTCATAACCCTTCCTGGCCCACTAAACCACCCACTTTGGATGCTGAAGTGGCTCAAGTGGGTATTTCTATGGAGACCTGGGCTAACCTTCCAGTTAAAACACTGGAAACCTTAGAGCAAAAGGCTAGGTCACTTGTAACCATAGTCTCGCATTCTGACCTCTTTTCAGCAGCCTCGTTCAGCCTGCTGAAGTGGAATTTCTGTTGCCAGTGGTTCTCCATCGTTTGTTGGAAGCAGTGGCAAAATCTTACAGGCATGCTTCTCCACCAATGCAGGGATGTTGCTCTGGACATTTCCAAGGTCTTACTACAGCATAGTAAGAACCTTCTGAGGGATGCTCCCCCTGGAGGCAGAGACTCTCTTCAGAGGGCTCATCCCCATAATGGCTACTCAGGATTTGAGAGACCAACAACACCAGTCCCTTGCTTCCTATCTTGGTTCTTCGAAACCGGCCAAGAAGCAAAATCATCCTGACCACCCTCAGGGTCCATCAGTCAAATTCTTTAAAGCTGCACAGCCCCAGTCAAAGCAACAACCCCAAAGCTCCCCTTCAGCAGCGAGGCCCTAAAAGGGAGGAAGTTCATGGGGTCTTCCCCCTTTCTTAAGGACAAGGGTGGACAGCCCTAGGAACTTGCTCCCTCTCCTGCAGAGCATACCTCTTCCTTTGGTTCCCTTTGGCACCAGACTAAACCTTTTTTCAGAGGCTTGGTCTGGTATAACGGTCGATGACTGGGTCCTTTCTATCATAAAAGATGGCTACTGGCTTTGGTTCCCTCCTCTAGTAAAGTCTCCCATTTTCTTCCACCAGTTAACTCTGGTGCACTTAAAGAAAGAGGTTCACTTCCTTCTTTGGAAGGGTGCAGTAGAACGTGAGTTAAAAGACCAATCTCTGGCCTTCTACTCCTTGATTTCTTGGTTCCCAAGAAAGGGGAAAAATCCTGTCTAATTTTCGACCTTTCCTCTCTAAACAGATTCTGTTGGAGGAATCATTCAATATGGAGACTACAGCCTTAGTCAGGGATGCCATAAGACCTGGCGATTGGGCAGTCTGCTTTGATCTTAAGGATGAGTACAATTTTGAGCTCTACCATTTGGCCTAGTCTCCACACCCTGAGCTTTTACCAGGATCATGGGAGTAGTTGCAGCCCATTTAAGGTCACTAGGTATCCCAATCCTCCAATATTTTGATGATTGGTTGATCCACAATGGCTGACTAGAGTCCCTCAGACTAGATCTGTCTCGCTGTTTATCCATAGTGACCAGGCTGGGTCTTCTACCAAACTTAGAGAAATCAGGGCTCACTCAATCTCAAGATTTTGTCTACATGGGGCTGAATTTCCTCACAAACAGGATTTGTCCGTGTCCATCAGGACAGAGACGACAAGATCCTGTCCCTGTTGGAGGTGCTGAGAGTAAAGACCACTTTATCAGCTCATCTTTTTCTCTCTCTGCTGGGGACCTTGAACTCAGTAGCAAACCTGGTTCTCCTAGGCAGACTCCACTTGTGTCCTTTCCAGTTTCTCCTTTTAGTGGTGTGGAAACTGCACAGGGACCCCATGAATGCTCCAATTTCTCTAGGTTGGGATTTCCACCATCATCAGATTTGGTGGACCAATCAGGACCAGTTTCTGGTCGGAGTCCCCATGCACCTCCCACAAACCCCACTCTTACCAGTTCACAGATGCATCAGATTCAGGGTGGGGCATTCATCTAGAGCTGGAAGGACTGATTCATGGTCCTGGAAAGAATCTACCCTCCACATCAACAAGTTCTTATGCCTTTATGGGTGTGTCCATCAAATAATAGGTCGCTGTGTGATGGTTTCCGACGACAACACATACCTCAGGAGACAAGGAGGCACACATGCACCTTCTCAGTGTGATGAGGTTTGGAACCTCCTTTGCTGGGCAACTTCAGAAGGAATTACCCTCCAAGTTCGCCACATTCCCAGCAGGAAGAATATTTTGGCGGACAGTCTGTCAAGGAAAGGGAAGATAGTCCTCACGCAATGGTCACTCCACCAAACCATAGCAGACTCCTTGTTTCAACTTTTGGGAACTCCTTTGGTGGACTTGTTTACCACCAAACTAAACAACAAACTCCCCTATCACGTTTCCCCAGTCCCCAACCAGAGGGCCTGGGCAGTGGATGATTCAGCCTTAATTGGGATCATCGGTTCACTTACGCCTTCCCACCTTTGAGGATGATCCCACAGGTCCTACTCAAAGTCAGGCACTCCACTGCTCAGCTCATTTTAATCACCCCTCTGTGGCCTCAGCAATCATGGTTCAATGATTTTCTCGATATGGTGGTTGACCATCGCAGGCTCTCTCCTACACAACAGCCTACAGATTATATACCTTCATGCTTGGCTCATCTCAAACGATCTCTCTGCAAAGAAAAGTTTTTGATTACATGTTGCCAAGTGCATCATTTAGTCCAGGTGAAGATCAACGTCTATTGTGTATGATGCCAAATGGAGAATCTTTTGTGATTGGTGTAGTAGAAAACATATAAATCCTAGCTGTCCCTCTATGAGTGCAGTGGCTGATTTTCTTCTCTTCCTTTACAAAGAGAAACATTACTCAGTTTCTACTATTAAGGGCTATTGAACAGCCCTTTCCAACACTCTCAAATTTTCAAAAGGCCTGGTCATCAGGACAGATTCGCACTTAGCAAACCTGATCAGGTATTTTGAACTGCAAAGACCAGTGTCTCACTCTCTAATGCCTTAATGGAATCTTTCTTGTGTCTTGTGGTCTCTTAATAAACCCCCCTATGAACCTTTGGGTGATGCTTCCTTCAAGAACCTTACTCTCTAGAAGGTTTTCTTGCTCGCCTTAGCGTCAGCGAGACAAAGGAGTGAGCTTCATGCCCTATCCATTGAGCAGGCTGTATCAGGTTCAGTGGGAATTATGAGTCAGTTTCTCTCCTTTGCCAACCAGAAATTTTAGCAAAAACACACCTTCCATCAGTTGCTCCACTCCTAATTGAGATCCCCAGTCTCACCCACATCTGTTCTGGGGATGATCAAGATAGACTTTATGTCCAGTTAGGGCTCTACATTTTTACTTGGCAGCCTCTGAAGGGAGAAGGAAGGGTAGGAAGCATCGTTTCCTCCCTATTAAAGGTTAAACTGATCTTTCAGCTTCCATCATTTCTAGGTGGATTGCATTAACTATCAAGAGAGCCTTACTGATAGGGACCTGTCTTTCATGAAAATGAAAGCCCATGAGGTTTGAGCCATTGCTGCCTCATGGGCTTATCTAACTCATTTGTCTTTGGAGGATGCGATGAAAGCTGCATTTTGGCACTCACACTACTTATCTGCCTTTTACCTTCGCTCATTAGCCCACCAAAGCGAAGGCATTTTCTCACTGGGCCCAATTGTTGTCGCTCAGAAAGTGGCCCATGTGGATTCCACTCCACAGTAGTCTCCTGCTCTTCAATGAGGGTGAGTATTCCTTGTGTTTCTTGTTTATTCACCAGTTGTGGGATCATCAGCCTCGCACCAAACTGACAAACTCAGCTATGCAGTAGCAACCGGTATGGTGTTACTGATATTAAAATGTAGGGGGGGGGGGGTACAACTAATTTTGAATAATGTAATACTTACCTGTTGATATTGCCAGATTCTCTCCTTCTGCACCGCACTGTTGTCCCACTAAATTATGCTGCCCCCTTGAAAAGAATGAAAGCAGTAATACGCATGGGCAATATGTGCAGGGTTTCCCAGGGGCGATCCAGTGTTCTGGAATCTTCTGGTTCACTCTAATGGGAGGACAAATTTTTGTCATTTGGTTGGGGTATTTTCCTGCCAGAAAAGTACCAGCTATTCAATATCAACAGGTAAGTATTACATCATTAAAATTAGTTTTATCTCCCCCCAAAAAACTACATTACTCCAAGAGGTTTCAAAACACAACACGTGTACTTGCAGAAACATTATATTGTGTATTATGTCACTGCTTTTGCATGTGAATGTGAACATATTCGAGTGTTATGTCACTGCTTTTGCATGTGAATGTGAACATATTCGAGTGTTAATGTTGAGTCATAACAAAACAAGATTTCCTTTTTTTCAAAAACTACAGACATAATAATTCATGAAACAACAACCAAGAACATTATAACTCAATGTTTTATTGATGTATTAATAAAATATTGATACCTCAATTTCATTGCAAGTGATAGTGAAATTTCTGCTCATCTTTGAGCAAACCTCTGAGTGCTTATTTGGGAATTTTAAGTTCACTGCAAACTTTAGAACTCGCTTCTCCATAATGAACCATGTCTGTGAAACAAAGCTTTCCATGCACTGAGTATGCCTTTCAATCGCTTCCCTTGCTGTCGTTGATCACATTTGGAAATTAATAGGATAAACCACAGATTATGTTAGATACTTTAATTATGTTACCTACATAATAATATTTATAACTGTTTGATTGGTCAGTTAAAATGAGTGGACCTGACACACTACCGTGACCACTAGCTCGTATGCGGGTAGGATTTGCGTGCCTTGAAACCTTTTTTAATTCCACCCCCTGTATTTGATTTGATGCAAAAGATGTAGTTAACATCATAATACAAAGCAGGTCTACTTTTAATTGAGTGCAACAAATAACAAACACTTCCGGAAATCAAAGATTAAAACACAGTCGGCACTGAATTAGGTTCTCACAGAAACGCTCATGGACATAGCTGTGACGGTAGATTGACACTTTTCATGTTGGAATACAAGAGGGCATATTGCATTTATGATGATTACACTGAAACTGAATTAAAAGAGAGAACTAAAACATGAATTTCACTTGACAGAATGTATTTAATTGGTATTTTTTTTTTTTTTCAATGCTGCAATCAGTAGGCATAACTGACATTTTCATGGATGGAAATTTTGTTGAATATTGTTATTTATAGTGTAATGAGAATTTTTATTTGTAAAGAAAATTTAACAAAATATATGACTTCTTATTAAAAGTTGAGAATTTCATAATGTTAATTCAAATTTCTGGGCACTAAATGCTGTTTTCGACAATAAAACGAGCAATATATCAAAGTTTCGTTTACCAATTTTGATCATGATTTTCTTCACATTCAACAAATAGGGGCCAATTCTTTTGGTATTTTTAGAAGAAAAAAAATGGGATCCACGTCTGAACCCACATTATAAGCGGGTTCACGGGTTATTGAGAGAGAGGTGTATGAAGAGTCCTGTTGATCTTAGAGTCAAAGGTCATGGTCGTTGTGGCTTGAAATGAAGAGTCCTGTTGATCTTAGAGTCAAAGGTCATGGTCATTGTGGTTTGAAATGAAGAGTCCTGTTGATCTTAGAGTCAAAGGTCATGGTCATTGTGGCTTGAAATGAAGAGTCCTGTTGATCTTAGAGTCAAAGGTCATGGTCATTGTGGCTTGAAATGAAGAGTCCTGTTGATCTTAGAGTCAAAGGTCATGGTCATTGTGGCTTGAAATGAAGAGTCCTGTTGATCTTAGAGTCAAAGGTCATTGTCATTGTAGCTTGAAGAATAACTTTTGTTCTAGATTAAGTTTCTTGACTAAACTTTTTGGATGGCTTGCACTTAGGGTAGTAATGAAAAAAACTTTTGATTCTGGGGTCTAAAAGTTGGAGGTCATGGTTATGGTAAGTCTAATAAGAAAATAATAGTTCCTACACAATAAGTTTAGTTCAAGACATCGTAACAAAAAGCCCAAGTCATTGAGACCCATTAGTCAATAATTTTGAGATTCAACCATGCCCTACTAGTCCCTACATAGGGTACTATTGAATACAGGGTGGGCATATAATGTGCCTTTTACGGTTCTCTTGTTTGCAGATTTCCCGGTATTCAGTTGTCAGACAAAAGGCTCAATGCCCTGTAGAAGTGTATAAACACAGTTTATAGTATTTAATTTTTCAAAAGTTAGATTTAGGTGTTAATGTTGGAAAATATACTTCATGCATAAAAAAGGCAAGTCATTAAAATTAATTTCCCATTAAATGATGCTTGTATGTTAATGTGCTTGTCATTTGCACCTTTGACCCTTCCCCATAGGAATTTATAGTGTATTTGACTTTTAAACCCTAGGAAAGTTTCCTAACATCCCTACCTAAATGGCAGGTTTGAGGAAACTTTTACTAACTTTTATTGACCCTACTAAGTTGTTATATATTTTGCAGAACCAATCATTGGTCAGACAAAATTACAGATTTTCCCTTCAGATACATGCTTAAGAGCATCAAAATAGAAGTGAAAACAATCAATGCAAGTAGATGTTTTGTTTATTTACATGCAGTTCTGGTATCAAAAGAATATCCATGCATGATGGCTCCCCTGGCAATGGTGTGACTTCCATAGCAATTGTATGGGAAGCCCATTTCCAACTTCTCCAGAATGGTTGAATTAACTCGACTCAAATTAGTACATGATTTATCAAAATTTGTCTCCCTGATGGTTCCCCAAGCCGCAGGGTGGCTTCCTTAGCAACCGGGTGAAAATATAGAATATATTTTTAACTTTTTCTCCAGAATGGCACAATCAGTTTTTATTTAATTTTGTAGGAGTCTTTCTTATGATATACTTTATCAAAATTGGGTCTGTCTCCTAGCAACAGTGTAGCTTCTTAGCAATCATGTTGAAAACCTACTTTCAGCATCTTCTCTAAGACAGTTGAGCCAATTTTGATCAAAATTGGTATGGATGTTTCTTAGGACATGTGTTATCAAACAACAGTGTGGATTCCATAGAAACTATTTGAAAAGCATATTTTCAACTTCTTCTCTAGAACAGCTCAGCCAATTTTGATCATAATTGGTAGGAATGTTTCTTATGCTGTGCTCTTTCAAAAGTATGTCTGGGTTGACTCCCCTAGCAGTAGTGTGCCTTCCTTAGCAACCACATGAAAAACCTATTTACAGCTAATCTTTTCTAGAGCACTGTATACCAGGTGAATGAGATCAGGCCCACTTGTGCATCTAGTTCAGTAATGGTATAAAGGTCCTATTAGTTGAATAAGCATTTAAAATTTACAAATTCAAATTTTGGGAAACACTGGAAGTTTTAATTGTTAAGGATAATACAGGAAAACAAAATTTATTTTTCCAGAATAATTTTTTGTTTTCCAATTTTTGGCCAGTTTGAATTTGAGCAGGTATATATGGTCTGTCCATGATGCTTTGTCATAGGTGAGGCAAACCATCTGTTGATATTAACCTGTGGTCAATATTCCAGGTTTCAAATTTCTATATGTTCATCATGTAAGTATTTGCATCTACACATATTTAACATCAACCCCCTCTCAATTTGTCTACAGAATGTCCTGGAGGGCCTGAGCTGCCATGCAGTGAACATGGTATCTGCAGTGATGGTCCAAATGGCACAGGGAAATGCACATGTGATCCAAAATTCACAAGTGAGGCCTGTGACAAGTGTATGGATGGCTGGGCAGGGGACAATTGTGAAATTGGTGAGTATAATGTTGTGAAATTTTGTAGTTAAATTCTGTTGTTGCAAAATGCTCTAATGAATTTTATGTGTGTGAACTTTACAAGTGTTATGAATTCTGCCTGAAAGTCATCAGAATTTTGTCTTATTATCCCTTACAGCTTGATGTCTAAATTATTACTGAATTTTGGACAAATTCAGAATTATCAATCATCAGCACTTATTCTGGCAAGTTGAAGATGTTTTAAGACAAAATGCAGACATTTTAAGACAGGATTCAGACAAATTTCAGAGAGGATTCAGCCATTTTAAGACCAGATTAAGACAAAATTCAGACATTTTAATACATGTTTTAGAACTTGTATGAAACCATGCAGAAATTTTCAATCACTTTAAGATTTAGATAAAATCCAGAAAAGCAATTTTGTCCAGAACATCTAATAATACTTAATTCCTAGACAGTACAGTGTCAAAAGTCATGATGGAGACATGCAAGTAAGGAGTCTTAATTCATTTGCACTTATACCTGTATGATCCACCTCCCGCCTCTTACAATTCCACTAGTGCCTACTGCACAGTACAGTACCAGAAAGTACACTTTCAAATGCTCACTATTTCATAAATCACATTTGATTACAGTTTCACTAGTACCTACTGCACAGTACAGTACCAGAAAGTACACTTTCAAATGCTCACCATTTCATAAGTTACATTTGATTAGATTCTACTAAAACCCATATTATAAAATATTTGAATTTTTTTTATTTTAACCATACTTTAAACATAGCTTCCAAATATTCTGATTCATTCTATCTCTTTTTATAATCAGGGATTCATAATTCCCATTACATTTTGCCCACAGCAAATGAATTTTGGCACAACAAGCAAAAATCTTGATGTACTCTGATATTACCTGTTTTGTAGATACAAACTTGCCACCTTGCATTGTACATCAAGATTTGAAACATGCAGAGATTTTATATCAAGTGTTCTTATTCAAGATGAAATGATTATTATAATCTTAAAAGGCTATTATTTTATTTTGTCATTCATTTGTCTCAAGCTGCATATGAACACAAAGAAAGTGAGAAGTTGAATGGGCAAGTAAAAAACTACAATTTATTTGCCCTTGGGCAAGTAAACTTTACAAGAAATTTCAAAAGATTCATAATAGCCTCTTTCATTGGTACACTTGTTAAAATTTATGTTCAATGGATCAGTGCATCACCTTTCACTACCACAAACATATTTATAATTCTATTCAATACAAAATAAACACAGGTCATTAATTATGGATGGTTTTTTTAATCTTCTTTGTCACCAGTACATTTTATTTATTCAGAATATCATATATTTTTTTCCATAAAAATAATAAATATTTTATATCCTGTAATCCTAAAACAAAAGAGTCAAATTATTCATGCCACCTACATGTCAGAATCAAATCACTGTATGTGCATCAACATCAACTGCTGTGGTTCCATTTAGACGCAACCTATACATCCATTAGAAATCTAAAGCCGTTTTAAATATGTATATGTCTACAAGCAGCAACTTGCTCATGTTGCTGATTTAACACAAGATGTTACAAAATAATACAGGAATGGGGGATGGGGTGTCAATCATCATGCCCTTTTTCAGATTCTCAAACATCATCAAAAATGTGTTGACCTAACGACTGAATAGAATTTGCGAATGGTGTGTACTTTGTGCTGTCTAAATCACCTTTATATATGAACTGCCAATTTCATAAGCATACCTAAACTGACTCTCCAAATGTGCATACTTACTCCTGCAAATAATACTTACTCCTCCAAATAGTCTATGCTGTAGCACTCGTATCTTAATTTATTAGCAAACAACGATCAAAGAAACTTCTTCCACCTGCAACATAACTTGGCACCTAAACAGATCCATTGGAATTGGATTCAGTGTAATGATGAGCCAGATCAAAAGCAGATGTGGAAAATATAGTACAGTTAGATGGACAATCAAATGAATAAAAACATGAAACAAAAAGATTCACATCAGTGAAACAGAAATAATAATAATGACAATAACGATAAGAAGAACCCATCCCAAAACAAATATATCTGCTAATATTTTTAACAGGTGTGAGTAAGAAAGTAACATTTATGGATATCAGAAACCTTATTGTCATTGAAATATTCCTTACAACACCAAGATGCATTGTGTACTGTAAATCTCGGCATGTGCCTGAACTCTTTACTGTTTCAAAATGAATTTGAAATACACGTAGTCAGATTTGAATGTTTGAATGTGACATTCTTTTTTTTTTTTTTCTTCATATAACAAATTATTTTAAACTGCAGAATTTAACGTTAAAAAAAATTACTGCTTGCAGATAATTAAATGAATTTGGCATTGAAATTTAAGTATTTTAAATGCTGGGCAACATGAGACTTCTTTATTTTGTTTTGTATAATTCTAATTTCAGTTGGAATATATGTAGAATTGGCATACCAATCCTTTTTGGAATTTGGAATTTTATCTGATTCACATGCTTATGTAATTCAGACAAATTAAAACTGACTTCAGAATTGTAAGACCCAATTTAGAATTCTGCATTTTATCTTACACACATTAGGCATTTCACCTAAGTTCACCAGCATCAATGTTGATCATTATAAACCCTCTTAGGAATTTCACATCTGCACCATGTCTATAGATATAACAGTTATTTTGTTATTAGCTTTTTCTTTCTTTCATTGAATTTTTATAAGAAAGGTTTTGGATATTTTCACTCCTGATGTTATACACCACTCCCTCGATAACTCACACCTGGATAACTCGCAAACCCACTTATAACGCGGGGTCAAGCCTGGATCCCATTTTTTAAAACTAGAAAATGCCAAAAGAATTGGTGCCTATTTGTTTAATGTGAAGAAAATCGCAATCAAAATTGGTAAATGAAACCTTGATATATCACTTGTTTTATCGTCGAAACCGATGGTTAGTACCGGAAAATTTGAATCAACCTCATGAAATTTTCAACTTTTAATAAGGAGTCATATATTTTGTTAAATTTCTTTCCAAACAACATTCTCAATACACTGTAAATAACAATATTTGATGAAATTTTGATTAATGAAAATGTCACTAATGCCTACTGGTGGCAACACTTTAATAAATAAATACCAATTAAATAAGTTTTGTCAAGTGAAATTTGTGTTTTAATTCTATATTTTAATTTGGTTTCAAAGTAATCATCATAAATGCAAAATGGCCTCTTGTATCCAAACATGAAAAATTTCAATCTACCATTACAGCTACATGTATGTCCATGAGCATTTCTGTAAAAATCTAATTAAGTGTGAATGTGTTTTGATCTCTGACTTGTGGAAGTATTTGTTGTATTGTTAGCAGACCTGCTTTGTATTATGACGTTAATTTAATAACAGAACAATTTTTAAAAATCAAGTTTCAAAGTTGATGGTCATTTCACGAAATAAATGTCCCAAGTATTTGAAAAAAAGGAATCTTGTTTTGTTGTGAATCAACAACAACAAACAGCAATGAGATAACACAGAATGTTTTCGTGTACACATGATGGTTGTTGAAATCTCTTGGAGTAATGTTGTTAACAATCATTCATTGGTTGAGTATCTTGAAAATAAAGGTAATTTATACCAAAAAAATGAACAACTTTATTTAAAAAAGCTCTTTATTAACAATTACCCCCTTCACCCCCACCCCACCCTGGGTTTTGTCGATGACCAGCAGGGATGGCATCCCCTTAATTTTTTTAGTTCTCTCAGTAACTCACACCCTCACTTATAGTGTGGTCCCTGTTTTTGGATCCCATTGTGCACGAGTTATCATGGGAGAGGTGTACAAGGAATTGATGAAGAAAAGGTGGCATGGGAGGTAACTCCTAATTTTCAACCATCCAAGATGACTATAATCTGTTCAATGTAAAAGGGATAACGTGGTTCATACAAACTTGAAAAACCCTTGAATTTAAGGTGTTGCCATGAAAAACTTTTTGAATTTTTCCCAAACTCCTCGAATTTATCACTGGGAATACAAACATTAAAACTCTATATGATTTATCACTTTTTAAATGCATAATGTTTTTTTATTTACATATTTTCCCAAACAAATGAATATATAAATAAAATGGGATAAAATGGATGGATCAAATGTCACATGGGTAGTTAGAAGCATGAGTAGCATCCCTTAGTAGGATGCTTCTCAGTTGTGCAGTTTTTTTCAACTTTTCTATTTATTTATGGAGTGATACACAAAGTAACATCTGGAGAAAGTTAAATTTCCATAGGAAAAAATATTGCCCAAAAATATTTTGAAAGTTCTTGAAAAACAACTCTCTGGGGCTGTACATACCATGAATAATTTCTCTCACCTTTGGACAGATTACAAATTACATGTAACTTTTCATAAGCTACATGTCAGAATGTAAAATGCTGGTTACTCCATGACATGAGACAGGCATAAAAAGTCACAAAATGCTAGTCATTCTATGACATGAGATAGGTATAAAGTCGGACAACAATTATAAAGATCAATGTAAGTCAAAGTGCTGTAACACTATAAAATATTGATACAAACTATAGAGTACCTTCTCCAACACTTTCAGATCATCAGCTACAAAATATACTTCAGAATCTATCATCATCTCCCAATCTTATAAACCAGATTTAACTGGTGTAAGTAACATTTCACTGAGTTAACCTTGAAATAACAGCCACAATACTAGTATAGCATACTTTATTTCATACACTGGCAATCACCTCATTCAGACTAAGCCACTGAGGCCTAACTGGAAAAGCATGCTTTCCTCTGTCCAGCACCACATGTGCCTGTACACCAGCTATTTAACAAATTATAAACCATTTGAGAGTGACCTACCACATCATACCTTGTCTGTGGTCATTAATATTGGCTAGTTTACTGCAGAATAAAAATATGTCTGTTCTTATCTTGAACTAAGTTTGTCAGAATGGGCACCAAGAACCATGCGATATGGTATTTTTAGCAGATTGTTTTGGATGATTTTTGTTGATGAAATCCAGTTGTGCATACTTGTTTACCACACACTACCTGGTTATTGCTAGCCATATATGGATGAAATGACCATATACAGAATCTCTTTATTGGTCTGTTTATAACACTTGCTGTTCTAAGATGTGGGTTTTACATATGTAAACATGTTATTTATCCGTCAGTAATTAATTAAACAACTTTTTCTTGAAAGAGTAAAACCATATTTTCATTGTGTGAGATTGTATGAACCCATAAAGGAATACTTCCGAATATCAGATATACAGGTTGTATAGCATTCTAATTTGATCAAAATTTCATCCCGTCATATCTCATGAAATAACTTATGTATGGATTTTTAATGGACTATAGCCCAAGAAATCTAACGTCTACCTGGTACAAATTAAAAGGTTTAAATTGATCAAAAATTCATTGATTGAACAGTTGCATTATTTGAAGAGATGCTTAGTACACATTTTAAAAACATAATCTTTCTAACCAAATATAGCCATCTTTATATGCAATATACTAATATACTCCTATATACATAATCTATTCATTTATTACTATTACTGAATATATGCAATATACTAATATACTCCTATATACATAATCTATACATTTATTACTATTTCTATATATGCAATATACTAATATACTCCTATATACATAATCTATTCATTTATTACTATTTCTATACATGCATTGGCTGCAGAAACAGAGTGAATTGTATGTCTCTGAAGTTTCAGTTTATGTGTAAATTACCCAGTGTCATGCTGTAGATATTGTGCCAAAGAAATATTAATCTACCTGTTTTAAATCTTCATGTGGATTCACTTTCCTTGTTGTCTGTCAGTGATCATGCTGCCTAACAATAGTGAGAATGCTATATACATATCTAAAGAATTTGGACAAATTAACACAAAATTCAGAACTGTAAGACAAAATTTAGAACATGGGAATGAAGAGGTAGGACAAAATTCATGCAGCTATTTATTAAAAAGACAAAATTCAGCCATATTCAGACAAATTCAGCAAAAATTCAGAATTTAAAGTTCATAAGGTGTGAATCATTTTTGTCTTGAAATATTTAAAATCTTGATTCCACCATAAACTGTGTGATGAATTTTCACTTTTTAAAATAATCGCCTTTTCCAGGACAGATCTAAGGATTAGGAAAGATAAATAGTGATGCAAAAAGCCATGAAAATTGAAACAAAAAAAGTAGTAAATTAAGGTATAGTGAATTTTGTCTAGGTCACAAATAATTTTGTCTAAGTCACAAATGAGGTATAGTGAACTTTGTCTAGGTCACAAATGAGGTATAGTGAACTTTGTCTAGGTCACAAAAAACTTTGTCTAGGTCACAAATGAGGTATAGTGAACTTTGTCTAGGTCACAAATAACTTTGTCTAAGTCACAAATGAGGTATAGTGAACTTTGTCTAGGTCACAAATAACTTTGTCTAGGTCACAAATGAGCTATAGTGAACTTTGTCTAAGTCACAAATGAGGTATAGTGAACTTTGTCTAGGTCACAAATGAGGTATAGTGAACTTTGTCTAGGTCACAAAAAATTTTGTCTAGATCACAAATGAGGTATAGTGAACTTTGTCTAGATCACAAAAAACTTTGTCTAGATCACAAATGAGCTATAGTGAACTTTGTCTAGATCACAAATGAGGTATAGTGAACTTTGTCTAGGTCACAAAAAACTTTGTCTAGATCACAAATGAGGTATAGTGAACTTTGTCTAGGTTACAAATGCAGCACTTTTCCCTTGGCGTTTTTCAATCTTCTTTAAAATGGTTGTAAAATATAGGCCATTATTACCCACATCAGGCAAACCATGTAGAACAAATGTGTGATTTCATAAGGAGACAGGACCGTTGTTTACTAGCCTTAATTCTGATGATATCCAAATATTATAAACCCATTTGTGACATTACTTAATGTGAAAATTCTAAATTTGGTGCCACTCCAAATTTGTAAGTTTTGAGCCAAGTCAGAGCAAAATAATTGTGTGAAAAATGTACAAAACAATTAGTTTCCACATCTCTGCTTTGGATGAGCATTTAATGGATTTTGCTTATAATTATCTTCTTGCCAACAAAGTTGGGAAGGGATATAGCATTGTGCTTGTTTGTGTTTGTCTGTGTTTATTCATTTATTCATTCATTTTGTTCATTATTCCATTAATATCTTAGTCCCTTTTTCATCAACACTCATGAAAATTGATATGTTGTTGCAACTCAGGAACAGTGACTCAGCCATGCCCAAACTAGGTCACAGTATCTCATTTTCATGTTTGAATGACTTGTATTTTCAGCTGTTCATTCATTACACCCTCAATATGATGGACACTATTTAAAATAAACTCAAGGAAATTGGTGTGTGGATAAATCTCAATGAAAATAACTCGACCACACCAAAACTATGACAATGTGACCAATATTATTTGATTGAGTTATATTTTCAGCTATCTGTTTATTACATCTTTAATTGTCTTAGACCATATTCACCTACACTCCTGAAATTTGGTGAATGGATTCATCTAATTGATAGTAATGCAACCATGCCAAAAACAAACATTATGAATATCACCCAATTTTCACACTTGAGCGACTTTTATTATCGGCTTTTCATTCACGATACCATAATCTTGGACACTGTTTCATCTGAACTCATGGACATTGGTATGTGAATACATCTCAATGAAAGTAAAGACAACAATACCAAAACTAGGTCAAAGTGACCCAATTTTTATGCATGAGTGACTTTTATATTTTCAGTCCTTTTTTTGCTACAGCTTCAATATCTTGGACCCTATTTCACCTACACTCATGAAAATTGGCATGTTGATGAAACTCAGGAAGAGTGACTCAGCCATGCCCAAACTAGTTCACAGTAACCTCATTTTCATGACTTGTATTTCAGCCCATTTTTTGCTACAGCTTCAATATCTTAGTCCCTTTTTCACCTACACATGAAAATTGATATGTGGATGCATCTTGAGGAGAATAACTGAACCATACCAAAAGTAGGTCAATGTGACCCAAGTTTCACATTTGAATGACTTTTGTGTTTTCAGTTGTTTTTTGACTGCAGCCTCAATATCTTGGACTCTATTTCACCTACACTCATAACCCAATTTTCATGCTTGAGTGGCTAATATTTTTTCAACCATCTGTTTCTTATACCCTCAATATCTTGAACCCTATTACACATACACTCATGAAAATTGGAATTTTGATGCATCCCAAGGAGAGTAACTTAACCATACCAAATGTAGGTGACTGTGACCTAATTTTTTGGTTTGAGGGACATTTGTATTTTCACCTATTTGTTCATTACATCCTCAATATTTTAACCCTATTTCATGAATACTCATGAAAACTGATATGTGGCTGCATATCAAGGAGAGTAACTCATCTAGCAGGGCTGGCATGAAGGATATTTTAGCTGGGTCCAACAAAAGGTTTGAACTCATTTAATCTTTATTTCAGGAAAATTGGTGAGTTCATTTCAAGGTTCTCTGGGTCCATGGGAGTACTGTATCTAGTTCTGAAATTTTGGTTTGATGGACTAGATGTCACGCTACATTCAATATTAGAAGTTGATGACCTTGTTTTAACTGTGACAGACAGACTATCCTCCCAAATCAAAAGAGATTACCATCACAACTGTCTATTTTTCAGTGCTCTAGATCTATTTTTAAAAAAACTAAAAATAAAGTTTTCTTTCCTTTCCCAAGATTGCAATGCACAATGTATCTTAATTCTCTAAAGCAGCTGATCACACAGCAAATGAACACGAATGCCTTTTCACCACAGAGCTTACACTTGCATTCTTCATTGCTAATGCAAGCTTTTAGAAAATTGACTGGTTTTTAATTAATCTTTACTAACCTTCAAAGAGGGAATTCATTCAAGTGTGAACCAGTCTGATTGCAGGGATAGGTCCATTTCAGCCAGCATATACATAAAAACTATGGAATTTATAATAGACAGCCAATGGACACAAATATGTGTGTTCACTTAAATCAAACACTGGCTATTATGGATGCATTTGAAGTATCCAGTGGGCAAAATAATGTGTCTCAATGGAGTGAACGAGCATTTTAATGCCACCTGAACCATACCAAAACTAGGTCACTGTGATCTAATTTTTATGCTTTTGTTATTTTTGTATTCTTCTGCAAACCAGTCTGAATATTGGTGGCTACTCCAAACAAGCTCTTGTTGGTGAGGAGATTCATGTTTATGAGTAAACACCTTGTTCTTAAAGTGTGGACAATTTTCAATCTAGGCTGGAAAAAGCCAGAGTTGATGAGAATTGAGTGTATTTAACATATTACACATCAGGTTGATTAACTGATAATGCAGACAACATTTTCTTGCAACTATATTATTTACCTTTCAAACACATATTTGTCAACAGAACATTCAGTGAGTAATATTTTATTTCAAAGAAACACTGTTGTAAGTTCATAAGCTACTGCACACATTCTTCATCATTGTATATATGCTATGAAAGCAATGTACCTTGTTATGCACTAGTTGTGGACAAACAAAACCAGATCAGTGAGAATAATGATTACATTTTTATATGACTGCCACAAGGTGGAATATAATACGTTAAGCTGTTATCCAGCTATTGGTTATCCATTTTGTTCTGCTTAATAACTCAAGTTGTCTACTATCTGCAGTTACCAAATGTTGTGGATGGCTTGCACTTGGTGCAAACAAAAACCCTAAAAATTTCAGGGTCAAAAGCTCAAAAGTCAAGGTCACTTATTGAAAACAGAAATATTATTTCTGCACATTAACTTGATCTGCAGTTACCAAACTTTGTGGATGGCTTGCACTTGGGATAAGGAAGAAGTTTATCACTTTTGGGGTCAGAAGGTCCAATGTCAAGGTCACTGTGACTGAAAAAGAAAAATGTTCCACACAAACTCTTGATGTCTCCATCATCTATAAATTATCAACCATTGTGGATGGATTTGGGTCAAAAGGTCAAGGTCACTGTAACTCAAAGATGAGAAATGGTTTCCACTCAATAACATTACACTGGGACCAAAGTGTTTGGATGGCATGCACTTATGGTAAGGAAAAATCCAATTGATTTCAGGGTCAAGGTCACTATGTCTAAAAGAAGAAGAATGGTTTCCAAACAGTAACTTGTGTTCTCCATTATTTACAGTTACCAACTTTGTGGATGGCTAGCACCAGGGGTAAGAAAGAGCACTATTGATTTTGGAATCAAAGGTCAAGATCACTGTGAGAGAAAGAAGATAAATGTTTTCCACATATATGTAATAACATTAGTTGTACATCACATACCTAGAAGAAAGTTAGTGGATGGCTTGCACTTGGGGTTTGGAATAAGCTTATCCATATTTGGGTCAAAAGATCAAGGTCACTTTACTCAAAGATGAAAAATAGTTTCCACTCAGTAATATTACACCTGAACCAAAGGATTTGGATGGCTTGCACTTTTGGTATGGAAATATCCTATTGATTTCAAGGTCAAGGTCACTGTGCCTAAAAGAAGAAAAATGGTTTTCATACAGTAACTTGAGTTCTCCATTATCTAGTTACCAACTTTATGGATGGCTAGCACCTGGGGTAAGAAAAACACTGTTGAGTTTGGAATCAAAGGTCGAGATCACTGTGAAAGAAAAAAGAAAAATGGTTTCCACAGATTAACATTAGTTGTACATCACATACCTAGAACAAAGTTAGTAGATGGCTCGCACTTGGGGTTTGGAAGAAGCCTATACATTTTTTAGGTCAAGGTCACTGAATGAAAGAAGAAAAACTGTTTCAGCAAAATAACATTAGCTTTACATCACCAACCTGTACCAAACTTTGTGGCTGGCTAACACTTGGGGTAAGGAAAAAGCCTGTTGGTTTTGGATGTCAAAGGTCAAGGTCTTCGTGACTGAAAGAAGAAAAGTAGTTTCTGCATTTATCTACAAAGAAGACTATTAAACACGGGCAAGCATATAATGTGCTGTTTATGGTACTCTTGTTATATTTACAAAACATGAAATACACAAAGATATTAGTTTCTTTTATATTATTGTATTTTTAAAAGTATTGAAATATGAATATGAAAGTGATTTGTTGGAAACCTTATTCAGTACTGGTCACTTTACATGGAATCAGTTCATTTGTTGTAACAATTATTTACATGCACTAGAAATCTGGTAACATGCTTTCTGTGAAGTGTTTTGTAGATGAAAAGTAAACGCTCGAGTGATTGAAAGTTGCCACCCATAACACTTCATTGAAGAACAAAAGGATAATTTAATTATCTTTCAAATGCCCAAGTTATTAAACAGTTTGTATTGTAGGAATTGTTGTGATACTATGGTGACAGGAAATATTGATGGGATTGTTTTTATTAATTCAACAGGTAAGCTTATGGAAACCCCAAAGTCACCACCAATAAGTGTTTTTTTTATTCCATGAAGTTGTTGCCATCATAGTGTCTGCCAATTTGCTGTACAGGAAGTGCAAGTCCACTGGGATATCGTAATCAACTCTGTTTATAGGATATTTTATACAATTTTTGACATATCTTACAAAGTCTTACAAAGTTTATAAGATAAATAGTTTTTCAAATAAATACTAATTTGGTTTGCCTCATGCCCCACTATTAAGACACAACAAAATAGTATCATTTGATGGCTGTACCTACCTTTTAGTTCATACATATGGCACATTTTTGTATTGAAAGTAGTGGGGCTATATTAATATTGCATAAATCTTGTTTTAGATACAGGTTGAGTCCTATCATCTACAAATCATCTATAAATGTTTCTTTCTATTTAAAAGAAGGATAAATTGTAAATTAGACCCAAATTGAGATGTTTTGTGAAAATGGGGGATGATTTTAATTCAGTGACTATATTGCAAACCTTTCTCAATTTGAAATTGATTTCTTACAAAAATCTTAGTTATTGCCATTAACCTGAATCTGTATTCTCTAAATATTTTGAGTACAAAGCTTGTTTGGTTGGATTTTATCAGCAGTTTGAGCACATTATTGACTATATCAAAATGGGAGCTAAGTGCCTTTCCAAAGGATACACCAAGGCAGCAGACCTGGGCAGGTATCAAACACACAACCCTTAGATTACAAATCTGAGGCTTTTCAAAATGATCTACCACAGCTCCCTAAGTACTAAAGTGAGACTCAGTCTAGAAATCTGAAACCTTTGACCCTCTGTAACTTCACCTAAAATAAATTAATTTGGTTCTAGTCATTAAACTCATGATTTTCTGAGCTTTGTTCTTTTCCTTGTTGGCCAGATTTAATGACAGGAAAGGTATGCTTCCAGCCCTGTATTCTTGAAAGTTTCTGAACAAGAATTCTAGCTCAAGCTCAAATGTCCAAATTCAGATGCAACAATTAAAGTATACCAATCTAATTGAATGAAAGCATGCTAGTAGAGGATCAAAGTTACTAATACCCTGAAAGTTCTTGAATTCAAACTGCATTCTTAATAGTGTTACAGAACATCCGTTTTGCAGGTTATTTTTACTTTGAACTTAAGTTGCATTTTCCCAAAACATTTAGAATATGGGACCAGGTGTCCAGAGTCTATTCTAGGATGCAGGATTGCAGAAATCGTGCTTATTTCTACAACAGTTGCCCCCAGAAATCAAGTCCTACCATTATATCTTTATTAAATTCCTCATATATTTGGAAAATTCTTCCCTTTATTTTAATCTTCTATAATGATCCTTGTTTCAGACACTAATACCTGTGAGTACCAAAACGGAGGCTGCAGCCTGAATGCTAACTGTACCCTGATTATGGGTAACATCACATGCCAGTGTAAGGAAGGGTTTGAAGGAGATGGATACAACTGCTCTAAGGTCATTCAAGCTGGTGGCTCAGCTTCTGAAGAATCAAAAGTAGGTCATAGTATCCTTGTATAATACAGTAATATACCGTATATACTCACACATAAGCACATGCCAACTACAAACTGTATAGACCCAGATCTGCCATCGCATAATGTGCTGGCAGATCTGAGTCTATGCAGTTTGTAAGGATTAATCAATAGAACAAACAACATAGACCCTGATCTGCTGGTGCATTATGTGACAGCAGATCAGGGTCTATGTTGTTTGCATTTGGACCTGGTTTTAAGCGAGTATATACGGTACTAATGTTCACAGTGTATTAGCATCATTAATATTTGGTGACTCTTAGAATCCAGACTTTGGCTATTGGTGACTTTTAGAATCCAGACTTTGGCTTTTGGTGACTCTTAGAATCCAGACTTTGGCTTTTGGTGACTCTTAGAATCCAGACTTTGGCTTTTGGTGACTCTTAGAATCCAGACTTTGGCTTTTGGTGACTCTTAGAATCCAGACTTTGGCTTTTGGCGACTCTTGGAATCCAAACTTTGACCTTATAAGACTGTAATTTGAATTACAGATTTTCAAATAGTTCAGTTCAATAGATACAGTTGTGTTATTCATCTCCTGACAGGCAAAAATAGTGGAAAGTGGTAATTAAGTCTTCTTGATATTTTTGGTAGACTGAAATTTTATACTTTCTTAAAGATTTACCACATGGTTTGTATTTAACATTATATGGCATGGTATACAGCATAAGTAGTATAATTTGTACGATGGCCAGTTCAAAGCTTAAGGTTTATATTTGGCATGGAGACCTAGAGTTTAAAATTCTGAAATGGTTGGATGGTATATGGCATGTTAAATGTAAAAAGTCCAAACCATTTATTTTCATGTATGCTAATTTCATGATTGTATTATAAATACTAAATCAAAATATTCTTAGGGCCGTATTCACTTAGGTTGCCACCATGAATTTTTATAAACTGATCATGTAGTTCAATATTGCAGATAGGATCAGGTATTTTAACATAATACAAAATTATTGTATATACATGTATATATTAGTATTTACAGTCACTGTAAAAGATTTTTAATCTGGATTCCATTTCTCTCAATATCTTATATCCAAATAACAATTTATGGGAACAGATTTTCTATATCCTTCTTTGAAGCAATTTGTCAATTCAGATTCCTTGTTAATATATATGCAAAATATGTGGGAACAAAAGTGATCAGATTAACAGGGTTTCAGTGCATAGACATGCAGTTATAAATAAAGAGATTTATTATCAAGGCCTCAGTCTTGAGCCCAAGCAAAATCCATTACTAGGGTAAGTGTGTCACTTCCAAATATGGTTGCTCATGGCACAGTACTCCCCAAGCGATATGCTCAGTTGCTTGGTAAGGTTTACCAAACTAGACAGCTGTAACGAAAATTGGACACAACCTTGCCATCAACATTGGGTTCTTCTGAGCTATCTGGTTGTTCATTACTAGGGGAAGTGTGTCATCTCCAAATACAGTTGCTCATGACACTGTACTCCGCAAATGATAATCTCAGTCACTAGGTAGGGTTTATCTAACTGGATAGTTGTAGCTAAATATAGAGACAACCTTGCAGTCAACATTGTGGAGTCTCCTGAGCTATCAGGTAGTTCATTACTATGGGAAGTGTGTCACCTCCTTAAATGACTATATTAGCCAGACATGTCCAGGAGATCAAAGGTTTTGACTGGCACATACTCTGAGCAACTGGACATAGAGATTATTTTATCTAAAATATTATATCAAATTGTCTTAGATTTTTTTATCTATTAAATTGCCAAAAAACGCCTTAACGAAGTAAAATTCAGAGGTCACTAGGTCTAGTTTACAGATTGTTTCTTTGCCAGACAATAAATAAAGGTGTTGCAAAGTAAGCTTAATTCAAAGGTGACTAGGTGTAGTTTTCACATTCTTTGTCAAACAATCAACAGAGGTGTTGCTGACTAAGCTTGTTTGGTCGTTATGTTTTCCTAATTGTTTATACACTCTTCAGCCACAATGCACAAAACAAAAGGTGTGAAAGCCTTTCTACAGGACTTATCAAAACCCCTATCATTGAACAACTGCCAATGGTCTGCCCTATAGACATTACATCAGTTACTCACACCACATGGTTTTTAACTATACTGTGTCACAGTGTGTCAGTACATCATACCTGTAGAACAAAGTTTTTGAATCTTACACCCAAATAAAGAGAAAAAGATTCTAGCAACAACAACCAAGTTTTAGTATCATCCTCGAAGACTTATTTGGGGACCTGATCAAATAAAACTTCACCATGCGACTTAACCAGAAATGCCCATCAATTAGGTGTTACATATTTATTCTTCAACACACATCTCTTTGATTTACAGTAACTTTAAACGAATTGGGTTGTTCCACTTTGTGAACTTTACCTATGCAAATTAGCCTAATGGGCTTCCCCACAGCAGTCTTCAAAGGACTTAACACGTCACCCTAGCTATTGTTAGCCAATTAAGTAATAGATGAAATGGTGGTTGTATATACCTCACCACCTTACCTTTTAATTGCCTCTATGACAATTAGCTGTATAAACTGCCCCAATGATAGTTTTACATGAGCTCTAAGCAGGATTGTTTACCATTTATACATAGTGCCTGTTACAGGCATATACTGAGGTGGTCATTTTGGGGTTGGTCTTTTTTCTTCAAAGATTACTGAACATCTTGTTTTTCAAAACACGACCATGTCAGGGAGTTTGGGAGTAAAAGATCGTGTCTTTAACGTGCCACATCATGTTATGGCAGATATGATCTTTAGCGTGCCACATCATGTTATGGCAGATATGATCTTATTTGCTTAATTTGTTAGCACTTTGGAGTCTGTGTTTCTGAACAGATGTAGATAAGAATTAGTATATATGCTTATATCATCAAGATCTTGAAGTGTTCATATATGAGCAAGAACCATGCATATTAATGAGGTGAACTGGCATCTGATTGCTCAGACTTTTAACTACCCTAAAATCCATAATTCTGAACTTACATTTGTGTGTTGATTGTACTTTCTATTAACATTTACCATTAAAATCTCAAATGAATTTTAGTATGTGTTTGCATATTAATGAATATTCTTTTATTATACTTGATAGATCAGTCTGTATGAAAGAATTCAAAGTAGTTACATGCTTGGAAAACTATTTAAAAAATGACAAATTACAGTTATGCGAGCCAGGTGAGTGATATCAGGCCCACTTTGGTCTCTTGTTGGACTTTTTAGACATAGACTATTTACCTGCTTTGGGACATACAATTATCAATCATTTAACTTACCTTTCAGTCAGTAAAGATACCCATTGGAGCCATTGTTGGTCCAGTTGTGGCACTGCTAGTTGTTGCCATCATAGTGTCTGCCATTTTGCTGTACAGGAAGTACAGGTCCTCAGGATTCTGGGAACTGTGGCGATTTTTCAGTGTTAAGAAGGTAAGAAAATCATAGAAACATGTTCAGATCCTTTCAACCCCTCTGCAATTTTTTCTCCAGGATGCACGATTGCATGAATCACCACTAAATTGAATGATGCCCACCACCCACCCCACCCCCACTTATACATGATCAAGCATGTGAATTATTGCATACAGTCAATTTGCCATGAGCTTAACAAAACTTGTAACATTCATTGATGTTAATAAAGCTCTGCCTGATCAATTAAGCACTTGACTTTGATCAACCACCATAATCAAGCACTTACTAAGTGACTCCTTGCAATTGATAAATGAGACACTTTCATTGATTATATAGTTAATAAAAGCATTTCACCAACTGCGATTGGCAAGATTGTACAGTGATGAACATGCAATTTTAGATGGTAAAGTCTCCTCTGTTACGTGCAATTCTAATGCATGCAATATAGTGCAATGGTGATAGCATACGATCACTAGCTGCCACTGTGTCGATATGATAAACAACTTAAGTTTTATCTTTATTCATTAAAAATTAATTATTACACACACAATTGTTGAAACACACTATAAGAGCTCTATTCATAGATTATACAGGCAATCTGTATATACCATATATACTCACGTATTAGCCGATACTAACTGCAAACTGCATAGATCCAGATTTGCCGTCACATAATGCGCTGGCAGATCTGGATCTATGCAGTTTATAAGGACTAATCAGTAGAACAAACAACATAGACCCTGATCTGCCAGCGCATTATGTGATGGCAGATATGGGTCTATGCAGTTTGCAGTTGGTATTGGCTTATAAGTGAGTATATATGGTATATATGTCTATGTTGTTTGCATTTGGACCTGGCTTATATGCGAGTATAGACAGTATTTGTCACCCTCAGTACCTGCCAAAAATGGCTTTTACAGCCAGATGACTTTCAAATAGAGGGTTACCTTAATGGATAGTCTGAAAAATGAAGGATTAAGGATAACAGGTATTGCCAATAGATAGCTGAAACTCAGTTTACCATAAAATGCAATGTATACTGTGCAGCCATAGACAATGTATGGGTATTCTTCGGGAGTACAAAATATTGTAGAAATCGATGTTACCATGTATAATATGCACCATAACATTCAGCAACTTAAACCTTGCTCACATGTCTGCAGCTCCTCAAAGGCCGAGTTGGTATCAGAATATTGTAGTTACTTCCATGTGTCAGACTGCCCATCTGACTTTGTGTTGTACCATCCCACTGTGGCAAAGCTGCTCATTGCTTCTCTTTCCACACCACATGGAGGATTTAATGAAACTTTGTTGGCCAAATATGTGGTTGGTACAGATGCACAGTAATGTTTAACTTTTTTCCTCGGTCCCATTTGTGCAGAAATTTCTTGAAAAATTGTCCAAAATGGGGTATTTGAGAACTCTGCTTGTTATTGCTTCTATCGTGGCTGGAGGATTTTATTAAAAAACTTTGTTGCCTAAATATGTGGTTGGTGAAGATGCACAGTAAAGTTTTGCTTTTTTCCTCTGGCCTATTTTTTGGGAAAATTTCTTGAAAATTGTCAAAAGAAAGGGGTGTATTTTGGGATTTTAATTCATCATCACTTCTCCACAGTCACTTGTTGGAGTATTTTATTGTAGTATTTCCTACCCTTACCTTATTGGCATAATGATTAAAAAATTTTTAATTGGATGACATTAGGATAGCACTCAACAGACTTATAATTTTAACTGTGTTAGTTAATTGGATTAGGGGAAGCAGCTCTTACATGTATTCAGTCAAAATTATTTCAATAATTATCAAAAATATTTTAGTATCAATTTATCTCTAGAGTCAAAAATATACCATGGAAAAATTTTCAGTTACTGTTTCACAATTTTTTTTTTTTAGCTCTACTGGCCATAGATCAGAAAAGCTTATGGAATGGTTATTCATCCATTGTCTATCCATTAGCAGAAGTTTGTTATCGCTACTCCTCCTAAAGTACTTGGAGGATTGCCATGAAACTTTACTTACACCTTCATCCCATGGCCTGGTTGGTCCTAAACGAAAATGGTGCCTGTCTCAGAAATCCAGTATGGCTGCCACAGTGGCCATCTTGAAAATCTTATCACTACTCCTGAATGGATGGTCATATCAACATGGGGTTTTCATTAAAATACTTCTTATGATGTCTAGTTGGAGCTAAATGAAAATGGTACAGATCTGATGCCCAATATGGCCACCATGGCAGTCATCTTGAAAATCTTATTATTCCTATGCCTCCTAAACAGAAAGTCATATTGACATGAGGTTTTCACCAGAAGACTTCTTATGATGTCTGATTGGTCCTAAATGAAAATGGTGCCAATCTGATGTCCAATATATCCACCACAGCTGCCATCTTGAAAATTTTGTTATTGCTACTCCAGAATAAAAAGTCATATTGTCATGGGCTTTTGATCAGAAGACTTCTTACGATATCTAGTTGGTTCTAAATGAAAATGAAGCCACTTGCACATCCAATATGACTGCCACTGCTGCCATCTTGAGAATCTTGTTATTGCTACTCCTCCAGAATAAATGGTCGTATCAGCATGGGGTTTATGGTGCTGATCTGACTTCCAATATGACCACTATGCTGGCCATCTTGAAAATCTTGTAATTGCTTCTCCTCTTAAATGGAAAGTCATTTAGACATGGGATTTTCATCAGAAGAGTTCTTATGGTGTCTAGTTGTTCCTAAACGAAAATAATGCAAATTCACCCTCAATGTTGCCACCATGGTGGCCATCTTGAAAATATTATCTCTACTCCTCCCAAATGGATAGTTTGATCAACATGGGGTTTTCACCAATAGACTTCTTATAACACCTAGTTGGTACTTAAGGAAAATGGTGCCAGTCATATATCCAATATGGCTGCCATGATGGCTGTCCCTACTGCCCCTGAGTGGATGGTCATATTTTCATGGGATTTTCACCAAAAGACTTTTAATGATGTTTACTTGGTCCTAAATAAAAATGGTGCCAATCTGACATCCAGTATGTCCACCACAGCAGCTAATTTGAAAATCTTGTTATCGCTGAAGAATATCAGAGATGGTTTCAGCACTCAGGAGTTAAAAGGAAGAGATGGTCTTATCTTAAATTCCTGGATAATGCCAGTCCCTGTGGGGTACTCTTTGTCTGTTTTTAGCTCTCCTGTTCATAGACCAGAAGAGCTTATGGGATGGCCTGTTGTCCATTATCCGACGCCCATCATCCTACATCTATCCATCCATCCATTAGCACAAGATTTTTAAATCACTACTTTTCTGAAACTACTTGAAGGATTGCCATGAAACTTTATAAGCACATTCATCCCAAGGTCTAGTTGTTCCTAAATGCAAATGGTGCTGATTTGATATCCAAGACAGCCACCATGGAAGCCATCTTGAAAATCTTGTTATTGCTACTCCTCCTGAATGGAAAATCATATTGACATGGGGTTTCAACCAGAAGACTTCTTATGATGTTTAGTTGGTAGAAAATGAAAATGGTTATGCTTGGACATATAATATGACCACCACAGTGGCCATCTTGAAAATCTTGTTATAGTTACTCCTCATGAATGGATGGTCATATCAACATGGGGTTTTCACTGAAAGACTTCTTATGATATTAGTTGGTCCTAAACGAAAATGATGTCGAACTGATGTCAGATCTAGCCACCATGGCAGCCATCTTGAAATTTTTTTTATTGCTACTCCTCCTGAACGGAAAGTCATATTGACACAGGGTTTTCACCAGAAGACATCTTATGATACCTAGTTGGTTCTAAATGAAATGGTTCAGCTTGGACATTCAATATGACCACCACAGCAGCCATCTTGAAAATCTTGTTATTGCCACTCCACCTGAATGCATGGTCATATCAACATGGAGTTTTCGCTAAAAGACTTCTTATGAAGTCTAGATGGCCCTAAATGAAAATGGTATAAATCTGACATCCAATATGACCACCACATCATCTATTTTAAAATCTTGTTATTGATATTTCTGAATAGAAAGTCATATCAGCATGAGGTTTTCACTAGAAGACTTTCTTATATTGTCTAGTTGGTCTTAAATAAAAATTGTGCTTATTGACATCCAATAAGGCCACTACAATGGCTATCTTGAAAATCTTATCAATACTCCTCCAAGATGGAAAGTCATATCAACATTGGGTTTTCACCAGAAGACTTCTTATGTTGTCTAGATGGTACTAAATGAAAATGGTGCCAATCTAACATCCAGTATGGCCACTACAGCAGTCATCTTGAAAATCTTGTTACTGCTACTCTTCCTAATGAAAAGTCATATCAACATTGGGTTTCCACCAGAAGACTAATTAAGATATCTAGTTGGTCCTATATGAAAATGGTGCCAATCTGACCTCAAATATGGCCACCATGGCAGCTATCTTGAAAATCTTAGCATCACTACTCCTATTAAATGGAAAGTCATATCAACATGGGTTTTCACTAGAAGACTTCTTATGGTGTCTTGTTGGTCCTGAATGAAATTGATGCTGATCTGAAATCCATTGGTGGCCATCATGAAAATCTTGTTATTGCCACTCTAGAATTGATGTCTTTAAACACCGAAGATGTCTAAGCATGCATTATCTCCCAATGCCAAAACACCAGAATCCAAGCAAATGAAATATCAGATGAAATTCAATGATGGATAGAAATGGGAATTTCAAAGGTTGCAATCAAGTTCAGAGGGACATGAATATGCATTCTGCTCTTCCTGTAAAGCTGATTTTAAAGTCTGTTACGGTGGCAAGAATGACATCACGCATCATGCAAAAATCCAGTCGCATAAAAGCATATTAACTGCAACAACCAATACGCCATCACTCAAATCCATGTTCACGGAATCTGCCGTCGCATGATGTGCTGGTAGATCTGGGTCTGTGCAGTTTGTTCAGAATAATCAGTAGAACTAACAACATTGACCGTGATCTGCCAGTACATTATGCAATGGCTGATAAGAATCTATGTTGTTTGCAGTTGGATTCGACTTATAGGCAAATATATATGGTATATCAATACAAAAATTGAAATAACGGGAACCTGTTGACCACATGAAACAAACAAAGTTAATAAAATAGTGATGGAAATATGGCTAATTGCAAGTTGAAAGAATGATAAGTGGTAAAAGATGAACATGTTAAAATCTTGTCATAATATTTTTTCAGAATACAGGAAACAAAATATAAATGATACAAAGCTTGATATGCACTGAGTAAGTACTCTAGGTGTATTGAAAGTTTCATATTACCACCTTTCCTGCGGGCTAGACAGTCGTGAATTACCTATATTTTTATTTTCATTTTGAAGAAATTAGAAAATATGCACATAAAATAACAATATAAATCAAGCATAGTAGTGTATAACAGATTCTTTACTTGATAATTCAACAAGAGCTGGTTACTGCTGGTATAATATGTGGTAGTCATCCCGATTACATCTCAAATTTATTTTATGTCTATAGGTGCTGGGACACCAAAAAATGTTATATTTTTCATGCACATATAAGTCTTTGCACAAAAATTAATAATTATTTTTCCTGTCCCAAGACTTTCATCCATTATTGTTTGGTGTTTATGACACAGCAACACAAATAGGATATCTAGCGCCAAGCCAATTGTAGTAAAATGCCATGCCCAAGGATGCACCATGGTAGTCGACCAGGGTTGATCCAGTGGTAGGATTTGAATAATTGCACATTTTTAGTCACATGTCTGGCACACTAGCCACTGCGGCTCCAGCCTGTATTAGTCACCACTTGTGACATGTGGGAGGGTGCATTGAACCTATTCTACATCATGCACTGAGCTGGGGGGGGGGCATCATCATCAAATAATCACAGTCACTGTCTTCTTATTCAGGATAATTGCAACTTTTCACAAGTTGGTCATTGACAATATCTATACCTTTGCTCTCATGTTTCTTAATAACATGAATTAAATTGATGAGAATTTAGTTGTCTCGCCAATTGTTTTGAAAATTTCAGATTCATAAAAATTGTGTGATCAATTACAGTAATTCTTTTTTTTCCATAGCATTCTGACAATGAGTCTGTTGCCAGTCTCCATCAAGATGAGAACGAGCCATCAACATCTTCAGTCCCCGCAGGAAACATCAACTTTGATAATCCTCTGTTCAAAGCACATGATGACCTCTGAAGAGAAAAACCCAGATGAAATTGATAAATTCTGTGTTTTTTTACTTTTTTACATGAAATTATGCTAAGTATGTGCTGTAAATGAGATCACAGAACACTTATATCAAATTTATATGAAATACAGGTCATAGTTAAAAGGGTATATTTTATCTAAATTAGTTAAAACAGAGAAAGCACAGTGAATTTATCTATATTCCTGGGTATTAATGGTTTGGCGTAAAAATCATCAGTGGATTGGGGAAGGGGTTCTATTACATTTGTACAAAATAGGATCATTTTTTGTTGCATCTTCAGTTCATGGTTTGTAGCAATAAAAAAATCCATGAAAATTTGAAGCCCACAAAACAATTTGAATTCACATTATGTCCATATTTTTGTTAGAAAGTGATGATATATATGTAGTGTTGCATGCATATTATTTCTTAAATGAATACCGTCTTTATTGTTTTGTAGAAAACAAATTATGACAAAGATAAATATGAAAATACATCATAAATGTCATGGAAATGATTTTATTTTTAGCTTGCCTGGACGTAAATCCAAGAGACCTTATGGTATTGGTCTGTTGACCATTCACAGTTGTTATTTACAACTTCTCAATAACCTGCTTGAACAAATTGCACATAGTTTTACAGAGATCATTCAAGCATCAGTCTTTCAAATTTGTTCAGTTGATGCTGATCTGTTATCACATATGACCATTATGATTAAAAATTTTAAAAAACATGAACAATTTCTGGAAAACTGCTCAATAGAATTTGTAAACAAAATTACAAAAAACAAGCTGACCATAAAGGTCTTAAAAACTTCTTCAAATGTTGCCTATCCACTATCAAATATGGTCACCATTACTAAAAATAGAAAAACCTTTAGATTACTTCTGATAAACCACTCAACAGAATTTTATCAAATTTGACAGAGCATCCTGACATAAAGGGCTTTAAGGTTAACAATTCAGATCTACCATTAAATATGGCTGCCAATACTAAAAAAGTAGAAAAACCTTTGAAGAAATTCCTCGGAAAATTTCCTCTACAGAATTTGACCAAATTAATAGAAAGCATTCTTTCATGAATAGTTTTCAAATTTATACAAATAATGCTGATCCACCATCAAATATGGCCACCATACCAAAAATAGAAACACCTTTATATAACAGCTTCTCAAAAAACACTCAACAGAATTTAATCAAATTTTAATGAAGACATCTTGGTTTAAAGGGCTTTCAAATTTATCACAGCTATTCTAATAGAAACCCCCTTCTAATAAAGCCCCCCCCCCCCCATTTTTTTTTAACAAACAGAGAAATTCCTATCTTATTGAAGCTTATAGATCCGTATATATCCACTATGGTATGTCCAAATAATTAAAACAGTACATGAGTAATCCAATGAGTGTTAGAAAAATCAAAACAGCTTAATCTACCAATGTTTTCAGTCAAACAGTGATGTATGGTATTAAAAAAAAATCAACACAGAACATCTAATGAGTCCAGTTTACATGACTGCCTAACCCATTGTAAACACATGACATCATTGAAAGCGAGCGGAAAGTTTTACAGCACTGGATCAGCTGTTACACGCTGGCAACATTGTTACTGGCTTGTTGCTGGGGTCTGAGTCTATTTTTAGACTGTTGGACAATGGTACTAATGCTAAATGTATTCTGATGATCGCCCCCCCCCCCCCCCCTTGGAAATTGCGCTGCCCCCAGGGTGTCTATTAGAATAACTACGGTATGCTAATCAGGCATCAAATATGGAAGCTGTTATTACAAATAAAAAACCTTTATATGTTTTCTTCTCAAAAAAACAGTGAACAGAATTGTACCAAGCTGGACAAATAGCATATTGGCATCCAGAGTTTTCAATTGGGTATAAATTAGAACAATCAGCCACTTTTACTAAAATAATAAAAGAACCTTGTACTGACTTATTCTTCAAAACCAATTACCAGAATTTAACCAAATTTGACAGAGAGCACTATGGCATGAAAGACTTTTAGATTTGTACAACGGATGCTGATCAATGATCAAATATGAGAGCCATTACTACAAATTGAAAAACATTTAAACTACTTTATTTCTAGAAAGCTGCTCAAAAAGAATTGACAAACTTTGTCAGAAAACATCCTGGCATATAATGGCCTTTAATATTGGACATATGATGCTGATGTGCTGTACGTTATGGATAACGGTCAAAATAAAGAGAAACCTTGAAACATTTTTGATCAACAGCATTGGAAGACATTCTTACAGAAGGCATCCTACCAACTCAGATTTCTTGGCCAACTTGTCTTGCAGCTGGCTATTAGAGATATGTTAGCCAGGTCAGTGATCTCAGGCCCACATGGACTTCTTGTTGCATTTGTTCATTTTCTTGTTATTCAGTAGTTTTAGCTTCATTTTTCCTTTAGCTGTCTCTCATAATATGTGGAAAATGAAAGCTTTCAATAGCAATTAAACTACAACATGGATTAATGACATGGAATAAAGTGCATTTCAGAATCATTACCGATTGTTTTTTATTGTGTGCATATTGGTAGCATGAGATTCATAAATCAAATCCATTTTGAGTGTTTTGGTATTTTATGCAAACTTTTTGAAGAACTTAGAAATGGATTGTAAAGCTAAAGGTACAGTGTAGCTTCATCATATGAATTTATAAAAACAGAATCAAGACTTCTTTGTTATTCTATCATCTATGAAGCTGGGAAGGGATATAGCATTTTGCCAGTTTGTGCGTGTGTTTGTTCATTCATTCATTATACCTTCAGTATCTTAGACCCTGTTTCACTTACACTCATGAAAATTGGTATGTGGATGCATCTCAGGAAGAGTAACTTGGCTATACTAAAACTAGGTCATTGCAACCTAAGTTTCATGTTTGAGTGACTTCTTTTTTCAGCCATCTGTTCATTATCCCCTTCAGTATCTTGGATCCTATTTCAGCTACCCTCAAAAATTGCTTTGTAGGTGAATCTCAGGAAGAGTAACTGACTTGTACCAAAATAGGTCACTGTGGCCTAATTTTCATGCTTGAGTGACATATTTGCAGCCATTTGTTCATTACACTATCAATATATCTTTGACCTTATTCACCAGTGCTCATTGGTATGTGGATACATCTCGAAAAAAGTTACTCTGGAATACCAAAACCAGATCACTGTGACCTAATTTTCAACTTTAGTGATTTTGTATTTTTAGCTATTTGTTTGTTGATATGTTGGACCATATTTTACCTTGACTCAATAGGATGCATTGTTATGTGGATGCATCTCAAGGAAGGTAACTCTGCCATGCCAAGAGTAGGTCACTGTGACCCAGTTTAAAGCTAAAGTGACCTGTGTATTTTCAGTTATACATTCATTATGCCCTACATATCTTGGATCCTATTTCACCTACACTCATGACAATTGGTATGTGGATACAACTTAAGAGTTACTTGGCCATACCAAAACTAGATTACTGTGAGCAAATTTTCATGCCTAAGTGACTTTTGTATTTTCATCTGTTCATTACACCCTCAATATATTGGACCCTATTTCATCTACATTCATGACAATTGTTATCTGGATACATTTCAGGGTCATTAACTAAGCCATACCAAAAGTAGGTAATTGACTTAATTTTTGTGCTTGAGTGACTTTTGTATTTTAAGGTTTTTTGTTCGTTATACCTTAAGTATGTTAAACCCTATTTCATATATACTCCTGAAAATTGGCATGTGGATGGATCTTAAAGTACATAGCCCAGCCATATTAAAACAAGTTCACAGTCACGTAATTTGTATTTGCAGGCAACTTTAATATTTTGGAATCATCCATTTGTTAAACTCCTAATACGTTCGACCCTATTTCATCTACACATGAAAATTGCTATCTAGATGCATCTCACAGTGAGTAACCCAGTCATACCACAGCTACATCATGTTGATCTAACTTTCTTGCTTGAGTGACTTTCATATTTTCAGTTATTTAATTATTATTCCCTCAATATCTTTGACCATATTTAACTCGCACACATAAAATATGACATGTGGATGCAAATCTAAAAGAGTAACTAAATCTGTGGTCAGTCCTAATCAGGAACAATCAGAAAACAACAAACACAGGAGAATTTAGGTGAGTTTAACATTAAAACAATGTGGTGGTCTTGACTGTGACTTTGAAAGATATTTGTGCAAAATATTTTCTATTTAATCTATTTTGGTCTTCGATTTACAAAAATAAAAGATTACATCTTGTGTTCTGAGCATCATTTTATAGTGATCATTAGTTCTATTTGTCATAGACTAGTAGAGCTGATGGGATGACCTATTGTCCATGGTCCATCCATCCGTTAGCACATGTTTGTTATTGCTACTCTTCCTAAACTAAATGGAGGATTGCCATAAAACTTTACATCCATCCCAAGGTCTATTTGGTCCTAAATGAAATTTTAATATGGCTGCCACAGTGTCCATCTTTGAGATCTTATTGCTACTCCTCCTCAACAGTTGGCCATATCAACCTGGGGTTTTACTAAAAGACTTTGTATGATGTCTAGTTCGTCTTAAATGAAAATCGTGCTGAAATCACCCCCCAATGTGGCCACTATGGTGGCCATCTTGAAAATCTTATTACTGCTTATGGATGGATGGTCATAAAAACAAGGTGTTTTTACCACAACACTTATGATGTCTAGTTGGTCAGAAATGAAAAAGGTGCTGATTTGACACTCAATATGGCCACCAGAGCACCCATCTTGCAAACCTTTTTATCATTATTCCTCCTAAACAGAACATCATATTGACATGTGGTTTTCACCAAAAGTTTTCTTATGATGTCCAGTTGGTCCTGAAAGAAACATGGTGCCAATCTGACATCCATTATCGCTGCCATGGCTGCTATATTGAAAATCTTGTTATTACTACTCTTCCTAAATGGAAAATCCTATTGATATTTGGGGTTTTCAGCAGAAGACTTCGTGTGGTATCTAGTTGGTCCCAGATGAAAATGGTGCCAGTATGGACTCCATGGTGGCCATCTTGAAATTCTTGTTATCACTACTCCTGGATGGATTGTCATATCGACATCGGGTTTTCAGCCAAGACTTCTTATGATATCTAAGTGGTCCTAATGAAAATGGTGCTGATAGTACATCCAATATGGCCACTGTGGTGGACATCTTAAATCTTGTTATTGCTACTCCTCCAGAATGTATGGTCATATCAACATAGGTAATTCAAGAATATCGGAGATGGTTCAACACTCAGCAGTTTAAAAAAAAAAGAAAGAGTCTTGTCTTGGATTCCTGGAAATTCTTTTCAGACAGTAGAGCATCAGTCCCTTTGTGGGACTCTTGTTTACTTATTTATTGTCAATAAATTAGCATCGAGAATAGAGTGGAGAGGCTCCAAATTGAACTATATTTAAGCTTCTTTATCTTCCTTAGAATAGACTATTGGTTGATAAGGGACCAATATCTGGTCCTGACTGATATTTTTAGTGGCAAATCTTACTACAAACTGTTTAATACAAATTAAGTGTCACTTTCTGTCATTGTGGTATCATTTTGATATCACTCTTAGCAATGTCTCATGAAAAAATTTTCAGCATATTGGATCATAATGACAAAAATGAATGAATTTATGGTGCACACATTCAAAGGTTACAAAAAGAACTTCAACAATTTGCTAAAGTTGTCTTGTATTTACTGCAAATGTTCTAAAATTATGGTTGGTAAAGGTTTAAATTCTCAAATTGTTATTGAAGTTTTATTGTAGGAATTTGATTTATGAATATTGTTTCCATTGTGAAGGAGACTTCAAAAAAACTTCTACATGCACATTCTGGAGATTTGTTAAGGGGCTACAAAGGTGCTACACTTAACCCCAGCATGACTCTAAAGAGCCTCTCAAGGGACTTAAACAAGGTGACTGACAAACATTCAAGGGACCGAAAGTATTCCCTTTGCAGGATCATTAACATAGAGGGACTTTGGTAAAATTGCATATGGGAAAGGGACTGGTGTGGGACTGAATGTGGATACCTTTGCACTAATGTCATCAGTACACAGGGACTAAGGGGTTTTTAATCACAATAAATTGGACCTTCCCAAAAGAATAAACATCCATCATTAGAACAAAAGATGTTGGTGAAAATCTTTAAAGAGGTTAATTTAAACGAAACAGATGCAACTGAATATTAATTAAAAGATGGGAAAATTGTAACAGAATCAAAACCGAGTGGGCTTTGGATTAAATGAATACAACAAACACAATGTATGTGAATGACGATATTTATGTAATGAGCGATATGTCGATGGCACAAAAATAAAATAAATGCACGAGATGTTGATGGCACAAAAATAAAATAAATGAAACAAGCTATACAATATCAGACTCTTGCACATGCCATATACACATTCACAAAAAAAGAATATATATATATATATATATATATATATATATATATATATATATATATTAATAATGATGACGATAGTGATAATGGCAACACAGTACTGAAAATAATAATGATAATGATGACGGTTCACATAACCGATATGATATGGTTCATACAACCAATATGACAACCTAAAAAAACAATATCACAGTTCCAAAACACTTTGTTGCTGCACTGCCTCAACCCACGCCAGGTTTACTCTGGTTCAACTTCCCAGTTTCACTCTGGTTCAACTTCCCAGTTTCACTGTGGTTCAACTACACCTTCCATCAGTTTCACTCTGGTTCAACTACACCTTCCACTAGTTTCACTGTGGTTCAACTACACCTTCCACCAGTTTCACTCTGGTTCAACTACACCTTCCACCAGTTTCACTCTGGTTCAACTACACCTTCCATCAGTTTCACTCTGGTTCAACTTCCCAGTTTCACTGTGGTTCAACTACACCTTCCACTAGTTTCACTCTGGTTCAACTACACCTTCCACCAGTTTCACTCTGGTTCAACTACACCTTCCACCAGTTTCACTCTGGTTCAACTACACCTTCCACCAGTTTCACTCTGGTTCAACTACACCTTCCACCAGTTTCACTCTGGTTCAACTACACCTTCCACCAGTTTCAGCTACAAATAGATGAAACTGGTAGCGTATAATACAAAATACGCTATCACACAAAATACTAAAATATATCTATATGAAATATACATATAGTCCACTCAACAAATGTCTAGTGTCCATTATATCAATATCCCTAATGAGTTATACAAAATACATTAAACCCGAATACATTAAACCCGCACTCTAGGTGCAACTTTCTACTCGAATCCTACACGTGAAAAGGAATAAAATCTAACAGTGAATTGTCTGTTAAACAAGGTTATTTTCTCTATCGAAGCTTTATCCAATTTACGATAATGATAAAAATAGGAATGTCACGAATACAATAAAAAGCATAAATGTATAAGGGAATCAAAGTTATCTTAACAGTTATCACTTACCCTTATGGCTGTAGTTTTGTGGTTCCAAGACTGACACTCCATGACAAGATCTCTAAGCGATGATGTACCGCTTATAGTAAAACCCTTCTATTTATACTATATAAAAAAAACAACAAGACGTTCAAGACCCAAGGTTAAGTACCCATGCATGTCGAGAAACATGGGCATCACGCTGCAAATGACCTACAATGAGATGTACTCATTCAGTAACTATATGTCAAGGTAGAAAAACAAGCTACTCTAGTTAACGCTGTACGCGTCGACAAAGTCAAATATACGTTATCATCGTTTAATGCAATACCAAATTATTTTCTTGCCTTATTCCGTGACCAAAATACTGAATTGTTTCCATAGGTAAAAGGTGGGACTAACATACATGCACACATATTATGTTAGTCCCTGGTAAAAGCAAGTAAAATGGAAGGATGCGAGTTCTCAGGTGGTGTTTTAACTGCCAAAAAAGTCGTCTGATCAACATGTACACTATTTTCATGTGAAATTATGGTAAGACTGGCACTAGATATTACCCTAATTAAAGAAAGTTATTTTATTAATTAACCCATAGCACTTCCATAATGCATTATCACATACTATAACACTGAAGGTCATCCGAAGTGGGCTTATGCCTCTCAAGTCACACGCTCTAGGTTTCTGAGTGGTTACAGAAAATATGCATACAGAGCAGGCTCATTATTCTTGCTGATTTCGAGAAAACAAGCAGGGTTTCGATGATCAGGCTTTTTATATGCCAGACATAAGGCAGAGCACATCATGTTATGATGTTATCAGTGTGCCTGTCCATCCGTCCGCCCGCTCATCTATTCCCTATTTCGTTTCCGCACTGTAACTCAATTTCTCCACCATCTATTATTACCAAGCTCTATAAATAGCTTGCATTTAGGGCAATGAACAGCCCTATCAATGTTAGCTCCAAAAGATCAAAGGTCAAGGTGACAATGACAGAAAAAAGAAAAAAGAATTTTGACAAAGCTTCTTGCATTCGACTAAACTTTGTAGATGGTTTGCATTTGAGAGGAGGAAGATTCATATTGATTTTGGGGTTAAAAGGTCAGTGGTCAGGGTCAGAGGTTGAGTGTATCTCTTAGTATTACTGGACAATGTTGCTTCACCGTAACGACGTTGTACATGAATTCTACATCTCGTAATACCCGAGTATTGGACCAATCAAAGAGGTCTTTTACATAAAAGAAGTATAATAATACTATTTACCACATGGTGGGTAAATATTGCACCATTTACGGTATTCTGGTACTGATGCCCCTGAAGTAAGTCTGGTATATAATAAAAATACTCTATAATGACAAGGTGACCTCAATAATTTATGGGAATTCACAAAATCGAAATTGCATGGACAAGCAGCTTCATCTCCTGCTTGGTAAAATTTTGGTTCAGTTGTCGTGAAATGTGGCCTTTTTATATCGAGGGGTATTTATTTTATTCTGCAAAAACAATGGTAAGTTTCTGAGATGAAGCTTGCAGGAAAATTCCGGCAGTGCATTTCCTAACAAATCTGAAAGAGAGCGAAACAACCGTGTGTGGTCAGCAGGTCCAATTTAAATGCACTTTGACATTACTCTAGTTTTTTCTCTAAACTGATTTGATTTAGTTACTTGCAGCTCTTAACAAGGATATAAGGGCCAGAGGAGATATTGTTTTAATAAGACCATACATTTCTGACAGTATCTAACATTGCACGAATACTTTGACCATTCAGCCAGTATGTACAGTAGATTTGGTAGGATTGGTCCGTATGGATATATTTGGTATTGAGAAAATCTACCTTTACTGTGGAGACTACCCATATATAATAAGGAAATAACTTTTAACAGGATCCATCTTCAGTTTCCATAAAAGAAAAAGTCAACACGCTTAGCAAGCTTTATGATGAATGTGATATAGATTATGAAGACCAAAAGGTGTGCCTTTTTGTGACCAAACAAGAAGCACAAAAAAGTCAAATGTGAGGTACGTTGACTTACGGAAGTCTCAAGACCGAAGATTGATTCTTTGCATTAATGATTGTCACAATGGGGATTTATTTCCAATTATCCAGTAGCCTATTTATTTTAGTGGAAGTTGTGTCTAGTTGATTGTGGGAGTTTTTCTTCTCTGCCTAAGAGTTAAGGGCTACTCATAAAATACACCCATTTGAAGTTATATAGCCATTTTAGAAATTACATACATTGTGCAAATGAGATGATGCATCATCGCAAATCACTGGCGACAATCTGCTATGCTATTTCATAGCGGATTGTCGCCCATGGCTTGCGATAATGGAAATAATGGTCCATCTGGCGGAATGTATATCGATACATGTCTTAATTTATTCATCTGACATGATTATGTGATCTTTGAAAACTTTCTAGTCATCTACATAAGCACGTTTGTGCTCGCTAAAAGGATATTAAGCTCTTTCTAATGTGCCTAGATTTATTCAGTAGGTGTGACCAGAGGCAGTCATGTTATAGCTTCTTGTTTTTTCCAATAGGGAGGGAGGGATATACCAATAGTGATGCCAGTCAATCCCTTCGTAGACAAGGTGGTTTCCGCAACATAACCTGTTTGCAGTGGTCTTCTATTTTCCAATCTCATGTGCCTTACCCATGGGTAAAAGCAGAAGCTTATTGATCTGGGGGCTGCTCGGTCTCTGGTCAAGGTCACTGGAAATGAATATGTGATCTTCCATTTTGCATGACAAGTCAAGTTTCCTTGGCCTAATTTTCATTGGTAGACGACACTCGCG
Source organism: Margaritifera margaritifera (assembly GCA_029931535.1). NCBI lineage: Eukaryota > Metazoa > Mollusca > Bivalvia > Unionida > Margaritiferidae > Margaritifera > Margaritifera margaritifera. The sequence continues at coordinate 1,189,021 of JAQPZY010001649.1, read as the reverse complement.
CAGGGACAGCTCCATACTGATTCTTAGGCCAAGAGAAAAATGGTTACTGGAGCTTGACAAGTCAGGTTTCCTGGATCCAATTTTCATTAAATTTAATAGGTACTCTACACTTGGCAGAATTTACGTTTTTTGTTTATTCGCATATCCAACGACTATAGTTAAATGGGTAAAAATATAATAAGAAAAAAACGCGAAAAAGATTTACTCTGTTTAATGAAGATGGAAGAATGACCACAGGTACAACCCGAGTCACCATTTTTACACTTTTCCAGTTTACAATTTGTTTGTTTTTTTAAAACAGTGAAGACTGAAAACATCCCATGAGAAAGGTGTTATGATATTGTCAGCTATTCGTTTGTTTTATATAGTGGTATTACCAGTGCTGGATTACCCTATAGGCAGACTAAGCACGTGCTTAGGGCACCAGCAAAGCAGAGCCCCCCCCCCCCCCCCCAAAAAAAAAAGAGATATTACGGTTTAGTATTGTTTTTATTTTTAATTACATAGGGAGGGAAGACCATAATCTTTTCAGTGCTTAGAGCCGCTAAAGGTCTTAATCCGGCCGTGGATATTACCATGTGTTCCTATGACGTGAAAAATAATGTTCTTCTTAAAGTGTTAAAGCTGTACATTGGACAAGCGGATCCCCTGTCTTTATTTTTAGTGCAGTTTTCAAGCGGCGAATGTAAGCGATAAATCTGAATGCTTTATATGTTGGAATACTCATCCGTGCTTACCACATTTCCGCATTATTTGCATGTTTCGTCAAAGTTGCGTATATGCGAACGCATAATGAAAACTTGCAGATTATTTTCATATCGAAATTTCCATTTTAAAACCTACCATTTCTTTCGATTTCTTGTATCTACTGCTTAATTTCACTTCCAAAATGTCTGTAGTATATGAAACTATTGCTATCTGGAGTCGAAGAAAAATACAGCGCTGAAAATGATAGATACGGGAGAATATAACCACCAAACGGAGGTAACCACCGAAGCGGACTTGAATTCTGCATAGGTGCGAGATGTTTGTACTCTCTATTAATTTTTGTAAATAAATATTTATAAAGAAATAAATTTGGTTTACTCGAAAAACGTTTATTATTATTATTGTATGATTCTTTATTTATGTATTTAAAATCAATTAATTTGAAGAAGAAAAAAAATTGTCTGCAAGTGTGTTATCGGCTCGATAAATATCAACTTTGTTCTCCGTTTTTAATGTTTGCTTTTTTTTTAGACAGACAGTAAGGTTTGCAGATATCAGAATGTATGGAGGAAAAATACTATGTATGTATTATGGTCAAGCTACGTACAATCATTTAATAAATATGTTCCAGTGATTACCTCCGTTCCGGTCCCGTCTGGAACAGTAAAGATGTGCAGTGAATTAAAATATAAATTAAGCGACTTAAAAGATGATTTAACCCGACTTTTACGGTCCGTTCCGGTGATTACCGTCCGTTCAGATGATAACCTCCGTTCCAGTGATTCTATCCATGGAATATATACCTAAACTTGTCATGCTTCCACCGATTTTCTCAATGATTTATTTAAAATATGCGTGATTTATTTGAAATACGGCTTTTTTTTTTCTTGACTACGGGTAAAAGTTCGAATTGTTAGTGCAAATTTTGCCTGGTCATCCTTCACCTCAAAATTTATTGTTATTTCACATTTTTGTTTTAAAATCTGTTAAAATATCAACACCTATGCGCAGATTAATTCAGTAAGATAACGTATATTTTTTGCTCTAAACCGCAGATGGCATCGCAAAAAGTCTCGAGCTTCGCCGCAAAGGAAAAGTCGACAAAGATGCATTGCATCAATATGTAGACTACCAGATCAGCGGCTATTTCATAGTACTGACTGAATTCAATGGTATCCACATTTAGTTTTCTATGACAGTAAAAAAAAAATCGTTAGTTCAACAAGAAATGCCAGTTTGCTTCTTTCGGGTTCTTGTTTATGAGCTAGTCACACCTGTGTATTTTTCAAGAGCGTATCAGTCAAAATACGTTTCAGAATCTGTGTACACGTTATTACCTATCAAATATTTGGTAGCTGCATTATTCCTCAGAAAAAAACAGACATTTTGCTGAACGACTTACATTAGAGTGTTATTTCTCCAGAAATGTTTGCAGTTGACTCTCGTGTGTGAAATGCTGATGTACAATGGAAGAAGTTAAGTCGCTGATCTGAAGCGTGTCATGCCCCGGAAAATTATTAAGTAAAGAAAAGTTGAGGATAGACAAACTTAATTTTCTATTAAAGTTAAAAACTTTCCTTAGTTTTTATTTAAGAATAGTGGTTATAGATGTTTGGGGTTCTTTTTTCCAGATATAAACGTTCGCCGAATCGCTCGGGTGTGTTGAAACCCTCGCCATCTGATTCTGGCTTCAACGACATCTTTGGGATTCGTCCAATGTTTAAAGAAAAAAAAAAAAAACACGTAGGATCCATATATATTTACCTGATACATCAGCGGCTGTTTTCAAACGGGCACTGATGCAATGAGCATAAATTATTATTATGTTATAAATTACTGTTCAGCTGATTATCTTAAGTTTCTTCTGACTTCTTCTGACCACGTGTTACATTTTGGACACTTATGTTTGAGCGTATCTTCCTATTTAAAAGTTGTACTTCACCCAAAGCACGCAATTGCAGCATAGGGTAGCCGCATACTACGTGGCCTTGCAAAGTTAGTGACTTAACATAGAACCCTGCCTGCATGAAATCGATAGGAAGATTATTTATTTTGACAAACATAACAATTCAAATATTTCTTATCTTTAATAAGCCACCACTCGAGCAAAAAATACAGTGTTTATTCGCTGGTGCCCGAACTAAATATTGGGGGATCGTATCAGTAGCGTCCCTTTAATTCGATAGATGACAGCACGGAACAAAGCGGTCCAACATGACTTCTGGCTTACTTCCTGTTTTATAAACAAAGAAAGAATCGAAAGCATCTTCATCATCTTGCTTTAAAAATGTCTCAGTCTGAAGATCATGGATGTTACAGTCGCTCAGAGAGGAGTTAAAAAAACAAAACAAAACAAAAAAAAAAAAAAAAAAAAAAAACCACGAGCTAAGTTATCTGGGCAAAAGAAGGAGTTAATTGATCGGTATTAAGCAAATATTAAGCATAATCGGTGATATTGTTGTCGACTTTTCTTATACCTGCATTAAAATTGGAATAAGCGTTATTTCACAATTAAAAATGATGTGTTTTATGTTAAGGCTGCTTGTCGGGCTGAAATGCCGTAATCTGTTACATACAAAACTGACATATCTTTTAAGTGTCAATGGCCGAAAAACAGAATTTCATTGTGTTATGAGATTTTATTATTTGTTTTTTCTTTTAAAAAAATAAAATTTGTATAGCATAATGGTAACAACACTTACAGTAACAAAAACAGGGACATGTATAACATTGTAGATAATAATAAGAAACAGAAAAAGATAAGATTCAGATGAATGGAATTTTATAAATATTGATTCCCCCACCCCACCCTTTTTCTAGTACAAACTACTCCTTATTGAATCATTGATATTGTATGGTAAGTTATGATATAGGATATAAAATCACAGGCATTTACTTTTCTTTAATCTATGAGTTGTTTATTATTATTATTATTATTATTATTATTATTATTATTATTATTATTATTATTATTATTATTATTATTATTATTATTATATATTTTGATACTTTACCACATAAAAAACATAGTATAAATCTGGTAATAATATTAAGTATCCAACAAGGGATGCTTTTATAATTTATAAACAAATAGTATCAAAAGTGCTGTTCAGTAATATCCAGATGTGCATCTCTTTGACATAAAACCGATGCACTAATGGGTGGGTGGGGTGCGTTAGAAAAAAGTCACGATTAAACTTTAGATACCGTTTTTTTTTATATTTAAGAATAGTTGAATATAAGAGGTGTCAGGCTGAACTATTTTCTACGGAAAGGAACCAAAACTATGCAACAATAATCTACCATGTACCGTCTCCTGAATGTAAGCGTCAACTGTGAAATGCATTCTACAGACTACACTCGACGATGAAGGGATTCACTCTTTGAACGCGTCCTTGCCTCTTCGTATTGCATAGATCCATTCTTTCCTCACTTTTCCCTCAGGAATCGAATGTCCCCCTCTGTTATGACGGTCAGATACATAGCAACACATCCCCGGCATTTTTATAATGTAATGTTTTTTGGCAGCTATTTATCGCTAGACAGATTAACAATAGATTGTGCTGGCGAACAATAAAATCCCAGAGGTAACCAAATATCGGGATCGTGTTTTTCTGTGGCTCCACCTATTGGGAAGATAAGTCGCTACGATCACTCATGGGCAAGTTAATATCATAGGCCGGCAACTGGTAAAATCTGTGCCTCCCAATTATGCATTTAGCGGAGTGCATAGCAGGGAGCATACGAAGAAGTTAACCAGACTAATTGGCGCGGTGCATACTGGGAAAAAGTACTGTGATTCGGTACTTTCACTAAGATGGAGGTTGCTAGTTATCTGCGGTCTCATGAGCACCGGAAGTGTGACGCAGTTGTCAGCGAAAATGTGTTTACTAACTGGATCATTGGCACCTTGAGGTCAGTCATACGGATCATACCACGAATGTATGCCGATAACTGCCATTCGGACCACCTGGGCTCTTTACGAAACAAGGAATGACTGAGAAGGTGCTAATGCATCAAACCATATTTTCATTCGTAACTTCTCGGTCAGTTCTACAGTCAATCCAATTGTAGAAATAGTCGGAATGGTCCGAATAGATTGCGGTTTCCTTTTTTTTGTTTTTTTTTTGGAGAGTAATTTCCGGCGAACAAAATGAATGATTCTTCTGTAAAGTACTGCGCCAACACACATCATTGGTTTTCTGCCCTAAGGCAGATTAGAGGCACCCATCTTCTCCACTCTTCCCTTAGCATGGCTCTACGTTGCATGTTCGCAAATGAGTTATTCTCCTAAATATCGTCCAGTAGCATGATTTTAGGTTTTCCTCTTGGTCGCTTTCCTTCCATTCTGCCTTCTATGACTTTTCTTAGCAGGCTTTCACCTCTTAAAATGTGTTCGATCCACTTCTTCTTCCTTTTGAGAATAACCTTCAATAAAGTTCTCTTTTCATCGATCAATCTTAGGACTTCTTGGTTTGTCTCTCGGTCATTCCAACTAACTTTCTCCACGCGCCTCCATATCCACATCTCAAATGTTTCTAGCCTTTGTTTTTTTTTTTTTTTTTTTTTTTTTTTTTTTTTTTTAATTTTTTTTTTTTTTTTTTTTTTTATTTCTCAGAGTCCATGTTTCTGTGCCATATAGCGCTACACTCCATACAGTAGTTTTGACAATCGTTTTCTTTAGGTCTTTGCTAATTTTGTCGTGTTAGCAATTATTTCCTGACCTTGGTCTTCTTCACATTGATCGTCATGTCGTATATCTTTCCATATTTGTTCAAGGAGGCCATCAACTTTTGCAAACCACTTTCTGATCCTGAAATCATTCCTTGCTTATTGGCGAACCTAACACCCTTCAGTAGTTGTCCTCCCACTCTAATTCCTTCTTCCACTTCTTCCATTGCTTCAATCATCATCGTCTCTGCGTAAATGGAAATGAGTAAAGGTGAAAGCAAACAACCTTGCCTGACACCACGTCCAATTTGTCCTAGTTCGGAATTACCATCTGACACTCTTACTACTGCTTCATGTTGTATATATAGTTTGGTAATGAGTCTCCTGTCTCTCCAATCCTCACCAATCTTCTTCAGAATTTCCATCAGCTTTTTCCACTTAACCCGGTCAAATGCTTTCTCAAAATCGACAAAGCAGACGAAAAGCTCCTCTTCATGTTCTAGCCTTCGTTCAGCATCCTTTCCTCAATCCAAATGCCGATGAAATAATTTGCTTTTGCCTCTAACCGGTTTATCAATACTTTTAACATGATTTTGGATGCATGTGAAATCCGAGTGATTGTTCTGTGGTCTACACATTCTACAGCGTTTGGCTTCTTTTATAGCGTCACTATTATCGATTTTGTAAAATCCTCAGGCCACTCGCCTTTTGTATGCATTTCTTTGCACAGAACACTCACCTTTTGTATACATTTCTTTGCACAGAGCACTCACTTTTCGTATACATATCTTTGCACAGAACACTCACCTTTCGTATACATATCTTTGCACAGAACACTCACCTTTCGTATACATATCTTTGCACAGAACACTCACCTTTTGTATACATATCTTTGCACAGAACACTCACCTTTTGTATACATATCTTTGCACAGAACACTCACCTTTTGTATACATATCTTTGCACAGAACACTCAACTCTTTGCACAGAACACTCAACTCTTTTTCAGTTTTCTTTCCGAGACTTTTCATAAACTCTGCTGGTATACCGTCAACTCCCTCTGCTTTTCCAACTGTGAGCTCCTTGATTGCATTCCTCACTTCCGCTTCTATTAGTTCAGGTTTTTTCTCGTCAGCTCCAACACTTTCTTTATTTTCTAGATGTATGTCCTCCATTCTGGGTTTGCCTTCCTTATCATACAATTCTTCAATGTACTCCTTCCATCTGTTACTGATCTTTTCAACTTCTTGAAGCAATGCTTTTGTTCCCAATCTTTCTAGATTCGGTAAGCCCCTTGACTTTTGCATACATGCTATCCATTTTACCAATTTTGTCCAGCATAGCCAACGCAGAACGTTGCATTTCCCACCATTTTTCTCTTTCTTCTTCGGTTTCTCACCTTAAATCTTTGTTAAGCTGTCTGTATTTACTTTTACCTTCTAACGTATTCAACCTCTTTGCTTGCCTTCTTTCTGCCATCTTTTGGATCATTTTCTCAGTTATCCATGGTCTCTTTATTGTATTACTCTTTTTGTATCAGATGTTGTCCTCTGCGCTATTTAAGAATCGTTTTCTTTAATAAAAAAAATCCACCTTGTGTTTACGTCTTTTTCTTCAGTTTCCATGCTTGTTATTCTTTTCTCGACCAATTCTTTAAATATAACATCATTCTCCTTCAAACGTTCGAGGTACCATTTTATCTAGTCTTCCCTTTTCTAATTTTCTTCAGTTTTAGACAAGCTCTCATCATCACCAAGTTATGGTATGAGTTGACAGCTGCACCAGGATAACTGCATGACACTGTTTCTATATCTTTGCCGAACTAATATATAATCAAGTTGGTACCTTTCTCTATCACCCGAGCGTTTCCATGTGTATCTTCTCGTTTTTTCTTGTTGAAAACAGGTGTTTGTAACAACCAGTATTTTCTTTCTACAAAATTCGACTAATTTATCTCCTCTCTAGTTTCTTCTGCCAAGACCGCAACTACCGATTTCTTTACCATTGTTTCCTTCTCCAACTACGGCGTTCCAATCTCCCATTACAACTAGGTATTCATTTCCTTTCATCCGAGTCGATTAGTTCCTCCATTTGTTCGTGCGTGTCTTCTATCACATCATATTCGCTTGCTGACGTTGGCATATACACCTGCACAATCACTCTCTCGGTTCTGCTTCAACTTTTACCATCAACAATCTATCTCTATGCTGTACTACTTTTGTTACCCTTTTACTTGTTTCTGCATCCAGAATGATTGCTATTCCTCTATCACTCTTTACTCCTCCTGCATGAATCACTCTATATCCGTCGTCATAGTAATCTCCATTTTGTTTCCAACTTACATCACTCAATCCGAGTATGTTTAACCCATAACTCTCCATTTCACGTTTAACATTTGCTAACTTTTCTTTTCTGAGCATCGATCTTACGTTTCAGGCTCCAATTTTAATAGTCTTGCAGGGATTTCGTTGAATGACGACCTTGGAGGCCTTGCACCCTTCACTGCCGGACACGACATCTATGACCTCCTCATGGATCCCATTAATGTCGCTTGTGGTGCTTCTTTTCTTTGTCATTTCATTGGCTCTCTCTTGTGAAATAGTCGAGGTGGTTTCCCGTTGCCTTCTCCGACAGCTGTGCGAGCCTTTCACAGAGTGTATCCATTACTTGCCTTGACTTACAGTGTGCTATTGACCCTTCTGTTGGGTTCTTCTGCCACCTGTAGGTGAGAAACATCCGTTGGCTGACTTGCAGCTCTTCAGCACATCTCTTACGTTACCCTTGCCAGTTAACAAGGATCGGTGCACAGGCTGTACCGTCCAGCACTCCTCATACGGTAGCGACGGAAGACTATCAGCTTGACACACATACATCGACCGACATATATCCAAGGCATATTTTTGTCTCGCAGAAATAGCCGCGGTCTACACCTTCCTGGACGTCAAAGGGCAGACGCATTCGGAATACCTCAGGGTTTTCTGCAGTTGCAGATATCCACCTTGGACGTGATTGTAGAAATATGTTTTATATAAAAGCGACTTCTTGAACAGGCTACACGGTGTTATATGATAAGAAGACATATCACCGAGAACTTGTTGTGATAAGTTAACATTACAACAATATTTAATGATAAAAGTCATGAACTTTAAAATGTGTTATATTTAGAAATATGAATTAAGGTCCAACATGTACAGAGAACGCAGCTTTAATATTATAAATCAAAACAATGACCGCTTCATGATGTTACGAGTAACATTGTAGCGTATCTTGTACGTTATCTTAAAACGCAGTGTACATGTTAAAATCATATCTTCGCCGTATACTGTAATAACCATTCTGTGTGTACCGAAGGAAAATGACAGCATTCAACGTATAAAGCCGGAGGAAAATGGCTGCGACCTATGTAATATCTTTCGCAACTTCAAGGTCAGTCATACAAATCATACTGAGAATTTACGAATGCATTGAACTAATTTTAGCTCTACTGGTCATAGTCCAGAAGAGCTTATGGGATGGTCTGTTGTCCGTTGGCCGTCCGTAGTCCGTCCGTCCAATAGCAAAAATTTGCTATTGCTACTCTTCCTAAACTACTTGGAGGATTGCCATGAAACTTTACACCCGAAATCATCCCTTGGTCTAGTTGGTCCTAAATGAAAATCGTGCCGCTTGAACATCCAATATGGCCGCCACAGTGGCCACCTTTAGGATCTTGTTATCGCTACTCCTCCTGAACGGAAAGTCATATTGTCATGGGGTTTTCACCAGATGACTTCTTATGATGTCTAGTTGGTCCTGAATGAAAATGGTGCCAATCTGATGTCCAATATGGCCGCTACAGTGGCCATCTTTAAAATCTTATCGCTACTTGTCCAGAACGAAATGTAATACTGCCATGGGGTTTTCACCAGAAGACTTCTTATGACGTCTAGTTGCTCCTACATGAAAATGGTTCCGATCTGATGTCTGATATGGCTGCCACAATGACCATCTTGAAAATATTGTTATCACTACTCCTCCTAAATGGATGGTCATATCAACATGGGCTTTTTACTAAACAACTTCTTATGATGTCTAGTTGGTCCAATGGTGCCATTCAGACATTTGGCAAACCTGCCGCAGTAGCCATCTTAAAAATCTTGTTATCACTATTTTTCCTGAATGAATGGTCATATCAGCATGAGGTTTTCACTGAAAGACTTCTTATGATGTCTAGTTGGTCGTAAATGAAAATGGTGCCAATCCGACTTCAATTATGACTGCTACAGTGGCCATCTTGAAAATCTTGTTATCACTACTTCTCCCAGATGGCTGATCATATCGATATTGTTCTTTCACCAAAAGACCTCTTATGATGTCTAGTTGATAATAAATAGAAATGGTGCCAATCTGATGTCGAATATGGCCACCATCTTGAAAATCTTGTTATCTTTGCTCCTCCAAAACGGAAAATCCAATCAACACGGGGTTTCCACCAGAAGACTTCTCATGATGCCTTATTGGTCCTAAATGCAAATGGTGCCAATTTGACATCCAATATGTCCACCAGAGCAGTTAATTTGAAAATCTTGTTAGAGCTAAAGAATATCAAAGATGGTTTCAACACTTTGCAGTTAATAGGAAGAAATGGCCTTGTCTCGAATTCCTGAAAATTCATTTCAGCCAGTAGAGCGTCAGTCACTTCGAGGGACTCTTGTTTCATTCGCAACTTCTCGGTACCGTCAATCCAATAGTACAAATATCCAAGGTGGTTCGAATACATTGCGGTTTCTTTTTTGTGAAGAAATTTCCAGCGAACAAAGTATAAAATTTTTCTGTAAATCACTGCTTGTTACACACATCAGATGCATATGTTGGTCTCGCAGAAATAGCCGAGATAGTCCGAATGATATTACAAGTAATTCGCTTAATCACATCCGAGTTATTATGTTCGCTGAAAAAATGTCATGCTCCGAATGAGGTAAAAAAAATAAAATGCTAAAAGACCGATAATAATTCGATTGCGTTCGAATAAGTAGACCTCGAGATTTATGACTAAATAATGCTGCGTCGCAGAGTAGAATTTGTTCAGTACTAGATAGTCGGTTCACACATTGGCTTTATTAAAGCTACAAATTATTTTCGAATTGTTACGTCTAAGAATATGCATATTCGTCCTATCGATTTTACGCAGATAGTGTTTAATACAAGGTCACTTAATAATAGAAGGCCCTGCGCAAGGCGACTGCCCCATGCCGCTACCGCGCGGTTTGAGCCAATTCCAACTTTAAATAAGAGATACGTTCTGACCTCCCACCCCAACATAACTGTGCAAATATCTAACACGGGGTGAGAAATGTCAGAGGAAACTCGGACTGCCAACTGATATGTGTGTGTTATTTCATTTCTCGAATGTAAGGCACACAAACGATACAAACCGCCGCCTGCAAAAGAGTATTGAAAGCTACAACTGTTAAAGCTGAATTTGGTATCTTCTCATGTTCTCATATTTGTTGTGTCATTTGGGAGCCTTGTTTTAAAGTAAAACTGAAGTTAGCTTCTTTATGTCAGTTAACCAGTACGGCTGCTAGGATATTACCGATCCGCAAATTGGAAAGTTGAGCAATCATTTGTGTCTTCAGTGTGTTACAGGCAAACCCATTTGTTGTGGATTGAAAATCCATAAGGTTACCACTCTTCTCATCTCTTTTCTTTGAATAATAAAAGCACTAATAAAACGGGAATGATTGAGAAACCACGAGGGTCAAAGCATAGCTCATCACCATTCATTCTCACTTTGATATGGGGTAAATTCAAGGGACGTGCAGTCACTCGCAAACGATTATCGAAAAACTTCTCGTGCGAACTGGCTAATGATGATACAATTGGGTGTTAATAGATAAGGACGTGTAATCGTAATTGTTTCCCCTTGATATAATGATCAATAAGGAGGAATTGATCTATTCAAAATCGAAAGACTGATCCCGGTTGTTTATTAAGGCAAGAAATTCATTAAGCTTCTTATTTCTGTATTTCCAAAGAAATAAAAGACCATACAACTATGTACTGTTTTAAAAAATTTTTAAAAAAATACAAACATTAAAGATACAAAAGAAGCATGCAGACATTTTGCAATGAAATATACAATTCCTTTTTCTGAGGGAAGAGTGAATGCTACGCTGCAGTGCAGTCATGTAATTGTATATTTTCGGGCGTTGTGGAGTTGGGCTGGGTGGCAATTTATGAAGTACATTTGTCCTGTGGGTTGGAAACGATCACAAATCCGACACTGTGCCCTGCAAATGACCATACTGTTGATAAATTTACGTGACTTTTAAAATCGATGAATGTCTAGCTTTCGTCAGCAAGTAAGTATACGTTCAGAAATGTTGTAAAGATTATTCAGCATAGATGCCTTTACTAAGAAATATGCTAAGTCACCAAAAGAATAAGTCATTTTGTATCAACACTATTATTTGCAAGGTAGGAATAATATAATAATCTCATGTAAGTGATACAACATAATATTTGGATGTATTGTAGTCTTGTTATGGTTGAGTTTGTAATATGTAAATCATACCGCGTGAAGAAGAACAAAACGTGCGGTTTTAAAACACCGAAGTGTGTGCGTATAAAATTCATCAACTGTTTCGTCTAAACAGCATCTTAGATGCCAATCACAGGCTTTAAAAATCGTATCTTATGGAAAAAGTACAATACGTTCCTATACACTCTGTACACAGATCATCTTAGATTAAAAGTCTCCACAGCTTCTATAAATAAGTTATCATAAGGTTTGACCTTATTTTTTCACATCATATGTATAAAGACGATGATAAAGCAAATATACACTGCTGTCAAGTAAAGTTTTATAATCTGATATTTCACAATTTTTTTTATTTATGAAAACCATTTATTTGTTTCTCTTTCTTTCTTTCTTGAAATATACTGTGAACCAAAGAAGACAGTAAGTTAATTTCGCCCCATTAGTTGTTGCTACTGTCTTGAAGCTAGCCGAACATTCATTCAAGTAGATTGTTCGATTTTATTTTATTTTATTTTATTTTAATTGTTTTGTTTTTTTTAATTTATTTTTTTAAATATTTGTTTTGTTTTTTATTGACTTCATGATTCAATCTTTTTCTGACCTGGAAACCTAATTGACTTCTGGAAAAAAAATATTGGAGAATGCTCGGCCCACTAATTAGCGTAACTATTTCTTTCAAATAGGTATTTTTCTTCTTAAAAAAAGTATTGATTGACAGTGGACTTTTAATTATGTAGTGAAACTATCATTTAAATAGGGCGAGAGATGTTGAGGCTATAGCTATTTGAGATTATATATGTATATAGTACAAACCTCTTAGGTGAGCCACTGGGCAGCGTGTAGAGAAAAAATGTCCTTAGGTAAACTTTCACCAACTAGCTGGATGATTAGACTGGTAAGCGACAATTGCAATTTCATTTGTGAAGTAGTTGATTGACAGTCGCCGTGCCAGTTTTACGCTTTCCATACTGATATATCGAGAATGCAGTAGGTAGATCTACAAGCAGCATAGTAAAGATATGAACGATAAGGTTTGTCTAAGGTAACTGCCTCAAAGTTTGTATAAATTTAATACATTAGCAAATGGATGAAGATACTAAAACAGATGTTATTATCACCACTGATGTCATTTATCACAACCGTCACCTTTCTTGGTCTTGAATGGCAAGGTTGCACTAAAAGTGATGACTTGATTGTGTAGCAGAATTTGCAGCTCTTAAAACTACAGACATTTAAGTAACCCAATAACTATTTATAATTTGTGATCAGTAGTACTTGTGGACGTGTTTTATTAAAGAATGTGAAATTAAAAGGAACAAATAAACGACGAATGATCAACTGCATCGGATAGATCTGTGACCGTCTTAATAATACATTGTTGTGCTGGTTGCTACTGTCAGATGAACCCTGCTAGAGGTCTAAGTAGTTACTTGGTATTACATTTTAGGATTAAGGTCGTAGAGGTCTAAATAGTTACTTGGTATTACATTTTAGGATTAAGGTCGTAGAGGTCTAAATAGTTACTTGGTATTACATTTTAGGATTAAGGTCGTAGAGGTCTAAATAGTTACTTGGTATTACATTTTAGGATTAAGGTCGTAGAGGTCTAAATAGTTACTTGGTATTACATTTTAGGATTAAGGTCGTAGAGGTCTAAATAGTTACTTGGTATTACATTTTAGGATTAAGGTCGTAGAGGTCTAAATAGTTACTTGGTATTACATTTTAGGATTAAGGTCGTAGAGGTCTAAATAGTTACTTGGTATTACATTTTAGGATTAAGGCCGTAGAGGTCTAAATAGTTACTTGGTATTACATTTTAGGATTAAGGTCGTAGAGGTCTAAGTAGTTACTTGGTATTACATTTTAGGATTAAGGTCGTAGAGGTCTAAATAGTTACTTGGTATTACATTTTAGGATTAAGGTCGTAGAGGTCTAAATAGTTACTTGGTATTACATTTTAGGATTAAGGTCGTAGAGGTCTAAATAGTTACTTGGTATTACATTTTAGGATTAAGGTCGTAGAGGTCTAAATAGTTACTTGGTATTACATTTTAGGATTACGGTCGTAGAGGTCTAAATAGTTACTTGGTATTACATTTTAGGATTACGGTCGTAGAGGTCTAAATAGTTACTTGGTATTACATTTTAGGATTAAGGTCGTAGAGGTCTAAATAGTTACTTGGTATTACATTTTAGGATTAAGGTCGTAGAGGTCTAAGTAGTTACTTGGTATTACATTTTAGGATTATGGTCGTAAGTAACATCCTAATAATTATGCGCAAAACTACATCAAAGTATTGTCAGATTGCTACCATTGCACACCTAGCTTGATATACTTGACTGGGGAGTTTGGGCCGCAGTTCAAAAACCACATCCCCAAAAGAAACTGTCCCACTTCAACTATTTTTTTTTTTACGCTGGAAAAATAGATCCCTTGGTTTGTGGCTAGCGATGCTATCATTGGCGATAGAGTTACACGTGTCCTTTTATCCACTATTCTTTTTTTTCATAGCCGAGTTTGCATATCATAGGTAAAGTGAGATTTATTTTACATTTTTTTTTTAAATTTTAAAAGCCATAGTGAGAAAAATATATCTACTCCAATGCTTTGACCACCTTTTATCAAAGTAACATATTTTGTATATTTATTATATACCTACCAATTTTCTACCCAAGAAAGAGACAGAATTTTATCGTCATTTCCTCCAAGCAGGAAAACGATACTATCGTTTTGTAAACCGTATCACCATACTCTCAAACGAGGCTGGGACTTCTTTATCCTCGAGGTTTCCTGGTGACAACAGCAGCGCCCCTAGCGATGGAATGCTAATACTAGCAGTAAACAAAGCACTCACCGCGACGTTAGTTAAGAAACCTTGAGTTATATGTAAAATATATGAAAGGTCTCAACCATATTTTTGTCACAACAACAATAAAAAAAAGCATTTATTCCTTTGTTTTGAAGTATCCTGGACTACCCTATTTTGACGCATTTAAGAACTTACTTTCACCTTTTCAGAAATATACTCCTTTCATAGTGATGCCTCTCATTGGTATAGAAACATTAGTTACTTAGCAAAGCATGCATAAAAATGACAATGATATATTCCCTAATACTCTTTCTTGCATGCTTTCAACCAAAGGATCCCTCGTCGGAAAGTCTATTCTAGTAGTGACACCATTGTACATATGCGCGGGGAATAAAACTATATTACAGAGGAACATCAATAGGACATAGAAAACTCAAGTTTATGGGAAAAATTACGGACAGAAATTTTACTTGGCACTCCTAAACGTTTCTTACATTTATCATTAATCTGGTTTTGGTACAGATTTTGTCTTGAAAGGAAAAATAATCAAATTTGGAAAAATCATGATGGTATTAATTTTAAAATTGTGTAGTTATAAGTATAAAATAATTAGATTCAGCATGTGACCTTTTTCCCAATACTTATTTAGCATTGTGAACATGCAGAACCTCAATCTTTGTATGTACTGTTTTTGGAACATCTAAACTGTTTTGCATCCTTCACAACTTATTTATCCAGAATGCAAATAATCAAAGACAGAAGACATACAATTACAGGAGAAGGTTTTATTTTCAGTATTTATCATTCGTGCCATTATCAAACAAATCTTAAAGAAATAAATTGGTCAAAACAAGTTAAAGATCAAGAATGTCTTAAAAGATTATTGAAATTGTACTGTTAAAGTAAAATTGCTTAATTATCAGAAAAAATCCTAATAATTGATTTAAATAAGCAAAAATGTAAAGGATACTAATTTAATTATTAAATATATCGTAAAAGTATATGTTTCTTGTAAATTTCCACAAATTATAATAACAAATAACCGCCTCTGAAAATCAGTTATAACACATCCACATGAAACTGTATAACATTGTACACCTTTCTAAACAGTGTTACTGATGAAGTTATCAGCTGTGAGTCACATTGCTAACACATGTTGAGTAGCAGACTGGATGCCTATTATGGCGGGAAGTTGATTTGCTCCGTCAGAATAGTTAGTAAGGATTTTTATGAGGATTTGCTGGTTGAAAAAAAAGAGAATTAGTGAAATGGCGTTTTTTTGATGGTATGTGTCTTTGTTTCATTTCACAACCGATAAGGATAGGATTTTCTACAAATTTTTCTGTATGTGTAACTCGATGTTGATCAGTGTACATTAATGTTGTGGTTGTGACGTCATTGAAACATGCGTTCTCTCGAAAACTAGGAGTTTATGACACTGCGTCAAAAGAGGGTAGCGTCAAAATAGGGTGTGGGACAATAGTAAAATATTGCCAAAATGTTCGTCTGAAACAATATCATATTCGGAAATCGCGTACCAAAACATTACAGTTGTATAGTACAACCCATTTACGGAAATTCATAAATGGTAACGTTAGTGAGTTTCACGCATAAGGGATGAATTTGAAATTATAAATGAGTAATATTAATGAAACAAATCTGTACCATCAAGTTCCAACAATTTCTCCAATCCTGTTGTAAATAACTGTCAAAATAATGTTGTCATTCCCGTGTCAAATTCCCATCGGAGCCTCTCACAATGTTTCGCCAGAAACAGTTCAACCACATTCAACCTGGCCTGTGAAAGAAACTTTGAGAGTTTTCCTGCTTGGAGGAAATGACGATAACATTCTGGCTCTTTCTTGGGTGAAAACTTCCGTGATGCAAAATTTCAGAACTGCACAATAACTGTAAATCACATATATGAGTCTGCTGCAACCAAGCGTCGAAGAATTCGTGTTATTGACAGTGATGGTAGGCAAACTGAGTGAGCGTTGTTTCACAAGTTTCATTCATATAACTAATATTCATGCGCATGTCAGCCTTTCAAAACGTAATTCGGTTTATGCTTTAAGATGAAGTTCGTATTAAAGAGGTTTAAATTGTTAGCAATTTCTTGTGTTTTTCAAGTACATATAGTGATTTTATTAAATTATCTGAAATTTGATAGTTATATAACAAAAATATCATTATCACAGTAATGCGATTTTTATTGCTGGATCACGTCTCGTTGTCAGCATAAAAATCCGGATCATGACTCGACGCTTCGCGTCTCGTAATGATCCGGATTTTCTAATGCTGACAATTCGACTTAATCTAACAATCAAGATCCCGTTACTGTGATAATAATAATAATAATAATAATAATAATAATAATAATAATAATAATAATAATAATAATATATATATATATATATATATATATATATATATATATATATATATATATATATAATAAAATAGCCATTATTTCAATTTATACTAAAGTTTGCTTGTAGCTGACAGTCAAGGAACTTACTTATTCAGTCCAGTATGAGCAGGTATCCGCAGATCAAAAGCTATTAGAAAGTTGGTCAACATATTTAGGTTCACCTATTTCCCCTAAATATCCAGTGACTCTTACACTCCGATACAGACTCAAATGAAAATTATTACGTGTGATTGGCTAACTTCAAATTACTGACCAATCAGACGTCAGACTTTCGAGTCAAGTTTGGGTCTGAGAGTGCGATTTAAAAAAAAAAAAAAATTGGTACTCTTTGGACCTACTCTTCACACATTGAAAGCGGACACGTGAAACCAGTACAAACAATGTGCAGCGAGTTGTCTATCTGTGACCTGCAAGGGATGCAATTTCTGTACAACGTGCTGTTGTATTGTACGATCCGTCATACCTTTGCTACATGCGCTGCGCGAAACAAAGAAACCAAAGTTACAAGAAGTTAAACCCAGAAATCTTTATATTGAAACAGTGACTTATTTTACTACGGCTGCTTCTCAATGAAATGTTTCACTGATCTCGTAAAAACACGGAACACGCGATATCTCGTGTGTGACAGCAACGAGTGTTAAGGAGTTGTTTCTCCCGTTAGCAATATAGTTGCATGTTTAAAGGTATTATAATGGCGATGTTTGCTTGCAACATGAAACCGAGTTCCTTGTATCTGGAAATCATACGTTATTGAAGGCAGTTCGATGAGTATGTCCATGAATCATGACAACGATCGTGCGAACTTTAATAAAAAAAAAGGATAACAGTACTTTAAAAGTTACTTTAAAATATTTAAGTTGATGAAGTCATATGGCCTAATTTAACTTGCAGATAGAGGTGTCAAAAATAGAGGTGCTTAAATCCCCTGAGCATGCCTTTTCCATTAGTAATACAAGTTTCAATAAAACTGTGTCATTTTAGAAACTAAATTGTCCATTATAGTAATTACGAAATATATATGTACGCCAAATTTAGTCACTTGTGAGACAAATGCCACCATGAGTCTCTTAATTTGACAAACTGCGATGGAAATGAAGACTCGTGTGGAGGAACACATTTTCTTAATTGTTTTCTCTTGTTAAAATTACCATTAGTGACTGTCTACTTATTATCCTGCACTATTTGCCAATCAAACGTCTGTCGTCTGTATTACCAAAGACCAACAGATCTTGCACAAGAGTGCAAAATCCCCCCCCCCCTCCGTACCTGTAAAATAATAAAATAAATAAATAAATTAAAATGTGTAAAATAAGATATTGGCTCGAAAAAAGAATGGGAGGAAAATACGTTTGAGAGAAAGAACCCCAGATAATATCAAGAAGGCTCTTCGAATCGTTACTAGCTGACGATTCAGAGTCTCCATTACGTTTAACGACATACTTTTTTTTACATGTATGTCATATAAATAAACAAGAGTGATTTATGAAAGAGTGCACTTTATCTAATTCGATCTAATGAATAAACTTTCTGGAAACCCAAGTCTTTAATATCAAACTTCGTTTAATAAATTCAGAGATGACAGGTCAAATTTGACAAGAGATGACAGGTCAAATTTGACAATTTGATTGTGGTCCTGTATCAAAAAGCGATTCCTCGTCGAAAGTTAAATGATAGTCTTTTTTCTGATTACGTTATCTAAATAAACACTCTCCGTGTCTATAATTACACGACAATGTGAGTAAATAGACAGAAAACAGGGTAATTCCAGGAAAACCGTATGTCTTACTTCATGAGCATAACAAACATGTATTTGATTCCAACCCGAGACCTTATATTGCGAAGAGAATGCTCTTTATTGTTGCTGCGCCTGCAATTTTTTTTTCTCGGGTGAAATGAATACAGCAGTTAATAACTGTATATGCTGCTGACTATCATATTTAGTGTCGTTAAATTTTCGTGAATTTATTAAATATGGCATATGTGCTTCATAAATGTTTCGTGAATGTAAGATGGACAAAATATATTCTATCTTGCATCCTGGTCTATACGGAGAAAATATTTTCGCGAATTCTGTGCCGTCGCGAAAACAAATAGCATTTGTTGCTTGCGAAAATTGTGCGATTCACGGTACTAGTGCCATATAATGCCCCATTGTTAAATACAATCAGCGCAGATAACATATGATTGATTTAATTACGATGCTGAGGTACACATCAGATCAATAATTTACTGGAATGGAAAAAAGATACATATTCAAATCCGATTCTTTATTTGGAATAAATATCAAGTTTCATATGCTTGATTTGTCACTTCCAAGAAATGTTAATATCCAGTTTCCGTTAAGACTGATTCCAAAGCAATAACTAATATTTTTATTTCTCGAGATAACAGGCCATTCTATCAATTATTAAAAACATTTTCCATTTCATGTAGGAATTTCGACTGAAGGAAACCAATGTATATAAATATTGTGTCCAATTGATGTCCAACACATTCTTCTATAACATGTTATTGTTCTTAACAAAGATCTTGGAATGATTATTTAATTATTGCGACGGGCATCCTCTTAAGCAGGTAGATATATCTCAAGTCAAATTTTTTTGGAACAAAATAATTTATTAGTGCCTCTCTCTCTCTCTCTCTCTCTCTCTCTCTCTCTCTCTCTCTCTCTCTCTCTCTCTGGGTATCTGTCCGGCCGGTCTCTACATGGCGGTTATCAATTTAAAGATAAGAGGAAACTCTGTGCCAGTCCACTCCAATAAAGAATTAAACGGTAAACTTAAAAATGAAATATTTCTGTATAATGTTATAGTATACACCCATCTGAGTAGAGGAGACACTAGATAATTACGGTCATTCCAATGTTGAAGTCACCTGGTTAATTTCCTGGAGGCAAGGGCGGGCCTATGGCCTAACGTGCTGTAAAAGAAAAATAATAGTAATATTAATATATGACACATCGTCTGCATATGTACATAAGAATCAAGACAATCTCTGAATTTTTAAAGTTTGTCTCAGCATAAGATGCAACTTTTAAATTGTATTATGAGACTATAATGTGTATATGTTTATTGCTAAATTTTAATCAAAATATGCCACATTTGTAACGATTAATGATATTAAGCAGAAGTTTAATTCCTTGTATCTGGAGCTTTTGCTCTGAATGTATTTCAGCTTTACTCAAAGAAAAGGAAATTTTCAAACCATTTTTTGTCATGTGGCTGTCATTCAGTAAATATACAGGCCATAACATGTATTTACATTGCCGTATTTGTTCGCATATACAAAAACCATACAAAATTAAATGGTTTATACCTGTTGCAAGTGTCTTTTACAATTTCAAAAGATTTTTACATATATATATATATATATATATATATATATATATATATATATATATATATATATATATATATATATATATATATATACCAGACAGAGTAGAAAGTGCGATCACTGGATCCTGCTCGATGATGCGTGATAATATGAAATCAAATGTTGTAAAAAGAATATTATCCTACAGGCTAGAGAAATTGTTTATTCGTCTTCTACTGGGTTCCGCAACAACACTATACTCTCTTGAATGGAACATAGTCGTGGATATAGGCATTCATACGAACCAGACACTCGCATAGCGATCCAGTGAGTAACTCTCATAGGCATTCATGCATACCAGACACACTCGCATAGCGATCCAGTGAGTAACTCTCATAGGCATTCATGCATACCAGACACGCATAGCGATCCAGTGAGTAACTCTCATAGGTATTCATGCATACCAGACACACTCGCATAGCGATCCAGTGAGTAACTCTCATAGGCATTCATGCATACCAGATCACACTCGCATAGCGATCCAGTAATTAACTCTCATAGTCATTCATGCGTACCAGATCACACTCGCATAGCGATCCAGTGATTAATTCTCATAGGCATTTATGCGTACCAGATCACACTCGCATATCGATCCAGTGATTAACTCTCATCCAAATACAACACTCTCCAAGTTAAAGGAATGTTTACTTTCAGCCTTGAAAAAAACTTATTAAATGAAATATTAGACAACCTTAGGGTAACAATACTTTTTGGTGATAGGGTGTGGGTGTTTTACTTAATACAATAATGCCATCATATTTTAATTTTAATAAATATATTTAAATATACGTTTTAACAAACTCATAGAATTCAGTTTGTTACATCATCATTTTTTTTTTCTTCTGTTCATTCCAATCCTATGCTATGGCAAACATCTATGTTTTGAAGGATCTTTATACAATGCATCAACATTTTGCGTTCAACCAGTTTATACACCTTCATATACATTTGTCTATGTTCTGAGAGCAATTGTTTCTAACAGAAGTGCCCACTCCCACCCCCCTCGGGACCTATTTAGAGGCTACTTTTGTGATTCCACCACCAAACTATTTTCAAGGTCATGAAACTATTTTTTCACAAAGAAATTCAAACGCAGGAGATATGCTTTAAAAAAAAAAAACATTTAGAGGACCCATAATAAGAAAATTAAGCCAGAATCCAGTTTTCCTGTTAACTGTTTGATTGACAGTTATTTAATTTCGACAGAGAAAACTGCCCCTTGCAGTTTCTTTTCCAGATATTCTCTATTAATATACACGGTTGGCTGTTACTTATTGATACCATCTTTGCCTAATGTCTGTAAATGGAAGAATCGAGTGCGCTGGGACAGATAACGTGAGAAGTAATGGTAACCCTCAATCTTTTCCTCCTCCTTCGCTGGATTCTTGATTGTCCATTAATTGGGTATGTCACAAAAGACATTATTCCTCGTCGAAATAGGACACGTTTGAAGAATGGCATCAATAACATGTTCTCTGCGGATATGGTCATTTTATAGGAGATGCAAATCCTTCTACGCTATCAAGACCATCATATCAGAACTGTTGTGCATAGGATATGGAAATCACAAGAAGTAAGAGACTGAAAAATGATCAAACAGCCCGTATTTAGTCTTCTCCAATTAGCAATAAAATCCTGATGAAAAAAAATTCGCTTTTGTGAATGGTGTGAATATTCAGATGCTAATACTTGACGTTAAATAGGAGGCGAATTGGCGGAGTTGTGTATTCGACCATTTTCTTAATGCTATATGTTGACCTTAAATAAATTTAACTTTTAGAGAGTATGACAGATACAAAATAATGTTGTTTACATTGACGTTAAAATGTTCAAAAAACTCCGAATGTGCAGGGAATTTCAATTTAGATGAGATGAAAATGCGTGACATTTCTCAAGGATTTAGCGCTTTAGATACCCATTTTTGAGGAAGCCAATTTAAGAATTTAAATTTTAATATGAATAAAATATTTCACTGCAGACACTTATGAATGTGAATTTTGCCAAGAGAACGAGTGGTAGTTGCAGTTTTAAATCTTTGATTTAACGATAATAACGAGAATCATCCACAAAAAGTGTGGGATACATTATTTATTTCACTTGGTAACTTCAATAAGGAAAGACATCAATGTCGTAATATTTAGCGCTAGAATATATTAATACCAACACTTTGTCTCTTATTGACTTCAAGGGTTAGCATTTAAATTTTAAAACACAATTTTTAGTATGTCCAAGAATGACTGGAATCAAAATTGGCCTCTTTCAACTATATTTTTTTGTTAGGTTTTGCATATAATTTTGTTGATCTAATTAATACAACTCCACCATTTGTCCATTGGATTAATGAATTGTATGCTTCGTAATTCTTCAAATGAATATGGGGAGAGTTATTTACGATGAAAAAACAAAATGTACATATATATATATATATATATATATATATATATATATATATATATATATATATATATATATATAGAGAGAGAGAGAGAGAGAGAGAGAGAGAGAGAGAGAGAGAGAGAGAGAGAAGCTGATCAATTTGGATAAAATTTTGTATTTACCTCATCAAATAATTTATATAATTTTAAACATACAGGTGATATAAATGTTGTGAATGACTCAATTGCTGATTGAACAAAACAAAAAGGGGACATTTCCACAAATCAGCTGCACCCACTCCCACTTAATTTACATACCGTGTATTTATCGCATTTGGTACTGTGAGACACATGGCATTTATTTTCCAAGGAAAGCAAGGAAGGCAATGCAGATATACCAATGAAATTACCACTTTGCACTGGCAAGCGTACAGAAATGTACTAGATACAAATGTAATTACCATTTTGCACTGGTATGCGTACAGAAATGTACTAGACACAAATGTAAGTACTACTTTGCACTGGCATGCGTACAGAAATTTACCCTCCCGTTTGTTTGTCCCCCCTACCGATTTTAAAAAACAAAAATCATCAAGAATATAAAAAATGCGCAAAACTTAGTAATTTCATTCATCAATTTATAATTTCTAACCTGATTGTTGCCAGTGGGTCCCTAACACTGTCAACTTATTTGGCGTTTCAAACCAAACGAAAGCTCTCGATTTAAACAAGCAGACAGACTGCTCACTGTCCATTTCTGGTTTCTAGAACAGAACATTTCATTAAAAAATGTGTCGTCTGCGTCCAATATTTGCAATGTCTAGTTTTAATGTTTCTAAAAAAAGAAAAAAAATTGAACAAATAAAAAGGAGGAACTCTTGCATACATATGTTGAAAGAGATGCAACTCCTAAATTTAGGGAATTGTTGAGATTATCAAAGACGGTGAACTACATCATCTGTTGCTTGAAAACATAGATTCGCCCATGCAAATATGGCGACCGTGTTACCAAAGAAACTTCCGTTTAATTCATAATGCCAATAAGTTGATAGTGTTAGGGACCCTCTGGCGACAATCAGGTTAGAAATTATAAATTGATCAATGAAATGACTAACTTTTGTCCATTGTTTATATCCTTGATGCTGTTTGTTTTTAAAATCGGTAGGGTGGTACAAACAACGGGAGGGTGTGCGAATACCATAGATACAAATGATGCTGCTTTGGACTCTACTTACAGTTGATTAAAATACATGAACCTCTGTCGTCATTTTCAATAACAGTAATCAACTCCGCATCTATCACCCAGAATATGCCAGTCATGAATTA
This sequence comes from Margaritifera margaritifera, assembly GCA_029931535.1. Classification (NCBI taxonomy): domain Eukaryota; kingdom Metazoa; phylum Mollusca; class Bivalvia; order Unionida; family Margaritiferidae; genus Margaritifera; species Margaritifera margaritifera. The sequence goes on along the minus strand of JAQPZY010001649.1, from coordinate 1,164,799 downwards.
GCAGAGAGTGCTTCAATAGTTTCACGATACTGTGTGCAACTACGAACTATGCTCACCTACAATCTAAAATGAATGTATTACAACTAATGCAGTTGCCCGACATACTAGTGCACGGAAACACAAATTAAGAATTCAAAAGACCGCTGTTACAGATTTTCGAAAATGCTTTATAAGCCAATCCAAAACTATATATATATATATATATATATATATATATATATATATATATATATATATATATATATATATATATATATATATATATATATATATATATATATATATATATATATAACTTTTAAGTTCAGTATAATATCGGACAACGGTTATACCGAAATAAAAGCCTCACCAAATTCTTCTCACGGGAGAAAATATCCAAAACACAACAAATTGTTATAAAATTAACCAGACCAAAACAAAAGAAATCAAAACTAAACGAGGCAACACAAATCAAAGACGTGTCATCATATATCTGCAATACTTTCAGCGCTAAATAAAAGTGGAAATAACAAGAGTCTCGTCCTTGTCTAACTGTTAAAAACAAAGTCAAAAAATTTATAAGCGTGTCCATTTATAAGCGTGTCCAATAATTAATAAGCGTGTCCATTTATAAGCGTGTCCAATAATTAATAAGCGTGTCCATTTATAAGCGTGTCCAATAATTAATAAGCGTGTCCAATAATTAATAAGCGTGTCCATTTATAAGCGTGTCCATATACAAGCATGTCCATTTACATGCGTATCCAATAATTAATAAGCGTGTCCATTTATAAGCGTGTCCAATAATTAATATGCGTGTCCATTTATAAGCGTGTCCAATGCTGTTTTATGCTTTGCTTTCACTATTTATAAGCGTGTCCATTTATAAGCGTGTCCAATGCTGTTTTATGCTTTGCTTACACTATTTATAAGCGTGTCCAATGCTGTTTTAGGCTTTGCTTTCGCTATTTCGTGGGGAAAAATAAATGGTTCAAATTAAGAGAACGATTTAATGCAACACTAGATTCATACAAAACAATACTAAAATAATTTCATATCCCTTTCTACTTGCTGTAAAGTAGAAAACTGAAAAGTAACAAAATATGATATTCGAATGCAATTTGAATCGATAAAACACTGTGTTGTTTGTAAAGGGAGGCAGCCGATTGGTTTAGAAATTGGTCTTTTTTTGTCTGTCCGTCTTTGTGGGAAGGAAAGTACTGATCCATGCAATAAACTATTGTAGGTCTTTTTAAAGAGTCTGCTATGTAAGCTGTGGCTTTATATTGAATACTTATCTACATTCATGTTTCACCTTTCATGCATTAACTTGCCCCATCAGATGATACGTCAATTGTGGGAACAACAATCGCTGGAGTGTTTGTGCCTTATCAAAGGATTATCTAATTTCAAACTCACCTCAGTGGAAACAAACATATGTTCCACTTGTGATTCATATTATTCTGAGACTGTATAGCAGGACCATTCTTCCTACGTGTCCAAGACGTAAGTACAGAAAACCCTGCTATAACGAACCTCGCTATTACTAATTAATTGATATAACGAACAATCCAGATTGGAACCCCAAAAATCGTTTATGCACGAAGAGAATACTTCGTAATAACGAATGCCTCCTTATAACGAACGATTTGTATGGACAAAAATCTTTCCCAATAGCTAGGCACTATTGTATGCAAAAGTTTACTTAACATAAAGGTTATAAATACGTTTCTTCACATAAACAAACAACTTTTTTTGCGCATCAGAATTACATGCATTTCTTTCTTTACGGAACTGGAATACAAATAACATATTGACTCTTTCTTCCTGAGATTTTCATATAGAACCATCTCATTTTTTGACGGGGCAACACCAGATCTAAATTTAACAAAACGCCGACCTCTGATGTGCAGGTACACTCATTTTATGATATTATTCCAAAGTATTATCCGATTTGTTTATCATTTTTTTTAAAAAAAAAAAAAAAAAAAAAAAAGACTTATTCCGAACAGTACCATTAGTGCTGCCCAAAACCCAATTTATATTCATTGTTTATGCATGCATGTATGCTCACCTTTATTTTTTATAAAGGGATTGTATCAGTTATTACGAGGTCTTCCTAAAACGAGTTTATCTTATTTCCAAATATCTACGTTCATAAGCACTTACGTATCTGTTTACCTGTTTATTAGTCTGATTGTATGTATCTTTGCATGTATGTATGTATGTATGTATGTATGTATGTATGTATGTATGTATGTATGTATGTATGTATGTATGTATGTATGTATGTATGTATGTATGTATGTATGTATGTATGTATGTATGTATGTATGTATGTATGTATGTATGTATGTATGTATGTATGTATGTGTACAAACGGACGGACGCAGAGACGTATGTATGTATGTGGGCGGGCTTGCAGAGTATATAGGGGTGGTTGAAGGTAAAATAGAAAAGAAAATATGACATACAATATTCTGATAACATAAACTCATGTTAATGTCAAACACGTACAAAAAAATATTGATGACCTCTCCTCAAATTTTAAAATACATGGCGGAAAAATAATTAGAACTAAACAAGATATCAGTGTAGCTATTTAAAAACATTGTTTTAAAAATATTGTTGTAATTTAAAAGGCCTAATTGAGAGCACGTTAAATGTACCTCCTTTTTTAAGACCGATTTGTATTGGTCGTTACTGATGCAGCCTCGACCAGAAATAAACCGCTTATACATTCCTACCATGTCTCGAGAAGAATTACATTTTCAAAAAAAAAAAATGATGCACAATCACTGATAATTTAATTTCCATCTCGCTTAGCATTCTCTCTTTCTATTGTATTCCATTATTTTCTATTATAGATTGAACAGAGGGAATGATGAAGTTTGCAATTGTCCTTTTTTGTCTGGCATCAATTATTTTTACCGGTAAGTACTTTTTAAAATTTTTTTGAGGAACTGAGATGTTGTTAGCTAAAGTTGTAGCCTACTCTGAACTTTTGACAGGACTGTGCACTCGATTAAATTTTGTGCAAAATGATTAATTCAATAGATGTTTCATCTTGCTTTGGCAGGAAAGCCACTGCTTTTATAGCACTGATTTCGTCACTTTTAAACAAGAGGTACGCGATGATGCACACCTGGCTCTCACATTACCGAACTGGCCATGAGTCAACTGAATCTGGTAAAAAAAGAAATTATCGGGACCAGTTTTTGCATACTAGACCCCACAGACTATCAACCCAATTAAAGCTTGGAGACTTGCAAATTCTCTAAGTGAAGATGATCGACTATCTATCTATCAAATCGTCTTTCACCAGAATATTTGTCTCGCTTCAAAACAAGCGTAATTATTTTCTGTCACCTGCCGAATGCTGCATGAGTAGGTCATTAGACCCAAGTACCATTGTCGTTCGCATATCAAGAATACTCCGATAATAAACATGACGACCTATATAGATGAATGTAAGTAAAACCCTTCAGTTATTTGCCCTGTTTCGTCGATATTTTTAGAAGACGAGCTAAAAAATGTGTTTAGAGGACATATACGCCTCGCCAATATGGTTTATTTGAAAAGGGGTTATAACTCGACGAGAAAACGTGAAATCAAAATTTATATCGTTTTTTTTGAATCTTAAGTTCGACTGGTATACATACTGACAATTCTGGACCATAATAAAATGTGATACGACTCTACATCTTCGCCCACGCGCAATATAATAATGAATAAATATATTGACAAGTTCTAATTGTAGAACTGTCTATATGCATACTATTCTAAACATTTCTAGACCAGTCAAACTCAAAGGTGTTATTTCATGAATTAAAAAATTACTAGACCTGTCAAACTATGAAGACAATTATCGAAAAAAATACACAATAGTATATATTCTTACATAAGATAATTGCACAATACAGCGAAAAATGATCTAGGGAGATAAATCTCTTAGGGTAATGATTATGCTATAACGGGTTACTTCCTTTGATGAAAGTTATTTATAGCCTGAGAACAACATATTGAAATTTACCTACACTGTGAACATAATCTGTGACAGAAGATATGCTTTGTATATAAATCACGAACACGTACGTAACAGTTACAAAACAATAGTGGTCCTTGGGGAAAGTGGAGGGGGCGGACTTTTTATATTGTGGATGACATCACTGCTTAACACATTGATGTAATACACAAGCTAAAGTTAAAATAATAAAATGATTTAGATTACCGTGCTATGTAAAAGTACACAGAAACAGTGATGTAATACATACGTTTTTTAAAGTAGTGACTTAGTTGTACACATAAAATATTGAACAAAATGCAAATAGTTGTTAAATACATATAGATTTTTTCCCATCTCTAAAAAGTACCTAAAAACATTGAAATAGTTTTAGTTACATAAATCAAAACGAATACTTCGATACTTATACAATACCATAACAAATAAGAAAAAATACCCCCCTTAATACCTGTTCAACTTGAAAAGAATTAACACGTATCAATAGACAGAATTTAAATGGATATTAATCACGAACAGACTGAGAGATTAATTTTTAACAAATGTAAGTGAGTAAATATCTTATGCCACAAAAACCAAAAGTTTTATGAGTTTTTTAGTAACACTGAACCATATTTGAAGAATTTCTTTATCGAAATATTCGACAACATGCCTCTGTAAAAGTAAAACTACACTTTACGATTAGACTTATGATGACCCCGCCCCTCCCCCCCCCCCACACCAATAGGCAGAGGAAGTTATAACCTTTTAGCTGAAAACTAGGTCTCCAAAATATATTGAATATGGATTAAATTGAATGGAAGAAGAATAACAAAGCTTTAAGCAATGTGAAAAATAAAGATGATACATATTTCTTGTATGCTGCGGAATCTGTTTAAACGTGTCAAGTGATCATGTATACAGACGATTACAATATAAAGACAGCCATTGGTTTTGATAAATGTCCTGTAAGAATAGAAGACATTGGGAAATTTGAAAATGGATTTGATATATCTGTAATTGTAAATGTAGTATTCTAATAAGAGGTAGCAGAGCCGGGAGAAAATACATCAAACCTGTTAGAGTAACTGAAATAGAAAGACATGTTGACATGCTAATTATATTTCAGTATGGTGTTCATAATGACTACAAAGATGGAACGTAGCATTACCTTGGTCGATATAAAAATATTTGTACACATGCTTAAATTGTTTATATATAAACCAGCAAAATTACAAGAACACAAAAGATAATGGTACACTATAGATAACTCGATATATATAATGCCTGAAGAAGGTTCAGTTGTAAAAGTTTTGAAAAAATATCAACACCAATTAAAAATTCAGTGTGTTATTTATTGTGATTCTGAAATTATCATTGTACCTGTGAAAAGAGAATTTGGCACACAACTTAATATATTATCCTGGACAATAAAAACAGCCAAACACATTATTTGGGTTCTGTTTGCATGTTAAAGCATTCCACATGAGATATAAACCAATAGTTTAGAGAGGAACATATTGTGTTAATGTGTTTTACTATGCATTTGGGTAAGGTTGCAAGACTAGTATATAAAGAATTAAGACAGATAAATTCAAAACCTGTGGTGTCCACAGAAGAAGATGAACAAATTTCATCTCAAACAATATATGTCATATCTGTCGGATGGAACTAATTGATGACACAGTTCATGATCATGATGACTTAACAGGCAAGTATATAGGTCCAGCGCAAAATGGTGCAATTTGAATTTTAAATACCCAACTACATGTAATTAACCGGTTATGGCAGGATCTTTTTCATCAAGACGCTGGTAAATAATAATCCAGATGAATAGATAAAAATCATACATGGCAGCGACGAGCATTTCATATCATTTAGCAAGGATTTCAGAGCTGATAGGTCTGTGAAAGAACGTAATGAAATAGGGAAAATAAATAGCATTTAAAAGGCAAATCACGTTTGTAGAAAGCTTTAGAGTCACGGGACAGACTATAGAACAGATGGCAAAAGAAATCAAGTGATGAAAAAGTTACAGACACGCTAAAATATTGTATAGACATGACACCTACATATTTGAGGAAAGATATTTACACATACGAATTCACAGATAGCTTAGAAAAGTTCCATTAAGTATCTATACCACCCAAAGAAACGTTTTATTAAATTTTTAAAGATTCGAACATATCACATAAGGATTATCCGTATGTTCAGGATGTCATGGAACGTTTTAACCTGAAAACACTTAGAGAGCTAAATGCATATGACATAAAGCAAGAATTTGTAAAATGTCTGTATGAAAAAGTATAAACAAAACTCTGTTCACTGTTATAATCCTTACGGATTGGCACATGATGCAAATTTAAAGATATCAGGCATGGAATTAGAACCGTGGACAGAATATTATATGTTCCTAATGACTGAAATTGGAGAAAAGATGTGGAATTAGCATAATGCCACAAAAAGACGCAAAAAGCAATCAAGAAGATTACTTAGAGAAAGATGGACAGATCAAGTCTAATGGTGAGTACAAAAGGTCAAGGTGAATATAATTCATTATGTACATAGATTCCAACAACCTCTGTGGCTCGGCAATGAGCCAATACATGCTGAGATGGGAAAAATTTTTTTTATATGAATAGCGAAGCTGTGTGATTGGATGAAATATGTTGGAAATACGAGACGACAATGATACTGTTTGCATTTTAGAAGAGCATTTGAAAATTCCATTACACCTGCATGCCCAGATCAAGGACTATCAATTAGCGTCAACGAAACTAATTGCAGTTTAAAATAATCTATCACAGTAAAATAAGATATGTATAAATTATTACAAAAGTACACAAAAAGAGCACCAAAACTGTTATGTACATAGCAAAGCAAAGAGAGATATGCTATTCCCTATAGAATCTTCAAGCTTTACATACAATCGGACTTAAACGTGAAACAAAAACAACGCAGAGTTGTCTTGTTTGAATATCAACCATACTTAAAATCCCACATAGAACTGAACAAAATTCGAGATAAAAACTTAAACAATTATTTCGAGGAATACTTCTTCACATTGACGAATAATGCTATAGCCAGCAAAACAAATGCAGAATTTAAGAAACAGAACAACAGTTAAAATATCTACATATGAAACTAAATATTTAAAAATTCCGAATTATCATTTGACAAGAGAACAATTTTTGACGATAACCCATTTAAAAAAAATCAAGAAAATTAAAATTAAGAATACCTCTTTACACTTGATTTACAGTGTTAGTGTTATCTAAGTAGCTAACTTTTCCTACAGCAAGTTGAAAAACAAATGCCGTGATAGAGTGAGACTGTTAATGGCTGATACTTATTCAATCAGTATATATATTGAAACAGAAAACATTTACAGTGACATGAAGGATAACTTCAAATTTTATTACACGAGTGATTATCCAAAGATGACATATTTTTTTTCCATAAATGAGTAAGTAAATTCTTGGACGTTTCAAGAGTGTATTAAATTATGTATCGATAAGAGAATTTTGTTGGTTAAGGTAAAAAAAAAGTTTGTAAATATAATAATTTTTTTTTAATCAATAAGAATTTGAAATTCGAAATATTTAAAGATTATATATTAAATCACAAGAAAAAATGCTAGGAAATAATTTACTCAGATCATACAATCACGAGATGTATGGGATCAAAATGAATAAAGATGCATTGACTATGTTTGACGACAAGCGGTATTTGGTTGACAACATAAATGCATTACCTTACATCAAGGACACGTAAGTACTCTATTGTCAAGGGGAAACTCAAACGCATTAAAACGTTATGTCTTTTGTTCTGTTTGAGAGTTTATACAATCTCTCTTTGTAAATGATTTGTGATGATATTATCTTCAATAAACATAGTTTCCACTGTTTATTTTCATTTTGATTATCGAGTTGTATATTTACACAATCACCCATACTAATATTTCAAAATGACTACCACTAAAAAGCTAACTTGGTTAGGATAGTTGTTTTTTGTTGTTGTTTTTATTTTTTTTTACATCGTTAGTCATGAATCAGAAGCAAAGTATTTGTATCTTCAAAGACATCAACCAGGAACTATTTCAACTAGTTTATCTTCGAGATCTATCACAATCACCTTTTAATCTTTAGGTAATTACTTTGTATACCTTGTTAAACAGAATCGTTGGACAGATTATAGCAACATAATCGAAACACGCTTTGTATTCATATTAGATTGAGTGCAAGCATTGTTTCATCACAATTAATCACTCACCAAATTACCATTTTATGAAGTTAATTTAGGTACATTTATTGTGTGAAAAGTACACGATGCCTTCGGCAACATTCATGCAATAACTCTAAGTGCTAATGATTGTTTTGAATGTTCACCTGAGCATCACAGACAAAATAAATATACATTTTGTTGGCATCTACATTTTCTTTTCTGTTGATTTGTAGATGGATACCTTGTTGAACAGTAAATAATTTATGACTCAATACCATGCAATCTGTTCTCATGTGTACTCCTTAAATCTGTCACAACGGTTATCAGTGTAAACATTGTCATCATTTGTGTTACTGAATTCTGTGTACTTTTGGTGTTCACCAAAGAAATACTTTGTAGCTTCCGTAAACTGTTGCCTCAACTGAAAACACTAGGAATAAACTTATTTGCAGACCTTCTATAGTAACTGCGATTTTTGTTATCGCTGAGCTAAATGTTCTGGATTTGTTTCTTAACACACAACCAACACACTAATTCTGCTAGAATCAAGTGTAATATTGTCAAATATATATTGACAGATAGGTCAATCAGTTTATCCCTAGTGATATTTTCATAAAAAAGCAACTCTATTTCTGTATTTTCCATTTATGATTGTACGGTTGTTAGGAAATAATCTTGACGTACTGGAGACAAATGTTTTCCAGTTTTTAGTCTTGCCTACCACCACAAATTCTATGTAAGAACACACGGACACATTGGGCAGTAATCTGTTAGTGTCTGAAATTCAGGTGCTTTTCTAAACTTTTCCCTAACACAGCCAAATTGGATAGCTTAAGTACCAGTAGTGTGTGCATTACCTGCCAATGATCGTAACTATCTGAATTTATCATTCGTAACCCATTGTTCAATCATATTTGTCCTAAGTGAGTCAGGTAACCACAAATCTGTGTGTATCATGAAATGTTGTAGTCATTCAACTTAAAAAGATTGTCGCATCAGAATATATGGTAATTTCTTTCACAAGCATTTTACCTAACTTGTTCACCACGGCATTGTTAGCATCTCCCTTTACCTTCATATCAAACGACAAAAAAGAAACAATATGGCACACTCAACATATATGGGTTTAGCTATGGAATTGATAGACTTTGAAGTTTGTTTAGGTTTAATGTTGCTTGGAGTATATATGATACAATGATGTGTTGGAAAGATGTATTTAACTCCTTACGGTATCTTTTCCTACTTGTGATGAGTTATGTATTGACCGTATGCTGCCATTTATTGTATTAATAGATACACGTGCCTATATGGGCGGATGCGAGGTGCACCTTTGATGCAATGGCACGATTGCGTTGCTCACACATGCATTCTGCATGATTTACCCACAATAAATGTCGGAAACCTTTTTCTTCTTCAGCAACATATAAACAATAAACACACTAGCACCCGTCACAAGTGCAGTGAAAATATACTGGTAATTTACTTGATTATTAGAAGGTCGGTAAAATTAAGTAAGCTTAGTTTGTTTAGAATTTTAAAGTTTTCCTTTATTTTCTAGTGAGTAGATATGTCCCGAAGAATAGGTTCGCATAGAGCAAAATCATCATCCAGTGTGTTCATGTACTGAGTCACCAAAGCTTGCTTTCTCAATATTGTATAAATATATAATCCAGTGTCTTAGCTCGGTTTTGATTGAACACTGCTGTTTTTTTATCTCTCTCTCTCTCTTTAGTACTTCCAAGAAATTTTCATGCTCTTTTCCTTCTTTCTCAGAGCCACCTGGATCAATTAATTTGAACATATAATTATTTTGTTATACTAGCACCAGTGTTTATTTTCCATCTTGTCTGAAGAGGTGTTTGTGCGTGTTACAGTCCAATTATTAACACACTCCTCTATTCTAGATAGTATGCGCGTGATTCTTTCACACTGTGCGGATTAGGCTCTTTTTAAAGTTGCTTGTTTTGCTTCACGATGTCTCCGACATTTATCTCTAATCCAGTGTAAAATCAAAAAAAGAAAAGACAACAGACCTTATTGATTCAATATAATAGTCGATTAAAAGCTTGTACAAAAGCCGGATAGTTTTTTAATGACATATTGTTCATCTAAATCGTTTGCATGTAATTTGTATACAGCAAAATATGATGGAGCATAGTTAAATACATAACTGTTAACTAATGTCTGCGGTGTATTTCCAGATTTAAAAACGTCTAACAACCGTAATTTTGGTGTGTGTTTGATAGAAGCTCCACGGGATGTTTGTGTTTCTTTAGCAATTGAAACTACATCTCTTAAATTTACACTTAAGTCAATACCAACCGGGTACTCCGAAATTCTTAAAGTAATATATATTCTGGGATTAGTTTAATTCTCTCCAATGACTAATTTTTTTTTTTTTTTTTTTGTATTATCGATTGCCTTTTTAACTCACCAATTCTAAAATCCAATGCAAGATGTATTATATTTATTTCTGTGTTCAGTTCAGTTTTGAATGTCTATATGTTTTCATTTATGTCGGTTTTAACTTATCAATTCCACCACTTAATGCAATAGTCTTTTTAGCTTTTTTAGGTTTGAATGCATCTGTTTCTATGTTAAACTATTGTTCCACATAACATAAATATTTTCTAAATTGTTTCATCTTTTTGTTTATTTCGTCAGTACTACATTGTACCACACATATATTATTAACCATTTCTCGATCAACATATTCTTTTGTACCTGGTTTAGATTCTTCAACCTCGTTATGTAGATTGCTGTAAAATTCTGTAAATGTTACATATTTTATAGTTTCGATCTTATCACTAAAATCTGTAATAGAAAAGTGGTACTTTTCAGATATTTAATCGTGCTTCCCTTAAGATTTATTTAGTTTTTGACCTCCTCCATCGTTTTGGTTATCTCTGATAAATGATTCTTTTTCTGTAACTCCGACAGTGTATTAGTCGTGGCAGTTATCTCGCTGTTCAGATCACTCTGTTCAACAGTTGACAATTTAAGTATTAACTAATATCTTTCAAATTATTATCCTTCTATCTTTTACGTATTTGAGTGGCAAAGTGTCTTTGTGCAAACCGACTTGCAGCTGCATTAGTTAATTTAACAGGATCACGTAAATTTGTGATACGTTTGTTGTTGAGGTTGCAGTCAATGTTAATTGATCGACCTAGGATTATATCTTTCTCGTTTGCTTTTGTTTTGACGATCAAAGGAAAACCTAAGTCACTAGGACCTCTCAGAGTAACTCCTGTCATCATTTTCATATTTATCTAACGTGAAAATGTGCGTGTTTTTTTTAAATTTATTTATTTATTTTTTTTTAAAGACGTATAACCTTTCCACCTTCATATTTATCCTAATATTCAGCCTGTTAATTGTATCCATGTGTAATTGCTTGTAATGACGATTGATATTGTACCTAGCAAAGTCTCCGTAGAAAATATTTTTTAACAAGCAAAGACTCTAATAAGTTGAATTGGTCAGCTGTGCTGAGGTCGTGATGTTACCGTTGAAATAGTTACTTTTTTGTGCCTGTATTATTAATTTGATCAAGATAAATTTTGTGGGTTTCAAGAATCACAAACATTGCCAGATTCATTAGATAACAGTACAGTTTTCATGCTAATGAATGCTAGAAATTAAGTAATGAAGTTGGTTATATACAGCGGGTTGTTATTACTCCTAGTGAATTTAACTTTTAAGATATTTTTCAAACATTAAACATGAATACTTTCTTCGTTGTCACCATTCGAGGTCACTCCCACCATGACTTTATTCATTTACATTTTGAGTTCGTAAAAACTATCAGTGTTTAAAACAGTTATGGTTTAATTCTTGTAATCATTTTGCACTTAAAGATATTGCAGTTAGTTCATCAGAAATATTATAATACCATACAACAAAATACATATTTGGCAATTATATCGATAAATTACCATTTATTTTGTAAATTGAATTGTCAAGATAAATTTCTTTCTCAGGGAGTGCGTCTACTATCATAAAACTTTCCATTTGTATAGGCGAAATAAAAATAGCCAAGAACTGTGTCGAAGGCAAAGGCTCCCGCTGTTAACGTCATTCTATTCAACATGTAATCGCGTTTTGCGCGTGTGCCGTAGACACAACTTATGTGCAAAATGTTCCAAAATGGAACTTATCTCTAACATGTCGCGTATCTCTTTCTCTTTCAATTTCATCCTTTCCTCCAAAACGGTTTTTCTTTTTTCTCAATCTTTCTATGTATTGGTTTTCTGTATTATTTTTCCCGACTTTAAAAAAAAAATAAAACTGTTATACTCGTTGATTATTAAAATAAAGTCTCTCATGGTTGATTTCATTCTCAGTTATTGCTCTGTTATCATGTCTCAATGCTGTGTGGATTACGGATTGCAGATGTACCTATTTCATCATGTTTTAAAAATTAGCTGCAGATCAACTTTTCCTTGCAATCTTTTACAACAAATCCTATTAATGTCTGCACTAAACCTACCAAAAGCTAAAGGAAGAACTATACCGGTAGCTATTCATCCAACACCTGATCAATCTGATGTTATTCCATACCACCTGAGACTGAAGCCATGCTATATTCTACACAATTCAAAACTTTGTATGCAACTTTGTTTTTTTTACTAGCACCGTTTTACGCATTTGATCTCTTTAATCAAATCATTTCTAATATCGTTAATTTTCTTGCAGTCAAAAATTAATATCATCGTTAGTTGGTAGTGTAGGATATAACATTGAAGCACTTAGAGTTTTTCACTCATTTATATGTAACAAAGAGAAAATATATATGTGTCAGTTTTAACTGATTTTATGGACTTTGTAGATGCTTAAGGCCGCACTGTTGTACTTTCGATTTAACATTTGTTTTTCGGCTTGCTTTTAAAATAGAAATCAAAATATTATTTTGGGCAGAAGTACTCATTCCACTTTGTATATGCTACGCTTTTTACCTAGCGGTACAGTTTTGTTTTTGCAAATCATTATTGAATTACAATTATATCTGGTAAAAGCCCATACGTCAGTACGTAGTCGGTTGTGAACTGGGTAAAAGAAACTGGAATAATTAGTATCACAACTTCTTCCAAGCCAATGTTTGACGGTGGGCCACTTGTAAATCTCAATAGTTTCTCCAAAAGCAACAGTAAGAACAGAATTTAATGTTGCATAGTACCGTATGAAGAGTCTTGTTTTATTCTTAACTTTATTGCACACAAGACTGACCTAACTAAAAGTATACTTAACACAACAATTGTGGTTAAACTAAAAGGCACAAATGTATCAAAACAAAGTTACTAGTACACATTATTATCAAGAATTTGTGTTCTTATTTCCAGGTTCCTTATTTTCTGTTCTGCTTTGCAAACCTCAACCGCTGTTTTTTTTTTTTTTTTTTTTTTTTTATAGGTTAAATTAATTTATTCGATTGTTATCAAATTAGTACTCAATGCAGATATGTATGACAAACTCCAGTGACCTATCTGATACCATTTTATGTCATGTAATGATCGTCAGTACATTCTGTAAACACTGTCGAAATTGTCGATTGGAATACATTTTCTAATTAATTATGTCAGTGTAGATTACATCAGCTGACAATATTTTGTAATTTAGCAGTACTACCACTGACAAATGTTTTCATATGTCTTTTTGATTTGTTTCGTATCCATCTTTTCCAACTATTTTTCAGTTACACTTTTACGGGTTATTTCTTTCCACGTTTCGTTTGCGATAACTATGTTCATTTCCTGTTTGTACTTTTGAGTTTCTGTTGAAATGGAGTTATTGCTATTTTTGTCTTTGATAAATCCAAATTCTTTTCCAGTTGGACTTTGTCCACTTAGCAACAATACAATCATGCTTTGCGTGTGTGACGAAGAACGTTCCACAGGTACTTGTTCTCGGAACAGTAAAATATTCAATATTCGCTTTTTAAATCACCGAAGAAAAATTTGCTGAGAGTGGAGATGATTTTATTGCAGTTAATAATTTCGATAAAAGACAACATCAAATCAGTGCTAGCAATTAGCACTACAGCGGAGCATAAGCGACACTATAGTGGGACAGAGTGCAAAGAATGTTTGGTCATATTATGTTGGACAAAAGAAGGAAACAAATGGATATATCCGGACAATACAAGACCTCATACACGATCTAAATTCCTTATATAATCTACTGGCGTAGAAAGGAAACCAATAAAGATACATGAGGAAATAGAGATAAACAATAAACACAAACGATTCGTTTGGTCATTAGGTAAGAAAAGGTGAGACTAATTGATGAATATCTCAGAAAACAGTACAGTCCAGAATTTCCACCTGTAATGGAAAGATTATTCACTACACAAGATGAAAGATAATTAAGGGGTTATGTAACTGCTGTTGAGTTTGTCAAATCAAAAATAGAATATATGACATCTGATGCTGAAATGTATAAAAGTTATTGAGTTCTAAAAAGAGATTAGGAGGTAAACAGATTCAAGGAGAAAGCAAAATTGTGTTAGAAGAACAGTTGGAAAGTCTTAAAAGCATAAAGGTTCATGCTTGACATGTAACAAAGTTGCAGAGAGTTTTCAGAGAACACATTGAAAGGATTAATGAAATTGTTAGAGAAAAATTTACATCAGCTGGAGGGCTAAAACAACTGTTTCAAGAAAAGGGTGTAATAATAGCTGATATAGCCACTGCAATATGTATATATACGTTTGCTCTGTCAATAGCAAACTTTGTAAACGGTTTAGAAACGGTGGCAGAGGAACACTTGGCCGTAGTGCTTCAACACGAGACAAAGATGATTCATTCGCTGAGATAATTTTAAAAAGGATTAATAAATATTGCTGATTATGTGTTGGAGTTAGCCAAAAAAGACAGGAGCATTGCCTGGAACAAATGCCAAGTAATAAGATGGCTTTATAAAACAGATGGACAGTTTGTTATTTTCAAAGCTGAAAATGTTATATTACTATATTTGAACAGCAGTGTGTTTGTTAATTATATTTTTTATCGGAGGTGTAAATATCAAACAGGATTGAAGACAGTTCACGTGCATAGCATGAGTAGAGGTTGATAAACTATTAGTATAAATATAAATTATTGTTGTTGTTTTTTTGTTTTTTTTTTCGTAATAACTATTTTTCTCTTGGCGCTTCTACATTGTCATGTGTCATTTGAACGTCCAAAATGCGAATCGAACTAGCAGATCTGACGGTAGGAATGCCATCATCATAATCCCTCTTCTGAACATAATGCCTACTCACTTCGTCTACTCTTTCGTCCTTGACAATTTCTTGTCGTACTATCACAGATTGTTTATCAGTCTTTAGAATACCACCCTTTACTACGTCGGTATTAATGGTATGGATTATACCAGGTTTATATGAGTCATTGCGTTTCTTTAAATTGTTGTTGTATTCAACGATACTACCCATTTTATTTTAACCATGTCACTCCGTAATAGAAAGATACCGTCACCACCAACAGCATAGTCCAATTTCACTTTTGATTCTATTATGTATTGTTGAAATTTGGTCATAAACATTTCACCTGCGTTGAAACCTTGCTGTCCTAAAATAATAGCGCCATAAACTTTGTAACATTATCTGATATATTCGATATATTCTGTGCAATGTTTGTTTTGTTTCCTAAGATGTACATTAAATAAGAACTTTTTATCTGGTTAACCCTTGCGATACCTCCATCTGTCATACAATTGCTATCTGGTAAAAAAGAAATGAGTCCAATCTATTGCCTCATCCTCAAAAATATGACAACAGGACTTAATACCATCGCCATCCAAATCCAAACTCTCCTTTTCTCGCTGTATAATGACTTCTATTATAATTGTTCATTTCCATTTGTATTTATGGTAATAAAAACAGTCGTTTTTAACTCTGAAATCTTTTGCGTCAAAAGCCTTGAATACCTGCTATCATCTATAATTGTTCTATTCTTGCCTATGAGGATCTCCAATCATGATTTGGTGAACGTTACAATTATTACAGATCAAATTAAATTGTTTAAAATCTATGCTACTGTTTGGTGGTCTAAGTTTATCCTCGCCAGCATGATACATTGAGACAAGTTTTTTTTATCTGAAGGTAAACGTGAAACTTGTATAGTGATTTTGTTAACTCTGGTACACTTTGATCTGTTAAAGACCAGTAGAAACATCCACAAAACACTTTTGACATCCACACTGGCCAGTTTAACCGATTTTGTAAAGATGTCATGATACACTGTGATCTGTATCCATTTACTTCGTTCTATGTTACGATCTTGAATATATAAGTATATAAAATGTTGAATGGTTTGCATGTGAAAAATTTAGTTTCAGTAAATTTTTATAACATTTATATACATGTTTGCTATATCGTTCAGCATGTTCGATATATATGAGTTAAATTTTCCATTACAATTGAATTGAATCTTAATTGGGTAAATTTTCCATTAAATTCAATTGAATCTTGATGAGTGAAATTCTCCAATAAATTTAATTGAATCTTGATGAGTTAAATTTTCTATAAAATTGATTGATTCTTGATGAGTTAAATTTTCAATTAATTGAATTGAATCTTGATGAGTTAAATTTTCCATTAAGTTGAATTGAATCTTGATTGAGTTAAATTTTCCATTAAGTTGAATTGAATTTTGATTGAGTTAAAAGTTCCATTAAATTGAACTGAATCTTGATGAGTAAAATTTTCCATTAAGTTGAATTGAATCTTGATTGAGATAAATTTTTCATTAAGTTGAATTGAATCTTGATTGAGTTAAATTTTCCATTAAATTGAACTGAATATTGATGAGTTAAATTTTCCATTAAATTTAATTGAATATTGATGAGTTAAATTTTCCATTAATTGAATTGAATCTTGATGAGTTACATTTTCCATTAAATTGAATTGAATCTTGATAGAGTTAAATTTTCCATTAATTGAATTGAATATTGATGAGTTAAATTTTCCATTAAATTGAATTGATTCTTGATGAGTTAAATGTTCCATTAAATTGAACTGAATCTTGATGAGTTAAATTTTCCATTAAGTTGAATTGAATCTTGATTGAGTTAAATTTTCCATTAAGTTGAATTTACAAAAGCAGTAGTGTAGCTATGTCGGAATTTTATTAGATTTAATACATTGATATGATATTGACTTTTCTTGTGCAAATACATTTAGCTCCTATGTTCTATTTTCTCGTGTAATTTTTTATTGTCATTTTTCTCTAATCTTTTTCTTTCCTCCACTATAATACCATTATAATCTCTTTGATTTTACTCAATCTTTATATCTCGCATATATTGTACTTCATTCATCTATTTTCTCTATCAGTTTTTCTCACTTGCATTTGCAACATTTTACAACTGATTGTCCCTCTGAGAATTGACTCCATCATGACTGGCCTTTGTCCCCAACATCCCATGTTGAATGTATCATTTATTTATGCAGTGAAATTTCAATTACTACATGATGTCAAATTAAAATTCTGTAGTAAAGTATATGTTCAAACATTGTATATCTACATACTGAAACATGTGTACTGGATTCGACTTCATCCACGTGGTCCAAAAGCTCTTCCTAAATCAACTGATTTTTGTTACTTGTGTATTAATAGTATGTAACAGAAGACTTTAGGAATGGATTGAAAATATTCATTGTAATAATCTAATGGAGGACAAAATGCTACATTTATGGTGTAGCTGCTGTATTTCTTTTAATAAAATTTGAGAGAAGCTTAAAATCTCCGTATGATACACTCAAATGTTTGGTGATTTTCATTCTTTTGTGTCTTTTTTTAAAAAAATCTTTGAGTCCAGCTTGTAGTCTTTTAATTTATATGTGTTTTCTTCCAGCCTTTTTTTAGATGCAGTTGAAGTCAATTTAATATTTTTTGAAAGTTATCTCTTTTTCTTTTTTCAGTAATATCATTTATTATCCTGATTGGACATTGTCTGAATTGTAGTCTCCCTTTCATGTTTTTAGATGTACTATTTTGTTGTTTACCTGTGAAGTTCTTTGACTAACTTTCCTTTTCCACTTAGATTTTGTAATCGAAACAAATTTAAATATCCTACACGTTTTTACCACTTCATGCTCTACTGTGCTATTTTTCCACAACTGTTACATTCCAGAAACTCTTTATGTTTCGCAAACTCAAAGTTTCATGCTCTATAATACTTCTGTACATGTATTGTGCTTCCTCCATTTATTTTAATAGCATAATGTTTTCAGCTGGTTCCCAATGTTAAACGATTCACCATATCCTTTAAATTTTACTAGTAGATACTTGTTACTGTTGATTCTTGTGGTCTTCAAGATCTTTTCAACTCTGTACATATCATCTTGTTTGTCATAAAACGAAAACTCTTGTTCGTAAAACATGCCATCTATATCCTCTCCCTTTAAGTCTTCCAGTTTCTAAATGTCTGGATGGCCTAAAATTATTTATCTGATCTGATTTGAAATACTTCCTGAGTAAAGTTAAGAAGATATCCCTTACAAAATTGCTTTATATTTTGAAAATCTGATTGTTTCATCAATTTTAAACTTAGGCATTCAAAATGCATATATTGTCAGGTAGTTGAATGGGCTGATCCATACTTTTGATCTGTTGTACTCTTTGCTTGCTTCGATCGGAGTAATGTCTATTGATCTATGATTCTTATTGTATCCGTCAATTAGTTTTGGTAACACGTCAACCCATTTTGGATTCCATTGATAGGAAACTATTCTAACATTCTAGTCTTTAGGGTTATATTAAACCTTTCAACTACATATACTTTTTTGTCTGAGTTAGCTGAAAAGTAATCAGTATTTTCATTTCCAGCAAATCCTTAACTTTGATAATGGAAAAGAACATCAAACTTTATTTCTTTAGGTATTCGCTCTTTAAAGATTCATCTACAAGCATCGTATATGTGATCTCTTTTTTATTTTTTGGAGAAAATATATATCGCTCTCAAAATGTATTCATGCCCATTGTTGTCTTTCTCATACACTTGAATGTCAGTTTTGCCCGCCTGCCAGTGGTCATCCACGTGACTCACGTAGAGGCTTCTATATCGAAATTAAAAATTCAGCGTATTTGTTTTTCGTTTTGCCCAGTTTAATTTGTACCCACAATTGATTGACATTTGTGTAATCAATTGGACTTTCAGGACCGAAGTAAAGTAGCTTTAAAGAATGTTCTTTGTTAGTCAGTCATTTCCAACAACATCCAGAGAATACATTGCCTGATAAATTGTTCTTAGGTGTTAACAGTAAGCCAACATGACTATCATCTAAAACAGGTACTTTATTGCAGCAATTTGCAATGTTCTTCACTCGTTTCAAATGCATAAATGATTTCAGATTTGTGTCAAACATTGCTATTCTTATGGTTGAATCTACAACAGCTACTTCATATACTGAATCAGCATTTGCTATTTTAAATCGAACTTTGTTTTCTATAAATTCTATCTCTGTATTTGTTCACCACTCATTGTATATGGACCTTATATATATATATATATATATATATATATATATATATATATATATATATATATATATATATATATATATATATGATGTCTTAAATAAATTCATTAGCATGTTTACTCTTGAATGTTATTCTTTGACACTATCGTCGACCACACTTTTATCCCATTGTACATTCACCGCTGTGAAAACGGTTGAATTTAATACGATGGGGTTATCTGCCATTGTTTTTGATCTGTGCAACACTTGAAATTATTATTTTATGTTCGCTAATTGTCTCCATGTTCTTACTGGGCTGGTAATGTTGTCATTTAACCTCGAGTCTGACTGGCCAATTAATTTTGTAGAGTAGTATACATATTGATAGTTCCAGAATTAGAATGAGCTATGTGTTCATTCGTTTGTTGGGGGCGTGCAGGTCACACCAAAAAGGTTCGAGGTCGTATTAAACTTCACTATGGTAAAGATCTGTCAATATATATAATACTAGATCCGGTTTGGCTGGCTTATTGTCTTGTCTCCGTTTTCTTCATGCACTGATCAATTTTCTACTTCTTGCAATATTAAAACACAACAGTTTCTCATTTAAGTGTTCAAATGATTGTTTGCATATTTCTTGAAGAATTTTCCATTCTAAATGAAGAAATTTGGGGACAATTTGAGAGAGTTCTGTGATATTGCTGCGGTATAGTCCTTCAAATTGTCATTCTATCCAAATTAAAGACAGTATACACAAGTTATAATTCCATAAAAATGTAACATATAGCAAATGTAATCTTTTGCACTGGACTTTAATTTGACAAAGAAATTCAATAAAGTAAAATTTTATTATTATTATTTTGACACAAAAACGGTCTTGCGGGAGAAATACTTGAAAAATTCTCATGTTAGAATACCATTAACTACAGTTTCTAGGTATCCATGTCTGATTATGCATCACTTAAAAATCGTCCTTCCTGGCTTCCGAACCCTTCACTTTACTCAGACGACTTGAAACTTCAGTGCTATGGAAATCAAATTATTGGCAGACAGTGCGGCAAGAAGGCGGACCAGATTACGTTATTTTTTGTCGAGTCTCGTCAATCAAAATCGCTTTGCCAGTATATATATATATATATATATATATATATATATATATATATATATATATATATATATTGGCTTTTTCTAACTAGAATTTATAATCATCTTATCAAAAGATCTTTTCTTAACTTTCTTGTTGTTGTTGGTTGGTTGTGCGTGTTCGTGTGCGTGTGTGTGTGTGTGTGTGACGGATGCAGTTACCACCTGAAGCATATAAAATGTGCTTTTTATATGGTCAGCATTGCTTTATATGGTCACCAAGATAATTGTGCCAGTCAAATATTAGGAGAGGAGAGAGGAAATTGTCAAAATCTTCGTTCCCCTATAGTTGGTGGAAATTTTAAAATAAATGTAAGCAAGTTGAGATATGTTCACATATGAGAATTAAAAGACAGTGACATTATTTATGAGAGCCAATCGATGAAACGATTAGAATTTGAACATAATACATATTTTCATCCACTTTCATTTCCAGCATTTTATGGGAAATACTCTAAAATCTCATATTACAAAACCACACACACACACACACACACACACACACACACACATGGCTAATAGTGACCTTTTTATATAGCTCATAAACAAAACCAGATATGATGTTTTACACGTTTCCTCACTGTTTAGACCGGGAGAATGAGAACTGTTGGACAAACCTTGAGTAATATAAACTAAGCAGTGAGGAAAACAAAGAGAAATAGTTAAAGACAATTCAGCAATTGTATCATTCACTTTAAATTAGAGGTTTAGCCATTAGTTGATTATCACTTTGCATGCAGTATCAAATACTAAGTGTTAGGACTCAAATTGCAATGTTAGGACACCCATTGTAACGCTATATGTGTAAGTAGTCACAACTCCAATTCGCAAAGGGCACTGATATACTCGCACTTTAAGGGCGTGTTTGAAATGGAACTGGTTGTAATGAATCGAAAACCAACGTTTAGATCTGATTAATTTGTTTACAGCTGTTGTGTTGGTATGTTGGAACAAACACAAGATATTCTCTACACTACTTTTATTATATACAGACAATGCTGTTAACTAAATGAAGGCCCAACACCAAGTGAACATAAAGGTGGGGGAGTATGAAATAAATGATGTACATCACAAGCATTCTGTTACTAACTGGACTCTAATTAGACTGACCCTAGGTCTTACAACCTTTAAAGCTGTCAACCTTTATCTGTGTCTCAAACTCCAATTACACATGGCTGTGCCTCATTAACTGATACTACAACAGCCAGTTTCATTCAGTCTGAAAGAAGATTCACGAAATTATGATTCCCGCCCCTGTGACTTTGTTACAGTTTCGATGCGATTTTTCAAGATGCCCTTTCATGAGAAGACTCGCTCATGTGAACCTGCACGCAGCAGTGTTATTTTATTTCAGACTCCAGTAAGTTTGTAATATATGACAGTGTATCACGATGTCTGAAACTTTGATTGGGTGTATGCAAAAGACTTCTGCATTGACCGAGCCATAACTAGATTGGGGAAATTCTGGCAACCATACAACAATATGGAGGCCATTAACCTTGCTTCTTTGCAAAAATACGGATGTTGGAAAAAAAAGGCTTCATCATCAGTTACAATGATAAAAACAGCAGTAAAACAATTCCTTTGTTGGAAAAAAGAATAGTATGTAACTATACTAGCAGTTTCAAAGGGAGATTATTCTTGGTGAAATAGGTCTATAAAATATTCCTCATAGACGATGAACACGACAGTTGGGTCGCAATAGTCTAGTTTTCAGCGAGGATATGATATGAATAGTCCAGATTTTATCTCCAAAATGTATGGCTTCACTCTTTGTTTACGAATAGGCAGATTTTCAAAATCCGAATTAGTATACTGAAACGGTTCATTGTATCAAAAAGGTACTAAGGGTCAGTAATCTATGACCACTTTTTTCAGCTTCCTGCGAGGATTACCGATGTCCAATGAGATTGTTTGGAGGTCCGGCAAGAAATGAGAACGGCTCGCTGATTGACTGCGGGAAGGGAGAACAGTGTCCGCATTGGCACTTCTGCAGTGGACCTTACCCAGACGGCATGAGTGTGTGCTGTCATATTATTGGTATGAATCTATCCCTGGCATCCTAACTTTGACGTCTAATTAACCTTTTGTTAGTTGATTAAGGCTAAGACATCACTTTATAGGGACCGATGACTTTTTTTCAGAGAGAGAATCCAATGATGTGAAAATCTCATTGTTCTCGAGCTTTTATTTCTTTTGGCAGAAAAAGCAGTCTGAGAATTTTCTCGTATATACATACTAATCTGGCTGATAAGATGTAGGGATCTTTCCGGCATATACGGATTTTCATCATAGTTGTGGAGATACGGACGGATAATAAAAATATACGGACTTTTTATGATCAAAATTAAACTGTTAAACTTACCTTTCTGCTTCGAATTCCTGCATATGATGCTTTTCTTTTATATAAATATCTCTGATAATTGAAAATATCACAAGCTGAGGGATTAATTACGCAAAATAAATGTCATATAAATGATATATACCTGCTTTTTTGCATTAATTCTACCGATTTCCTTATTGATTTTAATAGGCTGTGGATTTCATTTAACTATAGATAAAAAGTAAGGATTTTATGGAAAATCGTTGTGGTCACCCTGAGTAATGTTGCACTCCTCCCCCCTCTCCTCCCCCACACGAGATTACGCATAGGTCACCTGACTGGTCAGTCTTTAGAGAGGTCACAGGATACAAAATGAGAGACAAGGCGGGAGGGTGGGCGTGTGATTCCAAAGGGTACTACATGTTCAATGAAGTTATCATCAAACTTCAACTTGGTAAGTATCGTTTAATTTTCCAATTTCATTGAATCTTTCGTACCCTAAGGGACCCCATGAGATGTTTAGAGTGTATCATGTGACAAAAGGATAGTTGGGTAAAGAGGCGAGTCACTGCGCATCGTAAATCATGAGAATGTATTATGCAAACAAATTCAACTGAACATGGTAAATGCATGTAATGAATTTACTAGCAATTGGTTGGAGCTGATTCAAACAGTTTTTCACTGAATGTCAAATCATATGTGATAGATTTCTGATAATGTTTCAAGAACGTAGAGTTTTTGCTGCAACCAGCAGTTTTTAATGCTGTAGCCGCAGGTACCTTGTCTGAAAAAGTAGCATTAGTGAATGCCAATCTTGTAATATGTAGGGTAAAATATAAGTACTGATGTCAGCCGTTTGCAAGGTGGAATCTAGCCATCTTGAAATAGTATCCAAGTTCACTGCCCGAAAAGGGAGCCTGGAAACTAAGAAATAGTTTGGTTTCATTATTCCTAATACTGTTTGTCCTATCTAGATATCTTCAAGAGTAGTGACTGTACAAAGTCGTCTGTCTGGTGCATAAGCTGTTATGCAAATTTCACCCAAATGATTTCCTGCATGTGATTGCTTATGATCACCTATATAAAGGTAACTATTTTCTTATTTACATCTAAATTTCTAAGATCTAAGAAATGAAGGGGTTGCCCTCTTTGCTCAAAAAGCAATGCCAGAAGCATAACCAATGAGTATAACATAAATTTTAAGGGAAGTTTGCGAACCGGTGAAAGCGATTGTAAGTATCTTAGCACAATATCAACATCCCATGTGACAACATTCTTGGGTAAATTAGGTCTCTTGATAAACAATAATCTCCAAAAACATTTAAGCAATGGATGTTGAGAATAATTGGAACCATCGGACAAAACTTGAACTGTGCTAATAGCAGATTTGGCTGTATTGATAGCACTATATCCTAAGGATTCCAAATCAAAATATACAGATGAGCAATATCAAGGATTCCAAATCAAAATATACAGATGCGCAATATGGATTGATCTGGTTTTGGTCATAAAAGCACAGTCATCTCTGGAGATATGTACGATATTGTAACTGTGTTGACTGTCTCCAAGTGGAGTATAAAATATCAGAAACTGACTGCGGCAGGTTTCTGTTTTCCACAGCATTCATGATAACCGAAACACTTCCAACCAGAGCTTTTTCAATGGATGCATTATGTTGGGGTCCTGTGGAAGAACAGAATCTCTGATGTTCTGGGCAGTACGTACGACTGATCTGACACAGAATACAGTTGTCTGGGGAACCATGACTCAGTACTGAAGACTGATGCTACCATCACTAATTCCCGTCCCTCCTCTTCAAACTTCTGTAGAACTCTAAGAACTACACTGAAAGGGAGTGTTACGAATCTATGGTCTAAGAAAAATGTAACAGAAAGAAAGTGAAACCAACAAATCAAGTAAAAATCAACAAGCAATTTATTACTAGATAATTAAAATGAAAAATCAAAAAGTCACTTACAGTAATGTGTTTTGAAATCCTAATAATCCAATAAGAATGATTGTTCTAATCACAAGTCCTAAATATAGAATGTTCCGAATTCACGGCTGTGTCCTTGAATGTTATGATGTGCTTATGGTCTCCAAAGTCCTGATGTACTAGTAATCTTGATGTGCTGATGTCAAAATGAAGTATTCCAAAATCTCTGAATAAGTTCACATAAATTCCAAAATCATCAATTAAAAATCCAAAATCCAAAAGTTTATGAGCACTGTTATAATCCAATGAATATTTAAAATAATTCCTTTCTTAGAATTTGGAATGAATTTTCACAACTGTAATAGCTCTTTACAAGACTGATGGTAATGTCAAAACTGAATAAATGTCCACCAAACATGGTATATATAAAGATTGGTCACATGACAGAATGTTCTAGAATGTGTGTCATCTTAATGGAATTTTACTTGTAAACAAAAATTCAACCTTGACCTTCAAATTGAGAAAACATATTGATCAAAACAACCTAATTCAAGGACACTAGTTAAACATGTTTTTCCTGATAAACATAAAGATTTAAGCAAATATTAAAGTGAAGAAACATTTATAATTTCCTAAAATATTTATAATATTATATAAACATCATACATAACAGGAGAAGAACATATGGTAGAGTGAAATTACTCCAAGATACATAAAAGGCATCAAACAAGTGAAGCTTGAGGGTCTGATATGTATGAAATATATTTTGGCAGGTGACAATTTGGTCTTGAGGCAAAAAAGGTCAATATCAAATTTACCAAATTATGTTCAATTTCCTGGAAAATATCAGGCCTCAACATGCATTCAGAATCATGGTTTAATTTGCGAGATTTAAAATCAGCCTCCATGTTCGATGTGCCTGGCAGATTGTTGAGTTACTCAACCTTACCCCTCCCCATTTTATTATTGTGTGAAACGGCAACAGTATTGTCCACAAGCAGTCTTACATGTTGACCCTTAATTCCTGAGCAGAAGCGCTGTAAAGTGAAGAACCTACTTTTAGTTCAAGGAAAAATAATGTGCCCCAGTCTCTCTTCTGATGACCAATGGCTCTGTGTTGATAAGCTAAATTATAGTTAAATCCACCCTACCCCATAGTATGTTAATATCACTACTAAGAACCATGTGAGACTGTGGTACAGAGACAGGGCGAATGGTGAAATGCACATTTTGAATCCACCTGTGAACAAGTGTGCGACCTTTGTCGCTCAAAACCATAGGACTGTCAAATTCACCCAATGCAATTTCAAATTGTAGTCCTTCTGTGTGTCAAGGGCTCTGTAGTACAGTAGGTGTATGGCACTCCAGGTTCAATGGCAACAATATTTCCAATCAACCTAGCAAAATCCCGAATGTCAAAGGAAAGTTGCCTCAGCAACTGCTGGCAGTCAGATACCAAGCTATCAGCCTTTTCTTGTGTAAGGCACACAGTCATGTGAACAGAATTAAGAATGAAGCCCACAAACACAATAACTTGAATAATGAATGCCAAGTTATCCATCAAATGCAGTGTTTTACACAGTCAATGAATGTGTCTGCCAGCAGTAAACTCATCAATGTACACTACATTACAATGGCCAAGTTCGAGCAGGTATGCAAAAATAGGTTTTAATGACTTTGTGAATATACAAAGAGCAGAGGACAACCCATTTGGAAGGCAAGTGAATTCATAAACTGTGTTATCCCAACAAAACCTTAAGTAAAGTCTGTGCAAAGCAAGAATGGGAATATAATAATATGCATCTTTCAAGTAAATGGAGACAAACCAGCAGTCTTTTTTTGTTTGTTTTTCTTTCTTCATTAGATTGATGGCAGAATGTAAAGTTTCCATCTCAAAATTATATTTTCTATGTATTGATTCAAGTGTTTGCGGTTACGAATTAACATGTGTTTACCATCCTTCTTGGGTCTTAGAAATATGCCAAAGAGAAATATTTCATTGGCAAGTTGGAGCAGGGGCTGGCAACTTTGTTTCAAAATCAACTTTCAGCACTTCCTCATTGTTACTGAAGTTATTTTGGAGTTGAAAAGTTTTCATTTGAAACTATATTCCAGTATAGTGGTCTTTAAAATCGAAGTGTAATTCCCCCCCCCCCCCCCACACACACACACACATTCTGGAAATATGATACTGTTTTGCCAGTAATTAAATTGGCAGGAGTGTTAATAGTACGGGAAAGAAAATCCCTATTCGGCTGGGAGGTAAGGACAAAGGTATCCATACAAGTACTTACAGAAAATGCATCATTAGTGACAGCCTCCACTGCCAAGCTGAGCCCTGTCCCCATTTGGTCTGCTTCCTCTTCGACCATGGGACTTTTTTGTTGTAATGGTAGATTTGATTGTTAGAGCATGAACTTGACTGAGTGCGTCTTAAAAAAAGGCTTGTACATAAACTGTTGACGAGAAGCCAAGATATATCACTTGCCAAAGCACCACATTTGGACACCTCTAGCGGCCGGTTATTCTCTTTATTTGTGGAAAAAGGTCCATTGGGGGGGGGGGTGCGGAGGGGGGTTTACGAGGGGAATGATGGCAATGATTATATGCCCCTAAACCTTTTGCACCTGGATATCAGGAAACCTACTACGGTCTGAAATTTTCAACCAAATTTCCAGATTTACCTTCGGCACCGTTAAATTCTTACATTTCTTTTGCCGCATGAATTGGTCTGATAACTGCGTCACTTGAGAGTGCGCATGGAAAATTCACAACAGTAGCCAATTTGTCAGAAACTGCAGGCCATGTATGATCCTGGAGTTGATAAAACTGTGACAACTCTGCCACCAAATCCATTGAAGAGCCTTCTGCAAGTTCATTTGCGATGCTTTCTGCAAAAAGGCCTTCTTATTCTTCCCCTGGAGTTGCCTGAGTGAGTGAGTCATGATCATTGTTATGGGAGGGGGGGGGGGGGGTCCTCGTCGCTATCATCAACTTGGGATATTTGAAACGCCTGCTTGTGCGTGCGCTTTTTAGAGGATGTTACAGCCAACATTTGACTTTTAAGTGACGCCACATTACTAGAGAGCTTTTGTAGCATGTTGCTGCCACAATTGTTCATTTGTAGCGCACTGGTTATTTATCTGGTCCGTAAGCGACCATGTTTGTGTCACGTGAGTCTCCTAGGTGAGGAGGGCGATACTTGCCCTGCTGATCGAAATGGCTGTTCTGTAGCCCCCATGAGCTCCAACAACATGCTCAATCTCGGCGTTATGAACCATATCGATACTAGATATAGTTGCAATGGGTTCCCTGCAAGAATGAAACCCTTTTGTTATCTGTAACCGTTCACGGTTGTCTGTAGTTTCTTGCAAAAATCAATGTGCAACGTGGAACCTGGTTTTTAATTTTGCCTGCAGTACATCATCCGCCATTATGGTAGCAGCGCTGAACAGTGCACTAAAAATTGCTATAGGAAGGAATCACTGTAAACTTAGTGCAATATTAAGGAAACAGTACTAATCCGAGAACGATTGTCTTTACATGAGTCGTTAAAAACGCGAGGAAAAAACCATGAAATCATCGAAAAACTACAAAAACTTCGATAGTTGCTAAAAACACGAACTGATCAGCACTTTGAACTTGCGTACTGACCAGTCACGTAACCTATATGTCATCTCGTGGGGTCTCTTAGAGTACGAAAGGTTCACGGAAATTCATCATCATCATCGTCGTCTTCGTCGTTGTATCTCTCGTCGTGTACAGCACATTTGGAGGATTTGTCCACACACAACCTTTTCTGAACACAACTCTTATACAAAAGATCCACACTTTACTATATTACAGTAGAGAAAAGTATTGGAGTATGATCAAAGTCTGACTAAGAGAAATGAGATTTCCTAAATAATCTCACCAAGCCATGAAAGTATTTTAACTATGTAGTATCAGTCAATTAAGGGTCATAGCGAGGCGTAATACCTTGTTTGAAGCATAATGACCATGATCAAAATTATCGCATAACCCAGGAGACAACCATATCTGAGCGCTTCAGCATAAATTCCATGATAGGAAAAATGTTCGAAACATTGTTGGAAATTGCAATTTTCTTTAAAGATGAATCGTGGGCCTGCATTTTATCGATGCATAAAAACTTGAAGCATCAGAAACGCTAATCAACGATGATTTTTTTGTTCTCGTGACCAGTACAAATATCTGACATAATTTGTCATTATTGTACATAATTTAATAGTCCCAGCATTAAATCAGAAAAATCATAAACCAAGCTACTAACAGAGATTTGATACATATAGAATTAGGGCAATACTCGTGCTCTGCATATTGGTTTTTGTACTCGCAAGGGACAAAGGTGATGTTTTGATCCAGTTCATCACTTCATACAGATTTGTGTACCCGCAAGGGGAAAAGCGATGTTTTAATCCACTTCCTGACTACATGTAGGTGATGTTTCAGTCCAATTCCTCACTACATATAGGATTTTGTACCCGCAAGGGGAAAAGCGATGTTTTAATCCACTTCCTGACTACATGTAGGTGATGTTTCAGTCCAATTCCTCACTACATATAGGTTTTTATTGCAAGTAACAAATGTGATGTTTCAGTTTAGTTCATCAAAGCCGTTTATTATCACTTTGTTGTCATTTTGGGAGTTTATGATGAAGCAGTTTACTACTTTCTGCGTAATGCTAATGACTGCATCATTAGGTGATGTTTTTGGTGTTCTTTTACAAGCATTTTTGCTTCATATCATTTGAATATCTTTTTACTGCAAGTAATATGTATCCTTGATGTGGCTACGTAGAAAATATATAAATCACAGATCCCCCTCCCCATTAAAAAAAAAATTATCCTAGATTGTCCCGATTCATCAGCACAAAGTAAGTTTTTGTTCATTGCGTGAAAAAATTGTTTGAATGCAAAATTTTTAAAAAGTCCAAGGACAAACACAAAAAGGTGCTATTGGGAGTCAAATGAACAGCGTCCTTGCTTGATGAAAAATCTGTATGGAATTGTGCACGATAGATTCTTCATGGTAGAACAGCATTTTTATAGAAAAGAATGTCATTACCAACTAAATAAATTAAATCATCATCGATTACATTTAGATATACAGCCTGCAGTGTACATTAATATGGTCATTTAAACATTCTTTCTCACAATCGATTTCGTAATAGCTCGATAAAGCTAGTGCTGTCGACTTGTTTCAAAATTTGGGAAGTAAACGCATATACCGTATATACTCGCATATAATTCGATACCAACTGCAAACTGCATAAACCCAGATCTGCCGTCGCATAAACCACCGGGAGATCTGGGTCTATGCAGTTTGTAAGGACTAATCAGTAGAACAAACAACATAGACCCTGATCTGCAGGCGCATTATGCGATGGCAGATCAGGGTCTATGTTGTTTTCATTTTGGACCCGGATCATACGGTAACTCGTTAACATGATATGCTCTGCATGATTCCCGTTGCACTCTCTCTATTTCAATTTTCTTGCAAAATTGAGTTTTCACAGTACGGAAAATGTTTACAAACAACTGTAAATCGATAGAAGTATATCAAAAGTGTGAAGACTTCCTTGTAGGTACAGCAAGTTTAAATATATATCATCACAGTATGCCCTAATTTGACCACAACTAAGTGATCATCAAAATACAATGTAGGTAAATTCAGTGTTTTATGAAAATAAAATTGTGCTGAATTTTTTAAATCTTGAAACTACTCACTGATAAATTTGTGGATTAATGTATCAAAAGGAAGAAAAACTTCAATGACAAATACGGCAGGCTGTATAAGCACATATATCATATAGCTATATGATCGATATAAATTCATGAATTAACACCAGTATTTAAAAAAAAAGAAATTATTACTTCAAATAGCATCCGAACTATAGCATTCATGTTTGCAATGTAATTGTAATTAGATGGTAGCAAGTAAGATGTGTAATCATTCGTATGCAACATTCTGAAAAATAGTACGAAAAAAATCTACAGATTGGAAAGAATGAACAGAAATTACAAACATGAAGAATCTGAAAAATAACTTTTAATATTATGGTCTTTTATTGCAGAAACGAAAACTTAAAGATGATATCATTGCAAAAGAATGCCATCAAATATGGTACCAATGGTGTCTCGTAAATCACCCTTTTTTCTAAAGTGTTAATCATTTCTTCTCGCACCTTTGAACATTCAATAACAGTGTTGATGCCCGTGTTGATTAAACTTAGGCGAATTTGGTAATATCTCATTGTTCGCGAAAATGGCGACATATATTAATGTTAATATCTGTTTATAAAGCTGTAGATTGCACTGGCAAAACTTTCAATCAGCAACTCTTATTGAATTTAATCTCCGATGTGTATGTGCTTTTTTTTCCCTTTCATTAGTAACTGTCAGCCAGGACCTGAATTAGTGTTTCTGGAAGAAATTAGGGTGAATTAGGAAATATTTGGGAGGAATTCCATAACGACACACATTGTATAATGGAATGAGTTGTTTTATTTTGGAAATGAGAGACTACGACGGTGTGCTTTATTGATTCTTACAAAACCGACTCACGAGTGGACGCGTGGATCGAATCCTGAAAAAAAAATCTATTATCGCAGAAACTTTTGGTTAGGTTTGGTTTGTGATATTTAGATATGTTTTAAAATTGAAAATTCAAGTAAATTTAATTTTACTATGAATCAACTTCTTATAAGTTAATTGCTGAGAGTACATTATTTCAAATGATAACGTTAGAATATACTTTACGGATTCATTAGACATATACCCTCTTTCTTTTTTCTGCCGATAAACACACACGCGCGCGTTTTCTGTAACTATGAGAATATTTATCGCAGAAGATATTCGAAGTTTAGTAGATTTCTCCACGGTCTTTACCGGGCGGTCGTCAGTCTTAGTCGGGTTTTCTAATGATTGTTTTTCAAGAAAATAAGAAATAATGACGAGGAGAAAATAGGAAAGAGTCCAAAAACTCAAATATCATCATAGATTAAACAAATGGAAGGCTTTACAAATCAGAACATAATTTCGTCGACTTCTAATTCTGTCTGAATTTTATATCTCTAGTTATATCCGGTAATGCGAATAAATATAGTTCCGAATGCTCAGAAGTGTCCACACTCGCGATGTATACCAATTCTACGTCTATAGGTAACACACACGTTAGTCTTCAATGAACTGTATAAATTATTACATATAATGTTCTTTAGTAAAAGAGATCTTTTCGTCCGATATCGCTGACATATGATAACCTTACAGTTCTGGTGTACAGCTAAATTTATAGGCAATCGTCGTAACGTAACGGAACTTTACTATTGTAGGTGTAATGGCATAGGAAAATATTTTACGGGCTTTTACAATTTGAGATGATGTAAATGTGAATTCAATATTTGATTTTAACTTGAACCAGTGGAAATATGCAAAATTAGTGGTAAAAAAAGGGACAATTTTAATGTCCCGGGCACAAACGCACTGCCTGCAACAGTGTATACTAAAAATACATTGGTAAGATATTTACCTATTTTCAAATATGTCTTTTTTATGTCTTTATTTAGTACAGCCCATTTATTTTTTCGTTCAAGCTATAAGCCATGGCTGGAAAATGTCATGAAATCTTTTTATTCATGCTTTTGGTGGTAGTGGGTGTAAGCTGACGGGGGAGGGCGGGGGTCAGATTTCATTCGAAACTTTGAAGAAAAAAAAGATTATTCCTACCGATCTGCTTATTACAGAAATGACGCATATATCACATGGTATGAATTTCACTTTCAATAATTGACTTAATCTGGTTCTGGACTTTTTTTTAAATCAAAGGTTATGAACAACACATGTCTAATATACTTTCTTTTCAATTAACCATGTTTTGTTATTCCAGGACCATAAGCGATGCCTGTTTAGATGACAGATGAAGCAACACGCTCACTTAAATCCTGAAGAAGTCAGAAATTAAATTTTGATTGAAATTGAATACTCTTATTTTGTTCTTACTCCCATTTGTCACATATTAAAGTTAACTATGATTGACACGTAGGTGTAAGTGTAATGTGTAAAGAGCTACATAAGGAAATGAGTCAATCTCTTCAATTAATCAGATTGACATTGGATAAACCTTCCCGCTAAATCAAATCCGTATCATTGCACAGTTTCAATGAATACAGTCTTTTTAAGTAAATGTTTTATCTGCGTATGTAAGGAATTGAAACTGGTATCGCGACGATAAAAATATATACGGAAAAAAAGATCAACTTATTATGTCCGTTACTATTGGAATACGTAGCGTCCACAAAATCGTAAAGTTGTGGTTCAGCAAAGGACTGTTTCGATTCCATGTTAACCTTTCTT
Organism: Margaritifera margaritifera; assembly: GCA_029931535.1. Taxonomy (NCBI): domain Eukaryota; kingdom Metazoa; phylum Mollusca; class Bivalvia; order Unionida; family Margaritiferidae; genus Margaritifera; species Margaritifera margaritifera. The sequence goes on along the minus strand of JAQPZY010001649.1, from coordinate 1,131,361 downwards.
TTCGAAATTTTAAACGTTGTAAAGCATGAAACAGTATATTTATCTAAAGTTTTCAGACTGTTTTTAGCAAAATCACCCATAAGCTTAAAAGTAATTTAAAAGAATACTAAACCAGAGTGTAATCAACGATTACATTGCTTACCTCTACGAAGTTTTTACTAGTGTCCAGTAGCCAGTGTAAACATTATGATGAAGAAAATAAATTCAAACTTAAGTGATTTTGACAATGAAATATCGGCCCCTTTTCTAACTATATATTTGTTGTCAGCATTTTTTTTTTCTTTTTACACGTGGACTTTTAATCTTTAAAATGTAAAATTAAAACTTTTAATTGCCACTATATAATCAGTATTGTCCTGACATACTGTTAAACTACAAATCTACCTACCTACCTACCCACCCACGTTCCTATCTCCCTACATACCTACCTACTGTAGCAGGACATACAAAAAGCAAAACAATTTTTAGAAAAAGCTAATTCCTACAAGTCATTCACAGGTACAATACACAGTTAACATGTTGAGGGTAACCTATCACAATATACAATGTATAATAATTTTAAAATGGAAAGTTTACCACGTATAAACCTATTTATTCCAACTTCCAACTGCATTCATCAGAAAGAGCCTCCTGAGTAGACTAGGATGTAATTATCGTGGATGAATTTGTGTGATCATAGATACAAATGCCTGATCCATGCTAATAAAGCATAAAATGTAGGTCACAGTGATCTTTGGTTGGAAGAGTGTAGTAGTAACAGAGATGCATCCAATTATTAGGTTTCATGATTGGAACATAAACAGAACCCAATAAATGAACTTTTAACATGAAAGTTCAACAAAGTCACTGCAGCATGAAATATAGGTCACAGAGGCCTCTTTTTGCAACAGAGACGTAGAACTTACCTCGATGCATCCACTCAACAAATTGCAGTAGGATAGTATGTATCTAAAATGCCTAAAACTCGTGTGACTATGAGCGTAACGCAAAAACTTAACCAAAGCCGGTTAAGATTAAATATAGAACATGATGAGCTTCTTTTGCTGTAAGGATGTCACTGTGGTAGTAACAGGGGTGCAAATCATGATCAATTTCACGATTCTTGCATGAATAGTGCCTGCGAAAAGAACGTCAAATACAGCATTTAACCCAAGTCAGTGAATCGAAAAATATGAGCCATAATGACCTATTGAAATGAGCAGTGCTCGTCAAGATGCATCCCCTCTCCAAGTTTCATGATTCAGAATAGCAGGTGCATAGCATGTTAGAAACCTAAGTCGTCATTAACTAAATGCAAAACTGAAGTAAAATGTGAAAAAATGTAAATTGTAGGTCACAGTGACCTTTTTTGTATAAAATCATTTAGTTTAATGATTCATGCATGATCATTAAAAAAGCATCAAATTGAACCAAAGTCAGTGAAGTGTGAAATATGAGTCACAGTGACCTACATTTTAACATGACGGTGTAGTACTCATTAAGATGCGTCCTCTCGCATGATTCCAGGTATAATAGCATTACACACGAGAGAACCCCCCCCCCCCCCGCAACAACAACAATCTATGTAGTCATGAGCTAAACGCAATAACTTAACATAAGCCAGTAATATGTGAAATGTAGGTCACGGTGCCCTTGTCTTGTAAGAGTGTGGTACTGATAGAGATGCATACAGTTATAGAGCTTGATGATTCTGACATGAACAGTGTTTGAGATTGAACCCAAGCCAGCAAAATGTGATATGTAAGTCAAAGTGACCTTCTTTTTGATAAAGTTGTGGTACTAATACAGATGCATACAGTCATCTAGTTTGATGATTCGAACTTGTACAGAGCTTGAGAAATAAACTTAAAGCACATACTTTAACCAAAGTCAGTGAAGCATGAAATAAGGGACGCAGTGACTTACTTTTGTGATGAGGGTGTTACATTCATCCAGATGCATATAATCACTAAATTTCTGGATTCCAGGTATAACAATATTTCTACAGTGTACAAAAACCCCGAGCTAAACGCAACAACTTAACCAAGGATGTAAAACTTATATACATGTATGTACAAAGTTAGCCCCCTCAGGCTCCTCCGTATGGGGTAGGTGCTATGAAACCCACTCCAACTGTTGCCTTGGACCTTAGAAGAAAGAACTGTTGAGATTTCAGTGAGGGTGTGCAGATGCATATGCTTTAATCTGTTCGGACGCCGACGACGGGTGTAGTACAATAGCTCTCTTCTACTTGGTAGAGGTATATATAAAGCTGACAACGAACATTGTTTAAAGAGTTTTTGTTTTTAACTCGCCTAAGCGATTTCAACTCTCGTTGAGTCTTTGTCAAAGGCAATTACAAAACAGAGACAAACAAGACAAACAATAAACACATAAGGAAACGTTGAATTTGCAAAACGTTACCTGATTAAGGTTCTAAGAGAAGTATTATTTCAAAACTGGATATCGCGCCTTATTTGTTTGAATTCTGATGATAAAATATCAACCTAGCTGGTATTGACTTATAAAAGGAGGAGCAAGAGTGCCATCTATTTCTTAATATAATGGGATGTAGCCGTAGATTATATCCCTGATAATTCATTGTCTCTTTAATAATAATAATAATAATAATAATAATAGTAACAATAATAATATTAACAATAATAATATTAATAATAATAATACCATCAGGAACCACAAAAAGCCGTAATTATAGGTATGTTAATGAATAATTAACAAAATGAATCAATTATTTAATAGAAAAATATGGACTCTATGCAAATAATGACTTTATTTTGTTTTATTTGCGTGTGGATGCCTGTTTGGAGTCTTATTTATTTAAGCCGCTTGGTTTCATTGTTCTTAGGCGGAGTATCCAGTAAGATCAGTTTTCTTTCCTGATTTCATAACTCCTCTTGTGGTGTGGGCAATTGCAGTTAGTATAATATTACTGACAGTATTTCATGGGGAAGAGAATTGTTCTGCTACTGGACTTTTGTCATCCAATCAGATCTCTAAAGAGTGATCATTTTGTGTAGTTTTTCGGTTTCTCCGACATACTGAAAGCCGCAAGTCTTACACATGATGAGATAAATCACATTCTCTGTTTTGCATGTTTTATTTTGGACCATGTGTGTTCAATATTTTGCTCGTCACTGTGCTAGAAAATGTGTTTGTCTGTATGATATGTTGACATGTTTAGCACCTTTTATCAGCACAGGGACCATACGTGCCAGTACAGTCTTGGCTTGTGATTGGTGTTAACTTTGCTCGGACCAGGATGTATCTGAGGTTTTCTCGGTCTGCGGTAGGCTACTACTGGTGTGTGTGTGTGTGTGTGTGTGTGTGTGTGTGTGTGTGTGTGTGTGTGTGTGTGTGTGTGTGTGTGTGTGTGTGTGAGAGAGAGAGAGAGAGAGAGAGAGAATGCGAATTCTCGAAATTAATGTAATTTGGCACAGGAATGTTTTCCAGAACTTTTCTATGACATTATAAATACTTTTTTTCCGAAAGATGTCTGGCGGTAGAAAGAAATTTCTGAAAATGTAACTGTTTGGCGGAAGCCATTTAATGCTTGCAATCTTTACTTACATTACTGTCATTTTAAGGTGAGAGAAAAGACTTTTATAAATTCATTAGCTTCAGTTTCTAAGATATCTGCTGATGGTGACGTGTACTTATACCGCTCCTCCAATTTATTTCAATCTCGATTTTGTGTTTAAAGGCTGAACGCAGTCTTGTAACTACTAGTGTGTGATAATTTCCTCAAACATCTGTCAACTTATGTTGTAGCCTACGTTTTTTTTCCTGTACAAATAAGGTCAAAGCTCATCAGTATTAAGTCGGCTTTTCTAAATGATCATTCTGTCATGACGTCATCATTTTCTAACAACACATATCGTTAATGGTCTTAAATAAATAAAATAAAAAATACAAATTATAAATTAAAAATTCCTTTGTGTGACACGATATAGATAAGAGAATATGAACAATCTTTGTTTGTCTGTTTGTTTCAAGGCTGCTCCAGTACTTTAGTATAAATTTTCTACATATGCTAAACTGCGTACAAATTTAAATAAAAATTAACTGATTATACCCTTATATCGTGTCAAAATCAACATATAAAGATATTACCCAGGGTGCTATTAGACATATTATTTATGCTGGTATGAACGCACATTGTTGCAATCCTTAATCACTTTAGCGACTCTGGCAACAAACGAGTTAAAGAATTACAAATACCTATATTAATAACTTACACGTGTTACACACTACTGTCTAGCAGAGAGAGAGACAGAGACAGACAGACAGACAGACAGACAGACAGAGCGTCTCTGTGCTAGATATAATTAATAGTTTACATCCTTCTTGTCATTTTGGAAATTTCTGAATACAACAGTGAATACCTACTTTGTCATTCGGGCCATCTCGGCTATTTCTGCGAGACACAAACAGTAATTTACAGAAAAAAAATGAGACATTTTTCGCCAAACAAAAACCGCAATCTATTTGGACCACCTTGGCTATTTCTATGATTGGATTGCCTGTAGGATTGACCGAGAAGTTGCGAATGAAAAAATAGTTTGATGCATTCGCAAGTTCTGAGTTAATCCTTGCTTCGTAAATGGCCGAGGTTGTCCGACTGCCAGCTATCGGCATAAATTCGAGGTATGATCCATATAATGGATCATACCTCGAATTTACGAATGCACCTTTGTAGCCAGTAGCATTTCGGGTTAAATAGCTAAGAAACAGTCTGATACATAGAGATAGATAAATGAAAAGAAAGAAATGAAATTTTAAACTATTATAATATAAAGCAATATAGGGAAAAACATAACTTTAATGCCCAGGTCTGAATTTCACCAACAGAACTTAAGCCTAGATTTACATTTCAGTTTAGGATCCACCGATCAAATTTGCCGAAATTTAAATTTGACTTAAAATTGAGGAATCATATTTCTTGAATCTTGACTTAACTTTTGATTTGTGTTGGTGTAATTGAGACCAGCTCAACTTTATTAATTCTATTGTACTTTTGTTAATTTTCTTTTTTAATTCACATTTGTATGGTCCTTGTACAACATTTCTAAATTTACACACTATACATATATAGGTTTGGTGAATTTGTCCCCTATATATTACATGTACATTTTCTGAATTTGTCCCCTATATATTACATGTATATTTTATGAATTTGTCCCCTATATATCACATGTACATTTTATGAATTTGTCCCCTATATATTAGATGTACATTTTAACATTGAATTTGTCCCCTATATATTACATGTACATTTTAACTGTGAATTTGTCCCCTATATATTACATGTACATTTTAACTGTGAATTTGTCCCCTCTATATTACATGTACATTTTATGAATTTGTCCCCTATATATTACATGTACATTTTAACTGTGAATTTGTCCCTTATATATTACATGTACATTTTAACATTGAATTTGTCCCCTATATATTACATGTACATTTTAACATTGAATTTGTCCCCTATATATTACATGTACATTTTAACTGTGAATTTGTCCCTTATATATTACATGTACATTTTAACATTGAATTTGTCCCCTATATATTACATGTACATTTTAACATTGAATTTGTCCCCTATATATTACATGTACATTTTAACTGTGAATTTGTCCCTTATATATTACATGTACATTTTAACATTGAATTTGTCCCCTATATATTACATGTACATTTTAACTGTGAAATTGTCCCTTATATATTACATGTACATTTTAACATTGAATTTGTCCCCTATATATTACATGTACATTTTAACATTGAATTTGTCCCCTATATATTACATGTACATTTTAACATTGAATTTGTCCCCTATATATTACATGTACATTTTAACTGTGAATTTGTCCCTTATATATTACATGTACATTTTAACATTGAATTTGTCCCATCTATATTACATGTACATTTTAACTGTGAATTTGTCCCCTATATATTACATGTACATTTTAACTGTGAATTTGTCCCCTCTATATTATATTTACATTTTATGAATTTGTCCCTTATATATTACATGTACATTTTAACTGTGAAATTGTCCCTTATATATTACATGTACATTTTAACATTGAATTTGTCCCCTATATATTACATGTACATTTTAACTGTGAATTTGTCCCCTATATATTACATGTACATTTTATGAATTTGTCCCTTATATATTACATGTACATTTAAACATTGAATTTGTCCCCTATATATTACATGTACATTTTAACTGTGAATTTGTCCCTTATATATTACATATACATTTAAACATTGAATTTGTCCCCTATATATTACATGTACATTTTAACTGTGAATTTGTCCCTTATATATTACATGTACATTTTAACATTGAATTTGTCCCCTATATATTACATGTACATTTTAACATTGAATTTGTCCCCTATATATTACATGTACATTTTAACACTGAATTTGTCCCCTATATATTACATGTACATTTTAACATTGAATTTGTCCCCTATATATTACATGTACATTTTAACATTGAATTTGTCCCCTATATATTACATGTACTTTTTAACATTGAAGTTGTACCCTATATATTACATGTAGATTTTAACATTACATAGAAAATTCTCAGCTAATAATACAGACAAAGATGACAATGAACAAAAGTTGATATATACAATATAAAACTATAAATATGTATTACTTTGTGTCATACATATAGCTTTTACTCAATATCAGACAAGTCGGCCAATATATATATATATATATATATATATATATATATATATATATATATATATATATATATATATATATATATATATATATATATATATATATATATATATATATATTTATCCGGTTGATTAGAGCGCAGGCTCATGAGAGATAGGTGATTTGTGCCGTTACTCGCGGCGTGGGTTTGGTTCCTGCATGGAGCGAACATTTACTATCTCAGTTTGTTTGATTATATTTGTATCATTCTCTCTCTCTCTCTCTCTCTCTCTCTCTCTCTCTCTCTCTCTCTCTCTCTCTCTCTCTCTCTCTCTCTCCAAGCACTTTCAGAAATGTATGCAACTTGAAAGATACTATGGTTTTCAAAATAAAGAGTCGGTTTGATACAGGTTCATCTATTACGTTTATAAATATCAACAATTCATGCACTGGTTCGACTCCATCCCTTTTTGTGTAATTTTTCGCGATTTTAAAGGGCAACAAACGAAAGAAATACATCATCACATATAATGCATTTTCTAATGAAGTCTAATCATCATCAAGGAGAAAAGTGGAGTTATTTGCACTGATACTGCATGAAACAAACGTGTTTCCGGTCAATAGAAACTTGACGGAAACCATTCGAAAACCATAGTTTCCGGTATGGTTTTAGTATAGTTTCCCACTCGAAACTATAGTTTGTGGTACAAACGGAAAACCAATCTTGCCCAAGAGCCGGGTAGAATGCATTAAATGTTCTGTTAGAATCAAGTGGTTTGAAACGGGATTCTTTTGGTTTTAGTTGAGGATTCTTATAGGTTTCATTGTGAAACAAACATATTTCTTCTGGTTTCTATGAAAACAGCTTAAAACGGATTTTTGTGGTTTCAGTTTAGATTAAGTGCAGTTTCTGTGAGAATTCGTTAAATTATCATTATGAAACAAGCATGTTCATGGTATGAAATCTCCAAAATCATAATAGATGGTTATGCCAACATAATATTGAAGGGAATTTCAGGTTGTGACTTCGGGTATCAAAGTTTGTCAACAAAACATGTGAGTGTTGAATAGTTTACAATTTTTTTCATGGATAAGGTTATATATGGAAAATTAGTGATTGTGATGCAATTGACAGGATTTCTCATTATAATCGTACCACATTTTGCGACTGAGCGCTTATGAATACGTAGATATTCCCTTTCAAGCTAGTTCAATCCCAAAATGTTCACCGGACAATGCAGTTTTTAGTGTATTTTTGTGTGTAGTAAACTGGTTTAATCCGGATGATACAAGAATAATGAGATACAGCACAACAACACACGTTTTTATGGTTGGGAAAATTTATGGTAGATGGTAGATTCATCAGATTTATGTTAGGACTGAAGAATTAAATTCTCTTTTCTTACAGGACACAAGGTATTGCTGCCCTCAGACCGCCTGTCCAGATGAATTAGTGTTACAAAATATAAATACTCTGTGAAAAGAGTTTAAAGTCACATAATGGTAGGCTCTGGCAAATGGTATGATTGACTTGAAGGCAGAGAAGACAAAGAATATATATATCATATTTTTTAATATTATTATTAATATTAAACTGTATCCTAATACTTTATTTATGGATGTATTTTATCAAGTAAACAGGAGGTTTTTTTAGGTTTAAAAGTTATAGTGTAATGCAGGAACTGGTTTAAGGACCGATCTACTAATATTTGCTTTACGAAAGTACATACTCTTGATGTTCATCTCGTCATGAATATTTAAGACGGACACTAAGAGAGAATCATACATTTACACAATTGGAGCCGATTACTGGTATCTCTTTAATCCCCCCCCCCCCATATTTAAGAGGGACACTAAGAGAGAATCATACATTTACACAATTGGAGCCGATTACTAGTATCTCTTTAAGTCCCCCCCCCCCCCCGACAACCGATCGCATTAATCATAATCGATCCCCGAATTAATAACACTTCGTGTTTTTAACTATTTTATCACAATATTATTTCTTCTTTTTTCTGCGCAGGGAATTAATGGAAGTTTTAAAATATCTGTTACAGTTTCCATTGCTTTAAAGGCAGTTTCCGTGATATGAAACTCTAAAGCCACGAGAATCCGAGCCAGTTTACTTTATTATGAAGTACGTAATATACTGTAGGCTGCATTATATCATACATCTTAAGCTACCTCTCCCTTATTTTATCACCCCTCATTACATTATAGATAAATCCCAGATGAGGTGGAAAAGTATAGACCTTAATTGTCATATAAAATGTACAGTACCTGGGTTTCCTATTACTGATAGAAACGGTTTCACAATGAGATAATTAAGTATAGATAGCTATGATTTCATTTGAATTCTGTGATCAAGCAAACAAACATGAATGATATCAATGAAGTTTTTTAATAAGTGGAAATATGTGATATATCTATTATGTTAATGAGAAACATCTGTAGCACGTTTACATTCTCATTACAGCACCAATGTCAAAGTCTAAAATGCAACATTGTATTTATATAAAATATGGAATGAAAATAACAGTAACATTTTGTAGCACATCCTTTGTGTTTAAATACGCTATTTCAATATCATTATTCATAACCAAAATACATAGTTCAGTGAATAATGACTGGAACGACAAATTCCTTGACATCAATCTTGTTCCTCTCTGTCATGTTCCTTTTTACAGCTTAAAATTTATATTGAAAGAAAATTTAATGTTTCTGTTATAAATGTTCTAATCACTAACAATTATAGATTAGTTTGATAACACATATTGTTGCCTACGTTGAGAACAAGGAAACAGTAATATTCAGACATCATCAGCAGCAGCAACAACAACATCAAGAATAATAATAATAATAATAATAATAATAATGATAATGGGTATTGATAAGTGGATGCTACCCTGTATAGAAGCACTGGGGATCTTACATGGGAACACACAGGTAGAAAGCAATTTTATCAACCACTGTATTAACGAGTACCTTGGTATTTTAGTATTGCTTACAAATCCCAAAGTATCATTCTCGGCTCATAGCATATACCTGATGATTCAAAGATTATTGGAAGTATTTTTTTTTATTGAATTCTCTGGCTCAAACCAATGACAAAAATGTGTATTTTTATTTTAAAATTTCATTTATGGTGACTGTGTTAGGTAACTGGAAATTTTATTTAACTGGACTGAAATGTGAGTTCTTTGACTTGAAAAACGCAATGATCAGACACACACTTGTGTATTTTATCTTTGACTTTGAAACACGCAATGACCAGACACACACTTGTGTATTTTATCTTTGACTTGAAAAAAGCAATGACAAGACACACACTTGTGTATTTTATCTTTGACTTGAAAAAAGCAATGACAAGACACACACTTGTGTATTTTATGAGCAGACAACCACTTGTGTATTTTATGACCAGACACACATTAGTGTATTGTATGACCAGACACACACTTGTGTATTTTATGACCAGACACACATTTGTGTATTTTATGACCAGACATACACTTGTGTATTTTATGACCAGACACACATTAGTGTATTTTATGACCAGACACACATTAGTGTATTTTATGACCAGACACACACTTGTGTATTTTATGACCAGACACACACTTGTGTATTTTATGACCAGACACACATTAGTGTATTTTATGACCAGACACACACTTGTGTATTTTGTGACCAGACACACATTAGTGTATTTAATGACCAGACACACATTAGTGTATTTTATGACCAGACACACACTTGTGCATTTTATGACCAGACACACACTTGTGTATTTTATGATCAGACACACATTTGTGTATTTTATGACCATTCACACACTTGTGTATTTTATGAGCAGACACACACTTGTGTATTTAATGACCAGACACACATTTGTGTATTTTATGACCAGACACACACACTTGTGTATTTTATAACCAGACACACATTAGTGTGTTTATGACCAGACACACATTAGTGTATTTTATGACCAGACACACACTTGTGTATTTTATGACCAGACGCACACTTGTGTATTTTATGACCAGACACACACTTGTGTATTTTATGACCAGACACACATAAGTGTATTTTATGACCAGACACACATAAGTGTATTTTATGACCAGACACACATTTGTGTATTTTATGACCAGACACACACACTTGTGTATTTTATAACCAGACACACATTAGTGTATTTTATGACCAGACACACACTTGTGTATTTTTTGACCAGACACAAACTTGTGTATTTTATGTCCAGACACACATTTGTGTATTTTATGATCGGACACACACTTGTGTATTTTATGACCAGACAGATTTGTGTATTTTATGACCAGACACACACTTGTGTATTTTATGACCAGACACACACTTGTGTATTCTATGACCAGACACACACTTGTGTATTTATGACCAGACACACACTTGTGTATTTTATGAGAAGACACACACTTGTCTATTTTATGACCAGACACACATTTGTGTATTTTATGACCAGACACACATTAGTGTATTTTATGACCAGACACACACTTGTTTTATTTTATGACCAGACACACACTTGTGTATTTTATGACCAGACACATATTTGTGTATTTTATGACCATTCACACACTTGTGTATTTTATGACCAGACACACACTTGTGTATTTTATGACCAGACACACATTAGTGTATTTTATGACCAGACACACATTTGTGTATTTTATGACCTGACACACACACTTGTGTATTTTATGACCAGACACACATTAGTGTGTTTATGACCAGACACACATTAGTGTATTTTATGACCAGACACACATTTGTGTATTTTATGACCAGACACACACTTGTGTATTTTATGACCAGACACACATTAGTGTGTTCTATGACCAGACACACACTTGTGTCTTTTATGACCAGACACACATTTGTGTATTTTATGACCAGACACACACGTGTGTATTTTATGACCAGACACACACTTGTGTATTTTATGACCAGACATACACTTGTGTATTTTATGACCAGACACACACTTGTGTATTTTATGACCAGACACACATTTGTGTATTTTATGACCATTCAAACACTTGTGTATTTTATGACCAGACACACACTTGTGTATTTTATGAGCAGACACACACTTGTGTATTTTATGAGCAGACACACACTTGTGTTTTTTATGACCAGACACACATTAGTGTATTTTATGACCAGACACACATTAGTGTATTTTATGACAATTCACACACTTGTGTATTTTATGACCAGACACACATTAGTGTATTTTATGACCAGACACACATTAGTGTATTTATGACCAGACACACATTAGTGTATTTTATGATCGGACACACACTTGTGTATTTTATGAGCAGACACACACTTGTGTAATTTATGAATAGACACACACTTGTGTATTTTAATGACCAGACACACTCTTGTGTATTTTATGATCAGACACACACTTGTGTATTTTATGACTAGATACACACTTGTGTATTTTATGACCAGACATACACTTGTGTATTTTATGAGCAGACACACACTGGTGTATTTTATGACCAGACATACACTTGTGTATTTTATGAGCAGACACACATTAGTGTTTTTTATGACCAGACACACACTTGTGTATTTTATGAGCAGACACACACTTGTGTATTTTATAACCAGACACACATTAGTGTATTTTATGACCAGACACACACTTGTGTATTTTTTGACCAGACACAAACTTGTGTATTTTATGTCCAGACACACATTTGTGTATTTTATGATCGGACACACACTTGTGTATTTTATGACCAGACAGATTTGTGTATTTTATGACCAGACACACACTTGTGTATTTTATGACCAGACACACACTTGTGTATTCTATGACCAGACACACACTTGTGTATTTTATCCTCTCTTGCTTTGATAAACGGAGAGTACATATGTTTCACTGATGCAAGAATTAATTTCATATACTCTCAAATATCTGAAACAATTGCTCGTACAGTTTTCAGGTACATTTCATTCAAAAGTCATAATTAATTCATTTTTGAAGTGTTACAAACACTGGATAAAAACCAGAACTGAACGGGTCGAATCTAGAAATTGCCAGAATCTGCTGGCAAAGTTTTTGTTGTTGTTGTTGTTGTTGTTTTTTATTATCCATAAAACTTGCATGAAGCTTGTATTGTCAGATGTTTTGCAACCAGACAGAAGAAGAACAACAGCTTGAAACAACAATGTTAGTTTCCAGATTCTCTGGAACTGTCTGGAATAAGGTGGAACCAGGCACTGTGGAAACATAAACTTAAAGAGTTTCAGCATGGTTACTATTAGTGTCCTCGATACTAAAAATGCAAGATCCACGTTTCATAAATTAGGCTGAAACAATGGTTTTTATATTTTGATTTTAAAACCTCTGCAAACTACATAACAATTTTCAAATAGTTGCCTTAAAATGGAAACTGCACAGAAATCAAGTCTGGATTGTTTGGAGATAGTCCATATAAAGTTTCCATTGTCTACAAACCATTGTTCTCGTGCAGGTGAATTGTCCGGTTCATTATTATCATAGAAAAGCAACTGTTGTAGTTTTCGTTATTTTCATATTACGGAAACGAAACGGAAACAACTAGTGCTTTTTTCTGTTATTGATGAAACTATCAGAACACTTGTAATTTCCGTCATTAAGAAAACACATAAAACTATTTCTATTTAATTTCCCTGAAACCAGGCGGAAATTGCTTTAATGGTTTCCGATAAAATTGAAACTGCTGGAAATTTCATGTTTAAGATGCAGTGAAAACTGCACAGAAACTAGTAAAATTCAAGAATGCTGGAACTAAAGGGAAACACCACCATTAGTTTCCAGAAGTAACTGAAACCACACGGAAACTTGTCGATTCTAGCAATATGAAAACTACATGAAAACTATAAGTTTCAGATGGGTCTTTGAGTTGTTTAACTGAAACTTAAACTTGATAATTCCAAGGTGTCCTGAAACTAACGGGAAGTATATCTTTCGCATTAAGAAACCTCATGAATCTACACGGCAACTTCAGAATAGTTTCCGTCACTGGGAAACTTGGCTAAAGCCAAGTTTGCACAGTTTTTTGTGTATTTTCCGCCCAGTTTCGATTTTCCAGAAAACTTTTTATTCATGCACTGTGACTTACTAAATATTCAGAGTCATTTTTATTCACACCATTGATATCAGTATTGTTCTTAATTGCCGCACTTAAATGTTCACATATATGATGAAAAGGTATAGAAACAGGGAATTCCGCTGTCTCACACCTCTTTCATTGGAAAGAATGTAGAAGTGTGATTATTATTTCTTATGCATCTGGTTATACGTTTATAAAATGTGTGAAACCAGTTAATTAATTCTGGTCGAAAATCCAAGTAATACAGTGCCTTTGAGATAAAATCTCACTCAGTTGAATCAATGGCTTTCTCAAAACATAAAAACAAACGTAAAACAGTTTCATGTTCTAATTTAGTTGTCAGTATCGTATTATATATCAGCCCTATACAATCTCTAAAAGAGCGACTTTTGATAAAACCAGACTGAGTTCCACATATAATTTTTCGGCAACATTTTGTTTATTCTATATACATTTAGTAGATATATGGAAATAAAAGTAGGACATAGTAGTAACAGTATACTGACTGATGTGTACAGTTTGTGACTAAAAAAGATCCAACAGCTTGATCTTGACTTAGGTTATAAGGAAACCAGTCTGTTTACATTTTTTGTTCTTTCGGAACAATACATGTTACCACAACCATTTACAAGCTCCACTGGTCTTGCACGTGCGTTATATGCTAATTGTTATGTATATCGAATTTATAATATGTGTCCATGAGGTAAGTTGTACTTTAGTGGTCATTAGGTAAACAACATATTTACTGCATTTGAGTTCAAGGTCAGTCTTGTTTACATGGCATTTAGTACTTAGAGTGGAACTTTCCATGTCTTGAATTGAGAAAAGTCACGTACGCACCGTAATTTTCCATTCGAGTTACTCATATTCTAGAATATCCTGTCAGGTGACTTATATTTATATTTATACAGGTTTGGTAAACAAGTTTCATTCCTATGCTAACCTTCATGTCATAAAGATCAGTGTATTAAGGAATTTATTTTAGTAATCAGATGTTACACTTATGAAAATCAGAGCAAAATCAGAGAGAGGAACTGTTTATTTGAAATATTCATTGGAATTACTAAAAGTGCTCATTCTCATTTTGGATTAATACTTGACTTTGGGATTTATGTGAATTATTCAAAGATATTCTGGATTACATCATTCAGGCATATCAGTACATTCAAGATTACTGACACATCATGACATTCAAAACTATTGGCATAGCAGGACATTCAAGGCTACCAGAATTCATTCGGAACATTCTATATTGAGGACTTGTGATTAGAACAATTAGGATTATTGGATTATTTGGACTTTAATTCACGCTATTTTAAGTGTCTTTTCAATTTTCACTTTAATTGTCTAGAAATAAATTGCTTGTTGACTTTATTTACATTAATGGTTACACTTTCTTTCTGTTACATTATTTTAAGACCTAGAGTCGTAACATAATAATGAACTATCATAGCCTAGGTAAACGTACGTATTTCCAGCCTAGTTATCAATAACAAACGCACGTGTATACAGCCTAGTTATCAACAGCAAGCTTCAGTTAAAATGGCGCCCATATGGTGCAGTTTACTCACAAGGGCTTGTCACAAATGAATTAGGAATATAGACAAATGGATATAGGGATGGGGGCGGGTGTAGGAGGGCAAAGACTAAAAATATTACACAAAATACGATTTCACTCAGCTACATATTTCCAGCTTGCTTAGCTATTCATGTTCTAGGTTAAAGCTTATTCTAACTGTCCTGAACAATAGTTTAATTTTGAAAACATTGAAACAGAGCTCGGTCAATAGAGGACATATTCGATAAAATTCGACATGTTTTCAAGGGTTGTATGTAAATGAAAAGGATCTAAGGACAGAATTGACGGTAGCTTTCGGATCATCTTCGATTTCACATTTGACGAAAAGATAAGTTCAGAAAAATCCGAGTACATCTATTTGGAAATGACGACAACATTGAAAAGCAAATTACGCTTCTTGATAGGATTAAAGTTATTTTGTAAATTTGTAATAATGTTCCGCTAAAGATTCAAGTTATATTTTTTCCATTTGTTCTGTTTCTATCGTCTGTTTTTCATCAGGGATGAAATCCAAAATGATCGGAACACTACCCTCAACTTCCATCCATATAGAAAATATTATGACATAAGAAATGTTATGTAACGTTGGATATTACAACAAATAACATTACTCTTAAGAGCTGTGACTCCGACAAACAATGAACTAAACGCAGGTACAGATAGAGCAATATACATATTTAAGACATAAAGATGCATACATCTTACGCGCATAAAGCATAGAACATTACCATACAGTGATATATAACATACATATATAAAACAACAATTTAAATAGAAATGTAAACATTACTTTAAGACCCATAAATTGAAAACCTACACACAGAATACATATATACATACAATACATGGATAATTACATACTCGTATGAAAAACCAGCTACATACATACATACGTTTTGTTGACAAAACTCAAATTCAAGGCATGCCAATTGGTGTATGAAAATTGCTAAGTTTTTTTTTTTTTAAAGCACATTATGCAGAAAACGGTTTCCACTGAAAAACTAGGAAGTAAAAAAGACTAAATTGACATAAAAACAAAGACTAAATATAGACTAGGAACTAAATTAATTACAGATAAAAAGTAATGAAATTTAAAAACTAAGTTAGAAACTAGGCTATGAGTACTGTTAACAGTTACTAAAAAAACGGAGTTTTTAGAGTATTATCATCTGCATAGTTGTACAGTATTGCCTGCTTGACAAAGTAAAATTTTTCCTTTTTAAGATATCAAAATGTTAAAGCCCAAGAACAGATCCTTGGGGAAATACCTTTATCATGTCTAACCAGTCGCTCTGAAAGGTACAGAGTTTTACCTTTAATTTTCGATATTACAGGTAGTTGGAAATTAGATTACAATCTTTATTACCTACTCCATTAAGCCTCCATCTTCGTGGGGGAGGCAGCCAGATGCTTTGGAGTGACCCATTAGGACTGACGCCGCACACTTGCTTCCATGAAGACCGTGACGCCAATCCTCAATGACATGAAGTAAAGTAGTGTGATACACATATTGTTGTCGAAAAGCCGATAAATAATGGATGGATTATTTTTTTAAATGCTCATTTAGTTGAGACGTAATTTCTTTTTCATATATTTTTTTTTAATGAAAGGAAGAATGCTTACAATTCTATAATTTTCTCTTTTCTTTTATATAGGAGTGACCTGTGCTTGCTTTAAACGGTTAGGATGACCATCTTGGAAGAAAGTAATGTTGATAAGTTTGGCTATTAATCCAGACGATGCCGGTTCACCATATTTTATAAATTTGAAAGGGAAATTGTCTACTCCAGAAACTTGTTTAGAATTTACACTGAGTATAGATTTTCTTACTGAGTATACGAATATATTTAAATGCAACTAACTATAGATCTTGGTTGTTTACTTTAATTGCGTTTCTATGATAGGACATATTATAATCTAAATGAAGTCCACATACGTTATTTGCTACATTTACATAGAAATCAAAGAAAATTTAGCATTTTGATCAAATACAATTTTGTTACGATCAATCAGAATAGTTGTATGATTATTAGTTTTGACTTTTTTGGACAGAAAAGGTTTGATAATGAGCCAGTAGTCTATTTTTCATTTGATTTTTAAATATCGTCTGCTTTCGGTAAGGGTGTAATCTAAGTTGATCCGAACGCTACTCTCAATGTCCGTCCATATATTCTTTCTGTTTATATGAAATCAAAGAAAAAGTATAGCAATTATCGAATATGTGATCTTTTGACCAAGTTCTGTTTAAATGTTTTAAAATTGAACTTTTTGTCAGAACAGCGGGTATAAGCTTTAACCTAGGAGACCCAAATAGGAAGAGCTGAGTCGGAAATCCATAGGTAAATGGAATTGTGTTTTGACTCATGTTATATTGTTACACTCTTTGGACTCCCATAACCATTTACCTATACCCTTAATTTTATATGCCACGAACCCCTGTGTTTTACTCAAGGAATTAGGTTGTACAGTTGTGAATATTGTGTCAATAGTTTTGACCAACAAGACAAACCATCAAAGCAATACTTTTAAAGGAAATAATACTTTCGCCTTTACATGTGTGTGTGTGTGTGTGTATATATATATATATATATATATATATATATATATATATATATATATATATATCTATATATATATATATATATATATATATATATATATATATATATATATATATATATATATATATATATATATATATGTCACAGGATGAAGCCGGGTTGGGACTGGATTAGTGAAGACACCGAAAGCAACTGCGTTGATAAGATGTTTATTTATAAACGCAATTTAAAGATGAACAAATCTGACACCATTATAACAAAAAGATAAGGAAAATTATAAAGTTCCTAACATGGAACTATCAACAACAAGTAACTAAACGAGAAAAATCAAAGATGAATTTAACGAATGGAATTTTAAACAAACGTGAATAACATCCTATCACAAATCAACAATTAAGAGTATTTGAACTACACCCCAATATAAACAAGGTCTTATTAAGCACCAAGGGTGACCAAAGCATGTGATTTATGCACTTATCAATATAATACTCATTTATTCATCAATCTGTTCACTCATCAATTTATATGTATGAATTTATGAATATATCGTTCATATAACGAAATTGAAATGGGAATGCATGAAATTATGAATATATCACACATATAGCGATATTGAAATGTGAATACATGTAATTTTGCACAGATAGCAATATTGAAAATAACAATAAAATGGAACACCTAATATGTATAACTATCGTGGCGCCCGTTTGACGACCAAGATGTATCTCCGGTTCCACCCGCTCTAGTCAATGGTCAAGGAGCCACCACGCATGGTCCACCCCTCCCAGTCTGTTGAAGGATCCCTCGAGAGCCTTCACATTTAACACAGACCCGCTGGTCGAGAAGCCTTGGTCCCTCGCATCGAGAACACCAGTACACTCTTCCGAACCAACGTTACCAGACACAGCGTATACGTCACAAGAAACCACACACAAAGACACGAAGGCACAACACAAGGCAGCACACAAGGCACCACACAAGGCACCACACAAAGGCACCACACAAAGGCAGCTAAAAGTATAACAACTAAACCGTGTAGCACATATGACACGGTTAGTACTTTTGCATTGATATATGCTGCGCATGTGCGCACATGAATTACATCTCGTTACACATTACATTAATCATTCAAAGCATGCTGCGTATAATTAAATAAAATCCGTCTGTTCAGTTACAACAAATAGCTAACTTGTACCAGACTATAGTATTTCTAATATCATGGCGTTGTATGACCTAGGTATTGCCTCTCTGTAGAATTTAGAATAAATTCTAAAACATCTAATATATGAAACAATTATGTCATATAAAACGAATAGTGATAAAGAATACTATCTTAAATTTCACATACCTCTACAGCTGAAGTTTTGCTCCCGTAAAGAGGTAAGCTTTCTGACAAGACTCGTCGTAGTGTAATTTGTTTATAGAGAATTTGCTCTATATGTACTCTAGCTGTGACAGATATGCGCAGCAGCTAGGTACGTAAGTTTTCACTGCAGGCAATTTGCACGTGCAGCATGGGGTGAATCGCGCTCAGTATTTCAAAATAACTAGAGCCGAAAAAAATAAACAACCCTCGAGTAACGCTCTTGTCGGAAACGAAACCCGAATACATTTTTGATCACACATACATATTGATATAAACCATACAATTCCGTGACAATATATATATATATATATATATATATATATATATATATATATATATATATATATATATATATATATATAATTTATGTGCATATTATTTTGAATAAAAGGAATACTTGTGCGACATGTGATATGTCTAAATGCCTTACCTTGCGAGGTATTGAAAAGGTGCAATACTGGTCAGGCATCAAACTGGTCCTGAATTAAGGTCTATTAGTAATGCAATATTCAGTACAGGTGGGTGGGGATGGTACTCTGATTCTGAAGAAATGGCTGACAATTACGGTAGTAGTTATGTCCCATTTCCTTCAATTAGGTATCCTGTAACACTTAGCAGTGAGTGTGTGAAAGAATAACTTATAATAAATATAATTCCATACCTTTTTGTCCGCAAACTTTGATGCAGTGTACAACAATATGGAGTCTGTATGTACTGAAAAAGACATGTCACTGACACTTATGAATAATCTATTTAGTCGCAAGAAGTGGATTTTCTATAAAACTGTGAGAAAATGAACATAAGCTGTTTTTCTGCACATACTGTTTGCAAATAAAATACATTTTTATTAGTCCTGAACAGTCTTGACAGTAGTTCCTTAAAAGTAGGTAGGCCAGTACTGGCAATAAGCAACATTTTATGAAGAACACAATGACACAATTGTACATGTATTTGGTGATAATACTAATAATGAGAACATTTTCAGTCCCAAATATTATGATGACCCCCAAAATGAACAGTCTAGTATATGTTCATATGCCTTTCCGTACATGCCGCATATCTATATATCTATCTATCTATCAGGTTAAATCTTTTGGAACACAAATGGTAATTTAGTTTTCCATACTTTACTAATTAATGAGTCTTGAGTTTAAATCTGTTACCACTTTCTTGGTATCCTTGCAATGGGTTCATGGAAAAATGTACTAAATGTACGAGTGTGGTCTGATATTTTCCCTTCATGTTTCTTTTGTGAAAGAAAGTATGTGGAAACCCATCGCCAAAACATACAGAATATATGTGATGAATGTGATGTTACAGGACATTAACTGACACTGAAACACTTAGGGAAAATAAAATGGGCTTAGATTCTAAGAATATATAACATATTTACTATTGTGTAAGATATACACGAAACATATGTAAGGAATAAGAAGCTTCAAGATTTTACCATGAATATAAAAATTACAATGTGCAACAAACATAGTGCACTGTATTCAATCCTACCCTGTAGACACTTGCAATTTAAGCCACAATATGTAAATAATTGAGATGACCACTTTCAATGTCTGTATACAGTTAGTGACCCTGATAATACCAAGTCAAACATGTAACTAACATTGGCCCTTGCAGTTTATCGGCATCCCAGCCCTTTCATGGGACATAGCCCCAGTTCATAATTAGGAAACTATTGCAATTCCCATCTTATGATCATATAGGTACATACTAAGTATTCAAAGAAAAATGTCGAGACAGTAAATATACTGGCTGTTGTGTCCAATCTAACTCTCTGGTACTTAGCAAAATTACATTCACTTGTAAATGATAGGGGCCTCTGATATTAATGTATATGAAAACATTATCAGGTCTGAATGGTAGAGTTGTAACACATGGACTTCACATCTTTGTACTCATAGGCTCCATTCCAATCTCCATAAAGAGGGAGATACAGTGGTGACCAAACCATGGTCTGGTAATTTCGGAGGCTACCATGGTTTCTTTCCACTGAAATGACCGGTTGAAGGTACTTGATATATGCAGGGGATGACAAATACCAAGTCCAACCAGTCCAGACCTGTATACATCATTGTTGGGCACATGCCATTTCATGTAATTACCATAAAGTGGCATATAAACATAAATAACGTACTAATGTTTATATCATTTGTTGCACATAACCTTTGCCATGCTGGTAGGTCAATATTTGAATTGGTGGCCGATGTAGACCAACAGTTGTATTAAATTACCTCCTTATATCCTGTTTTCTAAAGTACCCCATGTCTTTTCAAATGACTACACTGTACTACGATAAAAACCAACGTTCAAGTGTCTCATATAAAACAATGTCAATAACTATTTGTCACAAATGCCAGAAAATTTTACTAAACTACCACTAATATGTATATAACTAATTATACAAATAAGTGTCAATTCTTTCGCTACACAGGCCTTTTCGACACACCGTACTATCAACTGCTGAAAAACACATGGATGTAAACATGTCATACACACCGTCACTGACCATGTTACCTTACACTTAGTTTAACATTCAGGATTAATGACAATCCTAACATCAAACAGAACTGAAGGGACTAACTTCTTCTAGAGCATGCAACTGCTCATATATCTTACCTGATCAGTTCGTAATTTTCGTAAAAGTCTTTATTTTCTTCTATTGAACAACAATCTCGCCTTGCGGCAAGTGCCTTCTCGCACACTAGCGAAACACATCCTACTTCTACAATTGTTCTCATACTTACAAGAAAAATCAATATATCTGCGATTTGTGCATACATATAAGACATATTTAGAATATTTAGCTAATGTCAAGTACTATTTATTATCTTTATACGGTTATTAAGAACGAAGGACTGATAATACCAGAAGATATCAAGTCTGACGGATTAATATTTACAGAACTATACGCGGTGAAAGGAGAGAGGACAAGAAGTGAAATGCAAACAAAGAAATAAGTCATTTTATAGTATGTATTTCACGAATGTTAGGAATTTTCTTCGCTATTAACAGTACCAACAACAACTGTACTTTATACATCGAACATTTGATAGCCATAGCGTCAACTGTATGCGTGTAATTTGACTCTCATTCATGGGACTGTATTGACTGGAAGAAGACCAATATGGCGGCCTCCATCACATGTCATCTTGATTTTTGTCACATGCGGTGTGCGTAAGGCCCCATGTGTATGCAAAATGTCACGCTCGTTACATCTTGTTTAGTCTTTATCCAACAAGATAATTACAATGCAATTGCTCAATTCAATCTCAATGCCGTGATATATTGCTCGTACAATGCAATATCAAATTGCTTATTTAGCTTTTATAAATACCTTTTCTACAAAACAGATTGTACCTGCACAATTTATTTACAGTTTTTTTTCTAAGTAAATAATGTAACATCTTCCACTTCTTACGTACTATACATGATATTTGGCTATAGCACACCCACCCACCCTATGAAGCCTATTCGCATTACCAATAGCCCTTGACAAAGTAGGTTTTTGACGTTTACAGTCCCACTTTCAATCACTTAAATTGAGGAGCATCGTGAGTCGAATGTCATTCCATTATAGACAGCGAACAAAATGCATTCTTTTATGGAATTTTCTCTAGTTGTGACGAATTTTTCCATAACGCATAATTCCAGAGCATAATAACAACTTAAACAGTAATTTATTCCACAAATTTGGGAGGAATTTGGTATTAAATATCCAAACAATTGGAAAATTACTCAGGAGACAGCCCTCCTGTGTGTACACGGTGCGTTATGACCACATGCGACTGCTAGTCTTGCACATGGGAATTCATTCTAAATGATCGAGGATACAAACTAAGTGTAAGCAAGCAGGGGCATATGCCATGCACAAATGATCGATTTTGTAAGAGTGAATTTTGAGAGGTGTAAGAAGATTTTGGAAATTATTTTGATGAATCTTTTTGTTGTTTATATCCTCATTTTAAGTTAAAATTAAAAAAGTAATATCTCAGTTGTAAATCGCGGCAAATAAACAGTGATAATGGATTAAGCTGTAGATTCGTGGTCTCTCCATTACTTAATAACTAGCTTAGTTACACTGTTCACAAATATTTTACATGTAAATGTTGTACACCTAAGTGACCTGCAACTCGGACCCCATGCCTGAGTGTCTAGCTGAGCTGCAGTTCTCTACCGCCAAATGCAATAATAGAATACTGTGCATGTGCCTGACTACTTTAGCTCAAAGTGCATGAATGAATATGGATTGAAAGAACACCTCCTATAAGCAATCAGACTAAGTCATCAGACAATAACATTCAATAAAAATGCACAATGGGTCCAGCTAACGCCTCTATCCATGGTCCGAACAATAGATCATTCGGGGTATTCGTACGTATACATGGAAAACAAAAATAACCAATAATCTTTTATCATATAAGCACTAACATCTGTAAGTGGACAATCATTATTGATCCAAAGTTGCTTGGTCAAATATATCAGCAAATCACAGAACTTATAGTTTAGTCACAAAAAAATAAGCAGGCATTATAGTAGAAAGAAAAAACAAAAACAATTTAGGCATAGAAAAGAGTATACTTTATAATAAAAACAGAGACAATGAATGAAAGCAACGAATATTATCAACCATATACCCCATTATAGTTAAGATCCATTTTCAACCCTCAGAAATGAAAATTCATTAGCACTGATGAGTATAGATATTGACCAGAGAGTAATTAATCAACTTAGCAATATACATTCTTGCGATATCAACGTACAAACAAACAAAGAATCGAAAAATTTCCTCCTATGGTAGTCCCATTTGAGAATCTACAGGCGACCATTGTGGACATGTACACCGCAGTGAAAGTGATGTTGGCGAGATAAAACGATAAAACAGAACATGCAAAATATAAATCTACATAAAACATTAGGATATATATAAATTTGATGTAGAATTATTACAGCTGACTATAATAATAATTTGAATATTTTACCATAGTTGCAAGATCACGTCATGTGTACCTGAGGTGGCTGATCTTCCGGGAAATTCTTGCAAAAGAGTCGCAGACTCAGACCGCTAGTTCCAGGGATGTTGAAAGTTTGAGAAATCTTGTCCACGCAAAATAACACTCAGCGGGATGTAAATGCATGAGGTGAATTTGGAAACTGTAGGAATAACGGGGTTCTAGAGGAAGGGGTACAGACTTGTGTACCTCATACGCTATAATGTAGGAATAACGGGGAGCTGGAAGAAGGGTTGCAGACTTGTGTACATCATAAGCTACAATGTAGGAATGACAGGGTGCTAAAGGATGGGCTGCAGACTTGTGTACATCATACGCTACAATGTAGGAATGACAGGGTGCTAAAAGATGGGCTGCAGACTTGTGTACATCATACGCTACAATGTAGGAATGACAGGTGCTAAAGGATGGGCTGCAGACTTGTGTACATGATACGCTACAATGTAGGAATGACAGGGTGCTAAAGGATTGGCTGCAGACTTGTGTACATCATACGCTACAATGTAGGAATGACAGGGTGCTAAAAGATGGGCTGCAGACTTGTGTACCTCATACGCTACAATGTAGGAATGACAGGGTGCTAAAGGATGGGCTGCAGACTTGTGTACATGATACGCTACAATGTAGGAATGACAGGGTGCTAAAGGATTGGCTGCAGACTTGTGTACTTCATACGCTACAATGTAGGAATGACAGGGTGATAAAGGATGGGCTGCAGACTTGTTTACCTAATAAGCTACAATGTAGGAATGATACGGTGCTAAAGGATTGGCTGCAGACTTGTGTACTTCATACGCTACAATGTAGGAATGTCAGAGTACTAGAGGAAGGGTTGCAGATTAATGTGGCTCATACGCTAAAATGTAGGAATGACAGGATGCTACAGAAAGGGTCACAGGCTAGTATATCTCACACGCTAACATGTAGGAATGACAGGGTATTAAAGGAAGGGTTGCAGGATAGTGTACCTCATACACTAATTGCCTCCCTTATATTTCGAGCTCGAATTTTACTAGATCACATTTTTGCACGTGTCTTGCAGTATTTCTGGTCGCAATTATTCTAAGTCACCTTTGAAGATTCTCATATAGAAAAACTGGTGACATAAGAGTTTACAAAATGAACTCAAAGAATTGCGAGAGTCGAAGTGTAACCCACCACGCCAGCTGTCCATGCAAAGCAGAAGTTCAATTTGATTTTTTTGTTTATAAAGTTTTCAGAAATTCAAAAATGGCATTTGCATCAAGATTGAACCATATGGTTTTACCAAGCTTGACTCGATGACTTTGACAGGTATTATGTTTCTATGGATCTCTGAATGGTACACATTCTCCTGGATGTGGAAATTCTTGACAAAAAGTTTTGTTTCTGAATTCTTGGTGGCAGGGGCTATGCGGTATAAAATAGAGTCCCTGTTGTAATTGGCACAAAAAGCTAGGACATCCCAGCCAGTGTGTGTTTATTGTCTGCAGAGTCTCGGAAGAGATATAATGTAACTCCGAGACAGGAGTGTTTTTTGTATCGATGCGAGCCCATTCATTTATGATTTGTGTATGTATATTTGTTCTCATGAACGAAACGAAATAATAATTATGATATCTGTATTCCACCACATCATTTACTTTAATTGCAAACATGCAAGAATTGTTGAATTAGTAGCTTCCAGTGGGTCAATGTTCTTCCTCGAGGTCTTTCCTGGCTCTTCTTCCACCAAATATACCGGACGTCATGTATAAAGACTATCATGTGAAGAAAAATGGCGTTAAACCCACAAAACCAAGAAATTGCTTACTCCATAGCCCCTTTACTTTAGTCCGCTCTGAAGCACTGGCACAAATAATAATACTATGATAATAAAACATTAAATTTATAACACACCGGGCTTCTAAATCTAAAATAAAATTAGAAACGTATTCCTTGAAACCATATCGCATAAGTGCGCTTTTATCGACTAATTTATAAACGGCTAGAAGAATAATTACAACTGTATATTGGAGATGAATACTTCAGTCAATCACTGCACCAAAATTATGTATATACCCATTGACACGTTCTGAAAATTGTCATTTAAAACAAATTTTACTGAAATATCAAGTCAATAATTTGAGAACATTTTGTTTTAAAGAAACCTTGCAATTCTTGAGTTTAGGAGTACTGACTGACACGGCGCTTCCATTTAACGAAACCTCTACAAACTCGACAGCATCAAGTTGTAGTGGGTTCATTTCTTTTCTTTTTTAAAAAATTGTTTATTATTCACGCAGTGATTCTGCAACATATTTGTGTACTTAAATGCTATAGCTGCGTACTAAAAAGCAATGCCATCGTTCTGGTCCAATTAATATACCACAGATCTATCATACGAGGGGTATTTGAAAAGTTCTGAATATTTTGTTAAGAAATTTTTGTTTCTTTGAAGCTGTCAATAAATGTAAGCCCGGTCGATAGACAAAATTACGTACTATAAACCTGCAGATTTTTGCGTGTAACGTAACATAGGTAAATGATTGACATAAAAATGTTAGAGAAGGAAAACAATTTTGCTGCTCTACAAAGCGCATACTGTAAAATCCGGACACTCTTAGGATACTCTCTTATTGATATCAAGGCCGACTTGGATAATGTTTGCAAATGCGATTCTCAGTCATATATTACAATTCTGAGTTGGTTCATCGTTTTAAAGATGGTCGCGAATCCATGGAAGATGACCCACTTTTTGGAAGACCGTTGTCTGCGATTGATGAGCGGTAAGTGGCTGCTGTGAAGGGGTCAATTGATGAACATGCTCGATACATAGTAGAATATATTTCTATTGTCACGGGCATTAATTCGACAGCTATTTTTAATATATGAAAGAATCATTTTCAAGCTCGAAAACGTTTGTACAAGATAGCTCCCGCATTTGTTGACAGCTGATCAAAACCAGACTCGAGTTCAAATTGCCAAATAGCTATTCGCCAAATATGAAAAGAGTGACCAGAGACGTTTGAATGAGATTGTCACAGGTGATGAGACATGAATTGACTTTTTGAACCAGATTCAAGAAAAAGTAATAATTTTTGTTCGGAGAAAACGAATAGAGACGACAAATCGCTCCACGCAGTAAGACTGTCAAGAGAGTTTCATATGAACTATTTTTCGATGCAAAAGGCCCTGTCATATAGGTATCTCTGCCTGACTCTGCTAGTGTCACTGGACTACCTCCATAGTGTTGCGAAAAGTTGTGGAACATATCCGAACGACCCGTCCACTCACCGGTACCCGTGGTATCCATCTCTGCTTCATGACAACGCAACGGCGCATACACCCACCGTCGTGACAGACTTCCTGAAGGAGCACAGCATCCAAATGTTTGCCACATTCTCCATACAGCCCTGATTTAGCTCTAAGTGATTTTTGTCTGAATCCCGCTATCAGAGATTCGCGGAGGGGCATACGATTTGAAAGTCACCATGCGGTAGGAAGTGCAAGTAGTAGAGGGGGGGTATCGAGGCCCAAAATTTTAGGGGGTGGCACTTGAGACCCATACGGGAGTTTAACATGGAGGGGGCACTTGAGACCCATACGGGAGTTTAACATGGAGGGGGCACTTGAGACCCGTACGGGAGTTTAACATGGAGGGGGGCACTTGAGACCCGTACGGGAGTTTTAACATGGTGGTACCTTAATGTAGTGACAAAAAGACAACGTCTACTACCATCAAAAAGGGGTGGAGGGTGGGTAAGGTGTTTTTGATAGTAGTAGACGTTGTCTTTTTGTCACTACATTACGGGGTGGGGGAGGGAGGGAAATAGAATTAATCTTTCTTGAAAAATGGTGGTCCTGTTGTATGCCTCCCAAATATTTAAGATAGGTTATGTTTTGCTGCACACGCCTTGCGGCTACAAACAATGTTACAACATTTCCCAAAACCGAAGACGGGAGAACAGTAAATACACGTCTTGTTTTATCGACAGTCTGAAATGGACTGACTGAAAATACATTGTTACAGTTTTACTGAACGCATGTTTTGGGCTCAAGAATGAGAGTGTAGAATAGGACGGGTTATAGAGTGCAGAATTAGATGGGTCATACTCGAGGCATTCTTTCACCGTAAAGCTATGTGCTTGTTTTGTTTTTTTTTTGTTTGGTTTCCTTCTGAAAACGGTAGATCTAGAATTTTTTTTCGTGACACATTGCAGTGCCAAAATAGGAACAAAGCTAAGATACCTGACATGCACAAGAACAACTAAACTCAAGATTTTATATAATCCAACGATTGACCTATGAAAGAAAAATCGTTGTACAATTTTTAAGGGGTGCAAGTTTTTGAAAAATTTACAACACTAACGTCACATTTTACATAATCATTGTGACTACTGCCAACATTTGTGGAGAGGCATCTTAAAAACGGGAACAGATACCATGATCATTTCAATCGAAATCATTGTATAAGAAACTTAGTGTGTGTTTGTGAAACAGAGATAATTGACATTACGACGGAGAGAGAGAGAGAGAGAGAGAGAGAGAGAGAGAGAGAGAGAGAGAGAGAGAGAGAGAGAGAGAAAGAGAGAATATTTTATTCCTACTTTTAAAAATATCACGACACTTACGTTTTTTTATGGTATATTTTCCTTAAGAAATTTCAAAAACACACATTCCATTTTTAAAAAATCACATCGATAGGAAAAAAATCCTCTTTTTTCGGTAAAATATCACAAGATTGAATTGGAGACATAGTCTACTAAAATCCTTCTTTCGAAAACGTAGATGTAAAATTCTCACAAAATAATACATCCAAACGTTCTGTGATGTATTTTGACTTAAGGCTGATACACTTTCCATTGATCACAAATTATACGATGGGGTTGTGCACAGAACATTAGATTATAATGGTCTAGACTAAAAGTAACACTAAACTTCCGAAATTGTACCGGACGTTAGCGGAGACTTAAAATAATCCTGAAAAAAAAAAATGGAAAAAATTGGCTGACTAAAAATTAGTACTAAAATTTCGTAACTCATTTAAATTTTTTTTGTTATTTTATATTTTTTTATATACAAACCCAAATAAACCCAAAACCCAAACCCAAACCTAACACACTATCCCAAATGCCTTGTGTGCTGCCTAAAAACCCCAAAAACCTGCTATCAGACGAAAGGGTATGACAAAGGGATGAAATCACGCCAACATACTATCCAACATATAAACCATCCATTTTTTTACTTTTTTAAAATTTTTTTATATATCAAACACAAAACTTACACACACTACACAACCATTTTTTTATTTTTTAAATTTTGTTTGAATCAAAACACTCACCACAAATATACTATCCATTTTTTTACTTTTTTAAATTTTTTTATATATATCAAACACAAAACTTACACACACTACACAACCATTTTTTTATTTTTTAAATTTTGTTTATATCAAAACAGACACCACAAATATACAATCCATTTTGTTAAAAAAAAATTTTTATTTGATTGACTGCAAAAGTTGTTGTTGTTGTTGTTGTTGTCTTTGCCGCTGCTGCTGTTGGTGCTGTAGTCTATTTTTTTCCTCCCAATTTTAGATCGATAGAAAGAGAGGGAAAGTGTTTTTTTTTTGGTTTGGTGGGTAAAAAACAAACCACACAACACCATTCAGATATATACATCAATAATAATAATTATATTTTATTCAGTGTATATACATTATGTTACTCGTGGTAATAAAACAATTTCATATAAGTCCAATACAGTTCAATACACTTCCATATTTACCATTTCATTCTCTTATTGTTCTGACACTTCAGGAAGATTCTTGTCTACAATTCTCTCATAACTTTCTTCTGGACTCTCATTGATAAACTCCAACTTAATAAAATGTCCATTATCATCTCGAATCCACCGCTCTTTTTTACAAATCTTGTAAACTTTACTATGATCTAATCCAAAACACCTTGCCACATCACTAATGGAATCCATCCGACTATATAATCCTGAATTCAAGTCAGTTAATTTCACAGGTCTCACAAATCCTCCAATGGCTTGACTCTTCTTCTCTGGCTCTTCCCATCTAGCTTGAAATCTTTTCTGGAACTTCTTCGAAAAGACCGACTTACAATTCCAGTACAGCAATAGTAGACACTTGATGAAACACAATCAAAATATTCAGCAGCCTTTTCCATACTTTCGAATCTTCTTTCCTCTGTCTCACCAACAAACTGGCACAACACACTTCTGTCACTTCCAAAATTAATTCTCCTTCTTTCTTTATCATTCTTCACATGTTTATGCAAACATGTTCGTTCACTAGCAGTCATCACTTGAAGATTTTCTATTCTATCATCATCAAGTACATCATTGAGATGTACCACTTCACTCTGTCTTGGTAGATCCACTCCATTCACCGCTTCAAAGACAAATCTCCCTCGATTTGTTTGTTTCTTCCTCTTTCCTTCCTTACCAGTAACCTTAATCTTTATCAATCCAAATGAATTCAAATTTCCTTTGACTTTCCTTCCATACTTCATATGATAGACATTACCAAGTATGTCAGCAGCATAATTATCATACACCTTATGAACATACTTATTCAGTTCAATTCCAGTATCTTGACTTTTATCTCGAGCGCAGTACTTTTCCATCTTCACAGTTTGAAAGTTCAATCACGACTAGTGATTCTGAGGGTAAGAAGGTCTATATATATATAGGTTCCCTGGGTGAAACTGAATCAGTTTCAAAGTAAACTTCAAGATGAAAAGATCACGCCGAAGCCATGAGAAACCAGAAGAAGAAGAAGAAGAAACAAAGAGGCCACGACGACTAAGACATTCCGTACCGCCTGAAACACCGCTAGATGAACTACTAGCTCAAGTCCATGCTAGTGACTTCGAAGAGGAGATGAGTGAACCTGAAACCTTACCACCTTCTAATCCACCCAAAACAAAATCCACTACCAGAACCCCTGATCAAAAAACACTACCTAGTACTTTGGCTCCTCCTGAAAATTACTATCGGATTCGAGAGACGGAAAAAATAACTTCTCGAAAATTTAAAACTACAGCTTACACTCACACGGTTCACTTTAAAGACTTCAAGTCCAAAGTACCTCCCGAGAAAGCGGCGGGGTTCATTAGCGATTTGTGGGATTCTGTCTTAATGAACTTGAAACGACAATGTGGAGCCAAAGAAGACGATCGATTGAGACTGGCCATTCATCATGACAATTTGAAGAGTCCTGTTTGGATCGAGTTCAGCACCCCGGCAGAATTAACGCCAGACAAAGTCATGTCCAAAATAGAACATGTGCAACAATCCAACGACAAGTTTACCATCACTGATGGAAAGGCCACACTTTACTTGACTCACGTTTCCCCTCCTTGAGGAAGTGGACGAAGTAGGAAACCGTTACTGGTGGACGATATTCGAAGTACCAAACGCAGTGTCGTCCAAATCGACAATACTCAAGACCAGATGTGCTTTGCTCGGGCTATTGTGGTGGGACGAACATATGCCAACAAGAACGAGAGCAAAGAATGGAAAAGAGCCTGGAATAACATTCGACAGTCGGACAGAACCAAACAACGAAACAAAGCAGAACTCCTGTTGCAACAAGCAGGCATCCCTAACCAGCCAAGTGGTTAACTTTGAGGTTTTGAAAAATGCTTTGCTGTCTGGACAAGTGGAAGACTTTCGAGTGCACACGTTAGAACCTCACAAGATCGTACGGTTACCTAATCATCAAATTGTCACTCGTCCTTTACAAAAAGTGTACCAAATCGTGTACCAGAAGCGAGTGAGACTTCCAGACCACACCACTTTACATTACTGACACGCCGATCTGCAGTATAAAAAAGGGCACCCCTTCCAAACCTAACCATTCATTGTGACTTTCAACGTTGACCGAGCAAGAAGAAGAAAAAAAAGATGAATTTTGTCATCCTCCCACCAAAGATGAATAAGAATACTTATGCCACCCACCCACCGAGGGAGAAATCTAGTGGTGTGAACTCCAAGTACCATTACGACTTGGAGTGCGATGCAGTGCCATGCGACGAGACGGATTCCGTAAGCGTTGACAGCATCGATTCACACGATCAGACGGATGCCGTACGCTTGGACATCGTCGATGCAGCACGTGCACCTCACGGTCCATCTAGAGATGCAGGACGACCTTTCTTCTTTATTGGGAAGAATGCTAAACGTACCTGTGAATGTCATAAAGAATTGACGATACCTGTGGCTTTGCCTGGTTATTCCAAGTATGATAATCGACTCTAGAAATTCAAAGACAAGTGGCCTAAATTTCTACTACAATCCACTACTGACAAAGCTTTAGCCAGATCTGGATTTATCTACTTGGGAGAAGGAGATAAAGTTCAATGTTTCAGTTGCGGTGTGAGACTTCACCAATGGGAGCCTACCGACTCAGCTTACATTGAACATGCCAGATGGTCTCCGCACTGTCAGTTCTTACCTTTAGTGGCCTCAGAAGAGTACGGGTACGATGAGCCAGATGCCAAGAAGAAGTAAAAAAACATGTCGGAGGATACTTTACAAGAATACATTTGTGGTTTACCTTTGGAGCTGCGAGAACGCATTTACCAGTATTTTGTCCCTAGTTTTAGAAGATCGCATTCGTGACTTGCCTTCGAAGTTGCGAGTACGCATTTACAAAGAGTTTGTCCAGATCCAAGTGAAACCCAAACTCAAAGTCATTCCTCGATTTGCACACTACCGTGACTTTCACCGTATCAGAAATCTGATTTTGAAGAAAAACTATCACGAGTATCGTGAAGAACACAAAAGAGAGTTACTTTACGTGTTCATTTTAATTGCATATTTTCTCACTAATTCACTTCTTCGTGTTCGTGTAAAGTTGTAAAATATGTTTTTTGTTGTGTTGGTTGGTTGTTTTTAAAAAAAAAAAAAAATAAATAAACGTGTATGAAAATGTATAAAATGTCTTGGGTCTTTTGTCTTCTTCTCAAAAATCTTCTTACCTCAGACATGGCTACATCCTCCTCTTCTTCTGCCTCGTCTACCTCTTCTGTGGTGAAAGTGATTGACGAAAAGTTAGATCGTCAAAGTTGGAATGCTTTGTATCTGCGCCATCCATTTAACATGTTGATTGCTGGACCGAGTGGTTCAGGCAAAACCGAATTTGTCAAACGATTGATCGAACACAAAACTGATTTGTTTGATCGTCCACCTCAACGCATCGTGTGGTGTTACAAAGAGTGGCAACCGTCTTACACACTACTCCAAGAAAGTCAAGGAGAAACCATTTCGTTTGTGAATGGTATTCCTCACGAAGACGATGGAATCGTGTCTGACGTGAGTCAAACTCATTTAGTTATTTTTGATGACATGTTAGGAGAAGACGAAGAAGAAATTAAACTTTGGTTTACACGAAAAGGACACCATCGTAATGCTAGTGTTGTCTACATTACACAAAATTTATTTCAACAAAGTAAAGCTCATCGAACCATCAGTTTGAATGCTCATTACGTGGTCTTGTTTAAAAGCCCCAGAGACAAATCTCAAGTACAAGTGTTAGCCAAACAGTTAGGAGCTCCTTGGCTCAATTATGCGTACGACGATGCCACTCAAGCCCCTCACGAGTATTTACTCATTGACTTAAAACCGACCACTCCTGACTATTTGAGATTTCGTGCCAGTATCTTTCACCATTGGGGTCAAGAAGGTGGTCCTGTCATTTACACGTCCCCTTCAGCTCATTTAAAAAAAAAAAAAAAACTATAAAAACAACCTACCACGTCATTTCTTTCTCACACTCTTTTTGAGAGAAGATAACTTCCTTTCAATCTCATCCTTCGGCTAAATTGATTCGTGCCTTGTATGGTATCAGTCGTGAATAAAAATGCACAAGTCCGTGCTCATTTGTTAGAAGCGAGTCTTAAAGAAGTGTTACGATGGTTTACTTTGACGGCACGTCAATTGCTACAAGGCATCATTCACATCCCTCATCAAACTCAACGTTTTTTTCAAAAACATAAATCGGCATTGTCACAACTGGCTGATCCTAGAATCGATTCACGGACTAAAAAACAAATCATTTTAACTCCTGGTGGAAGTGGTTCTTTAGGAGGGGTTATGATTCGTTCCCTTTTGAAATGGGATCCTAATGATGCCAAAGCCAAAACAACTCCTAAAAAGAAGAAAAGTCCAAAGAAGAAAACCACCACCACCAAGAAAAAGAAGAAAGGCAGCCCTCAGAAAAAGAAAAGTCGTGCCCAGAAGAAGAAGAAAACCACACCTACCACCACCACCACCACTAACACCCGACGTAAAAGAGGTACTGCAGCCAGGACTCAAACGTACACCCGCAAAACACCACCTCTACCCTTGCCATCATCACCACCATTACAGTCCCCATGATGACGAGGTCTCCTTTTGCGTTCACCTCTTCCTCTTTGTCTTCTTCACCACCCTCTTTTACCATGATGCCTGTCAAACCAGACTTAAGATCCGTGTTTCCTAATTTGATGCAAAAATGGAAACCTATTTCGAAAGTCACCCCGTCGGGACCGTCGACTTCAGCTGATTTAGCCATGGCAGCAGCCTCCAACAAAGTACCATCCCCTAAAACCAAAGTCCAAGAAAGAACTGGCATCTTACAAAGTTTAGTGGATTTATCCAAAGAAGAATTGAGACGATTTAATCCCTTGAAAACACCTCAACGTCAAGTGATGCCTGTCGTGAAGTTGGTACGTCGTGCAGACAATCAGTGGAGACGTGTTCCAGTATAAAATAGAAGGGTACCCTGCCAGAAACTTCAGACTTACTCCTCCTCACCTCTAAGATGGCTCCCAAACGTGCACACCACAACTACCTCCACCAAAAAAAGAAGAAAAGTAAAACCACCAAAAAAGGACGAGTTCCCCCTCGTCTGGCCAAACATTGGGATGTCTTGTCTGTCTTGACCAAATCCAATCCTCCCATGCGAAAACAACTCATTCAAACAGCTCCTAAAGAAATCATCGATACCGTGTGTGAATGTTGTTTGAACGTGTTGAAAGGAACGGTACCTTTGTCCAAGATACAGAAACAAAAATTAGGGAAACATCGGAACGTTCTTCGTCAAATGGTCAAAAAGAAAATACCTCTTCAACAAAAGAAAATAATGTTGGTACAACGAGGAGGATTTCTACCTATGTTGATAGGACCGTTGTTAAAAATAGCCGCTCCTTTGTTAGGAACGATTGCTGGACCACTTTTAGGAGGGGTCATGCGATAACCCCTCCCCAAAAAAAGAAGATAAAAAGGACCACCCTTCTCTGAAAAGACCACACCTTTTTGGTACCTTTGGATGAAATGGAAGGACGAAAACTGACTTTAGTACCTTACAAACGATGGATGGAATTTCATCGTTGGAGCGAACAACGGATACCTCATTTACCACCCAATCCTAATCTTAACGAAATGTCTCCGTTAAAACAAGAAATACAATCACTGATGGAACGAAACAATGTGTCCGAAACAGAAAAATCCCAACGGTAAGGTCAACTTTTACAACGTCTACAACTCTTTCGTCAAAAAGCAGTCGACGAAACAGCTTCACCCACTCTGAGAGATTTTAAGGCTCTGATGAAAAGCGAACCTAAAGTCACCACTAAAACAGACACCGGTACAGGGATGACCGTCAAAGAAGAAGAAGAAGAAGAAGAAGAGTTTTTACTAACTCCACCTCTTAAAAAATTAAAAAAGTTAGCCACACCGGATTGGATAAAAAAGAAGAGGCCTACCCCTTTACCCTCAGAAAAGAAAAAGGAAGAAGTGAAGAAAGAAGTCAAAACAGAACCGATGACCCCTGATCAAACTCCATTTACCCCAGTAGCACGTCGGACACGTAAACAACAATCCAAAAGGATACCTTACGAAGAAAAGAGTATTGGAACTTGGTTAACTTATTCTTGAGGAAATCATCATTATCATCATCATGGAGAAACTGTTAGCCACCATTTATTACAATCCTGGCCATGCTGCTGGTTACGGAGGAG
The DNA here is from genome assembly GCA_029931535.1 of Margaritifera margaritifera. Taxonomy (NCBI): domain Eukaryota; kingdom Metazoa; phylum Mollusca; class Bivalvia; order Unionida; family Margaritiferidae; genus Margaritifera; species Margaritifera margaritifera. Next base: position 1,094,985 of record JAQPZY010001649.1, on the reverse strand, counting down.
TTCAAAAATTATATCGAGCTGCTAAAAGTCAATTGAAAAGTGTACGTTTGCCCGAAGTACGACGATGGTTACAAGAACAATCGACGTACACGTTACACAAACCCATTCGACGTAAATTTTCTAGAAGTACCACTCAAGTGGAAGGCATCGATCATCAATGGCAAGCCGATTTAGCCGACGTCTCTCATTTAGCCACTTACAATCGTGGTCACAAATATTTGTTTTGTGTCATCGACGTATTTTCCAAATTTGCTTGGGTCGTGCCTTTGACTTCTAAAAGCAGTACCGAATTGGTACGGGCCTTAAAATTGGTCTTGAAACAAAGTGGACGCCAACCTTTACGATGGCAAACTGACAAAGGCACCGAATTTCTAAACCAAGCTTTTCAAAAAGAATTGAAACAAAGACACATTCATTTTTTTACGACCGAAAATCCTGAAACCAAAGCCAGTATCGTGGAACGTTTTCAAAGAACTTTGAAAGAACGCATGTGGAAATATTTTACACATCAACATACTCTCAAGTACATTGACGTGTTACCTCGTTTGGTCAAAGCGTACAATCAATCGTACCATCGTAGCATTGGATGTGCCCCCGAAGAGGTCAGCCCTGAAAACGAAGTGGCCGTGTTTGATAAATTATTTGGTTTACCCCAAAAGAAAAAAAAAGAAGAAAAACTTGTTGGAGTTAAAGACGGGAGATTGGGTTAAAAACCAAACGTACTTTTGACAAAGGTTATTTACCTAACTGGACTACCGAATTGTTTCGTGTCACTACCCCCGTCCGTGGACGTGATCCTCCCGTCTATAAATTGGAAGACATGCACGGTGAAGTACTCAAAGGAACATTTTACTTGCCTGAGTTACAACGAGTGACTAAAAAAGAAGACACCTTGTACGACATCGAAAGCATTCTCCAACAAAGAACACGTAAAGTTGGTAAACGACGAGTAGAAGAAGTCAAAGTACGTTGGAAAGGATATCCTCCTAGTTTTGATTCTTGGATTGCAGCTTCTCAAGTCGTCGACTATAAAAAGAAAAAGAAGTAAACTCACAACATGCCATTCAACACAGTAGCCACCCAGACGACTCCTTCGGAAAGTTCTTCTCTTCAAGAATTACAAAAACAACCCCTTTGGGTGTGGTGTGGAGAACGTGTGCCTAAAAATCAAATCGTCTTTTTCTGCCAAATCTTTGTAGTGTATTGTGTCATCGCAGCAGCGATTGCGAATTTGAGTTTGCAACAAGGAGACAAACAATTGTGGACTATTTTACTGAGCAGTTGCATCGGTTATCTTTTATCCAGTCCCTCTTTGAAATTTACGACGACAGACAACAGCAGCCATAGCAACAACCACGCTAGTTCGACCAACGCCAGTTCACCTTCTTCTTCGTCCAGTCACCACCACAATACCAATTCTCTTTTGGAACCTTTTGAACATCCTTCTTCTGTTCACTTGAGTGACTCCTCGGACACCAGAACCACCTTAGAACTATGAATGACCTATTTTATTTAACTTTACCCAGTGACAGTTCCATGGATGTGTTTCCTAACAACCGCTTATGTTGTTTCACGGCCAAATTACCTCAGGCCTTCCAATTGGATCACGACGCTCATTGGGAAGTGGCTTTGGTAGAAATCATTCATCCTACGCAAATCAAGAATGTGTCTGGAAATCAAACCATTTTTGACGTAGCAATCTATACCGAAAAAGTGCAAAAAGAGTTGGACGCTCATGATCCTGAAATTGGGAAAAAAATGAGTTCAAAAACTGACAATACTCCCTACTCGACCTATCGCATGAGAATTCCTGAAGGGTATTATTTTAGTGCTCAACATTTGGTGGAGACGATTGCGGCCGTCTTCGAAGCCCAATTTGGCAAAGCCTTGGAAAAAAACCAAAAATGGGTAGAGATCAAATACCATCCTGTGGCACGCCGTATCTGGATACAATTTTTGAACGGGCATGAGGGAAAGCCATTTGACGAGAAAGAAGACAAACACTTACCCGCGCACGAAAGAAAATTCATGACCATCGGTTTTTCTGCTGGGTTGTTTGATATTTTGGGTGGAAATAAAAAGTATCATGGTGAACGAACAATCCACACCAACACAGATTTCGGAGAGGCTTTTCGCACCCCTATCGAATTGAACGTTGGACTGAATTTAATGTTTGTGTACTCCGATGTGGTGGAGTACAACGTGGTGGGTCACACAGCTGCTCCCTTACTGAGAGTCATTCCTTTCAAAGTGGATACTGCTGCTGGTGCGTACGAAGAAGGTGGAAACACGTTTCACGTTCACCGTGAATTTGTACATCCTCATTATCTTCCAGTCAGTAAATCGTATTTTGACAGTGTCCACATTAGTATAAAAGGAGATTTGGGACAAGATGTGCCATTCATTGACAAAGGAAAAGTCACGGTGAAACTACATTTTCGAAAAAAAACAAGTTCTCTAACGAATTGTAACTGACCCAAACAAAAAAATGTATCCAGTGTACCAAGGAGTGGCTCGACAACGAGGACATGGTTTAGGAGATATGTTAAAATCGGCTTTTCGGACGGTAGCTCCTATTTTGAAACCGATGGTGACTCGAGGATTTCATGCCTTAAAAGATGCTGCTTTGACACAAGGAAAAGAATTTTTGCAAAATGTCCTCATCGACAAACAAAATCCAAAAGAAGCCTTTATGAGAGCAGGCAAAAATGTGTTGATGACCACTGGTAAAGATCTTTTAGGCCTCCAAGAAAATCCTATAAATACGCTTCACGCTTCAGACCCTGGCATTACTTCACAGCAGCAAGGACAAGGTAGAAAGAGACGACGACAACGTCTAAATCCCTTCAAAGTTCATAAAAGAACAGACGGCAGTTCCAAAAAGAATAAGAAAAGAAGAAGAACTGGTAGAGAATTAGACGTGTTTGATTATTAACTGTGAAAAAAAAAATGATGCACCGAGATTCTTGCGAATGTACCAAGTCAGAACTGGATATGTTTTCTATGCCTCCCACCATGATGACGATGCAAGAATCCCAATGGGTGGAATTTCATCCTGTATCGTCTTTGACGGAATCAGCTCCTATCGAATTTGAAATCAAAGGACAAACCGAAGATTACATCGATCTGAATAACAGTTACTTGTACCTGAAACTTCAAGTACAAAAAAATGACAACACCCTTCCTGGGGAAGATGCCCGAGTGGCACCCGTCAATAATTTCATGCATTCCTTGTTCATAGGAGTAGATTTGTACTTGAATAACAAACTGGTCAGCAGCAGTTTGGATACTTACCCTTACCGTGCTTATTTGGAAAATCTCTTGACGTACGGAAAAGAAGCCAAGAACACTCATCTGGATGCTTCGGTGGTCTGGAAACCTGACACCTCGGAAAAGTTCAACGACACAGAACTGTCAGTACCGGCGAAGACTTCTGCTAATGATGGTGATCCTATAATTCCAGCAGTCCCTCACAATGTGGGATTTAACGACCGTCGAAAGAAAATCAGACGAAGTTTAGAACTGATGGATCGTTTGCATTTGGACATGTGGTTGCAAGACAAGTATTTGTTGAACGGAGTAGATGTACGCCTGAGACTGAATCGCAGTAGTGCCGCCTTCCATTTGATGGCTCATGCTAACGAGTGGAAAACCAAAATCCAAGAAGCCAAACTTTACGTGCGAATTGTAGAAGTCTTACCAAAAGTAGCCAATGACATCAGTCAATCCTTGAGCAGAACCACTGCTAAGTATCCTGTACGACGAGTGGAAGTGAAAACCTTTACCATAGCCGCTGGACTCCGATCCAAAATCGAAGATCACATCTTCCAAGGACAGCTCCCCAAACTTTTGCTGATTGGCATCGTCAGTAATGCAGCCCTCAACGGAGTCCACGATCAGAATCCGTTCGAGTTTAAACACTACAACGTCTCAAAGATAGAAGTCAGTCGAGATGGCAAGACCTTGTGTACCAGACCTTTTGAACCTAACTTTAGCGACGGCCATAAAAATTACTTGCGATCTTACTTGAGCCTGTTTGAAGCCACGGGACAGTTAGGGCGCGACACCAGCCACGACATTTCTACGACGATTATGCAGGAGGGTATGCTTTGTGGGGTTTTGATTTCACTCCGGACCAAGGCAGCGATGAAGGACATTTCCACCCTATAAAATCAGGCCCCCTTCGTGTGGAACTTCAGTTTGCAGATCCTCTACCCGACACAGTGAACGTCGTCTTGTATGCAGAATTTGATAATACTCTAGAGATCAACAGTTTGAGAGAAGTGATTCTAGACTATTAGAAGAAGAAGAAGAAAAGATGCAGCACAAAGAAGAACCTATAGAGATAGATGAGGGATTCTGTGAAGTGAATCATTCTGAACCTAAAATAGAAGAAGAAGAAAAAGAAAACCATTCCGTTCCTGTGTTTACTGGATTTATGGTTTGTCGATGGCCAGAACACGAAAAACAGTTAGTGACCTGTTATGCTCAGGAACTGAGTCCAATCATTAACAGTCTGATTAAAGAACAATGTTATGGATGTCAAAACGATCATCCTAGTCAGATACAACACGACAAATGTATGATGTTGACAGGTGAAGAAAAATTGGATGAATATTTGGAAACGGCCTGGACAAAACTTTCAGATGAACACGTGTTGAGACAGTGGTATAAAGTCTTGCAGACTTCTTCTTTTCCGCCACTTACTTCTCTGGAGATCAAACGGATCGAAGGACTCATTAATCAGAGTGCAGAAACTATCCGACGTGAATATTCCTGGAATTACTTGACAGAACAATTCAAGCATAAAGTCAGGTGTGAATTGATAGTGAGTTATTTCTATTGTTGAAGACAAAAAAAATGGATACCAGGGAACTTCATTACTTATTGAATAGAAGTTCCTATACTTCTTCTTGGAATCCTGTGATATGTGCTAAAGATGAACTACCTCATCGTAAACCAAAAAACGTTCATGCTTATGTCATCAATACTGACGACAGTGATCTACCAGGAACCCATTGGATTGCCGTGTACTTTCCCAACGATCACAATGGTGGTGGTGTGGAATATTTTGATTCTTATGGATTACCTCCTTTGGAAAAAGACATCATCGAGTTTATAAGAAGAAATGCCGTCTCGACTCGATTCAATAATGTGAGACTACAAGGATCAGATTCTATGGTGTGTGGACAATATTGTGTTCATTATCTTCATCAAAGAAGTCTTGGATATTCCTTAGAACATTTACTGACTTATTTTGATAGTGACTATGTTCGAAATGATGCTAAAGTACAACAATGGTTTTGTCAACGTTATGGTTATCTCTTGTCTTTAGCTCACAATCGTAGTGTACATCAAAATGATGTAGATGTAGAAAGTTTCACATTTACTTTACCTTCCCAACGTTGTCAACCTTGTAAATATGTTCCTGTTTGAAAATTTAAGGTTGAATGGTTAGTACTTTTATGTTAGAATAGTTATTGTTGAATAAACAATTTTGTTGATTGTTGAAAAAAAATATGAAGTTGTGTGGTTTTTTATTGAATTTGAAATAATAATGATTATGTTCTATCTCTCTCTTTCTATCGATCTGAAGTCACCCCCCTCTATCTATGATCTCACTGTCGATCTGAAAAAAATAAAAAAATGGTTGTGTAGTGTGTGTAAGTTTTGTGTTTGATATATAAAAAATTTTTTAAAAAAGTAAAAAAATGGATAGTATATTTGTGGTGAGTGTTTTGATATAAACAAAATTTAAAAAATAAAAAAATGGTTGTGTAGTGTGTGTAAGTTTTGTGTTTGATATATAAAAAATTATTAAAAAAGTAAAAAAATGGATGGTTTATATGTTGGATAGTATGTTGGCGTGATTTCATCCCTTTGTCATACCCTTTCGTCTGATAGCAGGTTTTTGGGGTTTTTAGGCAGCACACAAGGCATTTGGGATAGTGTGTTAGGTTTGGGTTTGGGTTTTGGGTTTATTTGGGTTTGTATATAAAAAAATATAAAATTACAAAAAAATTTTAAATGAGTTACGAAATTTTAGTACTATTTTTTAGTCAGCCAATTTTTTCCATTTTTTTTTTTTCAGGATTATTTTAAGTCTCCGCTAACGTCCGGTACAATTTCGGAAGTTTAGTGTTACTTTTAGTCTAGACCATTATAATCTAATGTTCTGTGCACAACCCCATCGTATAATTTGTGATCAATGGAAAGTGTATCAGCCTTAAGTCAAAATACATCATAGAACGTTTGGATGTATTATTTTGTGAGAATTTTACATCTACGTTTTCAAAAGAAGGATTTTAGTAGACTATGTCTCCAATTCAATCTTGTGATATTTTACCGAAAAAAGAGGATTTTTTTCCTATCGATGTGATTTTTCAAAAATGGAATGTGTGTTTTTGAAATTTCTTAAGGAAAATATACCATAAAAAACGTAAGTGTCGTGATATTTTTAAAAGTAGGAATAAAATATTCTCTCTTTCTCTCTCTCTCTCTCTCTCTCTCTCTCTCTCTCTCTCTCTCTCTCTCTCTCTCTCTCTCTCTCTCTCTCTCTCTCTCTCCGTCGTAATGTCAATTATCTCTGTTTCACAAACACACACTAAGTTTCTTATACAATGATTTCGATTGAAATGATCATGGTATCTGTTCCCGTTTTTAAGATGCCTCTCCACAAATGTTGGCAGTAGTCACAATGATTATGTAAAATGTGACGTTAGTGTTGTAAATTTTTCAAAAACTTGCACCCCTTAAAAATTGTACAACGATTTTTCTTTCATAGGTCAATCGTTGGATTATATAAAATCTTGAGTTTAGTTGTTCTTGTGCATGTCAGGTATCTTAGCTTTGTTCCTATTTTGGCACTGCAATGTGTCACGAAAAAAAATTCTAGATCTACCGTTTTCAGAAGGAAACCAAACAAAAAAAAAAAACAAAACAAGCACATAGCTTTACGGTGTAAGAATGCCTCGAGTATGACCCATCTAATTCTGCACTCTATAACCCGTCCTATTCTACACTCTCATTCTTGAGCCCAAAACATGCGTTCAGTAAAACTGTAACAATGTATTTTCAGTCAGTCCATTTCAGACTGTCGATAAAACAAGACGTGTATTTACTGTTCTCCCGTCTTCGGTTTTGGGAAATGTTGTAACATTGTTTGTAGCCGCAAGGCGTGTGCAGCAAAACATAACCTATCTTAAATATTTGGGAGGCATACAACAGGACCACCATTTTTCAAGAAAGATTAATTCTATTTCCCTCCCTCCCCCACCCCGTAATGTAGTGACAAAAAGACAACGTCTACTACTATCAAAAACACCTTACCCACCCTCCACCCCTTTTTGATGGTAGTAGACGTTGTCTTTTTGTCACTACATTAAGGTACCACCATGTTAAAACTCCCGTACGGGTCTCAAGTGCCCCCCTCCATGTTAAACTCCCGTACGGGTCTCAAGTGCCCCCTCCATGTTAAACTCCCGTATGGGTCTCAAGTGCCCCCTCCATGTTAAACTCCCGTATGGGTCTCAAGTGCCACCCCCTAAAATTTTGGGCCTCGATACCCCCCCCCCCCTCTACTACTAGTGCAGTTTTCCAGTGTATGAACAACATACTAAAAAGTAAATAAAAATGGCATTTAATAATTGGATAAGCAGACTGAGAAAGTGTGTAGAGGTGCATGTAGAGTACTTTGAGAGGATGTACGGACGTACTGTTCACTAATAAAAAACTTTGTTGAACAGGGCACCAATATTCGGAACTCTTTCAGTACCCCTCGTTCTCAGACTTAAATGTACCGCACGCCGAATTGATCTGTTCAATAGAAGAATGCATTCCATCCTCTACAAATGTACCAGCATTGAGACCGTGGAACATTATTTGTTTTCTTGCCACTATATAATGTTGTAAGAAAGACATACTTATTAAGTGCCCATTGACCGTTGAAAATTAAATTGGATAACAGGAAATTCGGAATACAATTTTCAAAAAAAAAATGTAAAAACCTCCTATGTCGTCCAAGAGTATATAATATATGTTAAACCATTTTTTTACAGCAATAAATGTGACATAGGAACTAGTGTTAAAACTATGTAGATGAACTAAGTGCTGTGTGACACGAAATTCAAATAACACTAACTGTGCGATGCGAAATTCAAAATAACACTTACTGTATTTGACAACACAAATAACACTCATTGTATTAGACAACAGGAGAGCGTTTAGGCTTTGTGACCATATAAACATGGTTCAATTTTAATTTGTTGTTTAGGTCTTTTGGTAACCTTGCTGATGCTTAAAGGAAACGGATTCATATTTAGAACACAGCTGAATCAAAGTCATCAGAACACACATTTGATGATCTAATCCCAACCATATTTCTAGTCTCAAGCACCCGAACTCGCTCTAGTTCTCCATCTCTGCAAACGGCCTGTTAATCCTGTACAATTAGCGTTTGCGTTTTTAAAAAAAAAAAATATGGGAATTTTTTCGTCCTGCAATTCCGTCCTACCGTCCGTCATTCAGTTAGTAATATAGCATAACTCCTCCTACACTGTTAAATATACATGCTTTAAACTTTTGGATAAGACTGGAAGTGTTCTGTTGATGTGCACAATGTTTTTAAAATGTTGATATCATCCCTGAGGGTTTGGGTTATGGGAATGGGGAGTTGTTTTATTTTTAAATCTCAAAACATTTTTTAAATATTGTAGATGTGGATCTGAACATTGGCATGTGTCATCCTCGAGGCCAGGGCTATAAAATATGCAACGGGTTTTTGTATTACACTCTCTAGTCTTGCGCCAGGGGCAGGGGAGTGTTGCCGCTGGAATATAACCTGAAAACTGTTCAGATCCCCACCTTATAACCATATATAGGTTTGAAGGTCATGAGGAGAAGAAATGAAATATATATCCAATACAGACCTTCGGTTATGTCCCGGGAGTAGGAAACTTGTCTCTGGGTCATAACTTGGAAACTTTTCAGATTACCACCATATAACCATATATAGGTTTAAAAGACACGAGTACGCGAAGTCAGACATTTCCAATACGGACCCTGACGCATCCGCTGCGGTTGGGGACTTGTACATGGGTCATAACTTAGAATCTGTCAAGATCCCCACCCTAAAATCATCTACACATTTAATCATCATGACGAGATAAATATACTTGTGCATCTAACACAGGTCCTGTGTCATGCAGTGAGGAATTTGCCCTTAGGTCATAACTTGGAAACTATGAAGATCTTCATCCTTTAATCATATATACACTAACTGGACATGGAGAGAAAAATAGACATTACAATGTTGCAAAACTTAACCCTGGGTCAGGGTATGCCCCTAGTGGCATAGCATGGGAGCGCCGGATTATGCAATTCTGGCTTGTTTTGTTGTTTTACTATTATTCTAACATGATATAGTTTAGCTTGTTTCATAATCCTGTTAAACCTTATATGAACATTTACGTCAAATACATATTGTCTGAACTAACTATACTTCGATAAAAGTGAGGTTAATCATTTTTGAACTTCAATAAGGCCCAAATGTTTGGTCCCCTTGACAATTTTCATTACAACGTCTTTACGCGAAGAAACTGAAATCAAAAATACACCAATTGGACTTAAAACTGATTGGATTGATTCTGATAAAAATCACTGGGGTGCTGTAAATATCCCAGAGAACTCCAGTGTTCCATTTTATGTTAGTGTTCATTGGAATCTGTTAGATTCTCATCCTACCTCTCGCTCCCCGCCCCGACTCCTCTCTCTCTCTCTCTCTCTCTCTCTCTCTCTCTCTCTCTCTCTCTCTCTCTCTCTCTCTCTCTCTCTCTCGCTCTCTCTCACGCTCTCTCTCTCTCTCTTGAAAACATGTTAGTAGCAATATGGGACATTTGGGGGAATAAACATTACGCCGTAGGTTTATATGCGGTGACAGTTTGGGCACAAGGGAAATTTAACATTGAGGCTACATTGTTACATTGTTAGAAATGGTTGACCTCAAATGGGGGTACATTATCAGAAGTTGTTGACCTCAAATAACATGGGGTACAACGGGAGTTTAACATTACGCCTCTGTGTTAAAACAATTATGGGGCAAAACGGGAATTTAACATTCCATCTCCATGTTGAAAAATGTATAGGGCACAACAGGAATGGTAATGTTAAAAATGTTAGTTATAGTCCGTTTCTGCGTTGAAAAATGAATAACGCACTACGGGAAATGTAATGTTGAAATTTGTAGATGCTATACGACACCTACTTTTTTATTACTATCCAACACACATACTCTTTGATTACTATCCAACACTACTATCCAACGCCTATTTCTTTTATTAATATCCAACACCCACGTTTTGAGTATTATCCACACCCATATTTTTAGTACTTTACAACACCCCCATAGATACTATCCAACGAAAAGGATAGGATGTATAAAAAAAAAACGGGGGATGAAGAAAACACACACTGTCACACACAAGTAGGGGTAGGAGTATTTACTGACACACTATACCCACAAAAGTGCTATCACACACAAGAAGGGGTAGAACAGATTTTAAAACTGTAGTTGGTTGTGAACAGACATAGATAATACACAAACATACAAACATAAAACACATAGAGTGGCAATGATTTTGAGTAGTATATCTCTTTTCTAAGAGATCTGGGTGGCTCTGAAAATGGACGTTGGGGTTGTTAACCTAAAAGGGCTAATACATACCACACTGCTTCATAGTTCTTCTCGGCAAACTTCTCCTCACAGCCGATCCGTAGACTAAAACACGCCTCAGGAAGTCTGGATTAAACAGCATGCTGGAAACAATGGTCTATGGCTCCAGTTTTACCCACATTGTGTCGGATTGTCTTGAGAACAGATGACACAATGGGCCAACGTTCCTCTATATATAGTCTACGACCGCAACGAAACGGATTGGGAAGTTCCACCAATCAGAACGCGTGTAACATAATTCAGTCAGGGCGTGTTGTCTCTCTTCCAATCAGAAGACAGCAGACGCGTGACGTCACTTTTAATATATATATATATATATATATATATATATATATATATATATATATATATATATATATATATATATATATATATATATATATATATACGCACGAGTGTTCCTGAAACTGAAAAGTACATTAACTATGGCTGATAAAATGAAGTCGATGTATTGGGGTGCTCCTGCACCGGATATATCGTATACTCAGAGTGATAGTACGACTACTACTACTATTGCTGTACCAAGTATTCATCCAAAAGAGAATGACAACAATTTCGATTTGGCTTTGTGCGATATCCTATCGTCTTCGTAAGACTTTTTGCCGGCTGCTTCTCCTTCATTACCAGTCTATGACGATTACAGAAAGATACGGAAGGAAGAGTTGGAGAGATTTTTGCAATGTCAGAAAGAAGAAGAAGAAGTCTTGTTCAACAACAACACCAACAAGAGGAAATAAGAAACAAAAAAGAGGACAAGAGGAAAACTTTGAACAGTTAACATAAGGAAGCGAGTGAAAACAAAACGGTTAGTTTGTTACAAGACATTTTGGCAGAGTTAAAACATCTGAGAGAAGTGTATCAAACTTTTTTAGCCAAACCCTAAGAGAAAGAGACTTTCACGATCTAAGACTTCTAAACCTTCAATGACTACATCGACGTTCACCACCACAACTGAGACGCCAGAAGCAACAACATCAGTTACTGCTACCACTACCACATCATCAGCAGCAGCAAGAGTAGGACCTAGCCGTGGAAAAGGTTTAAGACAGTTGCAATTGATGATGTCAAGTACGTAAGATTTTTGTTATTAAAAAAACTCCAACGTTCCTTTTCAGGGCCACCTATATCTTTTAGAAAAGAGATACTACTCAGTGATTGCCAAATCAAGTAAAACTTAAATCCCTCCATTATAAAATGTGTGCGTGTGTGAGTGTGTGAAGATCTTATCCATACTAAAGAAATATTGTTATGTATGATGTTTATATAATATTATAAATATTTTAGGAAATTATAAATGTTTCTTCACTTTAATATTTGCTTAAATCTTTATGTTTATCAGGAAAAATATGTTTAACTAGTGTCCTTGAATTAGGTTGTTTTGATCAATATGTTTTCTCAATTTGAAGGTCAAGGTTGAATTTTGTTTACAAGTAAAATTCCATTAAGATGACACATGTTCTAGAACATTCTGTCATGTGACCAATCTTTATATATGCCATGTTTGGTGGACATTTATTCAGTTTTGACATTACCATCAGTCTTGTAAAGAGCTATTACAGTTGTGAAAATTCATTCCAAATTCTAAGAGAGGAATTATTTTAAATATTCATTGGATTATAACAGTGCTCATAAACTTTTGGATTTTGGATTTTTAATTGATGATTTTGGAATTTATGTGAACTTATTCAGAGATTTTGGAATACTTCATTTTGACATCAGCACATCAAGATTACTAGTACATCAGAACTTTGGAGACCATTGGCACATAATAACATTCAAGGACACAGCCGTGAATTCGGAACATTCTATATTTAGGACTTGTGATTAGAACAATCATTCTTATTGGATTATTAGGATTTCAAAACACATTACTGTAAGTGACTTTTTGATTTTTTCATTTTAATTATCTAGTAATAAATTGCTTGTTGATTTTTTACTTGATTTGTTGTTTCACTTTCTTTCTGTTACATTTTTCTTAGACCATAGAGTCGTAACAATATGAAGACTAAGAGACACTTGCGTTTTCTTTGGTATATTCTCTTTTATAGAATCAGGATGAAATTTCAAATCACATCACAATAGTGCATTTTCTTCTTTCTTTCTGTCTTTCTCTTTTGAATTTCTTCACTTGCACGGGTTCCTCTTCTACTTCAGTTTCTTCTAAATGTCTCGCCTTCTTGAATTTCTTTACTGGAATGATTTCTTCTGTTTCTGATAAACGCTCCTTCTCCTTGTTGTCCTTTCTCTGAAGAATAATGCCCTTTTTCTTTACATAGATAACAGGTAACTTTACTTTTATCTCTCTTTTCTCCTTAGTGTTTGCTTTTTTTTTTTGTCGATGTGCACATTCTGACCTTTCTCTTGACAGACATAGCAGGTATATTGACTTTTAAGTCGAGTGGAGTAGTCATAAGTCTTGTTGGAAGTGTGCTTTCGAATGACTCTCTGTACATTTCTGACGAGATCTGTTGTGACTCTTCCATCTTCACAGATTGAAGCTGAGTGAGTGTATTCTTTTTGGGTGAGGGTAGTCTGTCTATATATAGGGAGAGAGATGTAACCACGTCAAATTAAATTTGAATCATCTACTATCATGAAACGATCACACATTTCCAAGAAGAAACCAGAAGCCAAGCGTCGACGACGTTCTATGTCACCCAACACTTTCCAAGAAGTGTTGGCAGAAGTTCACGATAGCGATTTTGAAGAAGACATGAGTGATCCTGAGCCAACACCATCTACCTCTACCACAAGTCCAAGAGAGTCAAGATCAGCCAAGAAAGAAAGTCATTCGGTAGCTGCTGAAGAATTTTACATTCGACCTACCTAAAAAGTGACTTCCAGAAAATTTAGAACGACTGTTTACAATTACACTATTAAATTTAAACAATTCAAGTCCAAATGGTTGTCATGTCTTTGCATGTACTGTTCATATATTTGCCATAAGGAATCTATTAGTAAACGAAAACTAACACTAACACACACACACGACACGGCGTCAAAATTCAAAGAAATCTTCTCGTCTTGTGGAATCAGTTCTTTTAAAAGTATTTGGTAATCCACTAGGTCTTGAACTCTGTCATTGACTTCCTTCCATGGAATTTGGTGTAACACTGATGACAGAGGTCTTGGCATGGTAACCCTTATAATGTCTTCGCAGTTGATCAATGTCATACCATTTGAAAATTTTCAAAGTTATCAGTCTTCTAATAATATTCAGTTACCAATGATTAAAATGTTTATGCCTTTTCGAATGCAATTGTTCATTGTGTTTCACTTGAATCTGTACAAAGTAGTGGTAAATGCGTTCTCGCAGCTCAGGAGGTAGATTCCAAAGGTGCTCTTCTAAGCTAACCATTTACAGGAATGTCATCTGACCATCTGAGCATTTTCAAACTAATCAGGTTGTTATATAGCATTCAGATAACAATGGTTAAAACATATATGTCGTAGAGGATGCAATTGTTCTTTTTGTAAACAGTAAATTTGCAAACATCACAAATGTGAAACTTTTTTTGTTATTAGTACGAACATGTTACCTACAAGCTCTAGTGTAGGTATATCCTACTATCAAACGGTTTTCTTAATAATGAAAAATACAAATTTTCACTTGTAATTAGATGTTTATTACTGGTAAAAAAATCTATTAATTCTAAACTATCAACTATATATTTTGGCAACTCTGCTAGTGCTCTAAGCTTAGAGGGGCTGTAGGTCGAGAAAAAATATACCAAGATTGGATATGCGAAAAGTCTAGCTCACGGAAATTGATATGCGAAAATCCTAATTCCACTAAGTAGGTAATCTATTTGAATTATGGACTACTAGTTAATTTAAAATGTGGGAATTTATCATTGAGGCTACAATTTTTGGTTTGGGATCTCTGTGACCTCTAACGTGAAATGTAATGTTATAATGTCCATAGATTTAATATTATGGATCTATATGTCCTCTAACGTGAAGTGTTATGTTAAAAACGTCCATAGGTTTAACATTATGGGTCTCTGTGTCCTCTAAAAAGATAAATATAATGTTAAAACTACATTTACTAACCAATACGCCGTTTGGAGTGACCAGCACTCAGTTATCAACTATCCAAAACCCAGTTATATACTAGCAAGCACCCACACTATACCACCAACACTCCAGTTATATACTATGCAACGCCCAGTTATTTACTATTTATCTAACACGCCGTTTTGGAGTGACCATTACAAATGTATTTACTTCCATCACTCAGTTATATACTATCCAACACCTACACTTTACCATTAACACGCCGTTTTGAGTGATCAACACCCAGTTTTTACCATCCAGCACCCAGTTATCTGCTATCCAACACTCACTCTATATCATCAATAGGGTGTCGACTATTTTGTTTTAGGACAAGTTTTAGAGCTTACACTAATTCTGAACTTACTTTAAAAGTCAAAGTCTTTGACCTCCTCAGCACCTATCGAATTTTAAATCAGAGGACAAACCGAAGATTACATCGATCGAAATATCAGTTACTTATACCTGAAAGTTAAAGTTCTCAAAACGGACAACACCAATCCAGGCGCCAATGCCAGAGTAGCTCCTGTCAAAACTTTTATGCATTCGTTATTCAGCGAAGTGGATTTGTGCTTGAACAACAAACTAGTCAACAGCAGCATGGACACATACCCTTACCGAGCGTACCTGGAAAATCTTTTGATGTACGGAAAAGAAGCCAAGAACACACATCTGGATATTACAGTGGTGTGGAAACCTAATACGTTGGACAAGGTTAGCGATAAAGAGCTGACTGCAGTGATGATCCTCACAATGTTGGATTTAACGACCGCCGAAAGAAAATCAAACAAGGACGTAGTTTAGAAATGATGGATGGTTTGCATTTGTACATGTGGTTGCAAGATAAGTATTTGCAGAATGGGGTGGATGTACGCATGAGACTAAATTGAAGTAGTACCATGTTTCATTTGATGTCTAATGTTAACGAGTACAAAACGAACATCGAAGACGCATGACTCTACGTGCGACGTGTGTAACGCTTACCTAAAGTGGAAAAGAACATCAGTCAACTCTGAGCATAACGACAGTCAAGTATCCCCAACAACGAGTGGAAGTCAAAACCTTCACCATTGCCCCTGGACTCCGATCCAAGATCGCACTACCGAAACGTTTGCTCATCGGCATCGTCAGTAATGTGGTCATCAAATGTGGTATCGATCAAAATTCTTTCGAGTTCCGACATTTCAACGTGTCAAAAATAGAAGTGACATGATATGACTAGACGTTGTGTACCAGACCTAACTTTGCCTGGCAAAATTACCTGAGATCTTACTTGGCTCTGTTTAAAGCCACAGGACAAATTAGGAAAAAATTGCAGCATTTCGTACGACGATTATGTAGGAGGATATGATTTGTGGGGCTTTGATTTCACTCCAGACCAAGGCAGCGATGAAGGACATTTCCACCCTAGAAAATCAGGCCAACTTCGTGTAGAACTTCAGTTTGCACTTGCCTTGTCGAACACAGTGAACGTCAGCTTGTATAGAGGTAATCCTGGACTAGGCTATTAAAAGATGGAGCCCATGAAGATAGGCAAAGTTGATGTTTTCTATCCAGAACAACAACAATCATAAACCAGAAAGAAGAAAAAGAAGAGAAAAATACAGCCATAATGTCTAGATGGCCAGAAAAAGAACAACACTTACTCTTTTGTTTTGCTCGTTACCTGGCTGAAAGAATCACAGACCTGGCCAGAGAACATTGCCATGGTGTGAGAACATTGCCATGGTGTGAGAACATTGCCATGGTGTGAGAACATTGCCATGGTGTGAGAACATTGCCATGGATGTCAAATCGATCGTCCTGGTCAGAAACAACACGACAAATCTTTGATGATGAGTCAAGAAGAAAAGTTGGAAGACTATCTGCAAGATATATGGACTCTCATTTCAGAAGAGAGAATATTCAAAGAGTGGAACAAAGACTGGCGTGACTATTCCTTACCTACATTGACTTCTTCGGAAACGAAACGAATCTAAACTCCCTTGCAAGAGAGTACGGAGACTACCAGTTCATCGACTTACTTGACAGATATGTATGACTTATCATTACCTGTGAAAAGAATGAATACCTAGGAACTTCATTACCTTCTGACTCACAGTTGGTATACAGCTTCTTGGAATTCAGTCGTGTTTGCTAAAGATGAACTTTTACATCAAAAACCTAAGAACGTTGAAGCCTATGTCATCAACACGTACGACAGTCATGGCCTAGTAACCCACTGGGTGGCAGTCTACTTTCCCAACGACCACAATGTGGAATATGTTGATTCTTTTGGATTACCTCCTCTGGAAGACGAGATAATTGACATCATGAGAAGAAATGTTGTATCTACTCAGTTCAATAATGTATGTGAGATTATAAGGATCAGATTCGATAGTGTGTGGACAATATTGTGTGTAATTTCTTCATCAGCGCAGTCTTGCATTTCCCTTAAAACTTTTAGAGAGTTGTTTTGAAGGCAATTTCTCTAGAAACGATGGCAAAATACAAAGGTGGTTTTGTGAGCATTATAGCTCTCTATTTACAGAAACGTAGTGTATATCGATTACAAAATGTTACTCATTGGAAATCTGGTTTAACTCCACAACATTGTAAACCTTGCAAATACGTTCCTGTTTAATGTTTTGGAATTTGTAAATGAAAAGGAAGGAGTAGCTCTTATCGTCCCTCTTCACTGGTTTTGCTGCTGTTTAAATTAGCAGGGCTTATTAAAAACTGTTGATTTAGAACAAATGGTGTTGGCTGGTTTTTTTTATAGAAGCAAAACAATTGTTTTTTTTGACATGCTCTTTCACATTCTCTCTGTCGATCTTTGAATTTTTTCTAAGAGGGCAGTTGTCGTTAACGTCCGCGTCCCCGTTGTTGATTTTCTTTGTTGGTTAGTAAGTGTGTTGTGTTGGTAACTCAGAACGGCGTGAAATTTATGATTTGTAAAAAAATATCTTTCACGTTTTGTAAAAAGCTTATTAAACTTTTTTATTTTATTTTTAGAATTTATAAAAATTTGTTCCAATTTTTAAATTTGTCTGGACTTATCTCTGTTTTTGCTAAATTCGCTATAATTTGGTTTTTTTAAAATTTATTTTTAAAAATAATGTAAATTTGTATATTTTTCACTTGTAATTTTTTTAAATACAATTTGTAAAACTTTTTTTTCAATTTCTACATTTTTAGTGGAAATGTCTTTTCAATCTCCTCTAAATTGCGTATTAGTTTAAAAATTTTAGTATTACTTAACCATGTTTTAAACTTTTTCTGGACATTTTTTAGTACCCGCTAAATTCTGTATTAGTTTAGAAAGTTTAGTATTAATTTTAGTCTCGACCATATTAACAAAATTTCTGGGCATTTTTAGTCTCCGCTAAAGTACATGACAGTTTCGGAATTTTAGTACCACATTTAGTCTAAGGCAAAATTTTCACATTTTTCAGATTTTTTCAGTCTTCACTATAGTCCGTGACAGTTTCGGAATTTAATGCTACTTTTAATCTCAGCAATTTTAATCTAATGTTCTAGATTTTTTTTTAGTTACCGCTAAAGTTCCTATTAGTTTCGGAATTTTCGTACTACTTTTAGTCTTAGTCAACATTTTTACATTTTTGTTCCTCCGGATTTTGTTCAGTCTCCACTAAGGC
Organism: Margaritifera margaritifera; assembly: GCA_029931535.1. NCBI lineage: Eukaryota > Metazoa > Mollusca > Bivalvia > Unionida > Margaritiferidae > Margaritifera > Margaritifera margaritifera. Next base: position 1,076,565 of record JAQPZY010001649.1, on the reverse strand, counting down.
ACGTGCCAGTTTCGGAATATTAGTACAACTTTTGGTCTGAGCCATTTTAATATAATGTTTCGGAATTTTGTCTAGTCTCTGCTAAAGTCCGTGAAAGTTTCGGAATTTTGGTGCTACTTTTAGTCTCGGCCATTTTAATCTAATGTTCTGGATTTTTTCTTGTCTCCGCAAAAGTCCGTGACTATTTCGGTATTTTATAACTACTTTCAGTCACGTCCATTTTTGTGTTATTATGAGTTGATTCCCCTGATTAATACTATTCATATCATCAGTACAATATATGCAAATTTACTGACACCTCCAACATGATCTGAGGTATAGGTGCCTTTTTTATATAAAAATCTCGGATATATACATTTGGCCATATAGCCAGTAGGCAGGAGAACACTACACACGGCGTGTTGGATAGTATGTGTGCCATTTGAGGTCAACAACTTCTAACGCTGTAACCCCATTGAGGTCAACCATTTCTAAAAATGTAGCCTGAAAGTTAAATTTCACTTGTGCCCGAAGTGTCCCCACATGCAGCTGCCCGCATGTAAACCTACGATGCAACGTGAATTCCGTCTTCTGCCCCCTAGTGCCCCACTCGTGTTTTTTTTTCTGATCTATACAGTCTTCATGATATTAAAGTATCACAGAGACTATTCAATGACTTCAAACGAGGTTTTATGCTGGAGACTGGGAGATTGGGCAATTAATTAATTATTGATGCAAATTTATCTTAATATGTACATTCATTCTAACCTGTGGATCAAAATTATAAGTCATCTCGCGCGAAATGATTTCTTCTGTCCTCCTTTCTCAGATGCTAAAATCGCTTACTATTTAATTAACATGAGCCTCCACACAATTTTCAAGACGGTCATCACTCCTAAACATTATCCTACTTCCATATATTTGGGAATACTTGTAATGATTATTGATATAAGATATTTATGAAGATGGAGCTCTTAATAGTTTAATTTCGCTTAATTTGCAGTCTTGCTCAGTCTTTATAGCATTTTCATTCACGACCTTGGCTCCACCAAGCGATTTCCGCAATAAAACGGGCAAGAAAATGATAATTTGGTTCGGTTTGGTGCTTTAACACAGCAACCGAAGTAGGTTATTTAGTGCCGAGGAAAATCAGAGTAAAGCGCCTTCGCAAAGGATACAAACACGGTAGCCGACCAAGGCTGATTCGATGTTAGGATTCGAACCCACACTTTTCGTCCCGAGTCCGGCACGCTAACCTCTGAATCACTGCCTCCATTAGTCGCCTCTTACGACATTCTTATTTTATTTCATCTTTTTTTGCCATAATTGTTGAAAAACTATCCACTTAAAGGAACTGCCGTCACGATCAAAGACATATAATGATGATCAGACCTTCCTTTCTTACCGACATGTAATTGAGAAAGGAATGGTTTTATCTAACCATCTATTAACTATGTATACTCCCTACCTTAAAAGGAGAAAAAAATAGTCTTTGATCTGCAATGACTAAGCCAGAGACGATACATTTTAATAAACGTTCTTAGAATTTTGAGTAACCATCATCATCATTATCTTCTTCGTCTGCTTCTTCTTCTTCCAGCACATGCGGCACATACTGTTCGTAAACTGTCTTATTCACAAATATTATTGACAAGACATGTAATTACTTCGCACGACGGGACAAACATAGATGATTGTCAATTACTTCACACGACGGGACACAATCTAGATGATTGTTAATTACTTCACACGATGGGACAAAATCTAGATGATTGATAATTACTTCACACGACGGGACAAAATCTAGATGATTGTTGATTTTAAATACTATCTTCAGCATTGTTAGCAGTTAGTGAACACGTATTTTCAAGCTGGATTACTAGTCCAGTACTCTACCATCTGAGCTTCTGTGGCTCCCTGGGAGACAATGATCTTGCATTTCTCTTAATATTTTCAAGTCCAGCAAAGTTATTCAAAACATATTAAAAACATCCCAAGGCAAGCTGATTAAAACTTTTTGATTATTATCAAGAAGAAAGTTTTTAAAAATACGTTTGAATATGTTGCAATTTTTCTTTCATAAGAAATCTAACCTTCAAAGTTTCACTTGAAGGATATTACCTTCGAAAAGACGACAGAAGTAAAATGAAAATTACCAATTCCTTGGAGACATTTTGTTTTGCAATTGTGCGATCATCTCACTTGCTGTGTACAGACAGAATCTATGTAGACGTTATAAGCAATGATAAAAGTCTCCAAAACTTAAAAATGAAACAAAATCCATGCTGATATTACGGCCAATGGCACGATATCCATGTATTAAGTACGAGACTGTTCCCCCACTTAGAGGTCTGATTTCTATATATGTATATGTATATATATATATATATATATATATATATATATATATATATATATATATATATATATATATATGTATATATATATATATATATAATATGTGTGTGTGTGCGTGCGTGCGTGCGTGCGTGTGTTAAAGAAAACTTCAGTCCAATACATACAATTTGTTCCTTTGACTTCATCCTTATCCTACTTAAATAATTAGTTCGATTGTCGATCTCTTTAATATGCTCTAAATCTTCCTCTTTTCTTCTTGCTATCCTTTCTTTCTTTGATCAGCCGTCTGTTTGCGATGCCCTGTTGAATTTCATTGATTAGCATAAAAATCGAATCTTTGCAATCACTTGCATCAATGCATATTTCACTATCGATAAGCGGATATCAAAACTAAGTATATATTACAGTAGCGTATCAAGAAATTCTAGCCGCCCTCTCCCCCCTGCAGAACTCCTTAATAAAATTCCGCATGTAAATTTTGGGCCATGACTGGGCCTCCCCCCATGTACATTTAATCCAATTAAATTCACCAGATATGCTGTTTTTATTTGGTATTGGGAGCGGACATTTTTGTAAGCTTTTGAAACCCATATATTTAGGATTCATTCATGTGATATTTTGCAACGGTTGTTCGCTAGTGATTATTGACTTACTAAATAAAAACTGTCATATAAATGTTACGATTCAATATTGACTATTATTTAAGAAAATTCTATGAGATGAATTGTATAATTATTTTAACTTGTAGACTTTAAACCTATAATGATAATGTCAAGAACAATGAAATTACAATTTTTTTTTGTCACCACGAGATGATAATTTGTAGCTTGTTCTGAATTGAAAATGACATCTTGACGTATTGCTGCAGTCGCTTATCAAGATAATTGACATGTAACAAGTACAAAAAAGCACTAGAGTTCGAAATAGATATTAATTTGAAATTAAATCTGAATTCGGTGAAAGTAGATTTTCCACTTCTTGGATTTGGATTCTTTAAGTACCTCGAGATATTTTCAACACATTATTTATCATACTTTGGACGACTTCTGTACAAATTATGTCTTCATCTTTTAAATTTGTAAGCAGAGATAAGAAATGCATCCATAAAGTCAAGGCTGTATTAGATTGAATTAAGACGTTATTTAGACCTTACTCAAATGAATTAAACCACCATGATGAAAATTGTATATTCTTTCAACATTTTTGTCTGAATATATAAAGAAAAATGACATATTCTTTCTATTTAAGTTGGTTTTTTAAAAATGCTTTTTAAATACATTTCTAAAAACACAAAAACCTAGGTGAATTTGTTTAGCTTTTGTGTAACATATTTTGGACGAGCATTCGTATTTAATTCCAAACAAAAAATCTGTAAGAACCATCTCTAATGCAATTAGATACATGACGATTCCAAAAGTAAAAAAAAATAATCTCATTTAATTCAAGTATTTCGAAAAGAAAGCAAGGTAGATGATACAGTTTTTAAGCACTTAGTTCCATCACAGTGAAAAGCAAAATAATTTAGAATAATTCTAAGTTTGTATTCTGTTTAGCTGTTCCATTAAAGCAGTGGGCTTTAGAAAGGCGTGATTTCTAGCTAGCTAGATGCATAGATAGACAGGTGTGTAGTACTGAAGAGTATATATAGTTAAAAATTGGTATTTGTTCTGATCTAATTTATTTTGCCAATTGTATTTTATGTCGGGCGGTAGACGTTAATAAAAACAAATTCTCAGAAGAGGATATTCTTCTAGTATGTATGACACATCGTCGTCAAATCCTCTGTAAATGCTCTGTCTATAATGATTGTAAAGAAGCCATTGGCGGCAAGTGTCTGCTATAGGCCAGACAGATTTCCACAGCCTTTATACAGCCTAGTATTGTATCTCTCATTTGTCCAAAAGAAGACTTTGCATCGCTTTTAATACGTGCTCCAGATATATATATATATATATATATATATATATATATATATATATATATATATATATATATATATATATATATATATATATATATATATATATATATATATATATATATATATATATATATATATATATATATATATAGGGTATTAAGAGTCATGAGAACAGAAAGGATAGAAGTCTAGCTACAGTGATCAGAATTAGAGACATACGTCAGACAAATACAAGTAATATAGGGTAATATATGGAAACGACAATATAGTTAAGAAAGCAGAGTTAACAACAATGTGAAATCAAAATATGGTGAAATTACTTTTAACAATAATTTTACTGTATAATAGAGCTATAAGCTATATCAACAGACATTCTTTCAGGGTAGAGAAACTATATGAATGAGAATTTAGTTTAAGTGTGTTATCAGTATGGCTTTTGGAATAACAATCACGATATAGGGATCTAAAATTTAATTATACTGAGTGTTGTTTAAGACAGACTGAAGACTGCAACAAAATTGCAAGATTTTCAATGATCCAGTGATCCCTCTACCAAATGGTATCAAACTCTAGGATATAGAGACTCTTTCAATTAGTTCACAGCTGTAAATGATGCTAGAAACTGAAATGTTACAAAATACTACAAATTACTCCATTGAATCATTAGATCCACGCAATTAGGATATTTTTTCTTTTCGCACATAGGAAACGACCTTTGTATAGTTTCTTTTTTTATTAATGTAAACTTTCATTTTCTTCTGAGCGAAAATAACAACTTTCTTTCTTTCTCCTAGCTTGATTCCTATACATTTGTATAGCCCACAAGTGACGTCAAGTGAAGTAAAACTGATTTATAGTTGGTTTTATTAGACTGAACAAGTGACGTCAAGTGAAGTAAAACTCATCTATATTAGGTTTTTCACAACATCAGCATAAGTCATACTCAGCTTTTATACCGACAGTATTAAAAGACTCGTAAAACATGCAGGAAACACATTAAAACACATATCATATGCAAAGACTTATGCAACATTAAGAATTGACAAATAACGAATACAAAATACTAAAACGCACGCAACATTAAGAATCGACAAATCACAACATTACATACATAAAAGCATAATAAACATGGTGTGGGCAATACAAGATATGTGGCATTACAAACAACAAGTATATAATCGGGGATGACGAGATAAAATACATTACATATAACATTTGTAGCACTTGGATTTTTGCGAGAACACTTCACCTCATAAGAGGAAATTTTATGTTCACCTTTGGATTGTATATTGTCAAGTATATCTTTTATAGCTAAGGCTCATCGACCAACTTCGTTCCACATCGACCCAAGAGTATGTAACGAGCCCAATCAGTATCTTCCGCTCCTCTGTTTGAGTGGATGCAGCTGAAAGAAACTGATCCAATCAGATTGCTCGTTACATTTACATAAGACAATAGTTTGAAATAATCGTATCGGCATCAGTAGACAACGACACATATCGCATGCAAGTTTCTTCAACCTTTAACTCACTAGTGTTTCTTTCGAGTCAAAATATGTAGACTTCATAGAAGGTTTCATATTGAATACTGAAGCGGTCATGTAACGAGCACTTTCATGTCTGTCAATTGATTCCACTTGCTCGGGCGGTAATTCTTGCATCCACGAGAGGGCACATGATAAAAACTCTGTTCCGGTTAACTACTTATGCCAAGGGTCGTTCATAGCCAAAAGTCATGTTGTATTGCATACGACCCCTATCGTTTCTACAAATTATATTCAGTCGTTAGAGAGTGCGTCACAAGGCAATATTCAAAATCTGTATCACGTTCTGAAAATCGATGTCCACAATCAGCATGCTTTACGTCCTTATATTGGCCACTGTTCGTAATTACACTAAGAGTATAAAGGAAAGAAGTTTAGGATGTGTAAATTTGAAATAGATTACACCTTTGGTCTTTGTTTGACTGGTTTAACGACCTTGGTTATAGAAGAATAACGTCTTTCAGTTTCTATATAACCGGACTTAAACTGCGGCCATGATGAACGCGGTAACAGGCATATGGCCAACAGGTGAGAGTCCTGGAAACAAGCACGAAGAATGCTGATTAGAAAAAATGTCATTATTAAACAAATGAATAAATACATTTGACGAGCATTTTTCTTTTATGTTAGAAGTAAAAATTTAGAAAGTAGAATTTAGGACAGAAATTAAATTAAGCAGCAACTGCTAAAAATAAGGTTCTGTCTATTAAGCAGACATATTTGGTTGGACTGCCAAAATATTACCATAGATTAATAATAATTTTAAATGTTGTGTGGCATATTTTCCGTGTTTCATATGTTACGACTCTAGGTCTTAAAAATAAGTAACAGGAACAAAGTGAAACCAGCAATGTATGTAATATCAACAAGCAATTTATTTCCATATAATACAAAGTAAAAATTCAAAAGACACTTATAGTTTGTGAATTAAATTCCAAATAATCCTAAATGTCCTATCACAAGCCCAAAGATATAGAATGTTCCGAAGGAATTCAAATAGTCTTGAATGTACTGATATACCATAATGATGCAGTCCAAAATGTCTTTGAATGAGGTCACAAAAGTCCAAAATAATATATTATTCCAAAAGTCAATGAGCACTTAGTAATTCCAATGAAAGTTTAAATAAATAATTCCTCTCGAATGATATATGAGTTCAATGGCACAATGTATAATCTGGTCACAAATGGATTCCCACAGACTGATCTAAAGCAGGAATGAAGTTTATGCGTATCAAGCCTCTATTATATACATATTTCTAATGACCCACATCATAACAGGACTTGAGTCATTCTATGGAAACAAAACCAGCCTGATAGCAAATAACACCGGCCTTGAGCTCAAATTCTAGTAAACATTCTGTTGACAAATGATCAGAAAATAAAGTGCAACTCACCTTCATGGAATAGATTCAAACACACATTATAGATTCAATATACATAACACATACTTTTGAGATATTCCACAGTTTAGATATCAACAAGTATTGTGGCGTGCTTTAATGCGTTGTTTTATGCTGCATAAGTAGGATTTATCTACTTCGATCTTGTAATAATATCTTTATTCAAGTAATGTGTGTCTTAGGTCCAAATCACATAAATATACATGATTAATAAACAGCTGGAGATGAGAACATATAAATTGTGACAAATTCAATACAGTATTATTCATGCAAGAACCCTGAAGGTCCTTTCTATATTTAGATGCATACAATATTCTGTGAATTTGACGTACACTTATTTCTACTTCTCAAGGCAAATACAAATTTATCTTCAGAGATTTATAGATACAAATATTTTCGTAAATATGACTGACGTTTAAGGTCAGACAGCTTACATACACAAACAAAACGATATGCAGACTCAAGATCTGACTTACAAAAGATACATACTATTTAATCGTAGGGTGTAAACATACTATTTAATCGTAGGGTGTATACATACTATTTAATCGTATGGTGTATACATACTATTTCATCGTAGGGTGTAAACATACTATTTAATCGTAGGGTGTAAACATACTATTTAATCGTAGGGTGTATGAGCAAACCTTCCTGTGCTTACTTTAAGATTCAAACAACTGCCTCCTAATTTACCAAACATTTAATGTAGAATGGGTTTTCAATAATATCTAAACATGTTTTGTTTATACCAAAGTCATGCTTAATGATTTTATAAACTCTTAAGCTATCAAATTCATTTATTTTGCTACTTCAGGTTTGTATGTAGGAATTAATACATCTCTGCATACAACAAACCAAACAGTTTTAACATATTATCTATGTCTAGGCCATGACTATAAGTCATATGAAATAGTGACAAAAGTGCGGGTGAAAGAATACAACCTTGACGTACACCTTTGGAAATTTACAAATATCAGTCAATCCATTTTGATTTATAACACAAACTTTATTATCCTGATATATAGTTTTGAACATATTTAACATTTTGCTGCTCATTTGAAGTTTTTGCAATTTAAACAACAGGGATACCCTATTGATTCTGTGGAACGCTATTTCAAAATCCACACATGTACAGTAACATCTGCCATTTTATTTCCTGAAATATTTCCAAATAAGTGTGAGAAGAATGAAATATTATATGTAGTACTATAACACTGGTCTACAATGTTTTCGAAGGCGTCTGCTTCAGAGATAAATTGTGCTATTTATTAGGGATTTTGATGTACTGAATTCAAATATGACAATTAAAACAACCGATTGGCTAGAAGATATTTAAGTTTTTACATTTTACGTCAATGTATATTGTGTACATATAGTAGAGTTTTAATCATAAAATGTAAACCTAGGTCTTTTCATATGTTTATAGTTATTTTACATGATAATATTTCACCTGTCCTGTTTATGTAACACTTTAAAAAACAGCAAAAGGGTTATATAAATAAAAATATATTGAAACAAAAGTAAAAAAAAACTATTATATATATATAAGTACATAGTTTAGTCCTGATTCAGTGTCAATTCGTCGCTTATTGGCTTGTCTCTTGTATTCATTAAATGGAGCATCTCTTGTCACTGTCCAGCAATAGTCTGCAAGCATTGATGGGCTCCATTTGCCCTGATCGCGTTTCTCCATTGTTGCAATGTCCTGGTGAAATCGCTCGCCGTGCTCGTCGCTCAATGCTCCGCAGTTCGGTGGAAAACACTCTAGATGAGAGTGCAAAAAATGTATCTTTAGTGACATGTTGCAACCAAAGCTTTTGTATGCCTTGAGGAGGTTTTCCACCAACTCCCTGTAGTTGTCTGCCTTATTGTTTCCGAGAAATGTTTTTGCCACTAACTGGAAGGTTTTCCATGCCGTCTTTTCCTTGCCACGCAGTGCACGGTGAAATGCATAATCTCGAAGAAGTTCACGAATCTGAGGACCAACAAAGACACCTTCCTTTATCTTAGCTTCACTTAACCTTGGACATTTTACACGGAGGTACTTGAAAACTGCTTGTGTTTTGTCCATGGCCTTCACAAAGTTCTTCATCAGACCCAGCTTGATGTGCAAGGGTGGTAACAAAATCTTCCTTGATTCAACAAGTGGTGGATGCTGAACACTTTTCATCCCAGGTTCCAATGACTGTCGGAGTGGCCAATCTCTCTTGATGTAGTGGGAATCTCTCGCACGACTATCCCATTCGCAGAGAAAACAGCAGTACTTTGTGTATACAGTCTGCAGACCAAGCAAGAGAGCAAGAACCTTGAAATCGCCACAAAGCTGCCACTGATGTTGGTCATAGTTTATGCACCTCAAAATGTGTTTCATGTTTTCATAGGTTTCCTTCATATGGACTGCATGACCAACTGGAATTGATGGCGAAACACTGCCAGTATGCATCAAAACAGCTTTAAGACTCGTCTTCGATGAATCAATGAACAGTCTCCACTCATCTGGATCATGAACGATGTTGAGGGCTGCCATCACACCATCGATGTTGTTGCAGGCTACAAGATCACCTTCCATGAAGAAGAATGGGACAAGATCATTTTGACGGTCACGGAACATGGAAACCCTAATATCACCTGCCAGGAGATTCCACTGCTATAGTCTGGAGCCCAACAGCTCTGCCTAACTCTTGAGTAGTTCCAAATCCCTGACAAGGTCATTCAGTTCACCTTTTGATAGAGGTGTGGTTCAGAGGAGGAGGATGGGAGAAAATATGGTTCATGTGACATTGATGGTTCAGGACTAGAAGTTTCATCCTCTTCCTCTACCTCGTCTGACTAAAGTGATAATTATTCTGGTGCATCAGGAACCGGCAGTTCTTCTCCGTAGGGTACTGGGCGTATAGATGACGGACTGTTTAGATAATGCACAGTCCACTTCTTCTTCTTTGACACTCCTTTCCCAACTGGAGGCACCATGCAGAAGTAACAATTGCTGATATGATCTGTTGGTTCTCTCCATATCATTGGCACTTCAAAAATGCATAGATTTTCTTTTCCGGTTCAACCACAGGAGAAGATTTGTTGCACAAGTGTTGCAGCATATGTGTGGGGCCCACATCTTGTCCTGATCTCCAATTTTGCAGTCAAAATAAAGGTGCTAGGCTTTCTTAACCATAGTGGTTATACTGCGCTTTTGTGATGCAAAAGTCACTTCACCACAAACATAGCAGAAGTTATCTGCATTGTTCACACAAGTACGAGGCATCTCTGTTCACTTTGGCTAAACAGAAATGTGTCCCTTTGCAAAATCAAACACTGACAAATAAGAGAGCACGACACTGTATGATCTGTAGAGTTGATAAAGGGCAATTTCTTCAGCAGAGGGATTTAAGCTTAGTTGTGATTGCATCATCCATGACTTCTAGGAATAACATGATGCAATTCATATCATGTATGATGCAATACCAGCTTCAGATTGCATCATTCATTGTTTTGCCTAAAAAGTAAGTACTGTCCAAACCCAGTCATAGATTTATTCATAGATCCAGTCAAAGATGTATTTTAGTCATTTCTGGTTTAAATTGAGATCCCTTCCCTTTATAACTCACTTATCCTCCGCCATTCCCAAGTCAAGGGTCGTATATACTGACCCAGTATAATATCTTTAAAACTAGAGCCAATCAACAAGTTTAAGCATCATTTTCATTCTCAGTGACCCAGAATTAGTAAAGTTTGACAACATTTATTGCGGAAGCATTTTGGCTGAAGACAAGTGTAATCTTTTCTAAACCCTGCTGCTCGTCACCAATTGATTTGTTTTGTTTCAGATCGTTCCATTTTGATCTTGTTTTAAACGGACACTTTACTTAATACAGACTGTAAACTAATACCTCTACAATTTTTCGGAATGAATTTATCACCTTATTGTGCAATCGAATGATAATCACAGTGTACCAATCCTTTGGAAAATAAGAAGCTTCAAACATAGCATTAGACAGACGAGTCGAAGTGGAGCAAGATACAATGAAAAAAACCTTAGTGAATTTAAATACCTACTGCTTATCCAGATTTTAGTTGCAGAATAGATTTTTCGACTTCATCCTCATGTATTTTCCTAACTAGCATGTCATTTTCAAAATCTTTATCAGTTATATCACAATGTGACAATGTTTCCAATATTGGATTAAACAGATCTGAAAATTGACGAAGCCTGTTTAATTGGTAATTTCAATTGATCCAAAGTTCACCCTGTCATTGAGTAGATTCCGTAATTCTTTTGTATTATTTTTGTCAAATGTCTCTACTAATTGCGCCTGCACTTTCTTCATGTAACAACTTTTCCTTGGAGAAGTTAATATTGTTTTTCAGGTTTCTCTGTTTAAGATATTTTTGAAGATAGGGTTGTGATCGGAATATCTAAACACGTTTAAGCGCTCTAACAGCCGTCCATTTTGTATTGTCACAAGGTTTATCAAACCATGGCTGTTTGGTAGTTGATGCAGTTTAAATATACCCACGGCATTCTGTTTTTACAATTGTCTCAATAGCAGCATTTTTAGAAGCATTCTGTGGAGTTTGTATCAGTAATTTTAGAGCATTATCAAAATCCGATACATTTATCATAAACAGCTTTGAAAAGTATGTTTTGATAATAACTCCATGGAAACTTAATGGATGTCTCAGATCTGTTATGGGCATTCACTAACAAATCTGTAATTAAGTTATTACATCCACTCCAAACACCAGACAAATTCAAGAAAAGCGGCATATGTATTGATTCAACTCTATCTAAAACATCAAACGCTAATATAAATTCGTAATATCACAGCTCGATTACAAAATCAAATGCGCTAGCAGTTTTTTGCATGGTGTAAGTAAACTTACCAGTGTCCATGTCATTACGTTAACGATCATTTATTATTGTATCCATGACTATTAAGATCTCAATTATCCAAGTTACTTCTATTAGGTAGGGATATGTCTTGGATACAAACACAATATTCAACCAATTCGAATTAATCATCAAATCGAACAAAAACAGGTTTATATCCCGTGTAGACATTTACATTATCACCTATGATAAAATTACAATCTGGATTCCCTGATTTTATCTGAGCAATTCCACCTGCTGCAATTAATAAAGTCTTATTTAGAATGCATGGAATAATCATCAGGTGTGACATTAATAGGACCAAAACTTATATACAAATTGTAATAATCTTCAAGTGTGACATTAATAGGACAAAAACTTATATGATATTTTTTAATCATCTTCAGGTGTGAAATTAATAGGACCAAATCTTATATAAAATTTGAACCAATAGCTGATGTTGACGATTTCAGCCATATGATAGTCCTTGAAATACTATCCATTGTGCCTCCCATTTGTAACAATTCAACCATATGATATTCTTTGAAATAATCTCCAATGTGTGTTCCATTTGAAACAAATCAACCATTTAATATTCCTTGAAATAATCTCCATTGTGTGTTCCATTTGAAACAAATCAGCCATTAAATATTCCTTGAAATACTATCTGTTGTGTCTTCCATTTGTAACAAATCAACCATTTGATATTCCTTGAAATAATCTCCATTGTGTCTTCCATTGTAACAAATCAAACTTTTGATATTCCTTGAAATAATCTCCATTGTGTGTTCCATTGTAACAATTCAACTATATGATATTCCTTGAAATACTATCCATTATGTCTTTCATTTGTAACAATTCAACCATATGATATTCCTTGAAATAATCTCCATTGTGTCTTTCATTTGGAACAATTCTACCATATGATATTCCTTGAAATAATCTCCATTATGTCTTTCATTTGGAACAATTCTACCATATGATATTCCTTGAAATACTACCTATTGTTTGTTCCATTTGTAATAAATCAACCATTTGATATTCCTTGAAATAATCTCCATTATGTCTTTCATTTGGAACAATTCTACCATATGATAGTCCTTGAAATAATATCTATTGTGTCTTCCATTTGTAACAATTCAATCATATGATATTCCTTGAAATAATCTCGATTGTGTCTTCCATTTGTAACAAATCAACCCTTTGATTTTCCTAGAAATAATCTCCATTGTGTCTTCCATTTGTAACAAATCAACCCTTTGATTTTCCTAGAAATAATCTTCATTGTGTGTTCCATTGTAACAATTCAGGCAAGTGATTCTTTACAAAAATGAATAACCCACCAGAATTTCTTGCTGAGTTAATATGTTTATCTCTGACTGTAGCGAAATACTTACAACTATATAAGGGTGAACTGTGTATCATTATTGGCCCATGTTAATATGTTTATCTCACACTGTAGCGAAATACTTACAACTATATAAGGGTGAACTGTGTATCATTATTGGCTCATGTTAATATGTTATCTCTGACTGTAGCGAAATACTTACAACTATATAAGGGTGAACTGTGTATCATTATTGGCCCATGTTAATATGTTATCTCTGACTGTAGCGAAATACTTATAACTATATAAGGGTGAACTGTGTATCATTATTGGCCCATGTTAATATGTTTATCTCTGACTGTAGCGAAATACTTATAACTATATAAGGGTGAACTGTGTATCATTATTGGCCCATTTTTCAATAAAACCAAGTATAATATACCTACAAATAAAATTGTAACAATCTTCTTTATCAACACTGTTTGCAAATCCTCTGAATTTTTAACTTAATCTAGAAATATTTCATGTAAGAAAAGTTAATACCCCAGAAAAAGTATTTAAAATGATACTTGAATTATCTATATTCATATTCTCATGAAAAGTACCACTGTTATTGTTATCACAATTAGTACACGGGCTTAATGGAGAGAATTGTAGTACTAGAAAATTAACAAGTGTAACTTTGTTTTATGTATCATTAGTAGTTTGATATTCATTTTATGTCTATGATTATTTCCTTGAAAATATTAATCCAGTACTGTGTAGGATTCTTTATAGTTGTATGATTTAATGTATTTCATATACTCGTATCACTCACTGCAGTCCACAAATTCATTGCAATGATCTTTCGCAAAGTTTCATATTTATAAATGTTTTTTTCATTTCTATTACTTTGTCACTTTCACACCATCTTATATCGTCAGTTTTTGCTTTATAATATATAATAAAAAGAAAGCTACCTTTAATTTAATAGATACAAGGACAATACAATGTTTCCCACTTCACTCGTGAAATATTTCCTTATATCTAGATATCCTCCACTTCTTCTTACTTCCATCTGCTCTCGAAAGTAAGGGTCTTCTGTGTAGGTTATGATGCATATATCATGAAACAATTTGTGTAGTCATAAAACACAAATACTTAACACATGTTAGTACAGCATAATATATAGGTCACTGTGACCTTCTTTGCTTCTAAAGGCGCAGTACTAACATAGATGCAACCAATGGTTAAGTTTCATGGTTGGAACATAAACAGCACCGAAAAAAATGAACTTTATACGCAAAATGTCCACAAAATCAATGAAGCATGAAATATATGTCACATAGACCTCTATTTGCAATAAGGACGAAAAGCTTATAAAAATGTGTCCACTCACCAAGTTTCATGATTTAAGGTAGGATAGTATGCATGTAGCATGCCAAAAAAATCACGAAGTCATGATCTAAACGCAAATATTTAACCAAAGCCAGTAAAATATGAAATATAGATTACGATGATCTTTTGTGTAAGGGTGTTTTTGTAACATAAATGCATATTCTAGCATGAACAACCCGAGAGAAATGAACATAAGACAACATTTACCCCAAGTCAGTGAAGCGTAAAATATCGGCCATAATGACCTACTACTGAAACGAAGGAGTTATTGCTCATCAAGATGCATTCCTTCAGCAAGTTTAATGAATCTAGGTATAACAGTATATGCATGGTAACCTATTTGTTCATGAGCTAAACGTGAAAGCTTAACATAAGCCACTAATATCTGAAATGAAGGTCAGTGACCTTTCTTGTGGTAAAGGTGTGGTACTAATAGAGTAGCATCCAGTCATCTAGTTTGATAAGTCTAGCTTGAACAGAGCTTGAGAAATAGACTGGAAACACAACATGTATCCAAAGTCAGTGAAGCTTGAACTCTGGGTCACAGTGACCTAAGTCTTGTACTCTTCAAGATGCATCCCCTCTCCAAGTTTCGTGATTTTAGGTATAAGAGTATTTATACAAAAGACCTGAGCCAAGCGCAAAAAATTAACCAATGATGTGCAATTAATGTACAAAGTTAGACACCCACCCCAACCTCGCTCAGACCCTCTCCACAGGGAGGTATGTGCTATGAAACCCACTCCAAAATTATTGCCCAGGACTTGAGAAGAAAGAATGACTGAGATTCAGTGAAGCTGCACATAGGTATATGCTTTTATCTGTGCGGACGCTGACGCCAGAGGCAGTACAATAGCTCTCCTGTACTTCGTATTGGTGAGCTAAAAAAGCATTTATCATAAATGTTATCATCATTGTCGTCGTAATCATAATCGGCGCTGTCCTTCTCGTCCTTCAGAATTGTGCACATTGTGTGTATGGTCATCTCGGATATCAAAACACAATTCTAATTATTATGCGGTGATACTTTATAGCCTGGCGTGCGAACAAATTGAAGTTGAACTTAGGATAAAACAATTTATTTTCGGCTAAAGTGGCGCTGAATAGCCAATATATATGCTTATTTGAGAGGTTAGAAAGGATGCAATTGCATATTAGCTTTTATCCCAACTCATATTTCTCTAATTATGTAATAAAGAAACGTACTGACTGTCCACTGATTTTGATCTTTCATTCTTTATAGTAAATCATTCTATTTAATTAAAACGTATATGGGTTTGCTGCTTTACAGTTAAAATTAATAACGACATCACAACAAAGATGATTTCAGTTATAGTTGTGACCTGAACGTGACTAATTTTTTCAAATAACTTAGCTTTGAGGAAATAAATTTTACAGTCATATATATGTATTTGAAGTATTTTAATTGTTGTAAACAAATTGGATGCTCTTAAACAAATAAAAGAATGGAGATAATTTCACCTTATGGCAGTTTTATACTTTCAATACCAAAGTGTATTTATTACATTTTAAAAATAGTGATATATTTAAATCATGTAGACAAAAGGGAATTCTGCAATAAGCTCCACGAATTCTACTTCAACAAATTTAACCTTTCCTTTGAAACAACTTAGCACGGGAGGATTGTCACCAAAGAAATTATGTGGACCAGATAGATTACAGGTAGGTACGTGATTATAGTTTTTAGTAGGTTCTGGTTTAAAATCCGGACAAAACAACTTTGCTGCCTTTTTTGTGGCTTATTCGTGTCATTGGCCAACTGCTGGTTTGAACGAGATATTCATTTTTACAACTAAATAACAATAAGTGCAGGTTTTTCTGTCGGAATGTTTAATTACCTCTTCGAAGGTATACATCATGAGTATTTCGAATTGTCTAATTGGGGAAAGAAATCTCATGAATGCAGCACATTTACTTCAAAAAAATTAAACATTCTTCTTGTTTATATATATATATATATATATATATATATATATATATATATATATATATATATATATATATATATATATATATATGTGTGTGTGTGTGTGTGTGTGTGTGTGTGTGCCAATGATCGCATCATAGTACTAAATCTGCAATATTGTTTTTGTTATTTTTTTATTTTTTGCCCTATTAAGTCTCAGTTGAATTTACATCCTACTTATAGCTGCATGAAAAATAAAAGTGCTGGAAAATAATTTTCTTCAGCTCATGTTTGCAAGTGCTACTGTCGTCTTAACCAATTCTCGTCAGCAATCAGCTTTCGTCACGATTCTCAAAATGCATACATTGTGGAATTATAATTAATTTTGTGGTGTCTCTGCCTTAATTTGCGTTCAAAGTAAGTTTGAAGAGCTACAATCAACATCAACTTGCACACGCGTTTATGAAAAAGCTGACGTGAATCGCAATGAATGCATCTTGGTTCGATTACTTTGCAGGGGGAAGCATGTACAGAGTTCGCGCGTAAGCAATGGGAGACCAGTAAAGGAAAAAAATCACAGACTATTATTTTAAAATATGTACATATCGCAGGGAGCTAAATAGATATACGCATTTAAGAATTACACGAGCGATAGAATTTATCACATAGATAAATTCGACTTAACGTAATTTTGAGATCCACCTGTTTGGAAAAATTTGGACATCCATTCATGGAAGCTGCGATGTCATTTTTTGATCAACAGCGCATCTTGAAATGATTATCACTACAAAGATATTAGGCATACAAATGTTAAAGGAAATGCACTTACTGAAATAAAATAAGTCGCTCATATAAATATTGCTGTGCCATAAAACGTGGATGACGAGAACTGGTTCAGAAAGACGATGTCCTCTGCTCTAATCAGACTATTTTTAGAAATGGCCTTCACGGCAAAGCTGTTCGCGTTCTAACAATATTTGGCAGTAGTTTCTGTTAGATAAAGAAATAATAATAATGTTAAAGTACTGACAATATACCGTATATAATCGCGTATAATGCGCTGGCAGATCAGGGTCTATGTTGTTTGTTCTACTGATTAGTCCTTACAAACTGCATAGACCCAAATATACCGGCGCATTATGCGATGGCAGATCCGGGTCTATGCAGTTTGCAGTTGGTATCAACTTATACGCGAGTATATACGGTACTAAAAGCTGATTTTGAAAAGTGAAATAATATTTGTATTATTGACGAGAACTGCTAGGAAGCCAGTATTTAAAGGATCAACTTATAAATGATGTATTTACATCCACAAGCAAACCGATTACCATTTGATATTTTCCAAACTGTTACTTCACATGCACAACATTTAAGTATGAATTGTGATAAAATGCTTCCGTAGGCGAAACATTATTTACATACAATCGACCTCGATTATAACGTACTCACATACATCATAGCGTCGCATATAGCGGTGCATCGCATATAAAGTGGAATCTTCCCGTTCCGAACTTGCCCGTTTTATGGTCAAGTCAATTGGTTTGAATTTAAATCTGTTATAACGTAGTCTAATATGTTCTCCAGCGAACAACGGATGAATAGAGGCTGACCATATTTAACCAACAAATAACGTTAAATTTTGTTAGTACTGAGTCAGACATTTGGAGGTCTAAAAGACAAAGGACGGTGTGTCAAGATTCAAACATAACATATTTCAGAAAAAGACTGATAAAGAATACAAGGCAACTTTTCTTATTTATTTACAGATTAGATTCCATAGCTTCATTATTATTGCAAATAAGGGCTCATTTTATACTTTGTATTTTTAGGTATTCCCTTTTGGATAGAAACATCGCATTCATATCACCATTAATTGAAACAAAATAGGATGTGCCAATCAGTATGTGAAATTCATTCTCAGAACAAATTAGACTTGTCACGCTTTTATTTAACAATTTGACAGGGAATTTTAGGCACAAATTCCTTTGAGGTTTCTTATATCTTTTCCTATGACGTTAACCATTTGTCTGAAAAGATGCATTAAACCAACGCGTTCATAATACATTCATTTCTAAAGTGCACGGTCTAAAATATCTTTGAGTGTGCATGTGCTTAATAAATATATAATTTAATTTAACTCACAAAGCCTGTCAGTCATGATTATTTTGTGACCAATACTTCGAATAAACACTACCCCGTTCACACAAAGTTTACAACAATGATTAGAACAGATGTCAATCCTTTTCTATAAAAAAATAAGGCCCAGCACTAATTGGGTCGAACAAATTATATTAGATATGACGCAACATTTTCTCATCCATTTACAATTTGAATTGCTTACTCTTTGCAAATGTAACTAACCCCTATTTCACTAAATTTCTCAAATTAAATTTTACAGCATTATGTTCCTGATATTGCTGACTATAGAGCTATTTCTATCAGTGATAATGGAAAGGATGGAAAATTACTTTTGGTTTTAAACCTGAACACGTGGAAGTCTTTTAATTCTTCAAAAAAAGCTGAGGAATTCTTCAAATATGAGAAAATTCTTTTCCCAGAGATAAAGCAAGACTCTTATCATCCGAATTTACGTCAGAAAATGACACTATTACCAACCGAACAATAAGAATAAAATCAATTTGATTAAGAAATTTCGAGATGTTAAGTGAAAGTGGAAACTGGTCTGCTCCACCCAAGGCTAATCTGTTTATATTCATAAGAGAATTAAAAACATATAAAACAATATTTTCCACCTACCATTAGTGTAATCAGATCAGAAAAGTAATTCTCAGGTTTAGATTAAGAAACAAATGCGTTTATAGTAGTATAGAAAGACCATAGTTCTCTTTTCGCTTCCGTTTTTAGTAAGCCTACTAACTGATGCTTGTTTGTCTGTATTCCTCAGATTTAGATCTACAACTATTTTACTCACGGCAAGGAGGTTATGTCTATTGTACCTGTAACAACTACATTGTGGTAGCTCCTGACTACAATCTTACACTAGCAACAAATTTAACCACTTTAGATTAGAAAATATATATTTTAATTGTATTGAATGTGGCTACCTTTATTCTGGCACTCCGTTGAGGTAGGTTATAGTATTCAACATAACAATGAAATTAAAACGAGACAAACATTTCAGCAATTTAGAAGAATGCATTAATGTTCAAGCTGATATATCGAATTTCATTTGTTATTCAAGACTTCATATCAATGAATAAAACATCTGGCCCTCAAATAAAGGAATTTTTTTAATATATTTAGGTTCATTGTCTTTATCAATCAGCTGGACCTATTCTATTTGAGTATTAAATAAGAGGTAAATTTATTTCAAATTGAAAAAATGACGTATGAAAGATTTCACTCATTTGATATCATTTATCATTTCAAATGGAGAAAGAAAAAATAATTTGTTGGTTTACCATACCGTCGAAGTTTGTGTCTTGTTTCTTCTTCTTTATACGGGAAACGTATTCCAGAACGGTCAATGGATACACAGATGCCAACATGTTTTTGACACAACGATCAAGATATTTGGAATAATGCTAGAATACTTTGGACTGAGGATGAAAATAAAGATAAAATATATTCTAAAGAATTTGACTATAGTAGACGAGCATTTTGTTGTATGTTACCTATGATAAATTAGTATAGTAAAAAATATGGAAAATAGTTTTGAACAGAAATGATAAAATGTACAGTCTGTGCCGCTTCTAAACAGAGTGGATTTTCATCCTATTTTAAAGGCAATACTTGACATATTACTTTAATAAGTTAGAAGAAAAAATTAAACTTACTGTACGAGGGGATGTAGACATCTAGACAATGAATACAAATACACACACATACGATTTCGTTGCTTCTTTTCCTTGGCGCTAAAACCAATTAGTTTGCATAATAACGAGACCTTGCCAGTGTGCACTTACCATTAAGAGGGACATAAACTGACTTTGATAAATCAGCTGTCTGTACAGACGGACATTGAAGAATAAGATTTAGATTTATAGTAACGTCCAGGTCTCCTGATACCGAGTTCTTGACTCGGATAAATGTTTTGCTAAGACCAGTTTGACATTTCCGCACATAAATTGCTAACTTGCTAACTTGTTTGCGTAACTTCACAAATTTAATGTCAATGTAACTAAATTAATACCTCAGATAATAATAATAGATTTTTGAAAATCATGAAATAAGCATAAAATACCACAGTCTAAATATTTATACATGCTTACTGCTTACAGTTTTCTTGTTACAGTCTAAGCTCTCTACCCTCACTCTCCATTGTCATATTTGATATAGAAACACTTCATGCTATCTGCTATATTCTTCAACTCACCAAAGTCATCTGCCAAATGTTATCCATAACACTTCATGCTATCTACTGTATTCTTCAAGTCACCAAAATCATCTGCCAAATGTTATCCATATCTTAATGCGTCAACATATGTTCTTTTTTCAAAAATATATTTTTCATACATTTGTCAGCTTATTCTAGAATCCTGCCAATGCAATAAAGTCCCTTTGGAATTCAAATTGTATACTGCCAATGGAATAAAGACCCTTTGGGATTCATAATTTATACTGCCAATCGAACAAAGATCCTTTGGGATTCATAATTTATCAATTTCATACCTTTTGTTACCAAATTCATTTTTCAACATTTTGTCAACTTTAAATCTTTGTTTATTTTATATTTATTTTAATTAATTTTTTGTGTTGGCTATACATTTTCTTGATCTGTGAAAATTTGCAAGTTTAGAACTATGGATGAGCGTCCATCATATATGTAAGTAGATAATTGATAAACAAATTAACTCCAACAGGTTATAACTTCTGTGAAGAAGAGGAATATTGTCATAATTTGGTATTCGATAAATAATATTAATTTGATTGATAAATAACATTTTTTGGATAATTTTCGCAATGATTCTCACAAAGAATTTCAAATCGCAAAATCATTTTTACATGCAATAACAACATGAATTACTTTTTGATATAAATATTGTTATATTAAGATTTAAACTTTTGAACGGAGCAAGTGTGCAGAGTTTATATCAAAGCGTCACTTGCTTTTCGATTTTTGCGAATTAACATATCTATGAGATATGAATTGAGAGGATATTAAGAATTTAAAATGCTTATTCGTAGCAATGCGCTTATGTTTTCACCTTGTTATAGAATTCACTATTAGAAGAAGTATCCAATCAGTTTCATAGAAAACATGTCGTATTGTTACAATAATTTTTTCTGTGTGTCTTAAATCGTCGTGTAACCATATTTTGAGACTGAAACTTGCAAAATAAGAGAACTCACTTTATCGTTTCAGTCTAGGGGAGCGTGTAGTTTTGTTTAGAAATGCCCAGGATTCTTTCATTTTGGAATAGGTATGTAAATGTTGGAATAGGTATGTAAATGTTGGAATAGGCATGTAATTTTGAAATAGGTATGTAATTTGGAATAGGTATGTACATGTTGGAATAGGTATGTGATTTTGGAATAGGTATGTAAATGTTGGAATAGGTATGTAAATGTTGGAATAGGTATGTAAATGGTGGAATAGGTATGTAATTTTGGAATAGGTATGTAAATGTTGGAATAGGTATGTAATTTTGGAATAGGTATGTAAATGTTGGAATAGGTATGTAAATGTTGGAATAGGTATGTAAATGATGGAATAGGTATGTAATTTTGGAATAGGTATGTAAATTTTGGAATAGGTATTTAAATGTTGTATGGCATTCATGAATGGTGGAAGAAAGAATGAAAGAAGACCCTTACGGAACGCCAATAAATAATAGAATCAGAATAATGGCGATCGTGTCTTGAAATCTTTTGATCAAACAAGCTACAACAACGTGTGTTTCACTAGAGCAGTACATAAACTGAGTTAAAGCACTTTTCATCAAATACTTTGATTTTGCTTTGATTGTGATTTTTTTTTTTTTTTTTTAATTTTTTGTTTCATCTTAGCCTCAATGCCTGATGCTGGCCTTCGAAATTATATGAGTTTTTATAGTAGTATATATATACAGAAATACATGGATGAATACGCGTTGAAATAGTCTGCTTTTCGTGGACAGCTTCGCGTACTTTGACATAACTTTCATATTTGTTATAACTTTCAGGTATCCATTTCGTTTTGAGAATGCTCCTTTTTTCTACTGCAGAATGTTTGTTTGCGGAAAAATATAACCCACAGTTTATACCTTCTCACTAGCGGGACCCAAATAAAAATCCATATAATTCTATCAAATCATTATTACAATAAAAAAAGACTTGAAATATAAAGCAGAACCTGTGTAAGCATCACATTTTCATGAATAGTGTGTATTTCACCTTGAAATAGTAAAGCCATTACGTCAGATGATCTCTCTTTACATTTTATTTTAATCTACCGTCTATTTTCGGGATTATTTAGGCCATTAGCAGTGATTTTTTGTAATTGTTTGTAATACAATTTGGTGTACATAAAACTGGGAGTCTTGAAGAAATACATATGTACACTAGAGTATTTTTGTACACTAGTACATTAGAGTATTTTAGTACACTAGTACACTAGAGTATTTTAGTACACTAGTACACTAGAGTATTTTTGTACACTAGTACACTAGAGTATTTTAGTCGTCTTTTTAAATAATTACTTGATAGTTTATTCAATATGCTTCAGAAAATTAGAGAACAGTCACAACAGCCATTCATATTCAAAGGTTTCTCTTACAAGTTTTAGAAAGCTTGACAACAGTTGCTTACCCGTTATCAAGTTTTCATTCTAATACTGTTTTGACATCGTATTGTTTTAGTGTCTCAAGATCTGTCATTATAAAACTATATCGTAGTTAATTTTGTCACTAAATTTATCAATCCTATCTACATTCCAAATTATAAATCATTTTGTCGTTATGTCGAATGTGGCCAAATATCCACCAGTAACTTCCTTATCATAAATCATGTGTCGTCATGTCAGATGTAACCTTATTATCATAAATCATTAGTCGTCATGTCAGATGTAACCATTTTTATCATAAATCATTAGTCATGTCAGATGTGACCTAATATCAACCAGTAGCCTCCTTATCATTAATCATGTGTCGTCATTTCAGATGTGACCTTATCATAAATCATGTGTCATCATGTCGGATGTGACCTAATATAAACCTGTAACATTCTTATCATAAATCATTAGTCGTCATATCAGATGTGACCATGTTTATCATAAATCATTAATCATGTCAGATGTGACCATGTTATCATAATCATGTGTCGTCATGTCAGATGTGACCTTATTATCATAAATCATTAGTCGTCATGTCAGATGGGACCATGTTTATCATAAATCATTAGTCGTCATGTTAGATGTGACCTAATATCAACCAGTAGCCTCCTTATCATAAATCATGTGTCGTCATTTCAGATGTGACCTTATCATAAATCATGTGTCATCATGTCGGATGTGACCTAATATCAACCTGTAACCTTCTTATCATATATCATTCGTCATCATGTCAGATGTGACGTTCTTATCATAAATCATGTGTCATCATACCGGATGTGGCCTAACATCAATCTGTAACCTTATCATAAATCAGAGTAAATATAATTTCCTTATTTCACAAAAAGCGAAAACGTGTTCTCAAACAATTTGTTGGTGTTACGTTTTTTTCCATACCCGAAAATGTTACGACAAAAGGACGTACATGGGGCTTTCTAAAATTGTTATGGAAAACCCAATAACATGGAAAATCGAAGTGTACATATCTTCATTCGAGTATTTTCTATAATGATGGCTAGTATCAACAAATTGTGTTCATAACTAGAATATTTCCATTCTGTGCAATGATTGAAACGCAAGATAACGTTTACCATGGATTCTGTCACAAAGATGGCAGTTAGTTTCGAATGGTAACGCCTTTATATGCGAGTGAGAAGATGCATGATGTGACTAAGCCATTCAAGCACGTGGAAAGCTGGGAGATAAGGTTATTGCATCTATTTATTGTGCAATGTTGCATACAGCTTTACTTTGGGCTTGACATCCGTTATCCCGTTCTCGACGTCTGCTTGTTTATGTTTTGCAGTTCAGGTTTTTTTCTTGTACGTTGCGGGGGAAAAGAAACGCGCTGTTGCACATGTTGCAAGGGATACCTCCTGTTTATTGACTCGCCCAACATGAATGTGACCAGTCATCATTATTTTTCTTGTAGACCATTAAAGCGCTGTGTAATTCTTTTAAGCCAAGCTTCTTAAACTGTTTACTTCGCGAACATAATATTTAGCATAATATCTGATCAGGGCATGTCTTATTTATTATTTAAACCTAACATGATAAAAATAATTATCACTGACAAACGCCGGTAATGGTTCACATCACGTTTCCGATAATGAAAGACAACTGTTCCTGAATTCGCTTTCATGATTTGACAACATAGAAGAATGTTAAGAAACAGTTATTATGACCTAAGTAGCCTCCAGTCATACTTAAAGTATTAAACAGTAGGAGTTTTCAATTATAGGTCGTTCTACTAAAGCTGAAATGAATCGCTCGTGATAATGCATATTCCTTCTGTTTTTCCATCAGATTAACCTATATCAGATGATTGGCAAAGAACTTTAACAGAAAGTGAAGTGATATTGTAACAAGACTGAAACCGAATGGGTATGGATTAAGTGAAAACACCGAATACAATGTATGTGAATGAAATGTTTATGATAATAAAAAACGAGAGTCTCTTTAACCACACACCACAAATATTAATGCAACAATCAAATGAAAACAAAAAATAATGAAACAAAAAACAAACAAAAAAAAACACACAAAAAACCACGAACACTCTAATAAGACTTAAAACCGGGACACAGTGTTCATCGCTTTACACGTAGCGTTAGTGTTCCTTCAGATATTTAATTACACAGGATGATTATACATAAGTAAGACACCAAAGCTGGACCTAGATACTCTCTTAAATGTATTTAAATAAATCACCTGATGATATTATGATATGTTAAATGATACTGACGTTGTCATGTATAACTATTGTGGTATTGCATTCACCATAATGCGAACATGCGTTTAATAACAAAAATGTGCGTGGGGTTCATATAACCAGATGTATTGTTCATAATTTCAAAATTCACAGTGCAAAGTTCAACATTCACAGCTCAAAATTCACATTCTTTGAACGAATTTATCCGGGGGCTGTTCCACCCTCCTTCCGAACTTAACGGTTCCTTGGAATTACGGCAACTTCTTTATGGAATGCTGATATCTTCAAAAAATACGGTACACCACATTCACGGAGATTTCAATGGTAATGACACCAGTGCGACGACCGATTCTTCTTGTCATACCACCCAAAATTCACCTAGCCACGTATCAAGCCGCTTTGTTGCCAACTAAATTGCTCTGTTACCAGCTATGTTGCCCTGTTGCCAGTTATGTTGCCATGTTGCCCTTTTTCCTACTCTGAGGCCGTTCTGCCAGCTAAAAATAAACCAAACTGGCTAGTGTACTATATAGAATAAACGTCAATACTGGATTATTAAACTAATAACCAAATATATACATCCGATCAATCATACCAAAATATAAAAGAAATACATACTTACAATTATCTCAAAAAGCCCTTTAAATACACACTGCATTTAACTTTCTGCTTCAATATAAATATGTTAAACAGTAAACTTACTATACTTCATATCTCAAACACGGTACAATTTACCGAAAATCTAAATATCAAAAAAAAAGCTGAATAGAACATTCACACGAGACTTTCGAAGTATGAATACAATTGCAAGTAGAATTTAGTAATACTATAAAGTAAACTAGTGCTTATCCCTACGGCTGTACCACACTGTCTGTAAAGACGACTCTGTCTGATAAGATCTCCGAATCGTTGTACCAGCATATAGAATATACATTATATAAATACTACACAACGAGTGCAAGACCCAAGGTTAAAGTACCCGTTTAGAAAAGGAAAAAATATAACGACACTAAGTAACGCTGTACGCATCCACGTAATCCACTACATGTAATCGTTCTAATGCCACATCAAATTATTTTTTTGCCCTATTCCATGACAGATATGTCCAGTGCATTGAAATAATTTGACAGTATCCGTGTTACTAACGATTGTAGAATTATGTGACATATCATTTTATATTTGTTTGCAACATTGGCTTAGTGGGATCATACATTACCTTTCTTTCTTTTCATTTCTGTAAAAATTAGAAAAAAAACTTCTACTCAAGTCCACTTTGGTTTGGTTAGGTTTGATGTTTTGCCGCACAACAAAACAAGGAGGATATTTAGTGCTGAAGCAGTTGCTCTAAAGTTCGATGCCCAAGGATACACCACAGTAGCCGACCTGGGCTGATTCGATGGAAGGATTCGAACCCGCACCCTTTCGGTAGCGAGTCCGGCACGCTAACCACAGCGACTCCTTCAACCCAAGTCAACCTTTTTCTGGACAGGGAAAAACCTCATATAATCAGTAACTTATGCAAAGTTTACAAAAGTTAAAAAGAAACAAAAGAACAAAGCGTTGTCGTTTTGCCTTTTGTCTTACGGAAAAATAATTTACAGGATAGTGTTTTACCGTCATATATATTCCTTAACAGCAATTCAGCACTGTCAGATGTATAAACCCAGGGTGCTATACAAAATTGTAAATCATGATCCTTCTGACTCTTTGAAAAGATTCATACAAGCAATTGCTGAAACCATAAATACGTAAAAAAAACAACGTAGCATTAATTAATTTATTATTCAGAAGCCGAAATTTAGTTTATAACCTGTTTTATATTACAATGTTAATAAGACAGTGCTTTCAAAATATGATGTTCACAAACTGATTCATTATATCAAGTTAAGAAGGCTGAAAAATGGAATGGAATGATAAAAACTGAAAGAAATTGCGTTTAGTTTATTTTAAGGACCTTAATTGTCATGACTCTCCAATCGCCGATTTCCTTTCTGTACATCGAAATGTCTTGCCAACTGAGACGTGTTCCTATTTGTCCTTTTGTCTATGCTCTACGTCAGATTGCTCCATCAGTTAATTTACTCTTTGCAAAACGTTCATAGGAAAATTGGGCTTATTGCATATCAATAAGTAAATTTATGTGAATCATGAAATGACTCGATTCGATTTCTTGTTATGATTTTCGGTCGGCAGATAACAGATACGGTAACCACACATATATTCAACGTAATCACTGTCATGTGGCGGGCGGGCGGGACGGTTTTTGCACTGATAAACAGACAAATGAACTTTGATAATCAGCCTTTGTTCTCTGGTAATCACTGGGTGGGATTCGCCATATATTGTGTATATATTGCATAAGGTGTCAATTAAGAAGACCAGTCAAAACACTAGAAAGAAGTATAACACTTACAGTAGTGCCCTGAGATCAGGCTTACTTTGAACTGTTAAATGTATATTATTTTCACTACAAACTTTTTTAATTAAGCGAAATTATCTCAGATTTAGCAGTCAGTGTTTCCCGTTAACATTGAACAATACTAGTATTCAGTTAAAGCTGTTTTTACGTTATCTAGACAACTGCCACAAATTTGTTCCAACTATATTTTTTTCTTTATCGAAGATAAGGATTCGTGTCCGTTACATTTGCATCTTTAACGTCCTGGGAGATGTGTTTATTGATCCTACATTGATCCTACATAAAAGGCTTTGCATCGCAGCAGCTCACAGTTTTGTTTTCAAGGATAAGACGTGCTCAGGAATACAGGAATATATATATATATATATATATATATATATATATATATATATATATATATATATATATATATATATATATATTCCAGATATGTTGGTATATCTCTATTTTGAATATACTATTATAAAGTCAGAACGCTTTTATTTTATAAAATTTCTTCATGTTCACCGCAATAATTATAATATTGATAGAATTATTTTATTACCATGACTTACATGTTGTGCTTAAATCAACTTCAAGCTATCCTCTATATCGGATTGGAATTATTTAATTAACGAGGAAATTAGAATATATATATATATATATATATATATATATATATATATATATATATATATATATATATATATATACACGCACAGATGGGCTTATTCTTTCAAAAACATGATGTTGAAGTTCGGTTACCGGTGGAATTATAACACATTTGTCCTTTTTCACCACGTGGGTTTGTTTCTTTAAACATGTGTTGTATCTGGTGTGGACTTTCGTTCATACTCCCATTTGCTAGTCCACTACAGGTGTATGTATATCATACTCCCATTTGCTAGTCCACTACAGGTGTATGTATATCGAACAAACTCTAGAGTAGAATTTTATATATTAAACATCTGTCCTCTATTGGTGTTTGTATTTTTTTTTTTAATCGGCCAGTGTGCATGTTTATACATCCCGCCCATGGGCCTGTCTACTATTGTTGGAAGTATATGTAAAAAAAAATATTCCAATGTGGAATATCATACTATTTCCCTTTGGTAAAAATAACATGTGTGCATACACTTGTTGGGGACTCCGAATTATTTGCCTTATACTGAATTTTATCTGTTAAGCTTTTTTTTTCTTCTGTAAAAGGAAGGGAAGAAAAATGACACGTGTTTTTGTTCATATATATTTGCATATCAATGTATTGGTATTGTTTTCTCTTAAAATGCAATATATATATATATATTGTGCTTCTGTTTTTACAGTAATTAGTTTTTATAAATATGCTCTTTTTGAATGGTATCTCTGGGTAAGTATAGGCCTACTACAATAAACAAAAGACACATACAAATGTGAAAATATTATATTTGCAGAAATACATAAATATTTTTTTTATATATGTTATACTTGTAGAATGGTAATCTGTGCAGTTTACATATTTTTCATGTACAAATATATTATAACAGAGGATGGCACAGTGGCAGCGAATTTTCATAAGCTTACATTGGCCATATCTACCTTTTGTCCGCCTTCCTAATTGTTGCAGATCGTGTTGTGGTTATTAATAATAATTGGAGAGAGTGGAATTCTTCAAGCTTTCTTCCCGTTAATAAGACCAGTTTACTTGTGGTCCACATCTAATTTCCCTAATTTCACCAGATCTGAATGGAAGACGGGAAGGGAGCACCATTGTAGACTGACGGCACAATGTTCATCATACGATGCTGGAGGTAACTTTCAGGTGCTAGTAGGGTATAGGATTTTGTCCGTGATACCACAACCAACTGTGTCGGATATTGCCATTACTATTTATAAATATGACATTTCTAAGGAGATTTAAATTGGATAGAGTGAACGTCAACGCTTTTCTGCTGCTTGCGAATGTAACAATCCAAATATCAGTGATAAAGATTTTGGTCAACAAACTGTTCATGCTTACAATACTAAGTAGCGTACGGTGCGTGTGCTGTATAATGGCACATTATTAAAGTGCATGGATAGGTTTATTTCCTGGTAAAATGAGTGTTACTTTATTTTATTTTGACTATTCATGTCCACTATGGATAGATGTTCCCGCTGTTTCATATTATTTTAACGCTGAAGAACTTTATTGACTTGCTTAACCTATTTTATACATTGATGTCCATTCTTAAACTGTCACAATGTACAACTCGGATCATACTCCCTTCATCACTTGATCACCCATCAGTCAGTACAAGTTGGTTCTTATGGTCCTGCAGTGTGTTTACAGCATCATTCTTGAAGTAGTATGTTGTTCAACAATTTGATGTAAGCCGTTATTGTTATTTATAAAAGCCATGTGGGATATGAGATATTAAATTATCAGAAACCATTTACACTCTGTGTATTTGAACTATATTTATAATGTGTAAAGTCCGATAAATCTTTTTTCAAAGGTTTTAACGATAATGATACTATTGTCTGATGACAATTGTAAAATTTATTTTATACGCTATGATAAAATTAAAAGCTAGGTCGCCAATTAAACACTTAGACAATCATATATACTTAAACGCCAAAATGTTGAACCCTGCTAAAGAACTAGTAGTATTTTGTGAATAATAAAAACAATTAAATATGACTTTGAAATTTGAGGAATAATCTAAATCAATAGTAAGAATTTATAATAGAATTAAAATTAGGACTATAGTAAGAATTTATAATTGAATTAAAATTAGGACTATAGTAAGAATTTATAATTGAATTAAAATTAGGACTATAGTAAGAATTTATAATTGAATTAAAATTAGGACTATAGTAAGAATTTATAATATTTTTAAACCATTAGGACTATAGTAAGAATTTATAATATATTTAAACCATTAGGACTATAGTAAGAATTTATAATATAATTAAATCATTAGGACTATAGTAAGAATTTATAATATATGTAAACCATTAGGACTATAGTAAGAATTTATAATATATTTAAACCATTAGGACTATAGTAAGAATTTATAATAGAATTAAATCATTATTACTATAGTAAGAATTTATAATAGAATTAAATCATTAGGACTATAGTAAGAATTTATTATATATGTAAACCATTAGGACTATAGTAAGAATTTATAATAGAATTAGGACTGTTGTAGGAATTTATAATGGAACTAAAACCTTGCTGAGCATAAAAACAATCAAATAGGAATTCAGGAGCTAATGGAAATGTGAAAGTTGCCCAGAT
Organism: Margaritifera margaritifera; assembly: GCA_029931535.1. Lineage (NCBI taxonomy): Eukaryota > Metazoa > Mollusca > Bivalvia > Unionida > Margaritiferidae > Margaritifera > Margaritifera margaritifera. The sequence goes on along the minus strand of JAQPZY010001649.1, from coordinate 1,045,223 downwards.
TATCAGTTAATGACACATCAATTAATGACACTTTCTATAAAAAGGCTACTTGGTTTTACACTATATTTCTCCATCATTGTACAGGACATCCGTTGTAGGGTTTCAATTCGCATTCAATCTCCCCAAAATCTCAAATCATTACAGATTTGATCATAAAGAGACCATTGAAGTAATTAATGTACACGTCTTCAGAGACACGGGGACACGAGGACGAATCGATCAGTTCTTGGAAATTTTTTAGAGAACGATTTTGTCAGTTAAAAAAATTAGTGATGTGTCAAGACCAAATATCTCTGTGATACGCCTCAAAATGCTGCTATATATCGCCGAATAAATGATAACTTTAAAACAACTACCACTGCTCCTCCTACCACTTAAATAAAAACATGTAGATTTTAGGCACTTTTAGAAGTTAGCACGTGAGAGGAACTAAGTAATTCTAACATTTGTACGGTTTTAAATAGTTTAGTAACATCAATCTGAGTAATATAATGTTAAATTACGTTTAACAGTAGATTTGGATATTTTGTCGTTGAAATTACCTTTTTATCATCGACTTTGTCAGTTGCAGAAGTGGTTCCTGAGTTACAGAATGGTGGTCAACGTGCCAGCAGGGTTCTAAGTTTCGAGATACCCTTATATATGGTATAACAAATTGAATATGTACGATGTTATAACTCTGGGTGATTAATATTAAAAATGATATTGAAGTTGCCAACTCCCGATCCACGTTCTTTTTCAGCTGGTTTCCGGGCAACCGTATACAGAATCTGCAGTGGCGTCGCGAGAGGGTGGGGTGCCCCAAGGCGCCTGGCGAAAGCAGTGCCGTCGGGAGCTTCTTTTTTGCAGCTGAAATTTTCGTAGTATTTCACTTTCACCTTAGTGTAACAGAGACAATTCTTAACAAAACTAATATATAGGAGGAGGCTTGAGGAGGGAGGTTGGAGACTGACATAAAACTGCTCTCTGTAGCAAAGTAGGAGCGCCACTAAAGAACATTGCCCCAGGGCGCCTCGGTTGGGGCGCAACTAAAGAACATTGCCGCCGGGCGTCCGAAGCATCGCGCCGCCACTGTAGAACCTAAAACAATAAAGTGTGACTATGCTAAGGGTAGTACAGTAACTTGAACCGGTAATATATTTGTCAGACTGAATAAGGATATAATGTGCAATCAAACAATGCGTATCCCAATAACTGTCTCCCCTGTTAATGGCGGGATATAGGTATCACTTTCCAGCGGCGGCGGCAGCGGCGATCTCGTCAACGATGACATTCATGGTAATGTCCTGCAATATCGTTTCTGAAAGTAAAATAGATTATACATCAGTTGTTGTGTTTAACTCAAACTTTCGGAAAGTATTATGATATATCCCAGGTTTGTACCCTGAAATGCTGGAGTACCTGCCTAGGAATATTAGTTTTATTATTAGAAATTTCTTCTTTTTTCACGAAGTGACAGCAATTTGTGTCTTCGCTGTCAATAATGTTCATGTGCTGTGTGAAATTTTTTACAAGTCACCTATATTTTACATTAGTTGATGTATTTGACCCAAGGTTTGTTATACTATTAATGTATATCTCAAGTGGGTTGCCTAATATGCCAGGTGTTCTTGTCTTGTCTGCATAATCAGAACGTCAATTCATAATAACGTCTAATACTTGTGGAAACCCTTTGTATTTCTAATGCAATGAATTGATCTCTGAAAGAAATGCTACTGGACCAAATCAATTTATTCTACTCTGTTTTGTATGGTTGAACTACACAGACAAAGATATTTTCAGGTAGGTAATGACAAAACTAAACGGATGCGAATCTGTTTTTGATAAAATGACAAACATAAACAGCAATAACGGCTATATAAATTATAATTCGTAAGCTATATCTGATGTGTTACACTTGCTGTGCTTGTTTATCTTCTGTGTCATTGTATCCAGTACAAGTATTACATAAACATCTTAACGCTTTTGAGTGCAATTAAAAACAAAACAACAAAAAACTCATTTCGTCTTTGAAAACATCGCTATGCAACCGTGCCATACCGATGGGTACAATCTCGATTCAATACACCACTCTAGATCCTTCAAAAACATCACAAGACTCGTACAAACCTGCTTTATCATGGGTACAATCACGATTCAATACACTCTAGATCCTTCAAAAACATCACAAGACTCGTACAAACCTGCTGTATCATGCGGCAATAGCACTGAGACTTGTAGGTAATTGCAAATTTGGTTTCTCTGTGTGACCGTTGCAAAGTATTTGTATCATAGTACCTAAATCAATCATAGGTTTGCGGATAGTTATACTTTGTCTGCTCTTCTGGATAGGATACGTCGCATAGTAAAGGTTTTCGTGCTATTTTCCACTCATATAATTTTGCTTTTCATATGGTGCAGTTACTAAGTCTTTTGCAATGCGTAAAAATCATGAACCAAAAATTAAATTTATTGTACATATTGAAGAAAGTTCTTCACAATAATATATTTTGAATGAGATGATGCCTTTTTACAGTAAGAAGAATATATCATATTTCAGCTTCTACCTGAGTGGATAATGGATGTTTTGTGCCCAGGTTGCCAGAAATTCGTCGAGGAAGTTAGTCAAAGCCATTATATTTCCTTAGATGCTAAGTAGTCTTCTGTATTGAAAATACACAAGAAATTCTACGGTCATATATCTATCTATCTATCTTTCTATATATATATATATATATATATATATATATATATATATATTTAGAACGGTATGCCGATATTATAGATTCTAAACTGGAATGTCTATCAGAAACAATATCCTAGGAATTTACACCATGGCAGCAAGTGAGCAAACCCTGATAATGTTTCATACTATATTTTCATGGGGCTTAAACAATTGGTCATTAAGAGGTTTTACCATGGCTATGGCAACTTTTCAATAACTAAGTCCAACCTTATTTTCTGAAAACAATTTTTGCGAATTGACTAGGAATGAATCATACTTCTTGGAGAAAGCAGAATTCATGGTTTGTAACACTATACTATCATCACAAAAATAATATAGGAAGGGTCTCACGCGAGCGCAAACTTAAGTCAACTCCATTTTTCCTAGAATAAGGTCAGGAGATGCATACTACCTATCATTCGACATGACTGACTACCTTAGCCCGAGCGTCCCGAAAGAGCGTGTTAGACGAACGGCCTTGGAATACATACCGGACCACCTGAAATCGTTTTTCCAGGAACAAATCCTACCGAAGTGCCCCCCCCCCTCAGCCCCTCTAAGGGCTAAAGAGTTCGCTAACTGCCTAATGGTTTTCACTTTGGCTTGAAAACCTTTTCGAAATACAACTAAAATTCAACACAAATATGATTTATTAACCGCCGAATCCAATGATAACTTGACAATATCTGATTAAGATCACAAAAAAATAAATTAATGGGGTACTTAAACCTCATTTTTCTATTTATCATTTTTCGGAAAATATATGTACATTTCGTACACGAAATTTCAAAATTTATAGGGAAATAGGAAAATTGTATTCAACTGTGAAAATGTGACCATAATTACAACATGTGGCTAACACACAATTGGTAATAGGGACAGCCCGACTTAGCTAACTGGGCAGAATTTGATCATGTACGTTCCTGGCGTCAAAGGGTTTTCTGTCACACTTCGCGCCTTCGCTTGCCTAGTCCGTGCCGCCTGCCATTCCAGACTGAATCCTTGAAGCAATTTCGTAAGTGCGCTAGCTCACACCTGTATACCTGCAAACATTGTGGTTCTAGTCCTATTTACAGGTATAATTCAAAATTTCAAAATTAAAACTTACACATCCTTCTGGGGGGTGTAAATTGTACACATCCTCCAATAGCGCGCATTCAATTAACCCCCTTAATTGTGGGGAACCATGCTGCGCTGGAGGGGTGTACTTAATAAAGAGTCAGGTGGTTGCAATCTGCCAACACACCTGACCACTGAACCCCCCTATGCGTGCTTCGCACGCTGTGGGGGTAAATCGTCGTACATGCCCGAATGGGCGCACACAACGTTAATGCAAATATCATCATCAAGGTCAGGAGATAGCAAACACTATTCTCAGGAATACCGTACGCTCTATTTCTTTGGCGGTTAATATTCCAGACTATGTGAAAGTATAGGTATTAACACTTCCATCAGACTTAAACAGTACCTTTTTGAGGAATCTTTTAGCTTCTCTTCTGCCTTGGCACAACTTGAATAAGAAACTTCTTGTTCAAGGCAAAGTTGAATATTGTTGGGATGATTCGGAATTGTGTTCCGTTGTCTTTGAGACATCTGTTTCGTCAGTTTCCAATATGGTCTTACCATGTTTATGATGTCGTCCGCACTTTGAACTTTTATTTTAAAAAAATGACCTTGAATCCAGTCGAATATCTTCAACACAAATTCAACATATTATGTTTCTAAGTCACGATACCTTTTTCCAATAGTAAATCCAATTACTCCTCTTTGACTTTAGATGGCGGATAACAGTTGGTACTCCTGATCAATATGAAGGATTCAGTCTGCTATATCCGCCGTAAGGACCATAAAGTGACCCTCTTCTAATTGTATGTGTGCTTACGAACTTAGTTTCCTGCCATTTTCATTTCGGGTACATACATTTGGATTCATTTGGAGTAAGCTACTCTCAAAACAGATCCGAGTTAAAAACATTGTCGTATTAATACCCTGCATATGAAGATCAAAGTCGCCATCTCTGTCCATTCAAATTAGGACAAACATCATTCAACAACCTTGAGAAATCTTTAATGCTTAGCTTATGGCACAAGATCTTCTCCAAAACTTGTTAAGCTACTTTTCAGCGACAACAGTACTCTCGAATAAATAAATTAGTTTCCATACAAATATAATAAACAAAAAGTATTTCTGACAGTAATTCTCGGAATCAATCGTTTTCAGCAAGAGCAAATAGTTGCAATCCGAATTTTTAATCAAATAATAATTTTGGTACCTGGATCCCAGAAGATGAAGTTTTGTTACAATCGTACCACAAATTCAAATGGTTTGAACCCTATCTCAGAAAGAGACGAAACGTCAGAGACGCATGCATTGTTGTACAGGTAAAGAGCTCCAGAGTGTATAAAATCGTGTTTCGTTTTAAAAGATAGAATCGTTTTTCAAGTCAGTCAGTTATAGGCATGAAAAACAGGCATACAAACAAAATTTTGCGCCTTGTACGGTGTGTCGATCTGATATATATATATATATATATATATATATATATATATATATATATATATATATAGGTGGGGATGGGGATGGGGATGGGGGTGTGGGTGTGGGTGCTATGGCAGGGGAGACAAAACGTTTACTTCTGAGTAAAAGAGTAAGATCTAATAAAATCTTCAAAATAATCCTCAAAGATATTCTAAAAAAAAGTTTTCGTTGATAATATCTTATTGCTACGTCACTGCAGAATCGTGAAAAGTACCATAAAATTGGGGAGTTACCGGGAATAAAGGGGTATCTCCTCTTCAGGTTTTGTTTAGGATATAATTTTGGATTTTACTCTGACAGACTCATTTCCTTTGCAGATACACAATAAGTTCATAGAAGATACAGTTTTTCACACCAAAATAAGGCTAGTATGTAGAGCTATACAACATTAATGGGTTTGTTTACGTTCTCAAGGTTACCATAGAAACGGTTAAAAAATTACATTTGATCGTTGATCTTGCAACTCCAACAAAGTCCCTGCTGTTAGTCTGTTAGTAGCATGATGTTGGAGGGGGCTGGTAAAAAACAGTAATTACTCTTTTTCTGGCAGACGAGAATCACGTAGAGCATGTCAAAGAGACCATGTCTATATTTGGGGATCACGAGAATCACGAAGAGCATGTCAAAGAAACCATGTCTATATTTGTAGAGTCTCTTGCTATTAATTCTAAGAAATAAATTTCACACGAAGTCAGATGTGCGCTTGAGAATTAAAGTGGCCGCTTTGACCTGGCATAATCTTTCTGTGGTGTGTATATTTTTGGGTATGTATTTTATCTCAGTGGCGGTTCGATTACTGGTACAGTGTTGAGGCAATAGGGGGAACTAAGAATACAACACCATGGCATTCTACTTTTGGAAAAAATCACATTTCATAACTTTTTAAACTTCCTTCGAAACTGGAATGATTCCAGGTTGCCGGCATCGTACGTCCACCGGTATCGTAGGTCCACTGTTGTTTCATTACTTGCACCTGAATATAGTAACTATTTTCGACACATAGGATCCCAGTATTGATTTTGGAGGTTGGTGGGGATCGGCAAGTTTGGTAAGCAGTATACCAATTGATTTTGTTTGGTGTTTTACCACATAGCAACACAGGTAGGTTATTTAGTGCTGAGGCAATTGAAGTAAAGTGCTTTGCCCAAGGACAAACAACGGTAGCCGACCCGGGCTGATCCAATGGTATGATTCGAACCCGCGCCCTTTCGGTCGCGATTTCGGCACGCCAACCACTAAGACACCGCTTACAAGTATCAAATCTGTAGAATAAAATATAGGGTGGGAAGAAGGAAAAAGCATGGGCTTATATGAGAGAGAAAAATCGGTCAAGCAAAAGGTAAATATATTTACTGAAGGATGGACTTAAAAGACATGACTTCAAACTTTCCTCCAACTACATACCTATGAATATTAGCTTTATATTTACAAATTTCTTCTTCATGAAGTGACAGCAAATTCATTTTAAAAAAAACGTATGAAAAATATCAAGAAAATTTAAAATAAAATCCTTTAAATCGTACATAGACTAATGTATTTTATGTATTTGAAAGTTAAAAAGTTAAAATTGTTGTGTACAAATAAGGTCACTAACTAAATAACAGAGAAGCATAAACTATTCAGAAGTTAATTAAACCTTCAGGTGCTCTAAGTGGGTATAGTGTTAACATTTAAATACTTAATTTAATGTTAAAAAATCTAGTGACATTAACTATATAATATTTGCTTAAGAGAGGAGATAAGGTAGAAAAGCTTATTTTATTTACTGAGGAATTCTTTCATCATTATCCGCATTATTATTATTATTATTATTGTTATTATTATGGACACAATCAAGAAAGCTAGTTCCTGTGAAACATGTTATTGTACTGTATTTCATGCCAACAATAAAGCTACCATCAAGTGAAAACCAACAATGAAAAGCAGCTCAAAGACCTCAAGAAAGATATTCTACTGATTTTAAAGTTTTTAGCATGCGTCGTGAAACCTTTCAAATACATTGTTATTTCCCTTTGAAATAGAAAATAACTTATCCCCAATACAGCAGCTCTAAATATATTGAGAAAAAAATCATTTGGGGTAATTCACCTATAAAGCACTGGGAGTGTAGCAACTTTTACGTTTTGAATATGTAGAAAGTGTTAGAGAAAGGTCGTGAAAGTTAAAAAACGTTTACCATAAATACATGTGATTTTAACTGATACAAGAACTCCTTCTTCTCTAAGAATCAACATTTCCTATGACGCACCCAGACGAACAAAACACGATTACACGAGATGTAGGTTGAAAACATGGGTTACTATGTTCATTTCTCTTACTATAGTGTAGAATTAAATAACTTAGTAACAGCTATAAATTGTTACTTCTCCATAGAACATAGAAAGGTACTTTATTAATAATTATTAACAAAATACTACAAAATATTTTAATACTAACAATTTTCTAAAAAAGACAAGAAGGAAAGTGATTATGATTCACTTCGACGACCAAGAGAGAGAGAGAGAGAGAGAGAGAGAGAGAGAGAGAGAGAGAGAGAGAGAGAGAGAGAGAGAGAGCGCATTTTCCACAAAAATGTAATAAATTTCACCCGTTTTTAAGACACCAAGTAGCGGTACCATTTCCTTGATACTGGTTTATCTTTTTACACAGTCTCATTAGTGACGACGTCGATAATTTATACGATATATTGTCGACAATATTCATTGGTTGCTTGTAATATTCTTGTGCTTGTGTAATATTTTCGATACTACAGGTATAGTATTTAGACTGTCGATGTGATCCTTGGAATGGAAGTCAGAAGAAGAGTCCATGGACCCGACTAAGTTTCAGGAAATGTAAGACTAAGTAAATGAAATCATTATTTAGGTGGCATTGCTTCATAAATGTAATGTAATACAATTATTTGATTTATTACTTACTTTTATAGCAGGGATAATATGTACAATAACTATCAGAAGACAATGAAGATACGTTACGCAAAATGCGACTATCAAAAGAATATGAAGATACGTTACGCAAAATGAGACTATCAGACGACAATGAAGATACGTTAAGCAAAATGAGACTATCAGAAGACAATGAAAATACGTTACGCAAAATGAGACTAAAACCGAGGAGCCATATACTAGCTATCATTAGGAATTTGGTTATGGAGTCAAAATCAGATGGATAACAGATACAAAAACATCTTCATAGGATCAAAGACCCCTCCCGCCAACCCCACTTCCCCCGAAAAAATCAAACTCTCAGTCGTATATAATCTATATAGCAGTCTTTTCATTTAAAGACGAATCAACTTTTATCGTTTTGAATCTTTAACTTTTTCGTGAATAGTCATTTATTGAAGCGAGAATTTGTTCATTTAAATCTAAATATAGTATTGTTATAATCATAAAAATCCTCCTTCAATTTCCGAAGGTCGTCTTTGCAATTAAATCCAGATATCACACGAAATGTGATTTTGAATGATCACAGAGCCACATTTACGTATAAAATAGTTTGCAGATTAGGTTTATATTATGTATATAAAACATATGTCTACATACCATTGTGACCGCAAGTCTGGTTTTAATCATGACGTATCATTTTGTACTCTTTGTATTGTACATCTGCATTACTGGAGCTTGACTTTCCATTTCTGTTGCACAATAGTTATTTGTGTTCATGTGTATGGTTTTGTGTTCATTTTCCTTCTCCCCTTGAAGAAGCGCTAGCATTTGTTTAGCTCGAAACGTCGGGTAACCTTGTTCTTCTATGAGCCCTATCCATCTTTAGTGTCACTATCAACTATTTATTTTCTCATATTTTGTTCCCCCCACAAACTGCATGGGCATCTGGAGGACACTTAGAGCTCAGATCGGTATCAATAATGTCTGTGTCATTCATATATATATATATATATATATATATATATATATATATATATATATATATATATATATATATATATATATATATATATATATATATATATAATGACACAAATAAAAAAACAGTTTCCCAACATTTCGAGCTAAACAAGCTATTCGTCAGGAGAAGAAACAAAATTTACATCCACAAAACAAACACGAAGCACAAAAGCCAAGAAAACGCCTTGACTCCTATATGTTTAAATGACGGGGAAATAAAACAAACAAAGGATAAACAACAGAAGAAAGAAAGAAGACGAAAGTTTTAAAAAGTGTCTAAAACGGGTAAATTACATATTTATGTTATGCTTCCATCAGCCCAACAAAGTTGTGTAAAAATAATTCAAAGTGTTTATCGTGCGTAAAACGCAGAGACCAACATATTTTGACCTAATTCCAGGCTTTGAACAAAGGACTGACACCATGCGTAGGGATAAATCAATGCCATCATCAAAATGTGCAAAGGAAATTATATCCCGGTAAAGTTATGCATGTGGGTACTGAGGAAGTATGTCAAGAGCATGGTATAGCGGGATAATGAACGAGAGTTCAAATAATAATAATAATAATAATAATAATAATAATAATAATAATAATAATAATAACAATAGTACATATAATGATAACAATAGCAGTAAGAAGAAGAAGATGATGAAGAAAAAGAAGTAGAAGAAGAAGATAACCAATAATACATCTAAAGAGTTATGGAATATTTACTTGGATATTATCGCAAAAATGGGTACCTCTGATAACCTGATGCCTGGCTGTAGCTATGATAAGATTGCAATAGGAAAGTTAAGACTTTTTCATTTAGAACGAACTCCCCATGAGTTTTCAATTGAAGTATCCATTATCGTTCCATACGTGTGCTTTTTATATCGGTCCACCCAAGGTTAGAATCAATTGGTAGCATATCGAGGAACTCGACTGAATGCCCAGTCGTGTTGTAGTGGTTGGCGAGTTTCGCGTTGATTTTGTTGCGAATGTGGCTCTTGTGGTTATTCATTCGTTTTCTGAAATCAACGGTTTCGCCAATATATTGAATGCCACAGATCTTGCATGTTAGAAGGTAGATTACATTTTTGGTTCGGCATCTTAACTTCTGATTGATAGTGTAGCTAATTCCTGTCGTCGAACTTCTGAACGATTTGGTCTCGTGCATATATTTGCAAATTAGGCAATGCTTGTCTTTGCAGCAATATGTGTCTGAATCTGTGGTCTTGTTTGAAGTTACCTTGGCACGTACCAGATGGCCCTTCAGATTTTTAGGTCTACGGTACGCAACCATAGGAACTTCTTGAAATATGCCCTTCAGATGTTCGGAGGATTCAATCTGGTTCCAATGCTTTCGAATTATCTGTTGTAACTTTGGGGCGTCGGGGTGGATGGTAGCCACAAATGGAACGCGTTTGTTTTCTACTTTCCAGGAGAGTTTCTCTATCGAGGAGTCTAGTTTTGTCAATAGCCTCATCGATGTAGCTATTTCTGTATCCTCTCCTCCTAAGGTGCCCCTTGAGCTCTCCGACTCTCTTTTCAAAGGTAGCAGGATTAGAGCATATGCGTTTGGTCCGAAGGTTTTGTTATTTCGCGCTGGGGGTGGTAGCTGGTTGGGAGTAGATACTAGTGAGAGTCAGTTGGTTTAGAACACAGGTCAGTTTCTATGTTCCCCTCCAGGAGGGTAGATTGAGTATCCAAAAGATGTTGGTTCTGTTTGATGACCCTGACGTAAATTTAATCGTAGGATGGAAATTATTGGCGAATTCAATATATATTTATATATTCAGTGTTTTAACGTATACATTCTAATATACTCATTGTTAAAGAGGACTAAGGTATGAAATTTATCATAATCTCCCTCCAGGCCACGAGATTGAATGATTTCGGGACAAATTGGCAAAGATAAGTGCTGATCATTAGTAAAATAACAAGCGTTATTGACTCTGGTAAGAAATCAGACACCATAATTCAAAACAATTTCGACTCTTTCTGGAGGGTTGTCAGACTTGTTGAGAACAATTAAATTACAAGTGCTGGATAATGGAATGCCATCATTCATGTTGTTTGGAGATACGTTGTGTCAAAATACGGAATGATAATGAAATAGAAATTACTAGAAATGTTTGGTTTTTTCAATCAGACCTGAGTGTTTCTGTGAATGTTCAAAAACAAGAATTTTAAAATCATTGAAATTAAATACATCTGTTTTGAGAGTTCAGTAAAGGGTGGTTTACACGCTAATGCTTGCTTCAAAACGCCTTATGAGTCTGAGACAGTGAAAATTTATTATATATATATATATAATATTTGGCTGGAACTAGCTTTGGTGTGGTCTAACACTTTTTTCGTCCTGTATTTTATGTATCTACTGTGTACATGTTCACGTGTCGGAGTCATCTTTATAATGTTCTGACTGCTGAATTAGTATTATGGATACATTATTTCAATGAATGAAACAAATATTCAAAACTTTACGCAACGAAACCGACATCTAATTTCGCCTAAGGTACAGTCTTACTATCCTAGATCATTTTCAAGAAAAAAGCACCTGTCAAATCCCAAATTATTGACCAGATCTCAGATATATTTAATAACAGATGTAGCAAAATAACCCACGATGCGTCTATGAAACTCCCAACCCTACTTAAGGGAAATTAAAACCATCAATATGTTAGTAGTAGCTGGGGGGTAAATAGCCTCAAGATGTTTTAAGGCCTCTACAGCCTCAAACGTGAGTTTTGAGGCTGTAGAGGCCCCAAACGGAGTTTAACGTGGTGGGGGCTCTACAGCCTCAAACGGGAGTTTAACGTGGTGGGGGTACTCTGGGTACGTACGGGAGTTTAACATGGTGGGGGCAGTCTGGGTACGTACGGGAGTTTTTTAACGTGGCGGGAGTGTGGGTGGGGGTGTGGGGAGGGTGGAATAGAATTAATCTTTCTTGAAAAAAGGGTGGTCCTCATAAGGACCGTTGGAGGAGGAATATTTTTATTTCCCCCAACATTGAGTTAGGAAGCCTGGGAGGTGGAACTTGTTTTTCTTCTTCTTCTTCTCCTCCTCCTTCTTCTTCTCAGGTATCCAGTCGGGATGATTCAATTGTCTGAACTTGTCCTGAATTTTCATCCAGTTCAAGTTCAGACGATTGAATTGTTTTTCTCTTTTTTCCTTAACCCACATTAACTTGATTTTGGCGACCTCCTGTTCCATAATTTTTTTAATAATCGTTTCCACTCGGAGCAGGGCCGCTTCTTGTCGAGTGAGGATTATGCATTTTAAATTATCATCTAATTTATGGATGCAATCCAAAACTTCTTTAAGAAGTCCTACTCGACAAGGTGAAGAGGAGTTCTTGCTCTTCTTAACTTCCTCCTCCTTCTTCACTTCTTGAATTAAATTCAAAATTAAGTTAATGTAGGTGAAGTGTTCTATTTCCCACTGCAGACTGACTGGATACCACCACATCATTTTTTGCCTATAATACTTAACTTCCACCATCCAGTCCCAGGCTTCCTGTAGATTTTCAATGATATCAATCATTCTTCAGCAATGAAATGTGAATGGCGTCACTGTGGAAGGCACCGCTTTATATACTAGAAGCGCGAACGTGATGGAAAACATCCCCCTTTTTTTCCCCCCAAAAAACCATACATACAAACAAAAAAAAAACACACCACACTATCCTTTTTTTATATCAAACACAAACTGACACAAAAAAACAAAAAAACATACAAGGGCAAAGGTTTTTTTGTGGGGTAGACTATCACAAAACAAAAAAATAATAATATACAAACATATAAAAACACACATATATAGGCAATCATTTGAAAAAATTAATCTTTTCTTGAAAAATGGTTGGCCCTAAAAAGGGCCTTTGTTTTTTTTTTGGTTTTTGGGTTTAGCATTTACATCTTTGGCTAGGTCTTCTTTTTCTTCTACTTCTTCTAACTTCTGGTCCGTAGAGAAGGACTCTCTTCAAACATCCTTGACGTTCGATGTAGATACGTCTTTTCCATTCGGTGGATTCTGTTATTTTTGTGGTAGCCCATGACGCCTTCACATACATTGGGAATGCTGGATTAAACAGCATTCCCGAGACAATGTTTGATGCTTCCACGCTAACCCACATGATTTAGTCTTTTTTGAGTGGTTCTGGAGAAAACCGGTGAAGCTTTATGAGACAAGCGGTAGTATAAATACCTTACGATAGGATTGCAATGGATCGAAATCAACTACCAATCCAAACGCGCGTTACAAGTGGGTCGGGTTTTCTTCCAATGGGAAGAGAGCGGGGGTGTGACGTCATCTCGGGTATAAAGGTATCGTAGCGTTCGTTGGGTTTATTACTTTTTCGACAGCCTTCATGGAGACTGGAAAGACAAGTCATATGTATTGGAGTGAGCCTTCAATGATTAATGCTGCTGCATTAATGAACTTCCGGCCGGAAGACTTTGATTTAGATTTACTAAATCAAGATTTTGAGACTACTACTGCTGCTACTACTTCTGCTACACCAATGATGGATGAATTAAAAAAAAGACAAATGGAAGAGATGGAAATTTTTTTAAAAAAGCAACAAGAAGAGGAAGAAATGTTTCTTCTTCTTCAACAGCAGCAGAAAGAAGAAGAAGAGAGAAGAAGACAAAGTGAGGAAGAAATCAGACAGCAGCAGCAGCAGCAGTTACAAGAGGAGGAGAAGAAGGAAACAGTAAAGGAAGGCATCAGTCTTGAAGAAAAAACCGTACGTCTGTTAGAAGAGATATTATATGAGTTAAAATGGATGACCAATGTCTATAAGTATTCTTTAACTCATCAACCACCTAAACGAAAAAGACCATCACGGGCTAAACAACATTCTTCTAAGCCCTCCAGTTCTAGTGAGATGCCACCACCACCAACGCCACCACCAGTGACTACCACCATAATCAAAACACCATCAGTAGCAGCAGCATTAACAGGATATGGATTGGGTCGTGGTAAAGGACTACGGCATTTGAAGTTGATTTGAAAGTTTTGTTTTTTAACCAAAAGCAACAACAAAAACAAAACAAAACAACCCAAAGGTCCTTTTAAGGGCCCCCAGATTTCCAGAAAAGAATCAAATTGCCAAAAATCAAGTTAAAACTTAAAAAAATCCCATGGTGTTGTATATAAAGTGTGAGTGCGTGCGTGCGTGCATCTATACTCTAAAAAACAAAATAACACAAAAACACTTACTTTTTTTCTCCAGTCTGGTGTATTCTTCCATTTTTTTTTTTACAAAATAAATCAGCAATAACATATAACACAAAAAAAAAACACACAACAAAGTTCCTTTTTTTGTTCACTGTCTGTCTCTCTTGTGCTTCTTGAATTTCTTCTTCATAGGAACCCTAATCGTCACAGGAATCATGTCTTCCATTTCTTCTTCATTCTCACTGTCTTCCATTCTTCTCACTCTCTTCTTACTTTTCTTGATGATATGTTCTTCTTCTTCTTCTAGGTTTGTTGTTGAATCGGCTTCCTCCCTCTCCTCTGGTAGATTTTCTTCTTCTTGTTCTTCCTGATGGCATTCCGACGACCAATGTCCTGATCCTTTACAATGATAACAGGTATCTTTTGTTTTGTCTCTCTTTTGCTGTTGACGTTGTGGACATTCTGGAGCCCAATGTCCTTTCTCTTGACAGATATAACAAGTATCTTGACTTTTATCTCTAGAGGTAGAGGAGGAGTAGTCCTTACTCTTACTGGTAGTATACTTTCGAATGACTGTCTGCAAATCTCTCACGAAAAGAGCAATCTGTCTTTTTGACTCTTCCATCTTTTCAGCAGTTTTGAAAGTTCAATCACCAAAGACTGATTCTGAAGGTACGAAGCTCTCTCTTTATATACTCTTCTCTCTATATATAAAGGTACCTGGGTGAAAAAACTGAATCAGTTTCAAAGTAAAGTTCAAGATGAAAAGATCACGCCCAAACCATGAGAAACCAGAAGAAGAACAAGAACAAACCAAGAGGCCACGACGACGAAGGTATTCCGTGCCACCTGAAACACCCTTAGATGAACTACTAGCTCAAGTCCATGCCAGTGACTTCGAAGACGAGATGAGTGAACCTGAAACCTTACCAGCACCTTCCAAACCACCCAAAACAAAAACCACTACCAGAACCCCTGACCAAGAAACACCACCACAATCTAGTACTTTGGCTCCTCTTGAAAATTACTATCGGATTCGAGAGACTCAAAAAATAACTTCTCGAAAATTTAGAACCACGGCGTACACTCACACGGTACACTTCAAAGACTTCAAGTCCGAAGTACCTCCCGAGAAAGCGGCGGGGTTCATTAGCAATTTGTGGGAATCTGTCTTAATCAACTTGAAACGGCAATGTGGAGCCAAAGATGATCGCTTGAGACTGGCCATCCATCATGACAACTTGAAGAGTCCC
Organism: Margaritifera margaritifera; assembly: GCA_029931535.1. Classification (NCBI taxonomy): domain Eukaryota; kingdom Metazoa; phylum Mollusca; class Bivalvia; order Unionida; family Margaritiferidae; genus Margaritifera; species Margaritifera margaritifera. The sequence goes on along the minus strand of JAQPZY010001649.1, from coordinate 1,029,654 downwards.
GTTTGGATTGAGTTCAGCACTCCGGCAGAATTAACGCCAGACAAAGTCATGTCTAAAATAGAACATGTGCAACAATCCAATGACAAGTTTACCATCACCGATAGAAAGGCGACACTCTACATGACACACGTTGCTCCACCTCGAGGAAGTGGACGAAGCAGAAAACCGTTTTTGGTGGACGATCTTCGTACTACCAAACATAGTGTCGTCCAAATCGACAATACTGAAGACCAAATGTGTTTGGCCCAAGCTATCGTGGTGGGGTGCACGTATGCCAACAAGAACGAGAGTAAAGAATGGAAAAAAGCCTGGAAGAGCATTCGACAATCGGACAGAGCCAAACAACGAAAAGAAGCAGAACTCTTGTTGAAACAAGCGGGGATCCCTAAAGAGACCGTGTGTGGTATTTCTCAAATGCAGCAACTTCAAGATGTTTTGGCTCCTCACTATACTTTGAAAATTCACCCTCAAGAAGTGCGCGGAGCTCTACTGTTTCGAGGCCCCGATTTCCCTGAGGGAAAATACATTCATCTTTATTACCATCAAGAACATTTTGATACCATTACTAGTATTACCGGATTTTTGGGATACTCTTACTACTGTGAGAAATGTAATCATGGGTTTAATAGTCGAGAGCGACACCTCCATTGCGGAGCAAGATGTCAGGGCTGTTTAGCCGACCCACCATGCCTTCCTGAACCACAACAACAACACGTTCATTGTGAAACCTGTCGACGCCGTTTTGTCAGTCCTTCTTGCTACCAACAGCATCGCAAGACACAAGGTCACCAACAAAAATGTGCTTGCGAGTTATTGAAATCGTGTTCTACGTGTGGACAGCTCATTCGTACCAACAACCCTAAAGCACACGTTTGTGCTGGCAAGAAAAAATGTTCTATTTGTCACCAGATCGTCGATTTTGATCATCGATGTTTTATTCAAAAGTTTGACAAGACAGAGAAGAAAGAAATAAAGAAGAACAAGAACAAGAAACAAGTAGATTTCATCTTCTTTGATTTTGAATGCATGCAAGAAACAGGCATTCACATTCCAAATTTTTGTGTGGCACATCGGGCTTGTGATCAGCGTATTCAAGAATCGATTCATTTTCACTGTCCTCATTGTAGTCGGATTCCAGGAGGACGTGAAAAAATCTTTCGTGGAGTGAACACTTTGTCTGAGTTTGCTGAATGGGTTTTAGACCCTACCACCCACGACAGTTGGAGCGAAGAAGACATTCAACGTTATGGAGATTGTCATCGGTATGCCACCGTCATAGCTCACAATTTTTCGGGATACGATGGGCAGTTTTTACTCAATTATTATTTGAACCATGGAACCGAACGTCCTGTAGTTACCATGAACGGAAAAAAGCTCATCTACATGAAAGTAGGACAAGTCCAGTTTAAAGATTCTATGAGTTATTTGGCCATGCCTTTGAGTCGCATGCCAAAAACGTTTGGCATGACAGAAATGGCTAAAGGCTACTTTCCTCACTTCTTCAACACGGAAGCTAATCAACAGGCTGTCCTACCTCATTTGCCTGACCTTCATGATTACGACCCCGATGGAATGCGACCCGAACAGCGAGAAGCTTTTCACGCTTGGTACCGTGCTCACCAGAACGATCCATTTGACTTTCAAGAAGAGATGCTCAAATATTGTCGATCGGATGTGGATATTTTAAGACGTTGTTGTGGAAAATTTCGAGAGTTATTTCTCGATCACGGGGAGGTCGATCCTTTGAAAGATGCAGCCACCTTACCTAAAGCCTGTTCCTTAGTCTACAGGCAAAATTTCATGCCTGAGAACCAACTAGCCATCATCGACTCCAACACGGGTCTCTTCGCTAGTCGTCAATATTCGGTCAAAGCTTTACGTTGGCTTCATTACTTGTGTGAAAAAGAAGACAAATGGATACAACATGCTAGAAACGGAGGAGGAGAAAAGAAGATTGGAGGTTATTCCGTGGATGGATTTGATTTAGAAAACCCGCACACAGTATACGAGTTTCAGGGTTGTTTGTTTCACGGATGCCCTACTTGTTATCCTGACCGAGACATGAAAAGCCATTATTCAGATTCTAACATGGAACAGTTATACGAACAGACTTGCCAACGACGACTCCAGTTAGAAAGTCAAGGATACCAAGTGATAGAAATGTGGGAGCACGAGTACGATCGACGTTTGAAAACCGATCCTGAATTTAAGAACATTACTCAAAGTTACGACGCGACCGACATCGAACCTTTAGATCCGCGCCACAGTTTATTTGGAGGACGAACCAATGCCACTCGCTTACTGTACGACGTGAATGAATCCCAAGGAGAAGAAATCAAATACATAGACGTGTGTTCTTTGTATCCTTGGGTGTGTAAATATGCCACCGGTCACCCTGAAATTTTGACAGAACACATTGACGTGGAACACATTCGTCAATACGAAGGATTAATTAAATGTAAAGTCTTACCTCCCACAAACTTGTTTCATCCCATCTTACCTTACCATTGTCAAGGAAAACTGATGTTTCCTTTATGTCGGACGTGTGCCGAAACGTGCAACCAAGATCATCCCTGTCACCACACGAAGGAAGAACGGTCTTTGATAGGAACGTGGGTCAGTGCCGAATTGTTTCGGGCTCTGGATCGTGGATACCGTTTGTTGAAAGTGTATGAAATCTGGCACTTTCCAACTACATCCCAATACCAAAAGACGACGCCACCAATCATCCAGGCATTTTCTCGGGGTACGTCAATCAATTTTTAAAACTGAAACAAGAAGCTAGTGGTTATCCTTTGTGGTGTCAAACTCCCGAAGACCAAGAACGATTCAAAGAAGAATACCGTGACATCGAAGGCATCACTTTAGAAGAGGTGGAAAAAAATGAAGGAAAAAGATCGTTTGCGAAAGTGATGCTCAATTGCTTGTGGGGAAAAATGGCTCAACGTACGATCTTACCCAAAACGGAATACGTGGACGATCCTTATCGCTACTTTAAACTAGTGGACGACAAAAGTATTCTAGTCAAACACGTCGAAATCGTCCGCGATGATTTGATCATTGTCAATTTCAAAGAAGGACCCAAGTTTGTCAAACCTGACAAGTTTAGCAACGTAGTCATTGCCGCCTACGTGACCGCTTATGCTCGTTTGAAATTGTATGACGAAGCGTTAGAAGTCTTGGGAGATCGTGTCCTGTACTTTGATACTGACAGTTGCATTTACATTCATCGCCCCGGTTACCCCCACCCTACCATTCAAGGAGATTGTTTAGGAGCCTGGACAGACGAGCACCCTCAAGATACCCTTTTGAGTTTTGCCAGCGGTGGCCCTAAAAATTACGGGTACCGATGCCGAGACCCGCAAGGCCAACTTCACACCTCCTGTAAAGTCAAAGGGTTGACTCTCAACTATCGAACTAACCAAGTAGTGAACTTTGAGGTTTTAAAAAATGCTTTACTGTCTGGACAAGTGAAAGACTTTCAAGTAGCCACGTTAGAACCTCACAAGATTGTACGACTACCTAATCATCAAATTGTGACTCGACCTGTTCAAAAAGTGTATCGTATTGTGTACCAAAAACGAGTGAGACTTCCAGATCACACGACTTTACCTTACGGACACGCCAATTTGGAGGAGTATAAAAAAAGGAAACCCTCTTGAACAGAAAAAAAAAAAAAAAAAAACAGAAAAGATGACTTCAACATGGTTCTTGCCTGACTATGCTGATTGTACCAGTCGATTGAACACGTTTAAAAAATGGCCTAAAGGGGATAGATTACCCACTGCCATCTCTTTAGCCAGAGCAGGATTTGTCTACTTTGAACAGGGAAGTTTAGTGAAATGTTTCAGTTGTGGTGCATGCATTCGCATGAGTCCTAAAGATTCAGCTATCGTGGAACATACCAGATGGTCACCAAACTGTGCTTACCTTTCTTTAGCGTTTCCACGGATGACATTACAATACTTTTCGGATGGTACAGTCGACAGGTATAAAAAAGGAACCCCTTCCAAGCCTAACCCTTCATTCTAACTTTCAACGTTCACCAAGCAAGAAGAAAAAAAGATGAGTCACGACTTGGAGTGTGATGCAGTACCATGCGATGAAACGGATTCTGTACGGTTTGGTATTCCCGATTCACACGTTCAAAAGGATTCCGTAGCTTGTAACATCACCACCACTCATCGACCACCCTCTAAAGAGGCAGTACGCCCTTTATGTTTTACTGGAAATACTAAAGGAACTGGTATTGACGTCAATGACAACAAGGTGAATGTTGGTCCATATTCGCATATCAGAATACCTGTGAGTTTACTTGGTTATTCCAAGTATGAAAGTCGACTCGAGTCATTCAAAGACAAGTGGCCAAAATTTCTACAAGGACCTAAACCGGAAGGTTTAGCTAGATCTGGATTTAAATACGTGGGAGAAGGAGATAAAGTTCAATGTTTCAGTTGTGGTGTGGAACTTCACCATTGGGAGCCTACCGACTCAGCTGACATTGAACATGCCAGATGGTCTCCGCACTGTCACTTCTTACCTTTAGTGGCTTTAGAACAGTACGGGTACGATGAGCCAGATGCCAAACAAAAGAAGAAGTAAAAAAAAAAATTCCATGGCGGAGGAGAATACTTCTTTAGAAGAATACATTACTGGTTTACCTTTGGAGTTGCAAGAACATATTTTTCAGTATATACCTCCTACCTTAGAAAATCGCATTTGTGGATTACCTTTGAAGTTACGAAAACGGATTTACGATGAGTTGGTTCAGATTCAAGTGAAACGTAAACTTCAAGTGATTCCTCGATTTCAATACTATGGCTACTTTCGCCGCATCAGAAATCTGATTCTGAACAACGACTATCACCAGTATCGTGAAGAATACAAAAGAGAGTTACTTCTTTCCAAATCGGAAACTTTACCCAAGTACATTTGTGGCATGCCTTTGAATGTGCGCGAAAGGATTTACCAAGAGTTTGTCAAGATCCAAGTGAAACGTAAAATCAAAGTCATTTCTCGATTTTTAAACTATACCCTCTTCCAAGGTCATAGAAGAATGATTATGGGAAACGTCTATCGCACGTACCATCCTGAAGGAGACTGTCTCAAAAGGTACCAACCTTGGGAGCCTGGCTATAAAAACATGCCACCCAAGATACCTACCTTTGCCATCGACCCCTATAAAGAGTCGGCACGTCTGCACTGTTCACGTCACTCGTGAAACGGATTCTGTGGAAGGAAGTCAAACATGAGCATTCATGCTTTATCGGTACACGCTAAGTGTCTATTGGGCAGCCTGGCTATAAAAGAGTGGGTATGCCTGAACTCTACACGTCACTCGTGAAACGGATTCCGTGGAAGGAAATCACAGATCATGTTCAGACCTTAGAGGATTATAAAAAAGTGATACAAGAACTGTTTCCATTGAATTTTGGACGTTATGTGGTGTGTGTCTTAGTGACTGCTTATCTTGGAATTCGTTTTCCAGGACATTCGTTGTGGACTATTTTTGAGGACAAGTGTTTGCCTTGGATTCTTTTGGAGGATCCGTGGTTGTTTTGGACTCAATTGTTGAGTTCCAAAAAACAATATGACTCTGTGTTCTTCTTCGGACTTAGTAGAAGAAGAAGACTATAAAAACTTGATTTTATCAGTCCAAGAAAGAAAAATTGTACGTAAAGCGTTGAGAGTGGTTATGAAAATCAGTGAGGAACATCCATGTGAAGAAGACATTCGTCACACTTTATCTGTTTATATAACATTTCAAAAAGTGTGTTTTGCTAGTGAGTTACACCAACACCTTTTCAATTGGAAAGATGTACGACCCTGGAGAAACCTTGGTTTCCAATATTGGCTACAAGAAGTGGCTCAGTTTGCCAAAGATTTGGCAATTTGTCCATAAGGGTCCAAAAGTGAAAAAATGGGAACCTCCATGGGAAACCCTGAAAGAAGAAGAACCTGACACCACTGCTGTGGTTCAAATACCTCTTGAGGAACACAACCCTTCTTTACCACCGTCGTCAGAGGATTCAAAAAAAAAACAAAAGACGAGCAGAAGAATACCACCACCACCACCACCACCCCAAACAGTGTCTGTGACTTTCATTACTAGGACACGAAAATATTGTTGTACATTGACGTGTTTATACGACAGTTTGATTGTTTCAGTAGAAGCCTTAATTGTGTACCTGATGATTTTACTTTGCTATTTTATCACTCGTTGGCTTTAATGACTTGTAAAAAAAAATATTTTGTTGTGTTGGCTTTTTAAAAAAAAAAAAATAAACGTGTATGAAAATGTATAAAATGTCTTGGGTTTTTTGTCTTCTTCTCAAAAATCTTCTTACCTCAGTCATGGCTACATCATCTTCTTCTTCTGCCTCGTCTACCTCCTCCTCTTCTGCTTCTGTGGTTAAAGTGATTGACGAAAAGTTAGATCGTCAAAGTTGGAATGCTTTGTATCTGCGCCATCCATTTAACATGTTGATTGCTGGACCGAGTGGTTCAGGCAAAACCGAATTTGTCAAACGTTTGATCGAACACAAAGCTGATTTGTTTGATCATCCACCTCAACGTATCGTGTGGTGTTACAAAGAGTGGCAACCGTCTTACACGTTATTGAAAGAAAGTCAAGGAGAAACCATTTCATTTGTGGATGGTATTCCTCACGAAGACGATGGAATCGTGTCTCACGTGAGTCAAACTCATTTGGTTATTTTTGATGACATGTTAGGAGAAGACGAAGAAGAAATTAAACTTTGGTTTACACGAAAAGGACACCATCGTAATGCTAGTATTGTCTACATTACTCAAAATTTATTTCAACAAAGTCAAGCCCATCGTAACATCAGTCTGAATGCTCATTACGTGGTCTTGTTTAAAAGCCCCAGAGACAAATCTCAAGTACAAGTGTTAGCCAAACAGTTAGGGGCTCCTTGGCTCAATTATGCGTACGACGATGCCACTCAAACCCCTCACGAGTATTCACTCATCGACTTAAAACCCACCACTCCTGACTATTTGAGATTTCGTGCCCAATTGTTTCACCCTTTCTCACACTCTTTTGAGAGATGGCTTCCTTTCAACCTCATCCTTCGGCTAAATTGATTCGTGCCTTGTATGGTATCAGTCGTGAAAAAAATGCACAAGTCCGTGCTCATTTGTTAGAAGCGAGTCTTAAAGAAGTGTTACGATGGTTTACTTTGACGGCACGTCAATTACTACAAAGCATCATTCATATCCCTCATCAAACTCAACGTTTTTTTCAAAAACATAAAGCGGCATTGTCACAACTAGCTGATCCTAGAATCGATTCACGGACTAAAAAAGCAAATCATTTTAACTCCTGGTGGAAGTGGTTCTTTAGGAGGGGTTATGATTCGTTCCCTTTTGAAATGGGATCCTAATGATGCCCAAGCCAAAAAACCCCAAAAAAACTCCTAAAAAGAAGAAAAGTCCAAAGAAGAAAACCAACAAGAAAAAGAAGAAAGGCAGCCCTCAGAAAAAGAAAAGTCGTGCCCAGAAGAAGAAGAAAACCACACCTACCACCACTAGCACCCGACGTAAGAGAGGTACTGCAGCCAGGACGCAAACGTACACCCGCAAAACACCACCACCACCACCCTTACCATCACCACCACCACAACAGTCTCCAATGATGACGAGGTCTCCTTTTGCGTCCACATCATCTTCCTCTTTGTCTTCTTCTTCTTCACCACCTTTTACCATGATGCCTGTCAAACCAGACTTAAGATCCGTGTTTCCTAATTTGATGCAAAAATGGAAACCTATTTCGAAAGTCACCCCGTCGGGACCGTCGACTTCAGCTGATTTAACCATGGCAGCAGCCTCCAACAAAGTACCATCCCCTAAAACCAAAGTCCAAGAAAGAACTGGCATCTTACAAAGTTTAGTGGATTTATCCAAAGAAGAATTGAGACGATTTAGTCCATTGAAAACACCTCAACGTCGAGTGAGACCTGTCGTGAAGTTGGTACGTCGTGCAGACAATCAGTGGAGACGTATTTCAGTATAAAATAGAAGGGTGAAATACCAAAGACTTTAGACTTACTCCTCACCTCTAAGATGGCTCTCAAGCGTGCACACCACCACCACCACCACCAAAAAAAGAAGAAAAGTAAAACCACCAAAAAAAGACGACTTCCCCCTCGTCTGGCCAAACATTGGGACGTCTTGTCTGTCCTGACCAAATCCAATCCTCCCATGCGAAAACAACTCATTCAAACAGCTCCTAAAGAAATCATCGATACCGTGTGTGAATGTTGTTTGAACGTGTTGAAAGGAACGGTACCTTTGTCCAAGATACAGAAACAAAAATTAGGGAAACATCGGAACGTTCTTCATCAAATGGTAAAAAAGAAAATACCTCTTCAACAAAAGAAAAAAATGTTGGTACAACGAGGAGGATTTCTACCTATGTTGATAGGACCGTTGTTAAAAATAGCCGCCCCTTTGTTAGGAACGATTGCTGGACCGCTTTTAGGAGGGGTCATGCGATAACCCAAAAAAAAAAAGAAGATAAAAAGGACCACCCTTCTCTGAAAAGACCACACCTTTTTGGTACCTTTGGATGAAATGGAAGGACGAAAACTGACTTTAGTACCTTACAAACGATGGATGGAATTTCATCGTTGGAACGAACAACGGATACCTCATTTACCACCCAATCCTAATCTTAACGAAATGTCTCAGTTACAACAAGAAATACAATCCCTGATGGAACGCAGCGATGTGTCCGAAACAGAAAAATCCCAACGGTACGGTCAACTTTTACAACGTCTACAACTCTTTCGCCAAAAAGCTGTTGACGAAACAGCTCCACCCACTCTGAGAGATTTTAAGACGATGATGAAAAGCGAACCTAAAGTCACCACCACCACTAAAACAGACACCGGTACAGGGATGACCGTCAAAGAAGAAGAAGAAGAGTTACCAACTCCACCTCTTAAAAAGAAAAAAAAGTTAGCCACACCCAGTGGGATAAAAAAGATGTTGTTTACCCCATTACCCTCAGAAAAGAAAAAGAAAGAAGTGAAGTCAGAAGTCAAAACAGAACCGATGACCCCTGTTCAATCCACATCTTCTTCTTTTACCCCAGTGGCACGTCGGACACGTAAACAACAATCCAAAAAGATACCTCACGAAGAAAAGAGCATTGGGACTTGGTTGAGTTATTGAGAAAATCATGGAGAAACTGTTAGCTAGCCTTTATTACAATCCTGGTCATGCTGCTGGTTACGGAGGAGTTCAAAAATTATATCGAGCTGCTAAAAGTAAATTGAAAAGTGTACGTTTACCTGAAGTACGACGATGGTTACAAGAACAATCGACGTACACGTTACACAAACCCATTCGACGTAAATTTTCTAGAAGTACCACTCAAGTGGAAGGCATCGATCATCAATGGCAAGCCGATTTAGCCGACGTCTCTCATTTAGCCACTTACAATCGTGGTCACAAATATTTGTTTTGTGTCATCGACGTGTTTTCCAAATTTGCTTGGGTCGTGCCTTTGACCTCTAAAAGCAGTACCGAATTGGTACGGGCCTTAAAATTGGTCTTGAAACAAAGTGGACGCCAACCTTTACGATGGCAAACTGACAAAGGCACCGAATTTCTAAACCAAGCTTTTCAAAAAGAATTGAAACAAAGACAAATTCATTTTTTTACTACCAAAAATCCTGAAACCAAAGCCAGTATCGTGGAACGTTTTCAAAGAACTTTGAAAGAACGTATGTGGAAATATTTTACACATCAACATACTCTCAAGTACATCGACGTGTTACCCCGTTTGGTCAAAGCTTACAATCAATCGTACCATCGTAGCATCGGATGTGCCCCCGAAGAGGTCAGCCCTGAAAACGAAGTGGTCGTATTTGTTAAATTATTTGGTTCACCCCAGACACAAAAAAAGTAGAAGACACCCTTGTTGGAGTTAAGGACGGGTGATTGGGTTCGCATCGGAAAAACTAAACGCACTTTTGACAAAGGTTATTTACCCAACTGGACCACCGAATTGTTTCGTGTCACTACCCCCGTCCGTGGACGTGATCCTCCCGTCTATAAATTGGAAGACATGCACGGTGAAGTGCTCAAAGGAACATTTTACTTGCCTGAGTTACAACGAGTGACTAAAAAAGAAGACGCCTTGTACGACATCGAAAGCATTCTCGAACAAAGAACACGGAAAGTAGGTAAACGTCGAGTAGAAGACGTCAAAGTACGTTGGAAAGGATATCCCCCTAGTTTTGATTCTTGGATTGCTGCTTCTCAAGTCGTCGACTATAAAAAGAAAAAGAAGTAAACTAACAACATGCCATTCAACACAGCAGCAAGCCAGACTTCAACGACTCCTTCGCAGAGTTCTTCTCTTCAAGAATTACAAAAACAACCACTTTGGGTGTGGTGTGGAGAACGTGTGCCTAAAAATCAAATCGTCTTTTTCTGCCAAATCTTTGTAGTGTATTGTGTCATCGGAGCAGCTATTGCCAATTTGAGTTTACAACAAGGAGACAAACAATTGTGGACCATTTTACTGAGCAGTTGCATCGGTTATCTTTTACCCAGTCCCTCTTTGAAATTTACGACAACGACGGACAACAGTCACCACCACGGGAGTACGAGCAACGCCAGTCCACTTTCTTCTTCGTCCAGTTACCACCACCAAAATACCAGTCCTCTTTTGGAACCTTTTGAACATCATTCTTCTTCTGTCCACTTGAGTGACTCCTCGGACACCAGAACCACTTTGGAACTATGAATGACCAATTTTATTTAACGTTACCTAGTGACAGTTCCATGGATGTGTTTCCCAACAACAGATTATGTTGTTTCACCACCAAATTGCCTCAATCCATTCAATTGGATCACGATGCTCATTGGGAAGTGGGTTTGGTAGAAATCATTCATCCTACGCAAATCATGAACATCAACAAAGGTCAAAACACTATGGTTGTGCAAATCTTGAACAAAAATATACAAGATGAATTAGAAAAAAACGATCCTAAAATCTGGGAAGGAGACAAAAAAAATCCAGACATGAAGGGAGCATTCAAAAAGTTTTCAGATCCAAAAAAAAAGAAAAAGATTCTGACATAAGGGTCTTTGGGCATTATACCCTGAGAATTCCTACGGGGTATTATTTGAGTAGCCGACATTTGTGGGACACCCTTGAGTCCACCATTGAAAAGCAATTTGTAAAGCCTTGGAAAAAAACCAAAAACATGTACAAATCGGTTTCAATGAGGTGGCACGCCGTTTCCACATAGAATTTGCTATGTTGGATAAAGCTAATGGTGAATTCATTGACGACAAAACTGCTAAAGAAAGAAACATACCCTCCGAGGAGAGAAGATTCATGAGCATCGAATTTTCTTCTGGATTGTATGCCATTTTGGGTGGAAATAAAAAGTATACCAATCGAAACATCTCAACTGACATAGAATCCGCAGATGCTTTTAAACACCCTTTGGAATTGAACATAGGACTGAATTTAATGTTTGTGTACTCCGATGTGGTAGAGTACAACGTGGTGGGACACACATCTGCTCCCTTACCAAGAGTCATTCCTTTCAAAGTGGATACTGCTGCTGGTGCGTACGAAGAAGGTGGAAACACGTTTCACGTTCACCGTGAATTTGTACATCCTCATTATCTTCCAGTCAGTAAATCGTATTTTGACAGTGTCCACATTAGTATAAAAGGAGATTTAGGACAAGATGTACCATTCGTTGACCAAGGAAAAGTCACGGTGAAACTACATTTTCGAAAAAAACAAGTTCTCTAACGAATTGTAACATCCAAAAAAATGTATCCAGTGTACCGAGGAGTGGCTCGACAACGAGGACATGGTTTAGGAGATATGTTAAAATCGGCTTTTCGGACGGTAGCTCCTATTTTGAAACCGATGGTGACTCGAGGTTTTCATGCCTTAAAAGATGCTGCTTTGACACAAGGAAAAGAATTTTTGCAAAATGTCCTCATCGACAAACAAAATCCTAAAGAAGCTTTTATGAGAGCAGGCAAAAATGTGTTGATGACCACTGGTAAAGATCTTTTAGGTCTCCAAGAAAATCCTATAAATACGCTTCACGCTTCAGGCTCTGGCATTACTTCACAGCAGCAAGGACAAGGTAGAAAGAGACGACGACGACATCGAAATCCTTTCAAAGTTCATAAAAGAACACACGGCAGTTCCAGAAAGAATAGGAAAAGAAGAAGAACTGGTAGAGAATTAGACGTGTTTGATTATTAACTGTGAAAATGATGCACCGAGATTCTTGCGAATGTATCAAGTCAGAACTGGATATGTTTACTATGCCTCCCACTATGATGACGATGCAAGAATCCCAATGGGTAGAATTTCATCCTGTATCGTCTTTGTCGGATTCAGCTCCTATCGAATTTGGAATCAAAGGACAAACCGAAGATTACATCGATCTGAATGACAGCTACTTGTTCCTGAAACTCAAAGTGATCAAAACGGCGGACAGCAGCCTTCCTGATGGCAATTCCAGAGTCGCTCCCGTCAATAATTTCATGCATTCCTTGTTCAGTGGAATAGATTTGTACTTGAATAACAAACTGGTCAGCAGCAGTTTGGATACTTACCCTTACCGTGCTTACTTGGAAAATCTCTTGACGTACGGAAAAGAAGCCAAGAACACTCATCTGGATGCTTCAGTGGTCTGGAAACCTGACACCGCAGGAGAGAATACCTTCAACGACACAGAGGTGTCAGTACCGGCCAGGATTGAGGGTGCTGATTTTGATCATGCAAGAATAACTCCAGCAGAGCCGCACAATGTGGGATTTAACGACCGTCGAAAGAAAATCAGAGGGCACAGTTTAGAATTGATGGATCGTTTACATTTGGACATGTGGTTGCAAGACAAGTATTTGTTGAACGGAGTAGATGTACGCCTGAGACTGAATCGCAGTAGTACCGCTTTCCATTTGATGGCTAATGCTAACGAGTGGAAAACTGTCATCCAAGAAGCCAAACTTTATGTGCGAATTGTAGAAGTCTTACCAAAAGTGGCCAACGACATCAGTCAATCCTTGAGCAGAACCACTGCTAAGTATCCTCTTAGACGTGTGGAAGTGAAAACCTTTACTGTGGCCACTGGACTCCGATCCATAGTCGAAGATCACATCTTCCAAGGGCAGCTCCCAAAACGTTTGCTGCTTGGTATGGTCAGAAATTCAGCCTTCAACGGAGTCCACGATCAGAATCCGTTCCAGTTTCAGCACTTCAACGTCTCCAAGATAGAAGTCAGTCGAGATGGCAAGACCTTGTGTACCAGACCTTTTGAACCTGACTTTAGCGTCAACGCAAAAAATTACTTACGATCTTACTTGACCCTGTATGAAGCCACAGGACAGTTAGGTACCAACACCAGCCACGGCATTACGTACGAGGATTATGCAGGAGGGTATGCCTTGTGGGGATTTGATTTCACTCCGGACCAAGGCAGCGATGAAGGACATTTCCACCCTATAAAATCTGGCCCCCTTCGAGTGGAACTTCAGTTTACAAATCCTCTACCTGAGACAGTGAACGTCGTCTTGTATGCAGAATTTGATAACACTCTAGAGATCAACAGCTTGAGAGAAGTCATTCTAGACTATTAGAAGAAGAAGAAAAAAGATGCAGCACGAAGAAGAAGAACCTATGGAGATAGATGAGGGATTCTGTGAAGTGAATCATTCAGAACCTAAAATAGAAGAAGAAGAAGAAGAAGAAGAAGAAGAAGAAGAAGAAGACGAAATCAATTCAGTTCCTGTGTTTACTGGATTTATGGGTTGTCGATACCCAGAATACGAAAAACAGTTAGTGACCTGTTATGCTCAGGAATTGAGTCTAATCATTAACAGTCTGATTAAAGAACAATGTTATGGATGTCAAAACGATCATCCCAGTCAGATACAACACGACAAATGTATGATGATGACAGGCGAAGAACAATTGGATGAATATTTGGAAACGGCCTGGTCACAACTCTCAGATGAACACGTGTTGAGACAATGGTATAAAGTCTTGCAGAATTCTTCTTTTCCTCCACTTACTTCTCTGGAGATCAAACGGATCGAAGGACTCATTCATCAGAGTGCACAACCTATCCGACGTGAATATTCCTGGAATTACAAGACAGATCCATTCAAGTTTAAAGTCAGGTGTGAATTGGTGACTCATTATTTCCATTGTTGAAGACAAAAAAAAAAAGGATACCAGGGAACTTCATTACCTATTGAATCGTAGTTCCTATACTTCTTCTTGGAATCCTGTGGTGTGTGCTAAAGATGAACTACCTCATCGTAAACCAAAAAACGTTCATGCTTATGTCATCAATACTGACGACAGTGATCTACCAGGAACCCATTGGGTGGCTGTGTACTTTCCCAACGCTCACTGTGTGGAATATTTTGATTCTTATGGATTACCTCCTTTGGAAAAAGACATGATCGAGTTTATGAGAAGAAATGCCGTCTCAACTCGATTCAATAATGTGAGACTACAAGGATCCGATTCCATGGTGTGTGGACAATATTGTGTCCATTATCTTCATCAACGCAGTCTTGGATATTCCTTAGAACATTTACTGACTTATTTTGATAGTGACTATGTTAGAAACGATCCTAAAGTACAAAAATGGTTTTGTGAACGTTATGGTTATCTCTTGTCTTTAGCTCACAATCGTAGTGTGCATCAAAATGATGTAGATGTAGAAAGTTTAACATTTACTTTACCTTCCAAACGTTGTCAACCTTGTAAATATGTTCCTGTTTAATATCTTGTTGAATGGTTAGTTTTTTTAATGTTAGAATAGTTATTGTTGAATAAAAAAATGTTATTGTTGAAAAAAAAATGGTGTTGTGTGGTTTTTTTTATTGAATTTGAAAAAAAAATAATTATGTTCTCTCTCTCTCTCTTTCTATCGATCTAAAAAAACTATCCTCTTTTTTTCCTCTATCTATGATCTCCCTGTCGATCTGACACATTACCATGTTTTCCATCGCGTCCGCGCGTTAAGCATATAAAGCGGTACACTGGCCAGTGTAGTCATTCTCGTTGACTCGTCAAGATCTCAACAGTTCCAAAAAGAAGAAAGAAGAAGATGGCTGCCACCAAGATTACAAAGCTGAATGAAGCTATGGTTAACATTCAGAGAGTGAAGAATCATTTGATGGAGACCAACCCAGATAGAAAGACGATGACGTTCATTCAAATGGCACATGATCTAGTAGAAGAGGTCCTGAGAGAAGAAATACTTAGGGAAAGAACAGAATGGGAGGCAGCACAACGACTACAGCAGCAGCAGCAAAGACAACAACAACAGCAGCAACAGCAACAACAACTTATGCAGTCCAACAAACTATTTGACGGCGAAGTAAGTTGCAAGATTGAGTGTTAAGAATTTGCTTCCTCTTTCACCCGAAAGAGACCTGCCTGTCTTAAAGCTGTGAGACCCATCGCTAAACGTGGCCGCCCTGCTGGAGCTACTGCCACGGCTACATCAACCCTAAGAAGTTAAAAAACAACCACATAACTTCTTAAACCCAACGGTCCTTTTTAGGGCCACCCCAAATCTCTAGAAAAAGATTACTACTCTCATATTGCCATATCTATTTTGTGTTTTATATATATGTTTTGTATGTTATTTTTGTTTTTGTGATAGTCTACCCCAACAAAAAAACCCTTCTCCCCTGTATGTTTTTGTGTGGTGTGATTGATATATAAAAAAAATTTTAAAAAGTAAAAAAAATAGGAATGGAATGGTGTGTGGAAGTTTAATATAAAAAAATTTTTTTAAAAAAAGGGTTATGTGAGGTGTGTGAAAAGTTTAATATAAAATTTTTTTTAAAAAAAAATATAAAAATGGTTGTGTAGTGTGTGTAAGTTTTTAAAATAAAAAAGTTTTTTAAAAAATAAAAAATTAGGAATGGTATGGTGTATGTTTGATTTTTTATCAAAAGTAGTTTCTTTTAGGTCCGCGCTTTTAGAGTCAGGGGTGATGGAGTGCAAACTCCGCGAAGCCTAGAATGACGTCAAAGGAATGACGTCAGACGCGGCGTAGTGGGGTGATGTTTTTTTTTGTTTTTTTAGGTATAAGGGATGTTTTCCTTCACGTCCGCGCTTCTAGTATATTAAAACAACGTCTTCCCTAGTTAAGCTACCCAGTTTATTCAAGAGAATGAACAGATCTGAAATAATCAGACAAGTTAGAGTACATCTAGAGGTGGCGTGGCACCTCCTCCATGACTTAGAAAAAAAGGAGGAGGAGGAGAAGGAAAGCAAAATTCCCATCAGACCACACTCTATGATGGAGGAAGACAATAAGGAGAATTGGGATCCGGAAGCGGACCATCCTCCCTTTGTTTTACACAACAAGCGCTGCAGCATGAGTAAAGCAACCTGGAAGGGGAGCTGCCCTACATGCAGGGCAAAGCCTGGGAGGTGCCCACACCTCTAAGTGTACTCTAAAACAAAACAATCCAACGGTCCTTATGAGGACCACCCTTTTTTCAAGAAAGATTAATTCTATTCCACCCTCCCCACACCACCACCCACACTCCCGCCACGTTAAAAAACTCCCGTACGTACCCAGACTGCCCCCACCATGTTAAACTCCCGTACATACCCAGAGTACCCCCACCACGTTAAACTCCCGTTTGAGGCTGTAGAGCCCCCACCACGTTAAACTCCGTTTGGGGCCTCTACAGCCTCAAAACTCACGTTTGAGGCTGTAGAGGCCCCAAAAAATCTTGAGGCTATTTACCCCCCAGCTACTGCTTATGTTGTTAATATGGCAACCACCAACGGGAGTTTTCTTCAGTTTCCACACAAGAGCACTTAAAACCTTTCTACTGTAAAATTAAATGAGGATCGACAACGACTTTCTGTAAAGCTAAACAAAGTTAGGGAAAGAAAAGATGCAGCTTGCAATCAACTCACTGTTCTGGAGAACCTGCAAGTTCAAGCAAGGAAAATTCATTAGAGAAAGAAACGTAAACAATCCAAAGTAAAAATTCCTTCACCTGATACCCACACAGTGGTTAATCTCACCAAAACACAACTCTCAGAGGTAGAAATAAAATTGTTAACGAAAGGTTTGAGTTTCTATCCCTGCCCAACAAGAGAGGTAAGCTCCAAAAGGACACTGAAGACTTTATCCGCAGACTAAGAATCAAGGCCCATTGTGCCCTTCAGCCATAAAAATTAGTCAGATGGAAATATTGACCTCGACAGACCCATGTTTTGATATAAATGTATCTGGACTCCTCCAAAGATGTGATTTGCAAATCGAGAGGCCTTCATCATTTCAGTTGAAACCTACACTTCAAAACATTTAAGCTTGCTGGCAAATATTCAAACTTGAGCAAAGAAGGGAGAAAAGCACTAAACTCATTGAAAAACAAAACATACATCATAGTCAAACCTGCTGTAGTCATCAATTATAGAGAAGACTACACAAATGAAGCAAGTAGACAATTTAACGACTCCAAGGTTATACCAAGAACTAGACCAAAATCCAGCACTAGACCATGATGAAGCGCCCCAAACCGGATTCATAGACTAGAAAACCAAAGACTACTTAACCACATAAAACCCTGGAGAAGGAAGATTTTATCTTCTTCCTAAAATCCACAAACAAGTAAACCAGCATAGACCTATAATTTCAGGTAAGGTGCATCACACAAAAAGGATAACAGAATATCTAGATCATTTCATGTCCACGTGTCCAAAAATGACATCCTGCCTTCAGGCACAAGACAGATTATCTAATTGAAAGCAAAGTAAGTGAAGCATTACCTCCAGATACAATTCTCGTTTCCACAGACGTCGAATCTGTGTATACCAGTATATAGCAGAGTTAAGGAACACAGCCATTTTAAGAAGTATGTTAACAAGAACTATACAAGATCAGCATACTCATTTCCTTGTATTCAATGAAAAAGAATCCAAATAAAAAGAACCGTCATGTGTACAAATATGTCCCCCTCATATGCTACTATTTTTCTTTTTACTGGAAGACTCGAGGGTAAACTTTTTCCATAGGTGAGACTTACACCATATCAGTGTGTACGCTTCATCGATGACACAGAAATGAAATAGCAACAGAGCAGACACAATCTGAATGACTTTATATCATAAGCAAACAACTTCCATCTTTCAATAAAATTCACAACATAAGTCTCCAACTCAAGCCACTTATTCCTGGATACAACAACCACGCTTAGCTGAGAGGGTATGGGATAGGTTTCGTGCAGGCAAGGCGATGGATGCCCTAACCCGCATACCATAGTTCGAATTTCAGTGGAGGACGAATAAAAAATTCTCTAACCTGTATGACAATATTTTTCTCTTGTACGTTTTCTTTGTAGCTTCTTGTGCCACCATCCAGGTTTATTGATGTTATATTTTTTTTACTTTTGGGGAGACAGTCTTCTAATAAGCATATGCTTTCTACTGAATCCCCGAAATCCCATGTTTGTATTTGCATTTGACAAAGTTTCTGAAATAAATATAACTTAAACTCAACACAACAACAACAGTAAAGGGTAATGCTCATTCCATAACTAAGAAATAAATATAATTTAAAATAGAAAAAAATCCCCATGTGGTATTTTTGGATTATGTACTGTTTTTAGTGGTGGGATCAGATAGCATATATTTATATGCGAATTTAATGCATATTTAATCCATGTTAATGTAATTCTTGGAATATTATAACTATAACAGTAATAAAGATCATATTGTAAAACGCGCTGAGACTAATATATATATATATATATATATATATATATATATATATATATATATATATATATATATATATATATATTACGATTTTCTGGAAACCTTTTAAATTATCTCGTGCCACTATATAACTATATATATAACTGCCTGAAAGGTTATCTCTCCTAAGCAATAACTTTTCGCAACAGCCGCTTTTCAGGATCCATGACACTGAATTATTGTTTTAAAAAAGCCTCTATTAAGAAAAACACTGTCTTTGGAGGTCGTTTTTCTAACTTTCCAGAGGTGGTTACATAAGACAGGGCTTAACTGTACTCTGTATTTGTGTCAGGTCATCGTATTTTCGTTGTTATGGTTGACCTGTGTTAATATAACTGTATTAATTTGTTACCCATTCACTTCTCCAAGAGAGTATTGTTGCTGATAGCTAATATATCCATCAAATAATGCGTGAACAGGTTCAAGTATGTTAGAACACAGACTTAATGGCACATGGAACTCTTAAAATTGAAGTAATCTTTATGATGATCTTGATGACAATCTCATGATTGTATAATTCAGTGGACATTTTGGGTTTCAATCTTTGGCTCTCTTCAAAACGTTGTTGACTACAAAAAGTTTTAAACAACAACAATAACAACAACAACGACATAAATCAGAATCAAAACGCACAGAAATTTAATACGAGTTCATTATTGAGAGCTTCAAAAATCGTCAATAGTAAGGACTAAATCAATCATTCGTACAAAAATAAAAGAAGAAAACAGTCTTTATTGGATATAATGTGAAAAACAAAGTGACAGAATGTCTCTAGATTAGTTTTGAAATTTCGAACATTTGTGGATTAGAAAAGAAAATACGTTCAAGTTTGCCCAACAGAAGGTAACCCACTTTTAAAAAAAGTGTTATTTGTGGCAACGGTTACTGTCTCAGTGCTTAGGAGACGGTTTTGAAGTTATCAGTTATCAGTCCTATATACTCCTTTTTTAACAGATTCTAAAAGTACAAGAAGAATTGATTGCTTCTAAGCAGTATTACAAAATGTTACGTCAATCGTGTTGAATATTTCTTTTCTTTTCTATCTACTCCTCAACAGCGGTTATGTAACACTGCTTTGTATGAAAATTAAAGGTGGAATTTGCTGGACTAAAATTATAAGCTTTATCTGCGTTTATTGCGCCTTAGTGTTTATGCCAAACTCATCCCTTATTTATATATTCATATTCATTGAAAACACGAATTAGAACATAACTTACCTAGTGAAAGTACTTCAGTAAGCACTGAAATCAGAAACTCAAGACCAAAGGTTGCGTTGCACAACTTAACAGTCAAACTGTAGCGGTTTTCCGCTGCAATTTAAGTCGGCCGTTTTAAAAAGCATCCCCGTATCAAGAATGGGATGATCCAATTAGGAATAGATTCGTCGGGTAACCCTATTGGTTACATGATACATGATGCATATCAAGACTGCAGATGAGCGGATTCAGGATTATGATGTGTATCAGAGCAAGACTCTAAAAGAACAGCGGAGCGGTAAAGATAATTTAGAGGTAACTATTCTAATAAGTAGGCTAAGGGTGAAGTGCCTTAAGAAGGCTTTCCACGACTCTGGCGGTACTAAAGGTAACAAAGGGAATATATGTTTATCTGGTACGCATAGGCAAGCGCAAGTGGCAGCGGTCGGATTAGAAGAAGGTGCTTGTATAATTAGTTTTGAGTGTGGCATAGAGAATACTAGATGAAGAGTGGCTTGTAACGCCACCTGATAAAATACACTGACAAAGTGTCGAGGAGAGAGGTGGCGGCAAGAATGCACTAATTGACGAATCTTTCAATTAAACTTTCAGGATGGTGAATGGCGGTTTCTCCAAGAAAGGCCCACGATATCCTAAGTCTAGCGCCAATGATATCATTCAAATTGTGAGTGGGCAAGCAGCGAAGCTCGAAGATAGCCTGAGTAAGTGCATTGATGACAAGTTAGAGTCATTCATGCGCGCTGTAATGATAGCATTGCCCAATTAGCAACTAGTGCAATAAATGTTGCGGCGCGAGTACAAAACAAGCCATCATGCGCCGCCGTGCTGACTCAAGAGTTGCATGCACCAGGAAAGGTATCGTGCGCTGATACCCATTACAGGGGTCATATGCACCCAATGTGCATGCACTGTCCCATAACATCTTCGTGCAAAGTAATAGTAGTACACACTTTAATATTGTGCAAGATGACACTTTCCCCGTGTTTTCGACCCCAAAAAACGTGTGCAAGCGCAACATTTGAGCCCAACGAAAGCACACACTTGCTCCCGGTTGCTGCTGCGAAAAATAGTATACATGCTAAAACGTCTGGACAATATTTGCAAGCGAAGGCGTCTACCACATACAATTTGCCAAATCAGACTGAAGCATGCCATATCAAACCAGGAATGTTGGATGGAACTGGTTCCTGGATAGAATCGTCCCATGTAGAGGTATGTGCCCACCTAAATTGTGGACCATCCAGCAAATCGACATGAATATCGCCGTTCCTCTTCGCAGACAAGAGCATTGAGTCCTCTGAAACCTAAAGTATGGTGCTGATTAAAATTATGATCGTCTTTCAAGGGCGCATGAGGAACGATTTTCACTTACCAGCTAAACGGAATTGTATAGAGCGCAGCTGAAAGAGAGAAGACAAAGAGAAGGCGAAATATTTCCTGAACTTGGACAAAGTATCAGCAGACTTGTACACTTGGCTTATCCGACAGCACCATGCGATGTAACTGAAGTTCTGGCCAAAGAAATTTTGTTTGACGCACTTGTAAATTCGAATATGCGACTTCGAATTGAAAAGGCACGGCGAAAAAAAGTTTAAATGATGTCATACACCAAGCCATTTAAATGGAAGCCTTTGATCGCGCAGAAATACAGCGCAAGGGTGATTGTGGCTATTATCGTCAGTTAGAAGCCGATGAAAAAGTAGTGAAAGAAATATCAGAATCAGTGGTGAAGGAAAACATGCTAATTCCCCTGAAACAGATGATCGGAGAGCTCCGTGACGAGATAAGTGTGTTGAAAAGGTCGTTCGAGTGGGACAAGGTCGCAAATACTAACATTCGAGTGGATTATTGTAAGAATTCTGACTCTAAATCCTTGACTCCCGTCAAATGCTTCAAATGTGATCAGGCGGAACATATTAAGAAAAAACTGTCCAGAATTAAACAAACATGGAAAAGATGGTAACAAAACCACGATTGGCAAAGTTACAGCTGAACAGCGCGGAGCTTGCGCAGGCGCCAGTTCTGGCACTGCGACAATCATCAAAACTAATGCCGAGGAAAAGAAAACAACCATCGGCACTAGGTTGGAGTCCAGTCTATAGCTACCAAGACGGGAATGTACGCAGCAGCCAGAATACAAGGTAGCGATATCAAGCTTTGATTGACATTGAGCTACCGTAACACTGGTGTCTCAGAAATTATATTGGCGAATTCCCATCCAAAACCGGCCTCCACTCGTGAAAGTCAAGCAAGATATTGTCTATGCAGGAGGTACCGTACTGACGGTTTTGGGGCAGAAAAGTTTCATTTTTGGTATGAGCAGCAATACCTAGCTTAGCCAAGCAGTGGTGGCAAAAATTGATTTCGACGGGATCATAGGTTTGCACTTTATGAGAGAAAATCACATGTACATTTATTTTGCGAACGACGTATTTAAGACTGGTGACAGGGCACTGTTAGTCACGTTGGAAGGAATCTTATGGTGTTGTATGTTCAGTAGGCTAGCTCCAAGAGCGGCTGGAATCGGCAGTTCTGTGCGAATGCCTTGACTGGAGAGTGAACAATGGGAAGCACGTGTACCGGCGTGCAAGAAGGAGAACAGAGAAAAGAAATTTGAATGTGGATATGGGAATAAAAACCTGGCAGATTTAAACTGTCACCGCAAGAGGAAGCACACTTCTGCTGCTGCCATATTATCACTTCCAGATGTTAGATCGGTATGTATATATGTATGTATGTATGTATGTATGTATGTATGTATGTATGTATGTATGTATGTATGTATGTATGTATGTATGTATGTATGTATGTATGTATGTATGTATGTATGTATGTATGTATGTATGTATGTATGTATGTATGTATGAATGTAATAGTGTTTCGCGGCACCACAACACAAAAGTGGCTATGTAGTGCCAACTAAAGTAAACGTTCGAAAATTTTAAAACTTAATTGCACAAATATTTAGGAAGATAAAACCTTCCAAATAAATATAAACACCAACTACAAAAAGATAAAATATACAACGCAAAAATTTAAAATTTTGTCACATGTGTATGAAATAACAGATAAAGGTAACACTTTAAAACCATCAAAACTCGATTAAAATTTGCTGTATAAACCGCATTCCCTTCAATAGTCCAAGATTTTCTCGTGTGGTACGATCGCGTACAATTTCTTCAAGCAGTTCACATCAAAATACTTCTGTCTAACAGGCTGAAATCGACACACTCGACAAGAATTTGCTCCACTGTTAGTTGGCACTGGTATGGTATGCATTTCGGTTGAGGTTCACCTTTTAGGATGTATGCTCGAGTTAGGTATGTGTGTCCGATACGCGATTGGCACAATACCGCCTCATCTCTCCGATTTGTTCTATACAAGTGATGCCACACTCCAACACTGGGACTGATGTTCTTAACTTTGCTCGTGGCAATTTCATTCCACATATTTTGCCGAGTATTACAAACGTGCTGATTTAAATCGGTAACGGACAGTGAGAGTGATTGTGAAACCCAACATCTAGGGCAGCTGAACGACCTGTTGGGGACCAGGAAAGACGTGCCAGCCACATATCAGGTGCCACTAGAGCTGATAAAGATTTAGGAAACGGAAGAATGTTCAGAAACCCCAAGCAGCCGGCACCATCAGCAACGCCAAAGAGGCAACTTGTGAAGCTGGCAGCAATAATTACAGGAACAATGATGGAGATCACTCCCTGTACAAAAATGACTACAGGACGACGGATTGCTTCGAACGTGTTGAAGTACTGCTCCATCAGGGTCGTTCATTTAAAAGGTACAGTTAAATCTAGAATGTAAATACATCGTCCTATCTTATATTCAATCATTGTACATCACTGCATCGTGCTAAAAGGTTCTGATCTGTTGACGATTTGGTTGGTCTCTTTATTCTCATAATTAAAAGTTGTTTTCATAATGTATTTGTTTGTTTTTAAATGCGAGACGCATTCTCTGAGGCATGGATTATCTTGCAATTTTTCTCTGCATCTTAAATCGTCCGTTTTGATAAGCATCCACGTATCAAGAATGGGATGGCCCAGTTATGAAATGACTCGTCGGGTAAAGTGATTGGTCACGTGGTACCTGGTGTATTTAAAGGCCGAAGCTGAGCAAATTCTGGATTATGATGTGTATCGTCCTAAGAGCAAAAAGCTAAGAGAGCAGCGAGAAAGTAAAAATAACCTAGAGGTAACTATTCTCATAAGTAGGCAGGGATTAAGTGCCTGAAGAAGGCTTTTCACGGTTTTAGCAGTACTAAAGGTAGTAAAGGGAACAATTGTTTTTATCTTGAACGCACAGGCAAGAGACAGGGCTCCAGAAGATGTATCGGGCTCCGATACAATTCTGTGGATGCTATCAAAGCTGTAAATATTCCTTTACACCACTTTACACGTCACAATACTTGTATCGGTTTTGATAGAGAAGGCCTCTGAAGCTTTTTACGGGAAAAACGATTATTTAAGATTCTTTTTTTTAATTTTCTATTCGGAAGCTTTTGTATATGTCACTACATGTGATGTTGGATCAACAACGCATATCAGTATGTTTGTCTCTACCAGTTCGTTCTTGTTTTTTTCTTTTTTCTTTTTCTCGACAAAGTCGTATAATTTTGTTTTGATCTAGTTAAGGGGAAGCTTTACCATGGAAACATCACCGAACTGATGAGGAAGAATTTATTTGATTGGGGGAGAATATTGGGGTCAGGAGGATCGAATGGGACTCATATCGAATGGCGGTAAATTTAATTTCCCACTGCAGCATCTGCTTGTAGACCCTTTGAATTCAGTCATGGACTGAGACTGCCTACATATGGAATGGATACCTATTAATAACTGTTCCCATCTGTGTGCGTGTATGGCTCTGTGCCTCTGTGGGGTAATAAAATCATCGTACCACTGGCTACAATGGCCAGGGTGTGTACTTGGCTAGAGCACAGTTGTGAGTTGCATAAAGGTAATTGGCTAAATTGGGGACGCAGATTTCATATATGGTGTATGCAAAAGTCTTAACTGCAAATAGCGGTTCACAAATCAGATTATCAATACTGTAGCACTCACATGTTTGTTTTTGTTCCAGTTCAACTAAATTTGCAGTGAATTTATTCCTGATTGTTCAGTATTGATGAGAAAACAATATTAAATATTGGTACTGTTATAAGGCTCATACAAAATTACTTCTTTCTTTAACCCCCACCCCACCCCATATATTCCACATTTGTCTTATTTTTTAAGAGATGTCTTGAAGCATGAAAGAGAAAGGAGGAATAGCATAGATACCTTCATCAGCCCCCCCCCCAAATTGTTTTAAAATTTAAAAAACGGAATTTCTCTTAAATAGTACTCGTACAAAGGCCTTTCTTTGATTATCAAATTTTTAAAAAAATTCTTTAGGAAAACAGTCGGCATACTTTGTTGTTTTTTCTTTCAATTTGTATTTTGATTCTTTTAAACATGTTGACTTACAATCCATTTTAAGACAACCCTACCTGCATAAGTAAAATTGTAAGCTTTCTTCATCTGCCAACGATTTTCATCACATTCACCCCGCCCGATATCTCGTTTGTAGATATGATTTTAACCAGTGTTGTTATTTTATATTTTTACTTGAATGATATTCTGCAATATTCTTATGGCCAGAACGGAATTTTGTATATTTCAGTTTAGTTTTCCTTGTGAAAAGAAGTAGGGAATGGTTTTAACTGGGCAAAAGGCATTTAAAACGGTATACCCTTCTCATATTTGCCATAAATATGCTAACAACATGCATATGTGAGACCCCTGTTGTTTAAAGCATGGTTAATCAATTTTGAAATACACACTCTTCTTAAGAGACAAATAAACTGCAGTGTCACCGAACTAAACAAATTACAGAACTTTGAATCTCCAGATTTGAATACACACTTTATTAAGGATTTTATCGCCCTAGTACAATAATGCAATTGTTTCCGAAATAATGTGCATATGCGAAGAAAAAACCCCACAAAAATATTTCTGATTTCTCTAAAACAGTTGAGCATATTGTACTCAAACTTGTTAGAAATGCATTTACATAACAGGATATGTCAGGATTGTGTCCAGGACGGCTTCTGTAGCTACAATATGTCTTCCATAGGAAGATTGTAATTTCATCTTTCCTTGAGATAAAGACACACACAACTGCATAGCTGGCACAATTTACAAGCCATGCATATGACTACTTATAGCGTTATAACAATTTATATACTATTACCTCCGTCACCAGATTTTTTGTTTAAAGATATTTCTTGTTTAGTATTATTATTCCTTTATTGTCTTATGAAAGATATTCTTAAGTCTGCTCATGGCAAAAAGTACTCGACACATCAAATACCACAGTGGAGATTCATCAAATACCATATTGCAGAGTCATCTAACATGAATTGAAAGCTTTCTCAATGGAAGTTTCGTCAACTACTGTTTTACAGTAAAACCTAATTCATGGACTATCATTTCGTGAGAATTTGACGACTTCATTGTTCCGCTCTGCTTTCTTTTGTAATATAATTACATTTCGTTCGAATCAATTATTTCCTTTGAGGATATATCTAATTTCTATTACAAGGATCGTATCGACTGATTCAAAGATTGAATCATAATTATATTTATCAAATAGTAACGATGAATAGATTAGCAACAAATTTCTAACTCTGGCACTAAATAGACTTAATGAAGCAAATTAGCGACCATTGATTGGCAGCTGATGTGCGTTAGAATGAGTGTCCATATCAGTTCGGCCTTTGTATCAAGAAACCCACGTAGGAAATTTAATTAAAACAAATTCTCCAGAAAGAGTCCATCATCATCTATCATGACCACTCAGATCTGAGTGCAATTTAGGTGGTCTTAGCCTTTCATTTGAAGGTCAGCTGCCTCTGTATTTCCTTGGGAAAGACACTTTACTTTTCTCGGCATGATATAGCCAATAATGTGCTAATAGCGCCGTTAAACCAATCAATTAATCATTTATCCGTAAAGAGGCACTATTATCACCTAAGCGGATGAACATTAAAGCTATTTATTTTTCGAAAGGTTCCCCCCATGTTTATTGTTTTGTATTCGGTCGTTGTCTAAAATATTACGCGAAAAAAATATCATTCGCAAAAATATCATGCTTGATATATTCATATTTAGGATATAAATGCAGGTAAATGCAATATTTCAATATGCGACAGAAATGCTAAATCGGAGTTGAAGCTTTTTCAATACTCATATGATAAATGACAAATGTACGTGAAAAGTTTCAAAATGGATTTTCGAAATTTTGAAGGAAAGAAAAACTTTACAATTTTCTGTCAGTGCGTCTGAAGCAACTTCACTAAAAAGTGTATTCATGATAATTGTTCCTTATTAGATCATCTTTCAGAGTTATAAAATAATTTCAAACAGTACGATTTTAAGAATTGTATAAGTCAGAGTTATAAAATAATTTCAAAGAGTACGATTTTAAGAATTGTATAAGTCAGAGTTATAAAATAATTTCAAACAGTGTGATTTTAAGAATTGTATAAGTCCTTGATACCTATTCTTGCAATTTTAATATTATTTTCTTAACATAACCTGGTTTTCACTTTTTCAGACTGGTTAATGTTTTGCGGGGAACTCAATAGAGGAACCTTTCTTGGTATATATTTTTTCCATTCTACAGTAAAAATACGTACACTTTGCTAGACCCAAGTTTTCTCTCTATCATAATTTATCAATACGGACCATCCCCTTAATCTTCCGCATTCTCTTGTATACAGTTCGGTTGATTCAATGTACTGCTCCAACTCGCCATTTCCTGACTTTCTTTAAAATCCAATTTGGAATTCCCTGTGTCTGTGTATAGGTACTTATTGTAGATTCCCTGTGTCTTTGCATAAATACTTTTTGTTGATTCCCTATGTCTTTGCTTAAGTACTTATTGTGGATTCCTTGTGTCTTTGCATAAATACCTTTTGTTGATTCCCTGTGTCTTTGTATAGGTATTTATTGTGGATTCCCTATGTCTTTGCATAAGTACTTATTGCGGATTCCGTGTGTCTTTGTATAGGTATTTATTGTGGATTCCCTATGTCTTTGCATAAGTACTTATTGTGGATTCTGTGTGTCTTTGTATAGGTATTTATTGTGGATTCCCTATGTCTTTGTATAAGTACTTATTGTGGATTCCGTGTGTCTTTGTATAGGTATTTATTGTGGATTCCCTGTGTCTTTGTATAAGTACTTATTGTGGATTCCGTATGTCTTTGTATAGGTATTTATTGTGGATTCCCTATGTCTTTGCATAAGTACTTATTGTGGATTCCGTGTGTCTTTGTATAGGTACTTATTCTGGATTCCCTATGTCTTTGTATAGGTACTTATTGTGGATTCGAAACAACAAACCTTTTATAGAATACACTTGGAATATTATCCTTGAATGTTTCGGTCACTTGCTCCAAGGATAAAAGGACAAATCAGTGCCATCAATGAGAAGGAACGAAACACAAAACACAATTAATTGCTATGATTTGGAATTTGGTAATATTTGTCACACAGCTCTTTTACCGTGACGCAAAGTGGAGTGACAAATACTGCGCCTTCGATGACACACAATACAAATATATATGCACACGGCATAGAGCAAGTGGTTGTGTCGAGAAACATTAAATTAGCTCGTATTTTAAAATAGTCATCGTCTAGAAAAATCTCAATTCAAAATAAAGAAATAAAATTTAAAAAATCCCTCCCTACATGTTTCATTAAAATCCCACCGAAGAACTTTTGTTTTATACAATTGTAATTTAATGCATATAAAGTTTTGTATTGGATCATGACCTCTATTAATCCATATTTTTTAGCAAAACAGTTTAAGATGACAATATCCTTTGCAAAACTTTCCACAGCTAAAAAAGAGCAGATCATTTCTTATTTTAATAAAATCTGCGACAACTATTACTTGCTGGTGGCTGGTAACAAAAACCTTTATATTAAGTGAAGAGTCGCAAAAATGGAATTTTCTTATAATAGTTTCATCATCATCGTATTGCCGGATGCAAACAAAAATGAACATTTGGTTTTATCAATCTGTACTGCATGTTGTCCCAAGCTGGACAGTGCTTAGTATCTTCAATACACGATTTCTCCGTTGCTATCGGAAGGTTTCTCAATAAAGTCCCCTCCTTTCTTTGCGAATCCACACATTCATTGCAATCTACGATAACAGTTGGCAACGGTTCGGGATATCAAGAGTAACTAGTTTCAGAAATAAAGTCTTTCAGCAGAAAACGTGGCACATAAAAGAACTTTTATTAATTGTGATTAGAAAAATTAAACGTATTAAAATATATAATTAAGCATTTACAATGCATAGTTTACTTTAAATTTAAAAAATAAAATGATTATATTTACCTTGAAGTATCGAAACGACACAGTAATCAGAAAACATATGTTCAAGCAAAAATCATGCTGATCTAATTAGAACGTCATCAAGGTCGAGCATTCGTATTTTGAGATCTTTAAATAGCTCCATTTCTAATACTTTGTATCAAGTGTCTGCTTCTACTGTGAAATTATTATAACGCAAAGTTAGCTAATGTGTCCATCATGTGAAATCTACAACAAATCCTGTTAATGAAAACTATTTGGTCATTTAAGTCCTCGAAGATCGACAAGTTAAGTTCTATGGATGTTAATATTTATCGCTTGCAAATTTTAATGTTTTCAAATCCTGACAGATATTTTGTGCCAATTCTGAATGAACAAAAGAATAATTCATTCTACTTAGATAAAAGGTTAATGTTTTAACTCTTCTGTGCATTTCCGCTTTTATTCTCTATATTTATATTCATCTTACCATATACTATTCTAAATTAAACAGAATGGTTTTTTTCTCCATTCATGTTCTTAGCAAATGTTTGATTGTAATAATACGTATTTACTCTCAAGTCTTTGGCCAGATTCGTATTGTTAAATCAATGACGTTTGCAGTTTTGCATCTGCATGCTTGGCAGCATGTGTATTTTGCCTAATTCCAAAATGTTATCTTAAATTGTAAGTATTACAAAAGGCATCACTTTGAGAAAAACTGTCAAAGAAACTAATTTCTTGCTTCTCCTTGTAGTCTGAGTAATGAGATTGCCTAGTTTATTTCTAATATATCATATTTGATGTAATATGCAATCATATTTTACTATCCTAATTGTCCATTTTAATTTACGGATGAAATTTATTTCCAGTTTAATCTTTGTATCGTACAGTTACCGGCGTTGATTGATAACAATAGTGAATCTTAAAACAATTGAATCGCCTTCACATTAGGGTTCACAACTTTTCGCTAAGGAGATGAATAGTGAAAGAAAGTCGATTACTCTCCTTCAAAAATAATCCATTTGTTAGAGATGGTGACATGTTTGTCTCGTATTAATATGAGTAAATACCTAATTCACTGCTCTATTGCAGAGTGGTGCTGGAATGGCAATAGTAACATTCTATTCCGTTAAAATGTATTTCTACAGCGCCATAGTGGCGAGATTTCAATTGTTTTTGTTGTTGTTGTTTGTTTCTTTTTTATGCTAAGATACTCAATGGCTGCTACAGTAAATAACTGACAGGAAAGTGGCTGCCACAGCAAGTAACAGACAGGAAGATGACTGCCACAGTGAGTAACTGACAAGTAAACCGGACATCGTGTCGCTGACATGTATAATTCCTAAACAAAGGATCGAACCACACTGGCTCAAAACACCACTCGTATGGATCACGTCAAAACACACTGGCTCAAAACACCAACCGTGTGTATTGCATCAAACATACTGGCTTAAAACACCACCCATGTGCATTACAACCACAACTATCTTTTCTTATTATATAGCTCATTACAATAGTTATATATGCTAGAATTGTAAATGTATATGATCTGTCCTCGTTAAGTCACTAGGCAAATATTGAATTTGTTAGAGTACATTTTGTAATGTGTGTGTGTATGTGTGCGTGTGTGTGTGTGTGGGGGGGGGGCAGTTTTAATAAGCTATTATCTCTTCTGAATTCCAAGATATGGCATTAGTTTGAATTATACGTAATGACGTTTTCTTGAATATATTGTTTGTTTAAACAAACTAAAACATACAGGGTTAAAATTTTGTCTTAAGAAATAATGAAAGCGAAATAGTAATGCAAGATGATGCTAGTCTGTTTTTAGGAAAGAGTCATTTCATTCTGAGAATATAATTTTCCTGACTGGTTTGCACTCGTGGTAGTTGCAATAGATGATTTAATTTTACTGAAAGTCCTTATAGTCAATCTCACATACAAAAAATATTGGATTTTCATTAAAGTACACCAATTACCAAATAATTGCTTACCGGTCTTTTGAAATAATTACTTGGATAATTGACTGGTACAGTGTACCTAGTTTTCTGAGGCACTAGTTTGTTGACGGGATAGGTTGAATACAATACGCAGCTTCTACTTTCTTCCATTTCACACTGCAATGTAACATACGAAGAATTTGTATTATCGAATCAAGAATATGTTTCGTATGTCATACACATTATCTCATGTTTAACCGCTTGAAGCTGTTCATATGTTAGCATTTATAAATGAAAGTGAACTGAGGCGTTAATTTTGATAGTTTCGAATAAAATGTATAGAAAAAGAAAGTCTGCCAGCACGTTAACAAATGATGTGCCATAAGCAACACCATTCCTAAGCCAAAAGAAGGACACTTTTGCTTCATATAACAACACCATAAGCAACACCATTCCTAAGCCAAAAGAAGGACACTTTTACTTCACATACGTGTTGGAGATACATAGCTGATTAAAATACTTTTTTCTGAGATCTTGTATATGATCTTCCTGAAAATAACGCGTCTTCATTAAATTTTTCATTTGCAAAATTATATTCTATGTGACATATATTTTCGATTTTATCCGACAATGAGAGAGTTCTGTGTGATGAATTTCCGGGTAATTACTATTCGATATTTACAAAGATACTTAGTGTCATAAAATAATCTCTGGACGAATCGCGGCAATATTTGACCGAAATATAGAATCGTTGAAGCACAAAGGCAACAGTGTCTCATGCTTTTTCTCAGATTCGTATATGGAAGACTGATTAAGTAAAATATGGTCTGGAAAAAAAATCATAGACTATACAATGCATTGTATTTACATTACATAGAATATTTAAAACAATTCAAGCTAAGAAAGGATACCAATAAAAAGCCTGCTGAAATTGCTCTCTAGTTTGCAACAATAGATCGAAGCTTCGAATATTTTCTAAATAGCTGCATTTATCAGGAAGTGCAAAATGAATGTATGTCAGTAATTCAACTAGTTTAAAATTGGAAGATTTTAATTTATTTACAATTACGAAATCGTCCGTCTGAAATATGAATTTTGTGGTCAAGAAAGTAATCTGTATTTTACAATGTTCTTATATGTATTGTATAACTGAAAAAAAACTTTATATATAATTACTTGAAGTAAAAAGGCACAAGAATATAGCCAAAGTTATTTCATAAGGGAAGTCATTACTTAAATTTAAAGCAGAAAAGACTGGTTGAAGTATAATTTAATCTTGAAAGATGGGAAAAAATACTGGAATTTATTATTAGCTTCTTTGAAATATAAATTTAAAGCTGTCCAGGGGAAGTGTCTACTATCAATCAACCTTGTTAGGTAGCGAGTGACTCTCTCTCTCTCTTCTGCCTCCGTCTTTGTTCCCTCTCTCTCTCCACACATAACACATGTATGTATGTATGTATGTATGTATGTATGTATGTATGTATGTATGTATGTATGTATCTATGTATGTATCTATGTATGTATCTATGTATGTATCTATGTATGTATTCTTGCTTAAAATTGTATTGTTTTCATGATCACAACCTAAGGGTTGTCTGATCATAGATTCAATTTGAATCGTGTTACAGTGAGTATCATGTTTTCTATGAAACATTATTTTCTGTGCATTATCATATCCCTGCCTCTCTGAAAAGATTCAAATTAATGTTTACTGACATAATTTTAAAAGTCGTGAATAAAGTTCAGATATTATTATAAAAGAATAAAATAGAAAATGCTTTGATAAGCAAGCAGTTTGTTTGAAATGTACAGTAATGGTGAGATATCTTTTCGAAATATGCTAGTATATAAATACAAACGCAATTAAACATATGGTTGGTCTTTCAGAACAATACTTTGTTGTAAATATGTCTCTATGAATGTAATAATGTCATTTGCAATATGTTTCATGCATAACGAGCAACCTACTTCCCTTGTTATTTATTGGTGGTACTAGTATAGTTTAATAGGTATATCAAACATGCACAGGGGTTCGGACTGAGATGTCAGTATCTTCACAAGACGATTGATTTATAGACTAACAACGAATATATATATATATATATATATATATATATATATATATATATATATATATATATAAACATACATATATATATATATATATATATATATATATATATATATATATATATATATATATATATACCCCATCAAATCATACCACGATAAAGGTGACTAAACTTCCACTTAGACTCTTCCTGAAAGTTGCTGAACGTATAGTATTTTCCTCAACAAAGACAGTCACCTTATATGCTGATGATTTATTATTTAAGTACCCTTGTAACAGTCACAGATTAAACCAACATTAAAGACATGTAACCTGTGCATTTAACATCATTACAGTGGGTGTGGACGAGGGGGGAGGGGTCGAAGATTTTGCATATTGTTTGTAATTTTGGTTTTTATATAAAATAAAATAATATATTTAAATATTTTTCATTCAGACCTAGTTATACAATTACAATTGTGATAATTTAGAATCATTTGAGGAATTTGTA
The DNA here is from genome assembly GCA_029931535.1 of Margaritifera margaritifera. Classification (NCBI taxonomy): domain Eukaryota; kingdom Metazoa; phylum Mollusca; class Bivalvia; order Unionida; family Margaritiferidae; genus Margaritifera; species Margaritifera margaritifera. Next base: position 995,743 of record JAQPZY010001649.1, on the reverse strand, counting down.
TTTATACTGAAGTAATCCCATATAATTAAAAATGAGCACAAATGTATTTGATAAGCAACAGTAGTCTACCTATACGCCCTTGGTGAGTCTTTTTCTCACTCTGAACGTGTTTTACGTAAAATCAAGAATGAGAATGGTTGATCGTGTCCAGGATAATTTAAGCAACTTGGCTGTTTTAATCATTAAATCCCGACTAATTATCTTACATTGATTTGTTCAATGAAAGTTTGGCATGCCCCATGATTTGGGGCGTGGGGGTGGACCGCACAAGAATTTGACAACCGAGGACGTTGACTAAATCTTGCATATGTTTGAATTCTCTTTGACTACCTAACACATGCTCAAGCTTCTACATCAGCAATTTTGTAACTGAGTTGTTACTTTTCTTGACAAAGCACCTAATTAAAAATGCACCGTTGATTAAATAAACGAAATTGCGCAGCACATGAATTCTTAAAAAGTACTGAATGATTTGCATTCTTTCTGAACGTAGCGATGGGCTTAAGATCCATATGTGTTATTCAGAATTGTAGAATGATACGGATAAATGAACTAAGAGATGTAATGCATTTCTCTAACAAATTATCCTGCTCTGGAATGCTGCAAGGATAAATCCTCTGAGAAATCAATCTCCCAGAACTACCTCTCTGATGACATGAAAGTAGCACGTTCAGATCGTTGTGTCTAATTGTCTTGACACGCCATACACCAGTAAATGTCTCCAAATGAAGGCATATTCTACGTTTTAAAACATATTACATGGGGATTAACAGTGGGAAATGCCTTGTGTCTTCCACAAATTTTATTAATAGTGACAGGTCATTTGCCATTAATTCCTGGGTCACGTCATGAGATGTATATGACAGTGGCTTTCTATACATTTTGTTTGAAAGATTGGCTATTTTAGGGTCTTCTTTGAGGTCAGTATCAAGCCAGAACTCTATTGATGGTAATGGTAAATGCTTCATGAAGTACTGAGGCCACAAATCTAATTGTCCTTTTAGGTGCCACTCTAGCCTATAACAACCTAAAACTCTGCTCCTAGCGAGAGATTAGTTGCTTCGCACTAAAAGGAATTCTACAACTTGCAGGCACTGGACCAAATTTCACATCTTACGAGCATTCATCCTAGGACTCTGCGCAACATTTCTTAATGACAATACTAATGATCATCGACGGTTTCCATTTGGAGCGGCAGGATAGAGCACTAAAAGAATGAGGTCTACTTACTTATATATATATATATATATATATATATATATATATATATATATATATATATATATATATATATATATATATATATATATAGATATATAGATATGCATTAAATATAAAAGAAGAATGGATATAGAGTCATCTGAGTTTGAAACAATTTGGATTGAACTGAAACAACAACTGTCTAAGCCCATCATTTTGTGCTCTCTCTATTATTCTCCAAATTCCCTATCATCTTTGTTTGTTTGAGAGATTTGAAAATGAATTATCTACTGCTTCTAATTCTAGTTCAGAACTTTTGTTAATGGGTGATATCAATCTTGACTTAATGAATGCCTGACAAAGTAATTGGAATGATGTTCTACAAATATATAATCTCACTCAAATGATACAGTCCCCGACTCGAGTCCCTGACAAGTCGATGACGTTAATCCATCACACTTACTCTTCGCACCCTGAATTTATAGTCGAAACATTCGTCCGGACATATTCTGTTAGTGACCGCTATCCAATCTGTGCAACAAGAAACAAGTTGTAAAAACCATTCAAAAAGCCGATACCACTATAAAGTACCGATCCTATAACCGTTTCCATGAAGATACCATTTTGACCGACTTGAAATATGCTCTAAGTAATTGTCAACCTACTTTTATAATCCAGACCTTGATGTACAACGTCGGTCTGCACTTTTCTTGCATTTCTAAATCAACATGCTCCAATTAAATGCAATAGGGCCAAGAGAATAATGCAACCTGACTGGTTTAACTCAGAAATAAGGGAAGCCATGAAACTGCGTGATTTCTGTCACAAACAGCGTGACAAACGAAGTTACATAAAACACTGAAATTTAGTAAAAAGTGTTATCGCTAAAGCTAAAGAGGATTGTTTTTCAAGATTAATAGAGAATAAAAGTGACTGCAGAAAAATATGGAAACATTTTCCTAAATTTAATTCAAGTTCAAAAGCTCATGATTGTATTCAAAATTAAAAACCGGTAGTCATACTAGTAAAGAGCAATTACATAATGTAAACTACTTAAATACCCTTTCAAGATCATTATCTTCAATACTTGTAGAACATTCTTCTACATCACAAGATTTTTCACTCCTTATAGATTTTGTGGAGTCTAAAGTACCATCTTATATATCAATCCAAATCCTTTACATATGTGTTCAAGATGTTATAGATATTTTAGAGAAATTTGACGGAAACAAAACAACAGAACTAGATGAAATCTCACCAAAAATACTCAAACTATCAGATCAAGTTGCTGCTCCTTCAATTGCTAGCTTGTTAAATACAAGTATTGATACCGGAATCTGCCAACTAATATAAAATTAGCCAAAGTGTTCCCAGTCTTTAAACAAGGTGATAGATCGTCAGCAAACAATTATCGAATATATCAATTTTACCAACCTTATCTAAAATGTTTGCAAAACACAATGCCCTTCATTTTCGCCGATTTTTAAAGAAATATACTTTTCTACATAACTCACAATCAGGTTTCAGAGAAAATCATTTATGCCAAACTGCCCTTACAATGTTGGTTGATACATGGCTAGCAGCTATAGATGACGGAAAAATAATTCGAGCAATTTATTTAGATTTTTAAAAAGCGTTTGATTTAGTAGATCATGAAATATTGACGAAGAAACTCAAGGCATACAAAATCTGTGATAATTTGCTTGCGTGGTTACCTAACAGAAAGGTAACAGTGTATTTATGTGGCCAATGCTACATTTTCTTTACAATACGTCAAAAGTGGAGTCTCTCAAAGCTCCATTCTTGACCCTTTGCTCTTTCTCTTTTTTAATAATGATTGATTTGCCACTTCATATAAATACCACTGAAACTGTTATTTTTGCGGATGACACAACCTTCCGTGCCATTAGGGACATAATCCCTTCCCTTGAACACAATTTACAACAGGAAGTTGACGCTGTTATACTGTGGTGCGAACCAACACAATGCAGTTAAACACAGAAAAAAATAACCGTATGACAACTGGATTTAGGCAAAGATTAAAGAAAGAAATTAGAGGATATCAATCTATTTGTTCAGGGAACTAAATAAATAACATAGAAAATCAAAAACTTTTAGGTGTGATTATTGACAGGCATTTATCGTGGGAAAATCAAATAAAGCGCATGTGTTCTGCAGTATCCTCCAGAATTTCCTTATTGAACAGACTGTCTTCGTACGTGCCAGAATCGATGCTTAACATGTTTTATAATGGATATATATTGCCTTTGTTTGATTATGGTTGCACCATGTGGGTGCATTTCAATCCTACTAATCTTAATCAGAAAATTAAACTCCAAAAACGAGCCCCTAAAATTATTACAAGAAAAGACCACCCATCCTCTCATTTATTCGTTAATTTACAGTGGTTAACTTTTAATTATATATTAAAGTACTTATAAGCCATTTTTATATATAAATCTTTTCATAAAATTGTTCCACAATATATAAATGATCCCCTAATTCCAGTTTCCAACATCCATTCATGCAATCTGCGGTCTATTTCGTATTCTAATCTTCATTTGCCTAAATTCAAAACGACTCTGTACAAAACATCTTTTGCATATTCCGCAGCAGTGTTGTGGAATATCATTCCCAATGATATTAAACAAGCACAAATACTCTAATTTGTTTGCTTCTGATTATGTTATAACACAAAAAAATTGAGATAGCTAACTTGGTTACCTTCACTACCTTCCAATCTCCCAATCCTACATGTATATCTTATGTATGTTTTATTATAATGTGTGTATGTATGTGTGTATGTATATTTTATGATTACATGTGAGTTTGTCATACACTATAGTAAGTAAGAGTTTTGTTTGTACATATACGTTGCATTTATAGTTTTCATATTCTATTATTGAGGACTATATGTAAGATTGGTTGATTGATTCAGAACCAAATGCATCATCCTCAGAAATAAAAGTTATTATTATTATTACTATTATTATTATTATTATTATTATTCATTTTCTGCGTACAACATTATCAAAACGTGAAACTATACCTCTGTTCATGATTCTCAGTTGTGACAGTCAGACAAAACTTATAGGCCAATATACATCAAGGTTAAGATGTCATTGTTTGGCTGTTGTGATAGGTGTTTTGTGGGAGTTGGATCATTAAGTCATCACCCGGAGCACCAGGTTTTGATTGTCTTATGCTTCGGTCAAGTTATAAATAGTGTTACAACTCTGGAATAATTAAGACCCGATATATCACGATTGTTCGAAAATTCGATTCTCCGGCAATCCGAAAGTATGTTTTGTTACGACTAGGGGTAATGTAACAAAAGAAAGAATTACTCAAACAAGCTTTCAAGATTTACAAACACAAATTTAATTTTTTTACAATATTAAATATTTCAAACAAACAAAGTGAAAGAATTAAAATAACTTACAGTTTAGAAATTCCTAAATAATCCTAAATTGTTCTATTGTTCACTGATCCGGAAGTTATCCAAAATATTCCAAATGAATAATGTTCTGAATGAAAACACCGCTGTGCTGATGTACTAACAAGAATCAGTTATATCCAAATATTATTAATTCCATATAAATCCTTGTGAATGTAGAATATCACACAAGTTCTAAAAAAGTTTCCCATAATTCCAATGGAGCTGAATAATTCTTAAATCTTTAAATGTCAGTACTTAATCCCAAAAATGTAGTCTGGAAATATTTCTGAAGTAGATAATCACACACAATGAACCAATCTCGTTTATGACCTCTCAAGCTGGTGTAATTAGGAAGAATCCAGAATGCAGAGATTACATTTCTTTTATAGTATTCTATACTGTCTCTTCAAAACAAATAATATCCATTTCTTAATTCCGTCTTAAATAAACATCTTCTTATTACGATATTACAATCTACCTTCTGATCAACAAATGAATCATTCTTTGAATTGCGAAATCCAGGTCAGAACAAAAGTACAAACTCACGCGCTAAGTCACGTGACATGACTCATGCTTAACCTACAATATTATTGATTTTCCCAGGACCAATGTACTGGATCACATTGAAATACCGTATATGTGAACTATAAAAAACAACGGCTATTAGATTATAATACAAAGGTCATAAACCAAATAAAACTATATTATAATTTAAAAAGATGATACATAATTCCGTAAAAGTTTAATTTCTAGCCAATACTACTCATCTCTGATTTATCAGCCATGTATTGCTTCCAACTTCTTTTGATATGACTGACCAAACCTATACGAGAAAGTTGCACAGACAAAAATCATCTAATCTAGAGATGTCTCTCTACTTAAATTTTTCATTACAGAGTGTATATGGTTTTTATGGTCCACATAAATCTACCACAAAATATAGATTTCAGAGGAGGACAAGAGAGTCCCGGCAACATAGGTACGAGATCAATATGGTATGACACGCGATCTCAAAGTCGACATCCATTTGAGTGCGTTTAATGTGTACGTTTGATTATTCATTTTGCGCCCTATGATTTAGGAACATACATTTGCAACGTTACATAACTTTAGATCTCTTTCATTATATATTTTTCTTTGCGTTTTCATGAGATTTTAATAAAATGTCCATGTGTAAATATTTTGTGCTTCCATCAGAATTGGATAATAAGGTACTTAAGTCAATCTAAGTCTCATATATTACTTTTAACTGAGAATATTGTAACGTAGCGGAAATATATCCAGGCAAACATCAGTCAGAAGATTCTACATTTCACATGCAGTGTTAAAAGTATTTACTCTTCTAATAGAACTCTAGGTAGTTTCCAAATTTAAACTTTCTCGTAGACTGCTTAAATTGCAAGGCAAACATGACTGCCGATCTTTACTTGTAAAATTAGACGGGTAAAGTCTAACATGAATGCTTTTGATCAGTATTTGAAGAAATGAAGACCCATTTTTTCACCTAATGTAGATTAAAAAATTGCAGCAACATTTATTGCAAAAAAACTAAATCCTCTTCTACTAGCATTTATTAATAAGGATCAAACTGGTTTCATCAGGGGAAGATATATAGGGATAATTATTCGTATCCAATATGAGCTTATGCTTTGTCACTATATATATAATACCTGGACACTTCTCTTAATTATCTTTCTGAATAAGTTTTCATTTCTGTTGCATGGTCTTGTGTTGATAAAGTATTAAACCTTTTTCATTTTGGAAGAGATTTTAAAAATTGGATAAAAATTTATTTCAAAAGTATTAAATCATGACTCATTGTAAACAGATAATTTTCATCTTTTGATATTAAGAGGATCTGCACACATGGAGAGATCACTCTCCTAATCCATTTTCCTCTTATGTGCAGATATATTACCCCAGAAGATAAAAAAATCCAAGTATTAAAGGAATAAACTGTAATAATATCGAATATCTCATCGCATAGTATGTAGACGACACCGCACTTTTGAGGCTCTGAAAAGTCCCTGAAGTCAGCACTGGATCTCATTTATTAGTAATCTAATTTGTCAAACCTGATATAAGTTATTTAAAAAATCTAAAGCAGTCTGGATTGGAAGCAGAACAGGTAGTAATGTTAAATAGTGTTCAGAATATCATTTAGATTGGTATTCATTTAAATTTATTTAATTATGCATAAACGTTTCCATAATTCTAAATAATATGGTTAAATGAAACTATGATAACCAAATTAGGGAAATTAAAAATGTATTTCTGCAGTGGTATAAAATATCGCTCACCCCATTTGGGTAAAATTACTGCCATAAAAAGTGTCATTATCAAAACCTACTCATCTATTACTAAGTTTTCCGATCCCTCTCATAATGTACTCCACGAGCTAAATTCGCTTATTTCTTAAGTTTGTTTGGAGCGTGAGAAAAAATTAAAAACAAATCATTATTATATATTATTATGCAAGTGGTCTTACAATAGTTAATGTCATTATGTTTGCTAATTTCTTCAGATTATCATGAATCAGAAGAATAATTACTCCTGAACCTAAATGAAAAGTAAAGAAAAACGTTTTAGCTACTTTTGTCTCAAATATAGAAAATGATTTTTTTTTTTTTGGGGGGGGGGTAATAGATTTTCTCAAAAGATTGAATAAAAACCTAAATAAGTTTTATAGATGTTTTTACAAGCGTATGTAAAGTTCTATAATACGTTTAATGTAAAAAATAAAGAGGAATTTCATTCAACACAAATAAGGATGAATCATAATATCGAAATTGGAACATCTGTTGTACTTGACACATATTTCTTTCAAGATAAAAATAATGTTACAACTCAGCATCAGTTAAATACCGATTTATATAAATTTTATTCCCGGACGATGGAGATTCTCCAGTATCTATCTATCTATCTATCTATCTATCTATCTATCTATCTATCTATCTATCTATCTATCTATCTATCTATCTATCTATCTATCTATCTATCTATCGGTCTGTCTGTGTATGTAGATACATAGTGGAGAGACAGATAGATTGATTTGCATGTAGATCGATGGAGAGGTAATGTGCACGTAATACATCAAAGTAGCCTGGCTTTGATTACAATTATTATATGTTATTTTCCATTCATTTTAGATTTTGTATTCATTTGTTTTTCTGCACCTCCTTTGATAAAATGTAATCAAAGTAATTAGCGGCAACTATGTATTAAAATAAAAGTTCTTTTATCTTGAATTCTATTAAAATGAATCTTGATTTTTCCTAGAATATAACTTGAAAATGTAACCAAATCTGAGGGTTTTCTCATATCTGTTTAGAATCAGAATGTAATATACGATTACATAACTCGCATATAGGACGTTTTAGAAGTCTCCAGCAGCAATTGTAAATATTAATTATCATGCAGAAAATAACTTGGCCCATGTGATAGGGCGTCAAGACATAAAACAATAAAAGGAACATTATTTTCTATGCTCGCAGGGTAGGGGTAATACCAAGAGCTGATATAAAACAGAGATTAATTTTGTTTAAAAACTCATTGTTCTTAAAAATCGAATTCAGAGCTTATTATCATTGCACACACCTAGAGGCCAGATTTGACTGGTGAAAGGTACAGGCTTTGAATAACCTTGGAATGACAACCGGTATAACTACTATTAGAAATTTTGTTCATGCATCAATAAGTACCTTGATTAGTCATTACAGCTAAAGCCTCACATGAAATGCATGCAGTCCACTTATTTATTTCCTATACTCACTTTTGTATGTACAACACACAGTTAACCTGCTAAGGGTAACTTATAACAATATACAATGCATTGTCATTATTATGGAACGTTTACCGTTGAATAAACATATTTGTTCCTCCTTCTAGCTACACTGGTCATAAAGAGCCTTCTCTGTATGCTAGGATGTACAAAGCATGGAAGAATCTAGGTGGTTATCAACAAAGCAGAGATACTTAACCATGCTAGTAAAGCATAAAATATACGTCACAGTGACCTTCTTTGGTTGTAAGGGTGCAGTACGAACAGATATGAATAAATTCTCATGTTTCATGATTGGAAAATAAACAGCACTCAATAAATGAACTTTAAATACCAACTTTCATCAAAGTCACTGAAGCATCAAAAATATAGGACACAGATCTTTTCTTTTCAAAATGGGTGTAGTACTTATGAAGCTGCATCCCCTCCGCAAGTTTCACGACTCTAGGCTGAATAGTATGCATATAACATGCCAACGACTCGTGTGGTCATGAGCTAAACGCAAAGAAAAACTTAAGCAGAGCTAGTAACAGATGAACTATAGGTTAAGATGAGCTTCTTTTGTTGTCAGGGTTTGGAAGTAACATAGATGCATATCATCATCAATTTTACGATTCTAGGCTGAAAAGTGACTGATAAAGGAACATCAAATATATAATTAAATCCAGGTTAGTGAAGCATAAAATATGGGCCAGAATGACCAACATCTGCAATAGGTATTCGTCAGGATGCATCTCCTCACTAAGTTTCATGATTCTAGCTTGCAGAACATTATATGGCCATGAACTAAACGCAACATTTTAACCTACGGTAGTAAAATGCGAAAAATAGGTCACAGTGTCTTTCTGAACTGGTGTGGTACTAACAGAGATGTATACAATCATCTTATTTGATGATTCCAGCACGAACAGTTGAATCACAAAATGTAACTAAAGTCAGGTAAGCGTGAAATATAGGTCAAAGTGACCTACTGTTGTGATGAGGGTGTAGTATTCATCAAGATACATCCCCTCAGCGACTGGCATGACCATAGCTATAACAGTATCTATACAGGATGCAAAAATGCAAAAATCCTTTGCGGACATGAGCTAAATGTAAAATGTAATCAAAGTCAGTAAAATGTGTAATGTTGGTCACAGTGACCTTCTTTTGCTGTGAGTGTATGATACTAATAAAGATGCATATAATCATCTAATTTTATTATTCGAGCATAAACAGGGGGAGATAAACATGCTTAAAACACAGAATTGAACCAAAGTCAGTTATGCATGAAACATGGGTCGCATTGACCAATATTGGTGATGAGCGTGTAGTACTCGTCAAGATGCATCTCCTCACCAAGTACCATGACTCAAGGTATAACAGTATGTATACAGGGTACAAAATACCTGAGCTAAGCGCAAAACCTTACAGAAGAATGTAGAATTAATGTACATGAAAGAACAAGATAGCCTCCTTAGCCCCTCCACAGAGTCTAGATGCTATGAAACGCACACTAAACTATTGCCTGGACCTAGGAAGAAAGAATGGTTGAGATGCAGTGAAACTATACATATGTATATGCTTTTATATGTGCCAACGCCAGCGGTAATACAATAGCTCTCATGTACTTTGCAGAGGCGAGCTAATAAAACCATGTACGGCACGGTTGAAGGATATTTTGTATTCATTTTTTTATTGCTCTCTATCCGACAGAAATCCTTTTTTCTTGTCCAGATGATAACTTAGTGAAATAAACTATATTAGTTTAGGTGAATATTTTGACATGGTCAATGAAACGGGAAACGTACATAAAGCTTTCTTATATACACGCATACACGCACAGACACACACACACACATATATATATATATATATATATATATATATATATATATATATATATACTATCCCATTTTAAAAGCTTGTACAATACGTATAATTCATAGACAGACATGAATATACGTAATTATGATATGTATGAGAGTTACAATATGAGAGATTAAAAGACAGTCATTGACCTGAAAAAAGACAAAATAAATATGGAGATTGAAACTAAGACTGATACAAATAAATGAGAACCAAATCACAGCTTTATGAGACAAAATAGCAGAAGTCAAATAGATAAAGGCAATATACAAAACAGAAGGTAAGAACTGTACTGGCAGCAGTGTTCTTTGCTTATTTAAGCTAAAAGTTTTTCGTATTTGTTTTATAAATTTGACTATTGCAACATACTAAATGATAAAGAAAACATATACGTGAGTAGCCAACTTTTAAACTACAAATTTTCATATTCTTCGTGTTCTCTCTCTTCCCCTCCAGTCAAATAAGGTAACGTTGATAATAAAATGAGGGTTTCATTTGATTCATCATCATTTCAATAATAACACAATGAATAATTTGGACTTCCAACCAGGTCGAATCATGTATATTGTTGTCCTTTCTATTCTGAAAAGATTTTTTTATATCTCCCCCTTCCCACTGTGTACTGGACTGAATATGCAACAGAAGATTCATATATATGCATATTCCAAAAATATAAAGCGAAGCTGTTTTGTCCAAGATTAAAAGCAACAATACTCATAAACTAGACTCACGTATCTAAGTTAAACCGCACTGGTCCAGAGGTCTTCCAATTTGTAGATATTACATCTTTCTTTGATGCAAGAAACTCCCTTGATATCGACATCCTGTCATATCTACTATTGTATGTCAACCAGAGGGGGTATACGAACCTTTCTTCTGCATAATTCTGACCTGTCCTTGTATGATTTAAATATATTACCCTTCTAAATATGCAAGAAGTATTTCAGTTGTTAATCCTTTATTTAAATGCATTTTATTTTTGGTCTTACTCCATATTGTTGAACTGTATGCTTTTGGAACACCCAAGTCTATTTGATCACTTTACAATATTAGCGATTTGTGTAAAAGAGAAACAACTTTTTACAACACAACAAGCCGTATTATAACAACAATCATCTTCTGTGTCGATGTCCTCATTAATTTAATAGCAAACACAATATATGTCTTTGAAATGAAGTAATTCATGAGAGAGAGAGAGAGAGAGAAAGAGAGAGAGATAGATTGGATTTTCAACGACTCTATTTATCCACTAAGCAAAAAGTAAATTTGCTCGCACGCAAGGTCATTCAGTATCACATCATCAATCAGAGAACGGTATTTGTACACCGGATGAGTTGCAGACACTGCAATAGATCAGCACTTTTTTCTAAAATTTGTAAACCGAAGAAAAAACTATTGTACATATGATGGTAGTGGTGGTTGTAGTAGTCGCGATCGTGGTAGTGGTGGCGATGGTTTTTGTTGTGGTGATAATATTGAAGAAGAAGGCAATGGTGATGACGATGATTATAAATGGATTTGATGCGGATATACTTGTTATTAATGCACTAAGAGTCATTATTGGTATGTAATTGCCTTTTATGTTTGAACTCACATTTACTTGGGTACTGACTTTATTCGCCCTCAAACGTAATTAGTCAGGTGACTGCGATATGATGACAGGGATAGCACTATCCGCTTAGTTTGGTGTATATTTGTAACTTTCAATAATAACTTGTATAAACCTGAAGTTTTATCCGAGGAATCCAAAGTGACTGTGTATTTGAGGAGAGGTTCCATCATTTTCGGGGGATGAGCCTTTAGTCGAGAGGGTATGGGCGTTGATGCGTGCAGTTAAGGCGATGGGTGCCATAATTCGCTGACCTGCGTTCGATGCCGAGTAGGAGACGAATTTTAAGTCTTCAACCTTTGAGGCAATATTCTCTCTCTCTCTCTCTCTCTCTCTCTCTCTCTCTCTCTCTCTCTCTCTCTCTCTCTCTCTCTCTCTCTCTGTGTCTGCTCGACTGTAGGCGTAGCTCTGAACGGATGAGAAAATACAACATATATATTGTATATGCATTTTTTATGGAGCTGGTGTCTTGGTATGGGCAAAAACATTGAACTTATAATTAAATCAACTTTCTTAAGGAACATGTAAAATCGTAGCTCAAAATTGTGGCAAGCTCAACGCCAGTTTTGTGACATAACATTCTTCAGAGCAGAGCTTCTATTACTTGTAGGCTTTTCAATACCAATTCAAGCCAGACTTTTACAGGTGTATATATTGGGGAAAAAATGCTAAGACCAATCTGTATGCCGCTGTAAAACTTTCTATTTTAATTCGGAAGTTCAATTTTCCGAAGAATAATCCATCTTGCAGTATTTCTTCATTTCGTGGAAGATATTTCCTATTTGCATCCCGTGAGTTAAAGAAATTAAAATCATCGAAGCGAAGCAGGTATTTTAAAAATTATAACGTTTCCAAGAATGTCATTAGAACCAATTAATACAAGTAATGCTCTGTTTTTAAGGAAAATCCAGACATTAGGTGATACCAGACACTGTCCTACACATCAGGACACAGTCTCAGAATGTTAAATTATACCGAATGAAAGTTGAGAATTATTTTATCTAATTCGTTTAGCGTCTATTTTATTTTGAGTAAATGCTTGGATCTTCTCATTTATACGTTCGTTTCTCTTGCTTTTTCGTCAGAGACAAATGATATTATTAACAATACTGCTTTTTGGAGAAAACATTTGTTTGCATCAGATTTACGTTCATTATGCAGTTGTACCTAAGTTTAACCGTACCAATACAACCTTTTATGTGGCAATCAGCGTTCATTTTTTCTTTCATTCTAATTTTCGGCAAAAAATTACTATCAGAAATAAAGGTTTGTAGGAAGAAGTGCTAAAGTCTGCCTCCCTTCCCTTCAGAACATAACGTTTGCCGTATGTGTCTGGAAGGCTTAGCGAAAAAAAAATCACAATCGAGATAACCGCTTAACTACCTTTGTATCATGTTGTCCTGTTGCAATTCCAAATATAGTAATAACTCCAAATTCAAAATCTGAGATATGTGAAAGAGTGACTTTTATGGGAAAAATCTAACGATTAGAACACAAAAGTTTCAGGAAAAGCTAAGAGGGTTAAGTGTCGTCCAACAATGACATTTCATTCAGAGAAAGCAAATTCTTGCCTATAAATAATGGGCAGTTTCTGTGTTAATTAAAAACAAAATGTCATGCAATAGAGGAAATCTCTCTTGATGATGAGTTATTGGTTTCGTATTAAACAAAACATTTCGTTTCTATGGCAGCGGAAGTCCGCAACACGGTTTCTTACAGGGTAATCAGTCAATCAGTGTAGGTGCGAATAGCAGTGTTTCTCGCAAAAGACAAACAAAAAAGAAAGAGACTTGCAGGTCAGCCTAGAGAAATATGCTCATTACACGATATATTACTTCTTGAGTCATCACTCCGTTGAAAGGTCAGACCATCCTAACTACCACATTGATTCCCTATTAATTTTTTACTTTGGTGAAGTAGCTTTAACTTGCATTCTAACCCCTGTCATAACACCCAATCAGTATCAAGGCACCTACTTGTATCTTCACTCGCTCCGATGGCTTCAAAATGCCTTTACGATAAGCTCTTTATCTGATTAAAAACGGAGGCAACATGGTTACTAACTCTATCATTAAATATGTTAGATGTGATTCTAACTGTTGAAGATATAACATTTGAATAATACGAATCCACTCTTTCATTGTTTAAAAAATCTTGCTCGACAATATTATGTTGTATTTCAAGAATTTTGGACCAAAAAGCGAAACATCAAATCAAATGGAACCTAGAGACAATCAATTGCGCACGTCAAATTTAATTTATTGTGCCTCTGGAGGTATTTGTCAGATATCAATTATCTGTAACAAGAACCTGCATAGTTGCGTATTACATTAATTTTAATTTGATAAGTTACTAAATCAACAGAAGGTGTGATTGAAAAGTGCTAATGTTATTTTGGTAGACATTATAAATAGAACAGTTACAGTATTAATCTTCAAATAACTGCATGGTTCGTATTTTCGAAGTTTCTTTCATAAAGGAAGTATGGATCAATATTCAGCGTTAACAACTGTATGACGAATTTTATCTCTACACGTTATTAATCATCAGCGAATAACCGTTGTGATACCGCATAATTAAGTTTTAAATATGATGCTTAGATTAGTTATCTATCTAGATGTAATTACAAATGCTGCGTTGAGAAAGGATTGTAAATTGCATACATACGCATTAAAACTCAAAATGATAAAAATCATATCCAATTAACTTATCACACTGAATGAGTTCATAATATTTATGAAAAATTAAATTATTTTCAGAGGATAAATACCGGTCTTCACAAACGAAATCACAATATTTAAAAGAAGAGTTTCCACATAAATTCTAAAATATTTTACTTAATGTTGGTCTAATTATTGATAATAGAAGGTAAATCTCTCCCAATGGCATAATATAAGTTTAACGGCTCACTTAGATATAAAATGAAGTCAAAGATTTGTGTTCAAATTTTTATTTTTATTGAAAGTATTCAATCTTTGCTTCAATTCAATAGAAATTACTTTTTCTGACTGAGAAAGATTAAGATAAAAGCAAGAGATGAATTAGCATTTATATCTTGTCAGCAAAAATGTACTGACAGAAGATATGTGTCCCAAAATAAAGATAAACCGGCAAATGCATATAAAAATTAAAAACTAAGAAAAAAATAAATAAATAAATAAAACAACAAAACAAACATATTGGAATCAATCATTTTCTGTATCTTCTTTGGTCGAGAGAATACTAACATGTCCTGTCATTAAGATTTCTGAAAAAAAGATGCTGACACTTGTTAAGAGTTTATAAAAGCTTGATTAAGATTTGGAATCGGACACACACACCTGAAGGGTGAACCTCGACCGCAGTGCATACCATACCAGTATCTTCTGACAGTGGAGCACATTCTTTTCGAGTGTGTCGATTTCCAACCCTTGAGACAGAAGTATTTTGACATGATCTGCTTGAAAAAACTACGAGAACGTACCACCCGAGAAAATCTTGGGCATTTTAAAGGAATGCGGTTTATACAACAAATTTTAGTAATGTTTTAAGGATTGTACTGTGTTACCTTTATCTTCTGTTTATTTTACCGAATTTTAACATTTTTTGCGCTTCATATTTTATCTTGTTGTACTTCACGTTGACATTTATTTGGGAGGGTCTATCTTGCTGGGATTTGTGTGCAATTAAATATTACATTTGTCGAACATCTACCTTCAATTGGCACCATATAGCCACATTTTTGTGGCTATATTACAGTCCTATCAAGTGCATGGGATCCAGCAATTGATCGAATGTGTCAGAGATAAAAAAGATAATACAAATAACTGACAACGAAAAGTGCAAAGCTGGTTTTAACTAGCCTTTGCGCTTTTGAGTCTCACTGAGTCTTTGTCGAAGGCATTTGCGTACCGAAGACAGACAAGACAAACCATACACACGAAAAAGTGCTGAATTAATTTTTTTTTACCTAACTATGTGTAATGGAAGTATTGCTGGAAAATGTACATGCCGCGCTTAATTGGTTTGACCGCTGAAGATAAAATGTTAACCTAGTTGGTATTGACCTACACAAGGAGGAGCAATAGCGCCATCTATTTACT
The DNA here is from genome assembly GCA_029931535.1 of Margaritifera margaritifera. Taxonomy (NCBI): domain Eukaryota; kingdom Metazoa; phylum Mollusca; class Bivalvia; order Unionida; family Margaritiferidae; genus Margaritifera; species Margaritifera margaritifera. The sequence goes on along the minus strand of JAQPZY010001649.1, from coordinate 979,784 downwards.
TAATGTAATGTGGTGCAACCGTAGATTAAATAAATTGTTTCTGTAATAACAATAATAATCATAATAATAATAATAATAATAATAAGAAGAAGAAGACCAACAAATATAAAAAATATTTTTAAAAAACAGTTGCAATTATAGGCATGTCAACAAATAAATGGACTAAATGAACGAATTATATAATTGAAAAATATGGGCTCTAAACAGATAATTATTTTATTTGCATGTGGGTGCCCTTTTGGAGTCTTTCTTCTTGGTTTAAGCCACTTGGTTTCAGTATTCTTCGGCAGCGTGTCCTGTAAGATTCCTTTTCTTTCCTGGTTTTGGAATTCCAGTTGCTATTGTGGGCAATTGCAGTGAGTATAATATCACTGAACGTATGGTAAGGGAACGGAAAGCGTTCTGCTACTAGACTTCTGTCCAACTTCTTCGTCATCGAATCAGATATGTGAAGAGTGATCCTTTTGTGTAGTTTTTTGGTTACTCCGACATATTGAAGACCGCAGATCTTACATTTGATGAGATAAATTACATTCTCTGCTTTGCCTGTTCTGTTTGAACCATATATGTTCAACGATACGCTCGTCACTATGCTACTATATATAAGGTTACTATATGCGCGATAGTTTGTCAAATAACAGTTTAAAAGCCATATTAACCCATCAAGTACCGCATTTTATCTCATGAAAACTAAGTTCTTTCGTAAATAAATGCTCTCATGAAAACTAAGTTCTTTCGGAAATAAATGGTCTATATCAAAAACCAAAGTGTACCAGTTCGGATACATAGACCGGCAAACCAAAAACTACTTAGCTCCAGAAAACGCAAGAGCGAGAATATTTTATTTTGTACCCGAAATCCACAAGCAAGTAAACCCGGGTAGACCCATAATTCCGGTAATGGGCGTCCAACAAGAATTATATCAGAATATCTGGATAATTTCTTTGCACACGTGTCCAAAAGTTACCATCCTATCTTCGGGACACGACATATTATCTCATAAAAAGCAAAGCAAGTGCACCTTTACCACCATATACAACGCTTGTTTCCACAGACGTCACCTCTTTGTATACTAATATACAACACAGTGAAGGGGTACACTGTGGTGTAAAGAAGCATTGGAAGCTAAAACTGTACAAGAACCGCACATTCATTTTTTGCTTCAACTACTGGAGCTAGTTTTCAAACTCAATAACTTTGTATGAAATGAAAAAACTACCACCAAATCAATGGGTACAAGGATGTACCCCTCCTACGCCAATATTTTTATGGGATGACTAGAGGGTCAACATTTAACATCGGTGAGACGTACACCACACATACACCTACACCATACCAGTGTGTACGCTTTAACGATGACATAGAAATGAAATAGCAACATGGAAGAGAAAATCTGGATGACTTTATATCAAAAGCAAGAAACTTCCTTCCTTCAGTAAAACTCACGGCAGAAGTATTCAACTCAAGGATTTGTTTTTCTGGACACAACAACCAGACTTGTAGAAAACGAACTCCCCACAGACGTATGCTCAAAGTCAACTGATAAACGCCAGTATCTACTTCCATCATGATGCCTTTCCAAAGATTGCATTCGGAACATTCTGTATAGCCAGCCAGTGAGGATATGCAGAATTTGATGTGACAATGAAACATTCCAAAATACGTCTGAAGAGTGATCTGAACATTTTATGAACCGAGGCAGAGGCAATACAGAGGGCTAAACATATAAACTGCAATGAGCACTTAAAACATAGAGTTAATGAAAAGATTGATCGGTTACCATTTATCCTGACCTACCATCAAGACAACCCACAAGTAAGTCAAACCATCCAGAAACACTGCTCCATCGTGGAATCGTGTGACACAATAAAATTTATCCTCCCTAAGAAACCAGTAGTAGTCAACCGAAGACCGAACATCCTCAGAGACATTTTAGTCAAGCCAAGACCCTACAGGCACATCTGGATCCTGTGGTTATAACATGTGCAAAACCTGTCAACTTATTATAGAGACCAACACATTATCTAGCATAGTGACGAGCGTATAGTTGAACATACATAGTCTAAACAGAACAGATAAAGCAGAGAATGTAATGTATCTCATGTAAGATCTGCGGTCTTCAATATGTCGGAGAAACCAAAAAACCACACAAAAGGATCACTGCCAGCTAAAGGTAGATGTTCGATAAAATATAAAATTTTAATTCGATTGTCTTTATGTGAGAATATTGGATTCATGGTGGTGCATTTGGTTGTTCTCTCGTTTAGTCGTACGAAATAGATAGCTTAGATTTAGGGACAGTGCTTCTAAAACAGCAGTTGTAATATATTTTTCAGACTTTCGGTTCCGTTCAGCTACTGTTCGCTTTGATTTCACTGGTTTAAACTTTAACATTGAGATATATTTATCTTCGCTAGGTCCACTGGCACTCATTCACTTACTTAATTACTTGGTCTATAATCTATTGTTATATTAACTAATAAATTGTAAACTGAGATGATGAAATCGGAATAATTTACTTTATGACTTCTTCAATATCCATATTTGATATCGAATTTATGGACATTTTAAACATCTTCTTTAAAGCATGTTGCATACAATTGTAAGAGTTGAATTTATTGCTGCATGGCAAATATTGCTAATTATGGTATTTTTTCACTGGTCCTTTATTACTGTAAAATTCAGAGCATTTCTGGAAATGGATTTTTCTTCTTTTGCATAACTATTTTAACTGGTCGTTCGTTCTGGAACTGGTTTTCTTTGCTTCAAGATTGCTTATCAGTTATAACAGTTTTTACCACACAGCTAATTGAATATGATTTTGAATGCATAATCATAAACCTACCACAACAACTAAACTATCTATCAAATAATGCATTATGCTTGAGTTACTTTTTATCATATAGAGCACTTTCAGTTATAATAGTTTTCAGTCCTTGCTTCGTTTCTTGCTCTTGTTCTAACTTTTCTGCTTTGACCTTTTTCAATTCTTGTGAACGTTTTTAAGTTCAACTCTAGGTGGGTCTTTCTTATTTTGTAAAGTTATCTTTTCAGGTTGCTTTACAACCTTAGACATTTCTTCTGTTTTCTTTTCACTACCGTTCATTTATGTTATAACAAAATTAGCAATTAATGTGAACATGATTTTAAAGCTTGTTTGAACTTGAGCTTAAGAATATGTTGAAAGGTGAGAGTAGTACAATTTAAGTAGTCCAATGTAATTGATAAAAAGTAGTCTAAAGTAAATAGTGTCTGGTTCCAAACTCCTCAACATCCAGCTCTAAATATAATTGATAAATACAAAGAACATATTAGACATGGTTAAAACATATATCAAGATAAATATCAATTAATTAGGCTTTATTTAAGAATCAAAGAAAGTAACTTGCATTGCTATGTATTAGCCAAATAAATAATGCAAATTTCTAAAAATGGTAAAGAAAATATAATGTTAACACGTTACTCTGTAGCCACATAAAAAGGAGGAAGTTATTCTCTAAAGTCTTGATGTAGATAAAATATGAATATAGTGTGCTTCTGATCCATTATGAATCGTACCCTACATCCTGTCTTCGAAAGTATTTCCCTGACTCAATTACAATGCAGCTGAGGATTATTAATCCCTTCATACCTAAATAATCCAATTGTTATGAATCGATAGAGATTGCTGCAATGTGTGCTGAAACGTGTAATCAAGACCAACCTTGTTGTCACAATGATCAAGAATGCGCTTTGACGTGAACGTGGGTTAATGCCAAATTGCTTCATGCCCTCGATCGTGGATACCAACTGTTAAAAGTATACGCAATTTGGTACTTTCCTACCACAGAACAATACCGAAAGGACGACTTAGCAAGAAGCTACCGGCTATCCCTCTTGGTGTCAGACGTCAAAAGACAACGAGACATTTAAAGAATGGTACCGATCCTAAGAAGGCATCACTTTGGAACACGTGGAAAGGAATGAAGGAATACGATAGTTGCTAATGTCATGATGAATTGCTTGTTGGGAAAACTGACTCAACGTCCGATATTGCCAAAGACGGAATACTTGGCAGATCCAAGTCGATATTTTAAACTCATCGACGATAAAGAAAAAGTGACTAAACACGTGGAATTCGTACCTGAAGATTTTACCTTGTTGAATTACGAAAAGGTCGCAGAGTTTGCACCCCCTGACGAGTTTGGAAATGCCATCATTGCTTCGTACGTGACAGCCAATGCCCGTTTAAAATTTGTATACTGTCTTGGAACTTTTAGGAGATCGAGCCCGTTACTTTGACATCGACAGCTGTATGTACATCAATTGCCCTGGTAGCTATCACCCATACATTGAAGACGAACGTTTAGGAGCATGGACCGATGAACATCCAGAAGACACTATTGTAGATTTTGCTAGTGGTGGCCCAAAATATTTCGGTTACCAATACAGAGACCGACCTGTACAGGTGCATACCAAATGCAAAGTAAAAGGACTGATATTAAACTATCGTTTGAGTCAAGTGTTCAACTTTGACGTCTTTAAAGAGGCCTTAACGTCAGGACAAGATAAAGACTTTTGCGTGAAAATGTTGGATCCCTACACAATTTTTACTTGTGCAAAATTACCAAACCGTTAGTTGACCCTTAGAAAAAGTATATCAGATTGTCAACCAGAAATTAGTGCGACTTCCAGACCACAGCACGTTGCCTTACGGACACGCCGATCCTCAGTAACAAAAGGAGAGAGTTCCAAGACAGAACGATAATTGCGAATATAAACGCAGACCTAGACAGACGAAATCAACTTAATAACAGAGTGAGGGACTCACCGACTCTAAATTCAATTTTGAGTACAAACTTTTGTCGATAATGACGGATTCGACACAGCAGATGAGTGAGGGACTCACTGCAGACTACATGTTCAATGAACTCGAGTGCGATACTGTGCCCCCGTGACCAGAGTGATGCCGTTCCCTGTAAAATCAGTGATGCAGCACGACCTTACCACTCCTCTACTATCGAAACTGATGCAGCACGACATTTCTGCTTTACTGGCAAAAGTGATGCCGTTGTTCGTGTGCCTAGCTATGGACGTCATCCATTAACTCGCAAACCACTCTAAATGCCACTAGCTCGTCAAGATTTACAAATCAAAGAAGAATACACGTTTTCTTTGGCTTTGCCTGGCTATTGTGACCTTGAAAAAAGCCGATTGAACACGTTTAGAAAATAGCCTACAAATCTGGATGGATTACCTACTACCGAAACTTTAACCAGTACCTGATTTATCTACGTGGAAAGAGGAGACAAGGCACAGTGTTTCAGTTGTGGTATGAAGATCCACGAATGGGAGTATAAAGCTTAAGCTTTCATGGAACATGCCAGATGGTATCCGTGCTGTCACTACCTTCCTTAGGTGGGGCATGATTAGTATCAACAAGGATACTTTAGAAGAGATAATTCGTAGTTTACCTTTGGTGCTGCGAGAACGCATTTGCAGAGACTTTGTACAGATTCAAGTGAAATGCAAAGAACAATCGCATCCTTTACGACGTATACGTTTTAACCATTGGCATGTGAATGCTAGAAAAAAGCTGATTAGTGTAAAGATTTTTAAATGGTCAGACATTGATCAACGACTACCTGACTCCTGCAAGAGTGTACCTACAATGTCGCAGTGATACTCAGAATTCCATCGAACGAAGTCCAGGAAAAGGTTAAAAACTTACAGGAATATAAAAGAAAAACTTTCAAAAGAAGTATCACCTCAAGACGACACTCCTTCACGACGCGTGATGTGTGTGTGATGAACTAATGATTGAATTTCTTCAATATCCTTTACCACCAGATTCCATTTGGCAAACGTGTGAATATTTTATTAAAAAGAAAGACATTCCTGTTAATTACTAGTTTAAAAGAGCACATTTAGATTCTACCTTTGGAGCTGGGAGAACGCATTTACAGAGTTTGTCAAGATGCAAGTGAAACGCAAACTCAAAATCATGCATCGATTTTTAAATTATTGCTATTTCCACAGTATAAGAAGAGTGATTCTCGGGAAAACTACGACAAACACAAAACACTACGTGGATATAAAGCTTACAATGACACGACGTTTGTCATCAGTGCTGCAACAAATTCCGTGGAAGGAGGTCAATGACAGTGTTCAGGACTTAATGGATTACGAACTACTGTTAGAAGAACTGATTCCACAAGACGACACGATTCCATTGCGTTTTGGGCGACGTGTTTTTTCGTCTATCAGCAGATTCATTGTGGACAATTTATGAACAGTACACGCAACAAAGACATGACCACCAAAACTTTGTATCTGAAAATCTTACTGTGTTAAAAGTGTTGCGAATAGCGATGAAGACATGTTGTGTACCTCCGTGTGAAGAAGATATTCGTCGTACTTTATCCACGTTTCATACTTATCAACAAGTGTGTTTAGTTAGTTGGTTACATAATCAGAGTTACGACTGGAAGTATGTACTGGACTGGAAAAGTCTTGGCTTTGATGCTTGAATACCAGAGGTGTCTAATTATGCCAAAGGCATCGTGGGTTACTGATCAAAGAAAATAATTTGACTTAAAACCAGTGCGAGTAAAACCAGAAGTAGAAATGAAATTCAACATGACTTCCTTTCAATCTCGTCCTCCTGCCAAAATTGATTCATGCACTGTATGCCATCTGTAGCGAAAACAAATGCACAAGTAGGTTCACATTTGTTAGAAGCTAGTCTCAAAGAAATATGTTAAGATGGTTTACTTTGTCAGCACGGTTAAATACTACAAGGGATCATTCACATACTCCATCAAGCAAAACGCTTTTTTGAAAAACATAAACTAGTGTTATTATATCTGGATCCAAGAATCGATGTTCAAACAAAAAAACAAATCATTTTGAAACTTGGTGCAAGTGGATCTTAGGAGATGTCTTTATTCGTTTACTTTTAAAATGGAATCCTAATGCCGAAGCTAAAGAAGCCAAATCACATAAAAGACGGCAGACCAAAAAGAAGAGAGGTGGTGGCTGTGATGCAGCAAGTTAATACTCTAAGAAAAAGAAGAAGAAAAGCCCCCAGAAAATGCATCTTCTGCAAGAAAGAGAGATACTGCCGTTAAAACGCGCACGTATTCAAGAAAACAACCCCGCTCGGTGAAGGTTTCTCCTGCCACTTCTTCTGCTTCGTTCTTGATGATGCTTACCAAATCTGATTTAAGATCAGTGTTTCCTAATTTGATGAAAAATAGAAATCCATTTCTAAAGAACATCTACTTCTCCGGCGAAATCTTCTTCTACTGCTCTAGCAGCTGCTGCTGCAGTTAAAAAAGTGTCCTCTCCTAAGACAAAAGTACAAGACAGAACAGGTGTGTTACAAAGTTTACTGGATTTATCCAAACAAGAACTGACAATATTTAGTGCATTGAAAATAACAGTAGTATCTCGAGTCAAGTTGATACGATGTGCCAACAATCATTGTAGACGAATTCTATTATAAAAAGGAAGAAATGTGGGATAAGATTCACTTCAGTTTTTTCACACCATCATCGGCCAAAGAAAACTTCATCCAAAAAAGGGGGGGGGGGAGGGACTCCTTCCTCGTTTTGCTAAACATTGGGATGCATTGTCAGTACAGACCAAATCGAATGCTTCCTTGCGAAAACAAATCATTTCAAAAGTAACCAAATAAATCATTGATACCGTGTGTGAATGCTGTTTGAACGTTTTAAAAGGAACTGTGCCTTTGTCCAAGATACAGAAAAAGCGATTAGGACGACATCGGAACGTTCTTAGCCAAAGTGTGAAAAAGAAAATACCCATCAATCAATAGAAACAAATACTCGTTCAACGAGGTGAATTTATACCCATGCTGATAGGACCTTTGTTAAAAGTAGCTGCTCTCTTGTTAGGATCGATTGCTGGACCTCTTTTAGGAGGTTTGATGAGACGAGGAAAAAGAAGATAAAAGGACAAACTTTTCTGGAAATATATCACACTTGTATCTTTGGATCTTATGGAAGAACGCAAATTAACTTTAGTTGCATATAAACGGTGGATGGAACTCCGTCGTTGGTAAAAACAACGGACACCCCATTTACCTCCTAATCATAATCTCACCGAGATGTCACGCTTGCAACAAGAATTACAATCGTTGATGGATTGAACAGATTTGTCAGAAACAGAAAAATTGCAACTGGACGGACAATTATTGCAACGTCTTCAACTGTTTCACCAGAAAGCTTTAGACGAGACAGTTAAAGATACTCTGAGAGATTTCAAGAATGTGATGAAAAGCGAAGAAAAACAAAAAGTATCAAATATGATGATAGAAACAACCACAGGAATTGATGACAAAGAAACAAGAGAAGTGTTTCAAACTCCATCTGCTCAAATACCTAGCATTACAGCCTCCTTGTTGACACCTTCCCCTACTCCCAGACGAGAGGATATGAAAGCTTGGGTCAAAAAGATGATTTCGACACTTGTTCAACAGAAGAAAGAAAGAGAAGAAAAGACAGAAGTGAAAAAAGAAATCAAGAAAAAGTAACCAAACAACTGATGGCTACTCCTACTCCTATTTGCACGTCGGACACGTGAAGCATCGTCGCAGTCCCAAAATATACCACACGAACAACCTAAAAGCAGTATCGAACAGTGATTGACAGCAAACCACATCATGGATACACTTTTAACCAGCATTTACTACAACTCTGTTCATCCTGCTGGCTACGGAGGAATTCAAAAATTGTATCGTGCTGCTAAAACCAAATTCAAAAGTTTACGTCTGCAAGATGTACTACAATAGTTACAAGAACAATCGACATACACGTTACACAAACCCATTCGACGAAAATTTGCAGAAATCAAACCAAAGTAGCAGGCATCGATCATTTATCATATGTCTCATTTAGCGGCGTACACTTGTGGTTACAAATATTTGTTTTGTGTTATTGACGTGTTTTCAAAATCAGCTTGGGTAGTTCCTTTGACTTCTAAAACAAGTTCAGAATTAGTGCAAGCTTTAAAACTGATTTTGATATAAAGTGGTCGACATCCTGTAAGATAACAAACAGGTAAATAGACAAAGGTAACCGAATTTCTGAACCAAGCTTTTCAAAAAGAATTGAGAAAAAGACACATTCATTTTTTCACCACTGAAAAAATCCTGAAACAAAAGCTAGTGTCGTGGAAGGTTTACAAAGAATTTTGCTAGAACGTATGTGGAAATATTTTACACATCAACAGAATTTCAAATACATCGACGTGTTACCTCGTCTCGTCAAAGCTTACAATCAAACGTACCATCGTAGCATTGGGTTCGCATTGGAAAAACCAAACGCACTTTTGACAAAAGTTATTTACCTAACTGGACGACAGAATTGTTTCGTGTCACTGGACAAGTGCGTGGACGTGATCCTCCTGTCTCTAAATTGGAATATATGAACGGAGAAGTGTTTAAAGGAACTTTTTACTTGCCTGAGTTACAACGAGTGATCAAGAAAGAAGACGACGTGTACGATATCTAAAGCATTCTCAGTCGAAGAACTCGTAAGTGGGCAAACCTCGACTTGAAGAAGTGAAAGTTCGTTCGAAAGAATAACCACCGAGTTTTGATTCTTGGATTGCAGATTGACAAGTCATTGACTATAACAAGAAGTAGAAGTTACCACAAGAAAAAGTAGAAGTTAAACACATCAGTTACCTTACCTTCTCAGAGTTCCTCTCTTCAAGAACTACAAAAACAACCCTTCTGTGTGTGGTGTAAAGAACGTGTCCCTAAAAATCAAATCATTATTTTCTGCCAAATTTTGGTGGTGTATTGTGTAATCGGAACAACCATCGGACATCTGACTTTCCAACAAAGAGACAAATAATTGTGGACTATTTTACTCAGCATTTGTACTGGTTATCTTCTTCCCAGTTCGTCTTTGAAATATGCTACCGATAGTAACAACAATGGTAGCTTCAGCCGCCAACGACACTCAACACTACAACTCTTCCAATCACGGTAGCAGCCCTCTTCTGGAGCACTTGGAAAATCATTATACTTTGACAACGAGTGACTGCTCGGAAACAAAAACCACCGAAGATGTATGAATTACCAAAGTTATTTAACATTACCTAGTGACTGTTCTATGGATTGTTTCCCAACAACACCTTATGTTGTTTCACGGCCAAATTACCTCAGTCCATACAATTGGATCAAGAAACTCATTGGGAAGTAGCTTTGGTAGAAATTATTCATCCTACTTAAGGCATCAGTATCAAGCAATGTCGAAACACTTTCATGGTCGATATCCTGAACAAACAGGTTCAAGAACAGTTGTACAAAACTGATCCTGGTTATTACGAATCTAAGAAAGCATCATCAACTAATCGTCAGTTGATCACTTATACTATCAGAATTAATACAGAAAAGTATTTCAATGCTCAGCATCTCGTCGATACGATTTCAGCTATGCTCAACGTTCAGTTTGGCAAAGCACTGGAGAAAACTTGCCCAAGTTTACAGATCGAATACCATGCCGTTTCTCATCGTCTTAAAATGGATGTTTTTTTCCTGACGGCAAAACGATGGCAATTACTTTTTGTCCCGGTTTGTTTTCTATTCTGGGTGGATACACCACTCTCGTTCCCAAGAAAGACATTCACAACAACGATCGATTCTACAAGTATTTCTGCTTCCCTATCGAATTAAACGAAGGACTAAATTTGAATTATGTGTACACTGATGTCGTTAAGAACAACGTCGTGGGAAACACTGCTGTTCCGTTACTGAGCGTCATTCCTTTAAAAGTGGATTCTGCCATCGCTGCTTACGATGAAGGAGGAAACACGTATCACGTTCGTCGAAAACTTGTACTTCGTTATTATCTTCATATCAATAAATCGTATTATGACAGTGTCAATATTAGCATAAAAGGAAATCTTGGACAAAATATTCTATTCTCCAAAGGAAAAGTCACGGTGAAACTACATTTTCGAAAACGATTCTCTGGTGAATTGTAACAGATGTATCCTGTGTACCAAAAAGTCGCTCGACGACAAAGACATGGTTTAGGAGATGTTAAAATCAGCTTTTTGTACCTTTGTGACTGGATGATTGCATGCTTTAAAAGATGCAGCTTTCACGAAAGGAAAAGAATTTCTCCAAAACGTACTAATCATTAAAGAAAGTCCTAAAGAAACCTTCGTGCAAGGAATAAATGTGTTGTTTGAAACTGAAAAAGACCTTTTGGGTCGCCTATACATTTGCTTCACGCTTCTGGCCAAGGCATTACTTCTTCCTCAACGCCACAGCAAGACAAATCAGAAAAAGACGTCGAAAACCCTTCAGATGTCATAGACACGTTCAGAAAAAGAATAAGTAAAGAAGAACAGCAGCTGTCAGATAACTTGACGATTTTGATTACTAACTGAAAGAGGGTGCACCGAAGTCAGAACTCGATCTGTTTGCAATGCAATCGACGATGATGACAATGCAAGATTCCCAATGGGTAAAATATCGTCCTGTGTCACCTCAGCACCTCTCGAATTGGAAATCAAAGTACAAGTCGAAGATTACATTGATCTGAATAACAATTACTTTTACTTGAAAGTCAACATTCTCAAAGAGACAACAGCAATCCAGGCGCCGATGCCAGAGTAGCTCCCGTCAACAGTTTCATGCATTCGTCTAGTCAGCAGCAGCATGGATACTTAAGCTTACATGAAAATCTCTTGATGTACGGAAAAGAAGCAAAGAACACACATCTGGATGCCTCCGTGGTACGGAAACCCGACACTAAGGACAAGTTCAACGACACAGAGTTGACAATATTGGTTTAACGACCGTCAAAAGAAAACCTAACAAGGGCGGAGTTTAGAAATGATCGATCGTTTGCATTTGGACATGTGGTTGCAAGACAAGTATTTATTGAATGAGGTGGATATACGCCTGAGAATGAATCTAAGTAGAACCGTGTTTCATTTTATGGCATATGCTAACGATAACAACATGAGCATCAAAGAAGCCAGACTTTACGTGCGACGTGTGGGGGTCTTACCTAAAGTGGGAAACGACAGCAGTCATTTCTTTAGCAGAACTACAGACAAGTATTCTCTACGACGAGTGGAAGTCAAAACCTTCAGCATTGCCTCGAGACTCCGGTCCAAGATCGAAGATCATATTTTCCAAGGACAACTGCCAAAACCTTTGCTCATTGATATCGTCAGCAATGCGGCTCTCAACGGAGCCATCTATCAAAATCTTTTCGAGTTCCAACACTTCAACGTGTCCAGGATAGCCAGACGTTGTGTACCAGACCCGTTGAACCTAACTTTGGCCAGAAAAATTACTTGAGATCTTACTTGACAATGTTTGATGCCACAGGATAATTAGGTACCAACAACAGCCACGGTATTTCGTACAACGATTTTTCAGGAGGATATACCTTGTGGGGATTTTATTTCACTCCAGACCAAGGCAGCGACAAGAGACATTTCTACCCTATAAAATCAAGCCGAGTTAATGTGTAACTTCAGTTTGCAGTACCTCTGACGAACACAGTGAACGTCATCTTGTATGCAGAATTTGACAATACTTTGGAAATCAACAGATGGAGAGAGATGATCCTAGACTATTAGAAACAAAAATGGAACATGAACCTAAGGAATTAGGCGAAGAAGATGTTTTCGATCCAGAACAAAAACAACAGCAGCCACAAGCGAAGAAGAAAAAGACAAAAAATACAGTCATGATATCAAGATGGCCAGAACAAGAAGAATATTTAGTCTCTAGTTTATTCATGACTGGCCTGAAAGAATCTCAGGCCTATGGATGTCAAATTGATCATCCTAGTCAGAAACAACACGACAAATGGTTGATGATGAGTTCAGAAGACAAGTTGGAGGAGTATCTTGAAGAGGCATGGACCGTCATCTCAGAAGAGATTTTGAAAAAGTGATATAAAGACTTGCGTGACCATTCCTTACCTCCATTGACTTCTCTGAAGACAAAACGCATCAAACTCTCTTACAACAGAGTACAGAGACTACCGGTTTATCGACTTGACATATATTTTCAACGAAAAAGTCAGGTGTGAACTGATGACTTATCATTACCTGTGAAAAGAAGAAAACTGAATACCTGGGAACTTTATTTTAAAAAATGGATACCTGGAAATTTCGTTACCTTCTGACTCGCAGTTCATACACAGCTTCTTGGAATCCAGTGGTGTGTGCTAAAAATGAACTTCCACATCGAAAACCTAAAGATTTCAAGCCTATGTCATGAACACAGTCGACAGTCATCGAACAAGAACCCGTTGGATAGCCGTCTACTTTCCCAACGACCACAGTGTGGAATATGTTTATTCTTATGGATTACCTCCTCTGGTAGACAACATCATTGACTTTATGAGAATAAATGCTGTATCTACTCAATTCAATAATTTGAGATTACAACAATCAGATTCCAATGTGTCTGGAAAATATTTCGTGTATTTTCCTCGTCAACGCAGTCTTGGATTTCCCTTAGAACATTTAGTGACTTGTTTGGATCGCGAGTACTATAGAAACGATGATAAAACAGAAAGATGGTTTTGTGAACATTATGGCTATCTCTTTCATTTAGCACAGAAATGTAGTGTGCATCGATGGCAACATGACACTATATTAGATCATTGGAAGTCAAGATTGATTTCACAACACTTGTAAATATGTTTATATTTAATCTATCAGTATAATTTAGAGAAGCTTCTTATTATTATTATTAAAAATGTTGAAGAAAACAAATGGTGTTGTTTTATTTATTCTGATACCCCAAAGTTGCGTTGACATGCAATTTCACATTGTCTCTGTCGATCTTTGTTAAAAAAACAAAATAATTTCTTTCAAGTCCGCTTATCGAACCGGAGGGATGTTTTCCTTCGCGTCCGTGTTTCTAACATATAAAGCGGTGCATTCATCAGTCTTGCCACCCATCGTCGACTTGACAAAGAAGACACAAATGAGCGAAAGTGTTGGCAAGATAACTAAAACCTTGGTGCACATGAACAGGGTAATTCACCACCTCATCGAGAGGAAAACGGAGAAGAAGACCACCATTTTCCCAAAAAGAATTGGTGGAAAAAGTCCTGAGACAGGAGATAAGAAAAGAAAATGCGAAATTGGAAAAGAAGAATGAACAGCAACTGCAGCAGCAGCACCAGCGAGATGAGGTGGAGGAGTTTAAGATGGAGACAGATGAGTTTTTTGTCTTCCACAGAAAGATAAAACCATGTATTGTAGTCAAACCCATGGTGGTACCTAGCCGTCCTGGATATCGTTGTCGTTAATATCGCAACGGTCCAGAACGACAACCCATGGGCCCTTTTCAGTACATTCCACATCTCTTGGAAAAGATATGCTATTCAAAATCATTGCCAATTTTTTACGTTTTCATGTTTGTGTATGTCATTGTCTTTCACAAAAACAAACTTAAAACCCCTTCTATCCCAGTGTAATAGTGTATTTGTTTGGGTATAGTGTGTGTGTATAAATACTTTCTAACCCTTGTCTAACACTCCAAGGGCCGCATTAGACGCAAGTTTGAGCCGCCCGATTAAATGAGGCCATTCCTGACTCCAGAAACAGAGGTTACCCAAAAATGATTGCTTCTATTGCCAAAGGGTTTTCTTTTCGGCTCAGAAAACCCAGTTCGATAATAACTCTTTTAATATGCAAATACGATCCTATTCGCACACTGTTCCAAAATGACCACTAGATATTTCCTAATTAGGATCACAAAATCAAAATTAATGGGATACATTAACCCGATATGGATCTAGTTTATGAAAAATTTAATGTACACTGTGTGCACCAAATTCTAAAAGTGGTAGAAATTAGGAAACTTTATAAAACTGTTAGATTGATATCAATTACAATATGTGGCTAACACACACTTGGTTCTTAGGGACAGCCCGATTTAGTTAACTGGGCAGAGTTTGATCATGTACATCTATGGCGTTTCAGTACTTTAGTTTTCTCATGGCGCCTCCCTTGCCGAGTCCGTGCAGCCTTTGCCACTCCAGACATTTAATTAAATAGTGCGTTGTGCGCACACCATCAATCCTGTACATAGTGGCTCCATTCCTATGTACATTTATAATCCCTGAATAAGCGTGCTGTGCACGCATTCGGGGTAGAGACGTGAACGGCCGATATACGTCTATAATTTAAACATCAATCTAAAGAGGGAGAGAGACTTTGAGCGCCTGAATGCCAACTGGATGAAGATCCAAGAAAAGATGAGGAAATGGGGGAGGGATAAGGTTTGGATCCCTGAGATGAGCTACCACAGCAGCAGCAACAACAACCAGAACCACCTCTTATTCCACAAACAGAGGATTTTGAGATGCGGCATGCGGTTCCCGACCCGGGAGGTGCGACCACTACGGGAGAGGAGTGGTGGCAGAAACCCAACAGCCTTTTTCAGGGCCATCCAGATCTCTAGAAAAGAGAGACACTACCAAACGTTATTGCCGATTTTTGTATGTTTGTATGTGTGTGTATGTCTATATCTATCTTTACAACTAAAACTTAAAACCCCTTACGCCTTTGTGTGTGATAGTATGTTTGTGTGTGGATATAGTGTGTCTATAAAGACTCCTACCCATGTCTGCTTGTCTGATATATGTTTGTAGGTATGTAAATATAGCGTGTGTATAAACACTCGTACCCTTTTCATTAGATATTATGAATGCGATGTTGGATTGTATATCAAAAAGCAGGTGCTTGATAGTAGGGTGTGTGTGTTGGATAGTATATCAAAAAGCAGCTGCTGAATAGTAGGGGTGTGTGTGTTAGATTGTATATCAAAAGGCTGGTGATGGATAGTAGGGTGTGTGTTGGATAGTATATTAAACTGTTAACATTACCATTCTAGTTTGAGGACATGTTGCCGCTCCATGGTAAAAATTCCTGCAGACTCCTCAAGTGCCGCTCCATGTTAAATTCCCATAGACCCCTCAAGTGCCGCTCCCATGTTAAATCCCATAAGATGCACGATAATGTTAAATTTCCGTATACCCCTCAAGTGCCGCTATGCGCAATGACAAATTCCCGTGGACCCTCAATCGCCGTCCTATACTACTATTAACTTCAGAATTCCATTTATCACAATAAATTGATCAGGTATTCAACATTTCGTGTAAATTCTCAACACTGTATTAAAAAATAACCATGTCATCAGTATACATTTACAAAAATAAATTTAGTCTTTACACTCTGTATGGAGGACTAGAACTGGTAATAAATTTCTCTTAAAAATCATTCACATACAATGGAAATAGCAATGATGACAAAGCATCGCCTTGTAACAGACTAGCGTTATTATTAAAATAATTTGATACTTCAGAATTAGAACTGACATTTAATTTCATTATCTTGTACAAATTTTGAATAATGCGTAGAATTCTACCTCGTATGCCCTGTTTTATCAGCTTACTCCACAAGTTTTACCTGTTGATAGCATAATAATTGTAACGATGACTTAGTATAGCGCTTAATTTTTAAAAGTTCTAAGTGCTTTACAATATTAGTTAACACATAAGGACATAAATTATACATCAAAAATTACCACACACACAAAAAAAAACAAAAAAAAAAACGTGAACTACAAACAAAGCATTGTGAAAATAATTAAGGGTAAAGACAAATTGTTTAGTTTGTTCTTGCAGCTACAAGAGATGAGTTTTTAGAGCGCTCTTGAGTGAATCATGGTGTCATTGTGTCTAAGTACAAGAGGCAATGCGTTCCAGATAGCTTGGCCCTGATATGCAAAGGAACGTTCTCCATAGGCAGGCCCGCCGAAAGGGAGGGGGAAGGGCAATTGCCCAGGGGTCTGGCGATTTCTAGGGGGCGACCGTCAACTGAGTTATACAAAATAAATTAATCTTTTCAGTAAATATATAAAAAATTTCCTTACAAGGGTCTAAGTTATGGTAGATTACTATAGGTTGTATATGCAAAACTGTACACAGGTTTTATATATAAAAAAATTGAACTAGTTTTGGGGTCCATGACCTCTCTTAGTTGCCGGAATTTCTGTCAGCGGGGTTGTCTATATGACTTGGTTTTAACGGTGGGAATAATGAAAATTTGGGTGTCAGAAGAAGAGCGTATTTTTCTAGAACGTCTGTACACATTGGTGAGGTCAGATAGGTATTTCGGACTGTTGGCAAGTCAACGAAATGTAGCAGAAAGAAGAGATTTTGTGTTTGATTCTGGAGCGAACGGGTAGCTAGAGGAGGGTACCGAGCCGGGGGCATGAGAGCTCGGTTCTTGGTACTCTAATCAAATGCTTTCGTATAATCAATAAAACAACAATATAATCTTTTCTTTACATTCATTGCCTTTGTAACAAGCGCATGTAGAATAAAGATAGCATCAACAGTGCTCACTCCTTCGTGGAATCCAGATTGTGCATCATTAAGATGTTCTCTTTCCCATTCCTTGTGACGACACTTCAAAATCGTGGTAAGCACTTTGGTAACGTTACTAAATAATAAAAATCTTCTATAATTGTTAACATTGTCCAGCTTACCCTTTTTATTTACAGGTATAATAATACTTTTTCACCAAACTTCAGGAAATTCAGCAGAAGTAAATATTTTATTGAAAATTTTAAGCAGCATTTGCACCATTAAATCTAGAGAATTTATGAGAAATTAATTGAAAATTGCCAGGACTTTTTTGCAATTTTTCACGTGGAGAAAGCATTTGAAAGTTCATTAGCTCTGACAAGATTATCTAATTCCGGATAAATATCGTTGGAACCTGAATTTACAACTAACTGATCGATAAACCTATCTTGATATAATATAGATTTGAATTATTAATGACAATTCATCACAAGACAAATTAGAAGAAAAATTGCCGGCTTTTTCAAAATTTACTATTTAAATATTTTGCATAATCTTTCCTCCAAAATTCCAGCATAAGTGACCAGTAATGTTGTTTCGCAATCACTTTCATCATAGTACTATTAAAACAGCGTGATTCCTCTACAGGATGACGGAACTGAATTGTCTAAAGATCCAGTATTTTACTTGTAATTACGTGAAGCAAGGTATGTATTGACATAGGGTGAGGAAAACACTGTTTATTGTCGAGAGATGTTTTCTTAGGGATACATCCTCGGTGTACATATCTTAACTTAATCTAGAAGTCTTTCTTAAAAAAGGAAAAAAAAATTATAAAATGTATGTTCAACGAGATTTGATTATATTCTAGATATAGAATAGTGAACATGAAATGACCGTATTAGTGTAAATTGTCGGTCTCAATACGTTCTTTCCAAGCAATATGGTGCAAGAGAGACATATTTTGGAACGATCTACGGACGCATTTTATGCAGAGCACAAACAACTAATTCAATTCCCGTAGACTCCAAGTATATATTTTGCACAATTACTATAATTTCGTGGTAAAACCGGAAAAAAACGCTTACAACTGTTACGACTCTATGGTCTAAGAAAAATGTAACAGAAAGAAAGTGAAACCAACAAATCCAGTAAAAATCAACAAGCAATGTATTTCTAAATAATTAAAATGAAAATCAAAAGACGCTTACATTAACGTGAATTAAAATCCAAATAATCCAATAATCCTAAGTGTCCTAATCACAAGTCCTAACTATAGAATGCTC
This sequence comes from Margaritifera margaritifera, assembly GCA_029931535.1. Lineage (NCBI taxonomy): Eukaryota > Metazoa > Mollusca > Bivalvia > Unionida > Margaritiferidae > Margaritifera > Margaritifera margaritifera. The sequence goes on along the minus strand of JAQPZY010001649.1, from coordinate 961,126 downwards.
CGAATGAATTGCTGTACCCTTGAATTTGCTGATGTGCCAGTAGTCTTTAATGTGCTGATGTGCCAAACTGAAGTACTCCAGAATATCTTTGAATAAGTTCACATAAATCCTAAAATCATCAATTCAAAATCAAAAATACAAAAGTCTATGAACACATTTATAATCCAATGAATATTTTAAATAATTGTTCTCTCAGAATTTGGAATGCTTTTTCACAACTGTAATGACTCTTTACAGACTGATGTTCAGGTCGAAACTAAAAACTGTCCACTAAACGTGGTATATATAAAGATAGGTCACATGACAGAATGTTCTAGAAAATTTTATGGTGTATGTGAGTTTTAGCACATAATTCTAAAGGAAATTTTAGTTTCATCTGTAAACAAAATCAACCCTGACCTCAAATTAAGTCAACAACATGTTTACAAAAACCGTCTTTGAACTCAAAATACCAAGTAAATAACCTAATTCAAGGATAATAGATAAACCTGTAAACCTGATGCATAAGATTAAGGTTTCAACAAATATTAAAGTCCAGAAACATTTATAATTTCCTAAAATATTTATAATATTATATAAACATCCTACATAACACAACCTATGCTTGATCTATCCAAGAGAAAACTTTTAAAACGATGAAATGATATGCTGCGCAGCTCATTTTTGAGAAAAATATCCTTGTATGTGCCCACTATCAAAATCCGGCCCGGTGAGATCTCCGTTTCCATCCCGGGGTTCTGTTCGGCAACAACGATACAAATGAAAATGGTTTTAGGTTCAAGCCAGCTATATTGCGTACAATTTACGCATACGTAGGATTCTTCTGAAAAAAATTACATTAATGTTTTCCTTGTAATTCTTTCCAGCCAATCAACAGTGACCTTAATTCTTTTAAATACAGAACACGTTTCTTGAACAAGTTAGATTGGTACTTTCCAAAAAGTGTGTTTTAAAAAAAAGAAGCATACAACAGGAGTTAAAGATAAGGGAGGAACGAGTGCCTAGATTCGGAAATACGTAACTTTTATCCTGAAATATGTTGGCATTACAGGTTGAGATAAGTAGTGATAATTACTTAATGAAGATCGACACCGATGACGTCACACTAAGAACGGTAACTCTACTTGTCTTTACTGAAACTCATTTGCGTTTTCCTCGCCTGGTAGACTGTAGCTCTTTAAAATCGTAATTAAAGTACTATTTTACGTTTAATAAACAAAGTGACCAATAGGATGTGTTTAATAAGATACTGTTAATTTTATTTTATCGCAAATCTTACTTCCTAAAATTTGACAGAATTTAACCTCTAATATTCCTCCACACATAGTCTGGTTCCGTAGCTCGTAAAAGAATTAGATGCATGTGACTAATAGATTGCAAATAGGAATTCTTGGGATACCCTGCAAGGACATTGTAAAGCCAATGATCCACAAGAACACTGTCAGTATCAAATAATAACTTCAGATAATTCAAAATAGAACACTAACTCTGCGAATCTATGGCTAGAGTATCAAGCTGATTGAGTTATCTTCACCGCAACAGCGACGCAGTTAAACAAGTAATAGTTCACTTACTTATCACCGCCTTGTATCTTTATCCATGATTAATAACCGGGCCACCAGCTTTAGCCTGACGTGAGTGATTGCAGCACATAATACAGTTAAAGATGTGGAAGCAAAACTGGCAAGGTCCCAAAAAGCTAAATGTTGTTGTTGATTTGGTGTTTAACGGCGCAGCAGTACAGGTTGGTTATTTAGTGCCGAGACACTTGGAGTAAAGTGCCTTGCCTAATGACACACCACGGTAGCTGACCCAGGCTGATCCGATGGTAGAATTCGAACCATCACCCTTTCGGTCGTGAATTCGGCGCGCTAACTACTGAGCCACCGCACCTCTGCCACCAAATGTAGACTATAACTGAGAGAGTATATAGTACTTTTAATCTTTGATCAATCCGAAAGCATTCATCGAATTCAGTTTAAATCTGAAAGTTAGCTATGTTTTATTAAAAGCAATAAGACTGAGAAAGTTTACAATTTTGATGCAATTAATACAGATTTTCCAAATACAAACGAGGGTGGGCAGGGTTTTTAGGGTAAATAGTGAAACTATTAATAGAAGACAATACTGAAAATTATTGTGTTTGTACAAAACAATACTGAAAGTTATTATGTGTTTGTACAAGACAATACTGAAAATTGTTGTGTGTTTGTACAAAACAATACTGAAAGTTATTGTGTGTATTGTGTGTTTGTGCAAGACTATACTGAAAGTTGCTGTGTGTTTGTACAATACAATACTGAAAGTTGTTGTGTGTTTGTACAAGACAATACTGAAAGTTATTGTGTGTTTGTACAAAACAATACTGAAAGTTATTGTGTGTTTGTACAAGACAATACTGAAAGTTATTGTGTGTTTGTACAAAACAATACTGAAAGTTTTTGTGTGTTTGTACAATACAATACTGAAAGTTGTTGTGTGTTTGTACAATGCAACACTGAAAGTTGTTGTGTGTTTGTACAAGACAATACTGAAAGTTATTGTGTGTTTGTACAATACAATGCTGAAAGTTGTTGTGTGTTTGTACAATACAATACTGAAAGTTATTGAGTGTTTGTTGAAAACTATCGTACCGTGCACAGTGATGTGCTTGGATTGTTTTCAATATGAATATGACTTATAGAACTGCATGAAAGCTTCATTAGCGTCAATAGAATCACAATCTGAAGGACACTATGGCGACAGTGTCATAATAATTAATTCTCATCAGTTTTAGTTAATATATAATCTGCAGTTTAATCTGCAATGTAAAAATAATGTAAGTACTCGAAAGTCGGGCTGGATACTTCCATATTTCACTAAAAAAAATTAAACCTCAGGGGGATTTTTTTTTCATTATGACAATAGTTGCATTTTACCTTTTTCGTTGAAAAATTTCTTTCATTAGTACATTGACATGCATGTATCTCGCGTGAATAGCTTGCATACTTACGTAGCATGCCCCAACTTTCCTATGAAGCTTTCTGAAACAAATAATACTTTTCCACGTATATAGGTTAAAGGAAACACAATGGGTGTAACTACATATACAAAAGAAATATAGACAATATGCTAAGTGACACATATATTTGGAACTGTTCACTCTATTACGATTCACGTACTTCGCTACAATATTTTACTTCCCGTGGACTGAACGAGATACATACATACGTACATACATACATATTTACATACATACATACATACATACATACATACATACATACATACATACATACATACATACATACATACATACATACATACATACATACATACATACATACATGATAGTCTGCGGGTTAAGATGTATAAACAAAGTGAGCAAAAAATCTTTCACCATCCGTTATTTCTGACCAAATAAGCAATTGACTTCGAATTTACAAAAAGAGGGTTCATGACTATATCATGCACCGACACTCTTTGGCATTGATAAGAGCATCTACTTTCTTCCAAGAAGTACGTTTTCTAGTGTTGACCCTATTGGAAAATTCTATAATATGAAACTTTTTAATCTAACTACCATCTTGAAAAGTCATTTAGTGGGTGGAGGAATTTTTGGAATATAAAGGTGAATTTCATAAAGCTTTTGACAAGAAAACAGTGGTATACACTAATGGTTTATGCAGATTTCAATTAGTATAGATGCTTCTCATACATTTCTATGGTAGTCATACGTATGCAAATATACTTATTGCAATTTATTGGTCTAGACGGAAGTTGTTTCCATATCAAATGCCGTACTTATTTTTCCAAATTCCTTTTGCTCCTAACTTATTGTGCATTTAGTTTGTTTTTGAAGGCCGCATGCTTGTATAACTCTCATCGAATCTGCATAGCTTTTCCCTTCCTCTCTACTCATTGGTGTCTATATTTTAAAATCACAGTTGTGTTGTTGGGTGTGAATGTATGGAAGTGTACGATAAAGAACTCATCCATAAACTACTCTTAGCATTCTGTTAGACGATCATATGCCAATTTAAATCTATTGCTGTGAAGCGTAGTGTAATGGAGTTTAGTGTAACGAGGTACGCCATCAAATCTATCGCTATTAATCTCTCCAGTCTCTAGTGACCATTTTATAATTAAAAAAATCGATGATAACTTGCTGGCACTATGATATTCAAATGCTGTCATTATAAGACTATGATGAGTCTAATATTAACTAACTTAAATGTTCGTACATTCTTGATGGAAACGAGTATATAATGCATCAGGAATCAAAACTCAGTGTTTCCATTCTATCAAACTTGCAATCCAAATTTAGAAAGCTACCAATTTATTAAAGTAATCTTCGCTGTCAAACGGGCTGATTACTGGTGGATTTGAAAGCAGAGATTTCCGACCACTGATGTACAATGTACGTTGAAATGATATATTTATCGTTTGTGCATATTATTTTTGACGCTATCAGGGTACAGAGAAATGTTCCTTGTCACCTGCCCTTGTTTCATATGAGTATGATTAATGGATTTCTCCCAAAAGAAGATTATAATGCCTATAATTAGCAAGATTAATCTTTATTTTTTGTAATAAATGACTCATTTAGTTTAATATGAATTAATGCTTTCCTTAATACTGAAGTTTGGTTCGATTTTGGTGTTTTATGGCACACTCACACACATATGTTATTTTAGGTATGTTTCATTGACAAACCTTTCTTTGCATTATCAACATCAAATAAATGTTCGGAGGCTGAAATTATTCACGAATACATATATATAGTAATGGGTTACCAAATGATGGAAAAAATTACATCCTATAGGGGACAATGATCCTACTGGGGGAAGATGATGATATAAGGTCGGGCGTCAGACGCATTTATCATTTAAATACCATGTGACTAGACTAAATTCAAAATGGTAGTCAACATCTTAAAAAGTTCGCGCATCCGTACTGAATTTGTAAAAAATATTTTTTCGCGCAGGGGCACTGAACAATTTTGCTTTGTTCAATGAAGTTGTTTTGCACATGCATACTAAAAATTTATGATAAATCTTTGAGGAAAAAAGTTAAGTAAAAACAATTATTGTTAGTCATAGTTACACAGACATATAAAGAAACATAAAACATAGTTTGGGCAATATTTTTAATAGTATCTCTGTTTCTGAGAGATATGAGTGGCCATGAAAAGGGCCGTTGAGGAGGTTAACAAAAGATTAACACTGGTGACATCACTGCACTGTTCTTCGTCGCAAACTTATTTGCACTAAAGGTCCATATACCAACCCTCTCTTCAAACACCATTGCCTTTCAAGATACACTCTTCTTTTACATAGGGTAGTGTTTGTGATTCCTGTGATCGTCCACATTGACTTGACAGACACAGGGTAGTCTGAATTAAACAACATACCGGAAAAATGCTTGAAGATTCTACACACACATTCATCGTGTTGGTTGTCTCGAGAACGGACGACACAATGTTAGAACGCACCTCTGAATATAGTCTAGGGCAGGCTTGAAACTGACTTTGCGGATCCACAAATCCGAACACATGTGACATATTTCAGTCAAAACTTTGCGTTGGGGTGCGCCTGCAGTGAATACTTATATCCGGAGTGACAGTACTACTACTGCTGCTGTAGCTAGTATTATTCCACCTATGGTATCTTCCATTCCAGAGAATAACATGGATTTGGATTTGGATTTGGATTAGGATTTGATTTTTGTTTTGTTTTTTGTTGCGATTCTTATCATCGCAGGATTTTTTGCCGGTACCACCTCCATATTCTCCTGCATTACTACCATCACTTCCATAATAATGTGATTTTTAAAAGAAACAGAAACAAGAGCTAGAGGCCTTTTACAACACCGAAAAGAAGAAAAACAGACTTTTGTACAAAAACAAAAAGAGAAAGAGATATTCTCGTGAATAATAATCACAATAAAAATTCAATCACTTCACGAAAGTTTTTTTTTTTTAAATTTTCATAAGAACGTATTGTTTTGAATTTCTTCGCTGGTATGGGTTCTTCAGCTGCTTTTTTGCTTCGGTAATGTCCTCTTTCTCTTTTCTTTTTCTTTCCTTTTAAATGTCTTAGAGGGAAAGGATTCTTCTTTTGCTTCTAAAAGCTCCTTTTTTCTCTTCTTTCGCTTTCTATAGACGTTCGGCACACACTGAAGATCAATGTCCTTTTTCTTGACAATGATAACATGCATCTTAACTTTTGTCTCGGGACCTGGTTTCTCCTTTCTTAGAGGTTCCTTTTCTTTGACGTTGTGGACATTATGTTGCCCAATGTCCTTTCTTTTGAAAAGCATTACACGTATCTTCAATTTTATCTTGAGACGAGTAGTCTTGAATCTCTCCATAAGTTTTGTCAGATTTGTATTCCAACAACAGAAAAAGTACTTGTGAATTATTGAAAGTGTGTCCAAAATGTAGACAATACTTTCGTACTAATTCTAAAGATTCACACGTTTGTTCAGGAAAGAAACGATGTCCTATTTGTCGTCAAGTCGTTGAGTTGGATCATCAGTGTTACATCTACAGATATAACAACGAACCAGACGAATTATTTGATCACCAGAAATAGAGAAAGAAGCTATTGTGTAGATTTCGTCTGTTTTAAATTTGAATGTTCTCAAGACACTGGGATTCACATTCCTAATGTTTGTATTGCTTATCGCGCTTGCCACGAATGTATTCGGGAACCTTTATATCATCACTGTCGAAATTGTAGCGAGCTCCCAGGTGGACGTGAATAGATATTTCGTGGCTCCCATACTCTTTCTGATTTCGCTCAGTGGGTCTTTGACCCAATTGATGACGACTGGGACGGAGATGAGGTCAATCGTTACTGCAGCTGTCGTCAGTACTCTACATTGATCGCTCATAATTTCTCGGGATACGACCGACAGGTTCTTAGAAACATTTTTCAGAACAAAAAACCGAATTTCCAAAAGTCATCATGAATGGAGCCAAGATCATTTAAATGAAAGTGGAAAACGTACAGATAAAAGATTCCTTGAATTACTTGTCTATGCCTTTGTGTAAAATGCCTAAAACATTTGGAATGACGAAAATGGCCAGAGAATATTTTCCTCACATTTTCAGTACCGAAGAAAATCAACACGTCGTGCTCCCTCAGTTGTCTCAAGGACACTACTACGATCCCGAAGGTATGCGAACAGAACAACGAGAAGCCTTCTACGCCTAGTACCAAGCCCACTCCTCAGACCCTTTTGATTTCAGGAGATGTTGAAAAATTGTCGGTCCGATGCCGACATTCTACGACGTTGTTGTGGAACATATCAACAGTTATTTCGAGCACGGAGGTGTCGATCCCTTGAAAGAAGCTTCAACCTTTGCCAAAGCTTGTAGATTAATGTACCGAAAGAAGTTCATGCCCGAGAGCAAAACTAACGATCGTACCACCTTAAGCGTATCCATCCGTCAGCGGTCGATATTTGCCAAGGCTTTGCGTTGGTTACATTACTTATGCCAAACCCAAGACTAGTGGATACAACATAGCTTACGGTGGAGAAAAAGACTGGGACTTACTCCGTCGATGGTTGGGATTTGAAAAACCCACAGATCGTGTACAAACTTCATGGATGCTTATTTTACGGATGTCCAACCTGTTATCTTCACAGAGAAGTGAAAACTCCTTTGCCAGAGTCGAATATGGATGATTTGTACGACAAATCTTTCCAGTAACGTCAGACGTTGTAAATTCAAGGTGATGAAAATGTGGGAACACGACAAAGATCGACTTTTGAAAACAGATCCAGAATATCAACGCACCGTCGAAGAATACGATGTGGTCGACATCGAACCTTTGAATCCTCCCGACAGTTTGTTTGGAGGTCGAACCAATGCCACACGCTTGTTGTACGAAGCAAACGAATCTCAAGGAGAACAAGTCTAATATACCGATACGTGTTACTTGTACTCTTTGGTGTGTACATATATTCGATTTCCTACCGGTCCGAAGGTCTAAATCAAATGTAAAGTACTTCCACCGAGGAACTTGTACCATCCTTACCAAGGAAAACTGATCTTTCCCTTATGTCGTTCGTGTGCTGAAAGAGGCAATTAGCACCAACCATGTATGCACGATGGCCAATAACGCACCTTGACAGGAACGTGGGTGAGTGTATAATTGTTTTAACTAGTTTCTCAAATTGAAACAAGTAGCAAGCGCCTATCACTTCTGGTGTCACAGCCTAGAAGAAAAAGATAAATTCAAACAATGGTACCGATCCCTAGAAGGCATCGACTTGGAACACGTAGAGCAGAATGAAGGAAGACAAGCGTTTGCTAAAGTCATGTTCAGTTTTTTGTGGGGACAATTCGTTGAACGTCCGATGTTGCCCAAGACCGAATGCTTGGTGGATCCAGCTCAGTACTTTCAGCTCATCAACGATAAACGAAAACGGATGAAAGACATCGAAATCATATGTGAAGATTTGATCTTGGTGAATTACGACGAAGACATTGAGTTTGTTTCACCCGACGAGTTTGGCAATGTCATCCTTGGTGCTTACATTTACAGCCAATGCCCGTTTAAATTTGTACTCGGAGATGGAACCTTTAGGAGACTGCGTCCTTTACAGTTGCATGTGCCTCGATCGACCTAAATGTTATCCCCCTCACATCGAAGACGAACGTTTAGTAGCGCGGACAGACCAATATCACGAAAAGACTACTCTGAGTTTTGCCAGTGGTGGAGCTAAAAATTATGGCTATCATTTTTGTACAGATTCAAGTGAAGCTCAAACGAAAAATCATTTTACATGTTTAAACTGTTGCTATCTGAATAGTATAAGTAGTAGGCTGATTCTCGGGAATGACCATGACAAACACACAACTCCTCGTGGATATAAGGCTCTTGGCGCTTCAACTTCTGCAATCAGTGTAGCACTGAATTACATTTTTGTTAATGTACAGTTTAAAAGAGTACATGCATAATCTACCTTTGGAGCTACGTGAATGCATTTATAGTGACTTTGTGCAGATTCAAGTGAACGCAAAGAACGATTGCATCCGAAACGGCGTGAAATTTTAAATTATTGGTAGTTGAATGATTTTAAAAGTCTGATTACTTCGAAAATGTTCCAATGGTCAGACATTGATCAACTGCGAACACGTTATCAAACTCGCCATGCCATGACTTCTACAATCGGTGTTGCACCGAATTCCATGAGAGAAAGTCATTAACGATTCAAGACTTAGAGATTTATTAATTGTTTTTAATAGAACTCATTCCACAAGAAGATACGACTCCTTTGATTTGGGGACGACGTGTCGTGTGTGTCTGTTAGTGACTGAATTTCATGGATTTCGTTTACCGGCAGATTTCCTTTGGCAAATTTATGACCATTTCATGCAAAGTCATGACGACCAAAACTTTCTCTGCTAGCAAAAAACTAATTTTGTTCAAAGTTCTACGAGTTGCGATGAATCCCAATCGACCCCTGTGTGAAGAGAAAGATTTGTCGCACTTTATCTACCTTTCATACTTACCAATTAGTGTATGTGGCTAGTGATGTACACGTACAGATTTACCACTGGAAGGATGTAAGTGACTGGAAACATTTTGGATTCGACGGTTGGAAACAAGAGGTAGCTGACTATGCCAAAGGCGTGTTTGACTGATCCACAAGAAAGAAAAACATGAACTTTTTTGGAAATGCTGACATTTTGTTGTGACATGAAACAAAATTAAACATGTTTGTTTTTTCTGTGTAAAATGTCTTGTGTCTTCTGTGGTCATCTCATATTTTCAAAACCACTCTATAATTATGGCAGTATCCTCCGTTCTCAAAGTGATTTACGAAAGGTCAGATCGTCAAAGCTGGTATCTTCTCCATCCCTTTAACATGTTGATAGCTGGACCGAGCGGTTATGGCAAAACCAGATTTGTCAAATGTTTGATCGAACACAAATCACTTTTCTTGGATTATCCTCCACAACGTATCGTGTGGTGTTACAAAGAGTGGCAATCGGCTTACACGTTACTGAAAGGAAGTCAAGAAGAATTCATTTTGTTTGCAGAAGGGATTCATTACGAAGACGATGAGATCGTGTCTGACTCTATTCAAACGCATCTAGTCATCATCGATAACATGTTAGAAGAAGAGGAAGAAAAAAATAAACTATTGTTTACACGAAAAGGATATCACCGTAACACAAAAATTTATTTAAACAAAGGAAAGCACATCACGCGACCAATATGGTGTTGTTTGAAAGTCCAAGAGATAAATCTCAAGTGTAATTGTCAGCTAAGCAATTAGGAACACCTTTGCTGAATCATGCGTATGACGGTGCCATTCGGTTGCAAGGATTCGTATCAAAAAGGAGGCCCAGTGATTTACTCGTCACCCTGCTTGTGTTCGTCTTCAAACTAAAGCAAAAAACTATAAAAACACCATTCATTTCCATCCTATCTGACAGTATTCAACATGACTTATTTCCAATCTTGTTCTCCAGCCAAATTGATTCGTGCACTGTATGCCATCAGTCGCGACAAACTGTACAAGTGCATTCGCACTTGTTAGGAACCAGTCTCCGTTTACTTTGACAGCAAATCAATTACTACAAGAAAATATTAACGTGCATCACTCAAAAGAACGGATTGTTTCTTTTTATAATGCATAAAGTAGCTTTGAGACACAATTGACCAATCAAAAATTGATACTCAAACGAAGAAATACAAGGATGTATACGAGGAATGACTATTCGGTCCCTTCTATTATGAGACCCTAATACCGTAGCCAAAGCTAAAAAAAGCAACACCCCAGAAACCAAAATCCAATGGAAAGACAAAGAAGAAAAGAATACCAGCGAGTTCACACCCAGATCAGGGATATTATGAAGTTTACTGGATTTGTCCAAACAAGAACTGGCACGATTTAGTCCGTCGTCCAGTGGTACTCAAAGTTAGGCTGGTACGACGTCGCGACAAACAGTGTCTTCCCCTAAGTGTTCACAGCATCGTCAACGTCCAAATATTCCTTAAAACAAAGGAAAACATATAATTGAAAATCAAGTATTAATACCCAACGCTTCAACCTTGTAAATACGTTCATGTTCAGTTTTTTAGCATTTGTATTTGTCATTTTGAAACTATGCTATACATGAAGAGGATTGACTGCTCTAATCCTCACTCTTCATTATTTTGTTCATCATTTATTGAGCAGGGCTTATTTTTAAAAATGTTGATTTTGAAACAATTGCGTTGGATGGTTTGTGATTTTTTTAAAAAGTCTTTTGGATCCTTCTTCATTCTTTCTCTCGATTGATCAATCGTTCCTTTGAATTTGTTAAACGGAGATGTTTTCATTCGCGTCCGCGTACCAGCTCTGAGGAATGTTTTCCTTCTCGTCCGCGCTTAGAGCATATAAAGTGGTGAGATCGTAAGTCTTGCTACCTACATCTCACTACAGTCAGGATCCAACCGTCAAGACTACAACATCGGATGAACGGGGACAGCATGGCGGAGTTGTGGCCAGGCCAGCGAGGCGACACCCTTAGATAATGTTTGGTGTAGGCGGTACCATCCAATGCTACCATGAGAGGCACGCCATCCAGACCAGAACATCAGGTCTCGCCGTACAATGCGGTAATTAATGCCAGCCATCAAGCAAGGCGAGGAGAGAGAGCCACCCAGCTACCGGGATTGAAACCAGCTGGTGGAATCCGGCCACTTCATTCACAAACTTGTCAGACCCATAAATATAACAAAAATATAGGAAAAGGGCCAAGAGAGGAAAACGGGATGGGCTTTAACTGCGGACCAATCTACGCCTTGCCAAATCGAAAACAAGAATGCAGCAAGTCGGAGGAGGATGACTTCACCGGGAATGCTGCACAATGACGGCTGGATTAGTCAGCCTGCCCGAAGAGGAATCCTGGGAGAACAACGCCGGACCTATCCAGCGGCAGACTGATCAAAATTGCCTGACTGTATGGGGTTTTTGTTTTGAAATTTTGAAAATCCCTTTTGATTAGACTCTTTTAAATCACAAATTTGATCTATCTTAAGCCACCGTTAAAAATATAACCTTGAGTTTAGTAATGTGTGCGTGATACTAAAATTATATGAGTAACTTGTACTCGCGGATTGGTATTTTTTGGAAAAATTATGTACACTATGTACGCATAATTTATAACTGAATGGATTAAATAAATAAATAAAGAAATTTGTAAATGTAAACATTGTCATAATTAAACGTGTGGTTTACAGATAATTGGTTTTAGGGACAGCCCGAATTAGTTACCTGGGCAGAATTTGATCATGTACGTTTATGGCGTTTCAGTACTTTCGTCACGCTTCGCACCTCCTATACCAAGTCCGTGCAGCCTTCCACTCCAGCCATCTAATTAAGCAATGCGCAGTGTGCACACCTGTAAATATTGTGGTTCCATTCCTATGTACAGGTAAAAATAATTGTACACACACTCCCATATCGCGCCTTCAATGAACTGTTCCGAGAATGGCTGACTGTGTGGGGTTTTCCACTTGGCTTTGAAAACCCCTTTCGATCACAACGCTTTAAAAAAATTATATAAAAAAAACAAACACACAAACAAAATTATAAAAATTTGACTTTTCCAACCACCGTCTAAAACAAAACTATATTTTCAGCACGAACGTGAATAAATAAGTAAGATCACTAAATTATTGAAGGGTAATCCATACCCAGTATTGATTTACATTTTTTTGTTGTTTGAAACATTAAGTACACTTTGTACACTAAATTCTAAATTTAAATTGAATAAGTAAATTATAACTAGACACAATTATTACAGTTAAAATATGTGGCTAACACATAATTGGCCGATAGAGAGACAGCCTGACTTAGAAAACTGGGCAGAATTTGACAAAGAGAGTATAACTGGCGTTTCAATTCATGATTCCGCTGCCACTTTGTGCTTTTGGACATGCCCTTTTCTAACTTGGCCTCTAACTGACATTGTTCAATAATTAATTAGTACTCTGTGCGTACATTTAACCCGTTGTACATGGCCGAAGGGACGAACACGACCTAAGTTCAAACAATAACAACAGTCTTACTAATCACTGTCGATTCGACAAAGAAGAGAAAAGAATTAGCCAGCCAGTAAAAGTGGTAAAATAGACTGAAGCACTGGTACTATTGGAGAGAGTGGATTGCCTTTGGGTCGGGTTCAGGAGATGGAGATATACCCTAACATGCCTCAACTCAAGAGACAGATGGTCGCCTTAAAATAGCGAAGGAACTCATCAGAGTGGTGATGCAGGAGAAAGTGGACAAGATTAAAAGAGCCTGGGCTGAAGAGAAAAGACTGAAAGAAGAAGAGCAGCAGCGGCGACGATCCCAACAGTGGGAAATAGTTCATCAAAGGTTGTGACTGGGGGATTAAGAGCAAGAAGACTGAACTGGAACTAGACCAGCAGCAATAACTACAACAACAGCCAGAAGAGCCGTGGTCCCTCAAATCGAGAACTGGGAGATGGAGGTAGATGCACCTCACTCTCGGTCTCGATTAATTCTTGGGGTAAAAACTGACAGGAAAAGAGGTGTGGGTCGTGTTGAGCCCGGCTCGGTAGGTGTCACTACTAATGTGGCCAAAAAACAGGCCTTCTCAGGACTAAAAGCAAAGGCTCTTTATATGCCCACCCATATCTCTCAGAAACAGAGACACTACTCCAAATATTGTCCAAACTATGTGTTTTGTAGTTGTTTTTATGTTTGTATAATAATGTTTAACAATTTTTTTTTATTTTTAACATTGTTTGTAAATTTTTAGTAAGCATGTGCCAAAAAACAAATGAATTGCGCAAAAAATTCAGTACGTATGCGAAAGAATATTTTTTCAATGTTTTGAGTGCGCATGCGCAAAAAACGCAAATAAATTAAGTGCGCAAGCGCAAACATTTTTTAAGCCGCTTGACACCATTTTGAATTTGGTTTAGTCACATGGTATTTATATCATAAATGAGTTTGACGCCTAATCGACCTTGTATCATCATCTTACCCAACACAGGTCATACTTTCAAAATGGCGGCCGTAATGTTAACTCCCATTCCTCCCATAGAGTAATTTTCCCACATATTGGCACCCATTACAACTTACCAGTATATATATACATAAGGCATAAACTTTTGTTGTAACATTATCTAGTGAGTGAAGGTGAATTATGAATATGTGTAATAGATAAATACCAGGACATTGAGTTCTGGGCCGACTATCAAGCAATGCGTACTTGTTTTAATCATATAAAAACAAATAAAACGGTTGAACTCCCCCCCCTCTCTCTCTCTCCCTCTCTCTCTCTCTCTCTCTCTCTCTCTCTCTCTCTCTCTCTCTTGGAGGCGATATAGCTCAGTTGGTAGAGTGTCTGCCTCATTATCCAAGGGTCGCGGGTTCGATGCCCACCCAGGCCAGCTCGGGTCAGCTACTTCGGTGTGTCCTTGCGAAAGGCACCTATTAGATCCCATTTCCTCGGCATGATATAGCCAATAATGTTTTGGAGGGCCGATAAACCAAACAAAAAATCTCTCTCTCTCTCTCTCTCTCTCTCTCTCTCTCTCTCTCTCTCTCTCTCTCTCTCTCTCTCTCTCTCTCGTATGCAATTAGATGCAAAGTTTGCAATGCTTGAGTAATGCTTTTCAAACTGGCGTCAAAGTCGAGCTCTAATCTCTTAAGTTGCATGACTGATTTGCAATAAGCAGTGTCTACCGTAAAAAAAAAAACAAAAAAAAAAAAAACAATCACATTAGAATAACACAAATTTTTGTAGCTTGAACTAGTAGGAGAGACAAAAACGTGGCGAAATTCAGGTCAAACTAAATGTAGCACTAAATTGATGAATAAATGGTGAGTGACATGTCTTTCTTTCAATATGATTAAAACCGATTGGCGAGTGCAAGATCGTTATTCCATTTTCATTTAAAAGGGGTATTTTCTTTTCAACAATTCTATGTAGTTGTTTTAGTTGTTTTCCTTTTCCATTGTGAAGGACAAGATAAAAAAAAAAAAAAAAAAAAAAAAAAAAAAAAAAAAAAACACAAAAAACAAAACTGATAATATGGTAGAATGGTAGATATGAACAAACGGGAGGGAGGCAGATCAGATTAAAAATTATTACAAAAAGGGGTGGGTAGGTATTTACCCCCTCCTGAAGATCATAATGTTGCTAGCTAAGTGAGTGAGCAAATATTTAACCAATTGTCAATATTGTTTCTAAGTCCTTGCTAAAGATATATTTTAGAAACTCATTCATGCACAAATATTGTCCCTTTAATAGTTATATTTATCCAATATGACCGAGAATGAACGATTCAGACTATATAAAAGTATCCCGGAGAGTAAATAGAGCAAATTAGCTTTACTATTATAAGACTAGCTGGTGCATGGAAAACGCAGAAGCAATGCGTCCGCTTAGCACCTCTGAAGACCCGAGTTTGATTTCCGGTTCTGGCATGTGTTCATTCATTTGGTTTGATTGAACATTTTATGCTTTAAACGATGTAAAGAAAATGAAATTTAAACTGGAAATGGAGCTTTCAGACAACAGCAAGATTTATCTGCATATATTCTGTAGATATAAGAGGTGTGTACTCGTTAATGTACACACAGTTATTAGTGCTGACTGATGATTGAAACAAACCAGGTTATAAATCGTAGGTTGTCTTGCACTTTCATGCAAAGAATGAAAACATAAATACGCATTAATTTCTGCATACTATGTTAGTATGTTAGTTTAGTACTTCTTATATATATATATATATATATATATATATATATATATATATATATATATATATATATATATATATATATATACACAAGTTTCATTACTGCACATGCAATAGAGTCACAGAAACCAACCAATACAGAAATTTTTTACATATTCACTGAAGCGACAAAAATTTAGATTGTCCTATTTTTTGGGTGTGCCTGCATAGTACACCTTTGAATGTATACGTACATTTGGTATGACGGTATAGTGCACCTCAGAATGTATGCGCATATTGAGTTTAATGATTGCATCAACAACATAGTCCGAGAAACCGAAATAAACGTACATGACGACGACAGCAGCAACGACAACAAGGACACAGACAACAACTAGGACACATGGGGCATAGCATGTGCTCTCTTTCACTTACGTGGGCTGTCTAAATGGAAGCAAATTTGGCAAGGCTGTAATTTCAGGTATCAATCATTGTCTGAGAATGTATTAACAACCACGTTCATGAGATAAATTTGTCTCGTCAGCGTGTGTCTGTATCCATCACTGTCTGCGAATACATTAACAACTACGTTCATGAGATAAACTGTCTCATCAGTGTGTGTCTGTATCCAGTATCCACTGGGGCTAAGAAACGTAAAATATTGAAAATCTCAGTTATTGCGAATTTTGTGGAAATCACTATGACGACCATTAGAGACAACCTGATTAGGTTAATACTCTGAAACCTTTCGTAGGTGTTTAAATTGGCACAAGTTTATGAAATCTATTTCGTTATACTGGATATGCTCTATGGTGATTTACGGCCGGCATCTTGGGTCATTCAGTCATCATTAACCATAACGTCAGGATGATAAATGGCGAATCGGCGGCTCTTATCGAAAATGACGTTAAAAGTCAATATATTTCCATCTATTGTAAGCGGGTTGCAAAGTATCGTCATCGTCATCTGATATACGTCTGAACATATGCTAATGTAATGGCGTAATTACTTGCGTATCTTTGCATGTCCTGTCCGTATTCTTTAGAAAATAAATGACTTGTGTCTGACGATATCCAAAGGCACTAAAATCATGCAAATTCGAAGAGTATTTGTGCAGATGTAGTGTGCTCGATGTCCTCTTTGAGCAATTCATTCATTTCTTTGTGATATTGGTATCATGAACTTTAGGCTTATCCATTTGACATTCCTATTTGATTAACTGGTATGGATGAGATTTTATTAAGGTACTGAAAGCAAGACAACAAGTATGTATCAAATATTTCATGAAGATTACCTTGTAGAGTTTATTGTCTTCAATAAAAGCTACATGTATTATATATATATATATATATATATATATATATATATATATATATATATATATATATATATATATATATATATATATATATATATAATTTGGTTCACATTCATCACATATATTCCTTCCTCCCCCTCCACCTCCTTTTCGAGGGACATATTTCCTTATCATGTCCGTATTTAAGTGGGAGATTATATTTATCGCTCACCAGAGGGAGTTGCATGAGCCTTCGTCGTGAGTGCGCGGGGAAAAGTTCACAATAAAGAGATTCCCCAAAAGGAAAAAAATAGTCAACCTTGTTTTAAAACTGAATGTAAATCGGCCAGAAAGAAGTACCACATATCAAGAAAAATATTTTCTTTGAATAAAAACGAATAAAACTTCAATCATATGAAAAGAGAATATAAAAGCTATGAATCCACTCTTCGATATTACCGAAGCCAATTTAAAGAACAATGGAAAACAAAATAAGACACATGAGTTTTAAAAACCCGAAAGGATTCTGGAATCTCATTAATTCTGTAGATAAGACAGGACATACAAGCTGATACAAATGATTTGTATGAATATTTTAAAGATCTGAACTCGGATGATATAGACAGAACTGATGAGCTTAATTTAACTGAGGCTATTAATATCCCATCTTTTTTAGATAATCCAATTACTGAATATGAAATTCGGAAAGCACTGCCAAATCTAAAGAATAACAAAACTCCAGGGTTAGATGGCGTGTGTAATGAATACCTTAAATGTACTTGAATCTATTTGTATGGAAAAATATGTTTAATTTTTCAATTTAATACTCAACACAAGAATAATTCCATATGAATGGATTATCGGAGAAATAAAACCAATATATATATATATATATATATATATATATATATATATATATATATATATATATATATATATATATATATATATATATATATAAAGGAGACCCTAAGCAACCAGGTAACTATAGACCTATAACATTACATAGCTGCTTAGGAAAGCTTTTTGCCTCGATCATCAACAATAGATTAAATGATTATTACTATGATTTTACATGAATCTCATGATGGATTTAGATCAGGTTATTCTACCACGGACCATATCTTTGCAATGCATAATCTCATAGAATATATCAAATTGTCAAAAAAGAAACTATATTATCTATTTGTTGATTTTGAAAAAGCTTTTGACAGTATATGGAGAATAGGATCATGGAAAAAAAGTCTTAAAAAGCGGTGTTTCAGGGAAACTCTTTAATGTAATACATAATGTGTATAAAGACACTAAATCAAGTATAAATGGCAATGGCAGTGTTTCTAGTTTTTTCCTGCATGAAAGAAGTTCGCCAGGGTGAAAATCTATCACCCTTATTGTTTGCTATATATTTAAATGAACTTGAAAAATACCTTGAATCGAAACACTGCAATGGCATGAAACTAAAAATTACAGATGATGAAATCACTCATTATTTCAAAGTAGTTTTACTTCTTTATGCAGACGATAGTTCTCTTCGCAGAGAACCCCGAAGATCTCCAGTCTTTGATCAATAATTTTAGTAATTATTGCAATGATTGGAAATTAAAACTGAATGTGAACAAAACAATAGTGCTTATTTTATGTAAAGATTATAAGAAAAGATTTAACTTTACATATAAAGTTACGATACTAGAAGAGGTTAATGAATACATTTATCTTGGGGTTGTTCTGAGTAAGACCGGAAGATTTCTCAAAGCTATAAAGCAAACAATATCAACAGCCAAGAAAGCATTATTCTTGTTGAAAAAGCGTGTATGGAATCTTGACCTACCTACAGATTGCCAGCTACAACTATTCGATAGTACCATGGTACCTATTCTGCTATATGGGTCGGAATTTGGGACTTTGAAAATTTCAAAATCATTGAGAAAATTCATTCAGATTTCTAAGATGAGCTTTAAAATGTAAAAAGAGTACCCCGTTATACATGTCATATGGAGAAACTGGAAGACAACCACCTACACTTAGACTAAAATTGAACTATATCAAATCCCAGTGTACACTAATTAAAGGAAAACAAGAAAAAATACTCGAAAGTCATATATAATATTATACTGAACTATATAAAAACATAAAAATACTTATCGATGGTTTGATTACGTTAAATCTATTTTAGAAGAATGTGGAATCGGATACATTTGGTATTCGCAATATTTTCCTGATAAACAATGGCTCATCAACAGTATGAAGAATAGACTAACGGACATATATCTTCAGCAATGGAACGCAAACAAAAATTTATCTAGCAATTGGAAACACCTATGGATTCTTTAAATCAAACCTCCAGTTGGAAGATTATTTAATTTCTTTACCCAAAAACTTCGGCCTTATTTAATTTAAATTTAAAACCTCAAACCACCGTTTACCAATTGAAACTAGCAGATGGTTAAGTATTCTAAGGAACGAAAGATTGTGTACATTATGCAACGAAAATGATTGAGGTGATGAATTTCGTTACATATGCAATTGTCCTTATTTCAAAACTGAAAGAAAACTCTACCTAAAAAATAAATATCATAGAAGGCGAAATATATTACTTTTTAACGATTTGTTTATTTTAAAAGGTATTGAGCTTTTAAAGTTGTGTAAATTTATAACTTATTATGTCGAAATTCATTTAACATGGAATGTATATTTTTGTGTATGCTGAATTACACTTGTATGATTATTAATTCATGAAATGCAAAAATGGTATGTTAAATGATATCTTTGTAGTCACCATGTATGTAATATCATATGTCTCGATATGTTTATATTTTGTTTTATATAAAATTGGTACGTATTATCATATGTTTTGATATGTGTATATCTTCTTTTATATAACAGCTCAAATCTAAAACAAGAATGTCCTGAGTAATATGCGAACTATAAAAATTAATTTGACATGGTGTTTAAAGCTTTTTATTACAAGATGAATAATGTTGTAACAACCTTCTAACTCTATTGTCTAGAACACTCTATTTAACATACTATGATTGTAACTACATCATTAGTCCCCTGTAAAATTATGATGTCTATAGTACACGCATGTTTATCTACTTTTGATTTACTTTGAACTCCTCATTTGTCACATTCGTGACCTGAGCGGAATAAACATTGTATTGTATTGTTGTTCGTAGCAAGCTGTGTGATCAATAGCTGTATACTATTAGAAGCATTGCTTTTGATCCAAATGCACGACCACTACATATCCATCTACTTCCATGGGCATAAATCGTTAGGAACCATACACTGTGTATACGATATATCTTACATCTTGGTCGCTTCCTATCAAACCGCGGTGGCTCAGTGGTTAGCGTGCCGGACTCGCGACCATCGGATCAGCCTGGGTCAGCTACCGTGGTGTGTCCTTGGGCAAGGCTCTTTACTCCAATAACCTACTTGTGTTTCTGTGCCGTAAAGCACCGAACCAAAGCAAACCAAATCCTATCAAACATGTACACTCAAATAACAGTTTTGCTATTTCTGAAGGAAGAGAGTTTCGGTCTGGTCCTTTGAGAAGTTCAAGTAAAATAAAATAATCAGCAACAAGTTTAGTTCACCAAATAGTTCTATGTTGTTTGTACAAACCATCGACCTTATGAAAGAATGAAAAGTTTTAGAATCATCTTGACTGGATCAATAATTGTTTTAAAAATGTACCCGTGAAGTGTCTTTAAACACAGTAGCTTAATTAGTTTTGAATTATTTTGTAAATTTTGCCAGAGATAGCACTTAAATATTTAGAGTAGAGTTCACATAAACATAAGATGTTGATCTACAACCCATGTCATACAACGTACACCTATTTTTTTTTTTTTTTTTAAATTTTAAAAATCAAAGATTGTTTGATGTATATGCTTTTGGGGGGATTTTGTTTAAAAAAGTTTTGTTTTTAGATATTTACTGCAAACCGGTCAAAGTTGAAAATATTTGGCGTTGTTTAAAAGTTACAATGTATCCAATGATAAAGCAAGGTGATTAGTAGATTGCTGGTTGTGTCAAAAGGCTACTGATTGAAAATACAGACATGTCTCTAATATCAATGCTATGAAAGTTAAAGTATTTCCTTCACAATATAAACCATATAATAAAGGGTCGCTTTTATTTTAGACTCTTTTTCTTTTCTTTTCCACTCCATCCCCAAGAGGAAAGACATTTTTACTTGACATTGCATTCAGGTATTTCAAAAGGCAAATAAGCATTATCTTTAAAACAATCTTGTATGCTCCACAATTCATTGTCTGGTGTGAAAAGAAATACACTTTTTAATGATGGCACGAGGCGTGAGAAGTAGATCAGGTAAGCTACTTGAACCTGTAAGATTCTTTTTATGTTGAGCAGGTGTGATTACTTGACGACGGTTTTCTTTTTTGTATCTTGTCCAGTTGTCATTATTGAGCGTAATTGGACTAACGAAATCCCTATATCGTGAAATATCAATGCACTTTTGGTTCGACGCATCTAATGCAATGCGAA
This sequence comes from Margaritifera margaritifera, assembly GCA_029931535.1. NCBI lineage: Eukaryota > Metazoa > Mollusca > Bivalvia > Unionida > Margaritiferidae > Margaritifera > Margaritifera margaritifera. Next base: position 939,607 of record JAQPZY010001649.1, on the reverse strand, counting down.
TTCCTGACAACCCTCAAAACATGGCTGAAAGAAAATAGCGTCTAGTTTTGTTTTTGTTTTTACAGCGTGCCACTAAGCCTAGAAAGATGGTAAGTGCTTTTATTTTATTTTATTTTTTTAAATTTTTTTTTTCATGCATTAGCAAATATTTTTACATATATACCACTTTATTGTGGCACTTGTACCTGACAGGCTGTTAAACTGAGGGATGTGATTTTTGTAATGAAGTATTAAAAGACACTTTTAGTTCCATGCTTTACGTGAACCTTTGACGGTGGACCACTTTAAGAGGGTATAATATCTTGTAAGCACTGTACAACATATTCACGACGCATATTTTTCTCGTTAGCATTTCATGAGTCTGGACACAATTTGCAAACTGATGTACGTTAAGAATGTTTGAAGATGTTTCCAATTTGTAATTTTGAAATACTTTATATGATAACAAAGAGTGAAATTAAATTGTTGTGTGAAATATGTAATTGGATAAGATGCCTCCCGATTGAAAATTGCATGCCTATTGCCCAGGGATTACAGTTTATACCGAATTACTCCGATGCAGATTCTGCGAATCTAATCGCTGTAAGAATCACAGTACATAGGACGTTTTTAAATCTTCAATTGACAGCACATGTAACAATTTGATTCTGTACCGATATGTGATTGATACATTCTTTGCCAACCGAAACTGCTATAGGAAAACCCCGCATGCCCCATCTACACCGACATGAGACAATAATTTAATGCTGCACCTGTATGTCAATGTATCACTTCATCCAAACAGGTAAAATTTCTTATATAGATCTCGGCTACATATGCCTAAAAAATGGCTGAAATATCGTACGAAAATTAATATAAAAAGTATCTGATGCTGGTCAACACTTTGTTCTAACGTTTGAACGAATAGAAAGGTTAGAAAGTAGAATTAGTATTTGCTTAGTGGTTACCCAAGTTAATAAAGCTCCACTCTTATGTTGCAAGAGATCATTCTCAATTTGTTGTACTGAACTAGATTCATTGCACATCAACAACAGCAACAAACAAGTGTCACATTTGCGTTGGCATGACAGTATTCCTTTTTAAATTATATTAGATGGATTTCAAAAGCTAACATTTTTTATTACCTCATTCATGTTTTCCATTGTTTTTTAAGAACTACTTCATGGTCATCCTTGACAAAATTATGGGGGTAAGGAGACGGTGGTTGTGGTGGTTGTGCAAAATGGTATTCAAATTCTTTTGTATAAGAGTGTGTCTGTATGAAGTTGGAGCGTGTCTATATGAAGTTGGAGTGTGTCTGTATGAAGTTGCAGAAGTAACTCGAAGCGAGGATTATTATCTCGCGCCCTTTTTTCCCCCATTTTTGTAAAGGGATTCTCGCGAAAATCTAAATTAAATTAATTTGATGAAACGATTTCGGTATGCAAACGATCTTTATGTGAGAATAAATGCATTCTATATCTGCATGGAGAGCTTAGTAGATTACACTATTGGAGAAATTTAATTAATTTTCTCCAGAAAAGAGTACTACAAAGCCCTCAGTTTTTTAATGTGCTTCTCATTTGATTTCATTTAAATTCAAAAGTTTCTTCGAGATTCAGCGTCTTAAATCTGCAGAGCGTTTGCAATGGGTTGTACACCAGTGTAAGCACTATTAATTATCCTACTGACATTCTAGTTGAAAACTGAATGGTGTGAATGTATTTGTAGCGTTTCTGACCACAGATTCTGATTCTGATGGTAGAATTTCCCTTTCTCACGATCCTAAATGTGTATGATAGTGTTTACTATTGTAAAACACCGGTGCAGGATAGCTCTATCCTACCTCACACGTGACCTTTATCCTGACTGACTGGATTATTTTGACCTTCTCCTGCGAGCAAAGTACACACAAAGTAGCAAACACTTCCCGATTTCCATCATCACTTGAACATTCTTTCACAATAATCGAGATAAACATTAATTGAAACACATTTACATACTAAACGGAACAGTAGTTGAAGTTAAGTGTCCCGCAAAACAGGCCGTTTCGTACTAATCGACCGAGTCGAAGAAAGCCGTTTTTGTAATAGTTATCTTTTAAAAATTCATATTCTCATTATTATTTCTGAAGGGTAAATCTCGAGGACTATTTCATTATTTTTATTTTGTTTGTCTATCTCTATTAATCTTATGGATAAGAGTGGATTTTATTTGTTGACCTGTTCACATTTGTATCATTACCCAAGCTCTCTGTAGTACACAATTCGGACGATGTGTATTGCCATTGCCACTGAAATTCAGTGTAACCTAACTTTTTACGCTCTATCGTAAGTTAAAGAAAGTTTGAATAGATGTTTTGCCGTTTGAAAGTTACATCAGAATTCACAATACGCCATTTTTACCTCGATCCCTTTTTCATTCAGAAATGTACGAAAAAGAACCCTTCATTATGCTTCAGTGTAAGATAGGATAATTTCATTCTCAGGATAATAATTTTGCGTCAGACACTCGGAAAAGCCTCGTGTTGGACGCAAAATTCTGACCTTCGGGTGGATTTTTCCTATCCTACACCGATGCATATGATAGATTCTATTAATCCCACAGTACTGGATATGATAGATTCTATTAATCCCACAGTACTGGATATGATAGATTCTATTAATCCCACAGTACTGGATATGATAGATTCTATTAATCCCACAGTACTGGATATGATAAATTCTATTAATCCCACAGTACTGGATATGATAGATTCTATTAATCCCACAGTACTGGATATGATAGAATATATTAATCCCACAGTACTGGATATGATAGATTCTATTAATCCCACAGTACTGGATATGATAGATTCTATTAACCTAATAAGGACATATGAAGTGTACCGATCCCAGGTACAAACAAACCAGCTACAATACCATCAAAAGGCTGTGGAAGAAAGAAATAATAATAGTAATAATAATAATAAGAAGAAGAAGAAGAAGAAAAAAAAAAAGAAGAAGAAGGAGGAGGAGGAGTTGTGGAGTTGTCGTAGAAAATAAAGATGGAGTTTGAAACAGTCGTGGCGCAAAGTTTCTATGAGCTGCAGCGAAATTCCAGGGAGCTAGAGTGAGGTTTTTGTACCGTAAAAATCTGTCTCCGTACACAGTTATTCTAGAGACTGACCATATAAAAAGAGGGTCTGCATTTTCATTAGGTGACCACATAGCGTAGAGCGTGTTATCTTCTCAATTATGGACTTTTCCAATAACAAATAATATGTTTTGACGTCCCTAATTAATGGAAAATCAGGAATCTGATGAAAGAGGAAGAATGATTGAGTCGTGTAATTTTTTCTCACGTTATCTGTCGTAGCACACTGCATCCATAAATTCATAGAAATTAAGTAACGGTGACTTGATACCAGTATTAGCTTTTCTAGAAAGCTTTCATCTGACCCAGAACTGAACTCCTTTTATGTGTGTGGTAATACCCGGGGTGTTACTAAAGAAGGTTTGTGGAGAATCTGTAAGTTAAGTTTTGTTTTCAGGATGACAGTATTTTGTAATATGACATAGGTTCGTTGAAAAGACGGTTTGATGATTCGCAGTGACACAAATCATCGAGCATTCATTTTCAAATGTTAATGGAAGCATTGAAGACAAGGTAAAAGCTATTCAGTGCAAAGTCTATGAATGCGGTACGGGTAAACTGAAAGCAGCAATGCATTACAAAGATATTGAGAGGTCACACACAAATATGAAGGGCTCATTCTCTGGGTTTCAATTATTTTATATTTCGTGTACCAACGTCGTAACAAAGCGTGCTGTAAAGAATAGCGGACAAATCAATAACAACCCATTACATTAATGAGTGGATATACCGGAGCATTCAACTGGTGGTGCGCTGCTTGATTGTAATTGTTTGAAGAAAAAAAAAGAATTATTACTTGTTTATCATGCTAAGGTATTGCTCAAGACGTCTGAATTAAATCTTAAAAGACTTGGTTTGGTGCTTTACGGTACATCACAACAAGTAGGTTATTTAGTGCCGAGGCAATTGGAGTAAAATGCCTTGCCCAAGAAAATAACGCGATAACCGACGTGGGTTGATCATTTGGTTGGATTCAAACCCGCACCCTTTCGGTCGTGAGTCCAGCACGCTAACCATTGAGCCATTGTGGCTCTTTTAAAAGGAGACATTGACACCAGTGAAATTCGCATTGGGACATAATCCACCGTTGTTTGCGGCAAAAAGAACCCATAGCGGACATGTTCAGAGTTACCAGCGACGTGGACCTTGGTCAGCAATGGGCATGTTACGTATCAAAACAGTCTGTGCTTGCACTACCGAAAACGTGCGATTTTATCCAGTCGAAATAAACGATTTTAAAAAACCCGTTTTGCAAGCGGTGGAAAGGTAAATTATCCTGTTCACTAATGATCATCAATGTAGTCTTCCTGAAAAGAGGGCAATTATGTGAATGTTTAGTGGTTAAGAAGGGACAGAAGAAGCACGAGCTACTGGCTGAAAAATTAGGTTATGTTCTTAGCAAAGACTGTACGTGTACACTAAATCCTACCGTGGATATTATACGGTTTCGAAAAAAGCCCATAATGGGCCATTGAAATTAATTGACCGTCATTCAGACATTGTAGAGGAAAAACTGTCCCAGAGTTAATTGTTCATTTAGGCGAAAGCGACAAATAATTAAATTTTCAGGAATGGTCATTTATCCTTCGTGGAAAGTTGCTTTCACGAAACTTAAAATATGAAAAACACAGCCTTTTCAGAGGTAACAAAAATCTTTGTGTTCAATTTTACTTTCAGCAGATTTGTATTTGTTAAAGCTATTATAGTTGACTGTTTTAATACATTTATATTTCTTGGTAAAGTAGTTCATCAGAAAATCCGAACGACGGTCTTGACTATAGTATGTGTATAGTGGTGTTGAGTTTAAGGTATTTTTCTATAGCTGCGGAAAGATTAAACATGTTTCAATGATACGTTTTTATCTCTGACATTTAAGTCATCACAGTGCCACTTTCGGGACCTAAGGTCGGAGGTCAATGTTGCATGTCATACCAGGACAAATTTCATCTTTGCTTTCTAACTTTACAAACTTGGAGATTGTATTGACACTTGCTGTGCATTTCATATGAAACAAAGAGTCCTGTACCAAATACGTGTCCCTGTTTCAGTTACCGACATGATATTATTGTATAGAACTTCTCTCGTCTTACTTTCTCTCAATCTCTAAGAGGGAAAACCATTTAAAAAAAGAGTTTTAACGATACCGAGTTTCTTGTATTTGTATACCTTTTAACCACTAGATGCGGACAAAGATACAGACTAAGTGATACACACACAGACAGACACAGACAGACAGACAAACAGACAAACACATACACACACATATATATATCCAAATGTTACTCACAGCGATGACACATCAGATGTAATTCAAAGTATATATTAACACTTATGGAAAAGAGTCATAAAGCTACTCTATTGTTGTGAAACATATTGAAGAAAATTCGTGGATATGTATTATCTCAAAACCGTTTAAATTCTTTTCCTAACCAATTTTTAAAATAATTTTTTTAATTAAAACCCTCAAACATAAACATATAACAACAATATTCGACGTTTCTGCACAAAAAATATCTTTCTCAAGAAAGAATAACGCTACTTGAAAATTACAATTTCTTTGTTATGGACGATCACTTTTAGGTCGTGCAGTATACTGAAGAAAAAAAAAATCGCTATTTGTAGACATGATTGGCCAACAGATTTAGATATATTAGTTTTCTGCGGTTGAACTCACTGGGTGAAATAGAAAATGTTCCAAAATTAATTGTAGTATGACCTGTCATCTCGAGCAATGGAAAATAAATAGCTATAGTTATGCAGGCATTTTTATGATAGAAACAGGGTCTTATGGGAAAATGTCTCACCGGATATATGAGTCTTAGCATATGCAGCTCGGTATTGATTCCGAAAACATATCCTTTGTCGATGAGGAAGCCACCGATCTCAGTATATGTATAATCCAATTTATACCGTAAAGCCGTATTCAAATCACAATGTTTTTCAGGCTCTAGACAAAGATTACTAGCAATCTATGGGGCATAATCTGGTTTTGAGTGAGCAAGAATGTGAACAATAAACAGATTTTGAATCTTATTGAAAAAAAAAGAAGGAAAAAACAAAACAAAAAAAAAACATGGCTGAAAGTGTGAAGCCGGCAAGTTTTAAAAAATGAGTTTATTACTTGAGTAGCTAGTAATAACTGAAAGATTTTCCCAGTAGCATTCGGTTTCATAGTCGTTGACACGAACTTTAAAAGGGCTCATTTCACACCTCTATACTTTTCATGTTCCAGTATACACCTAAAGGACCAGTGGATCTTCGGTAATGTAAGGGCTGGTGTATTGTAGAATATGGTGTATATGCACGCTGTGGAAAACAGAGCAGGGTCTTAGAAGAATAGAAAGAAATTTCAAGAGTGACTACTACAACAAGCAAAAACTATTGTCAGCGAATGTTCCTAATTTTGGTTTTCATGTTAACAACAATTGTCCAATATGTGGGTCAGGCTTCGTCAATTGAATATACTACAAATTGGAGAAAAGTACCATTATGAGCTCAGACTACATTTTTCTCAGTGATACATATACCATTCATGGAAGACAGATGAAACGACAGCAATATACATGTATATAAATTTTCATTCCACAGCAGACAACTGAGCATGTAACATATTGAAAAAGACTTGATTTTCCATAGAATTAAGCATAATTGATCGATAACTTTAAGATGTGATTTGAATTTTTAAGCAAATGGTCGAAAGCTTTTAGTGCGTGTCAAGTATTTAGGTAACGGAAACAACTGAATCACTCAAAGTACCCAGCGTCATTAGTATACAATTTTTGTTGCGATTACTGCGAAAGAGACGTAGCAGATTACGCCTATACATAGGATTTTTCCAATCTGTCACAATTGCATAATTCGTGGATGAAGGTTCGCTACAAGTGGTGTACAATGGAATAAGCGATTTTCTCCTAATTGTTCCATAAATTCATTGAAAATGAATCAAGACAATTCTTATAATCACGTACACAAATTTATAAAATGAGCTTTGGTTGAGCGACATTTTGTATCATAAGAAAGAAAGAAAACTTTAGGTAGATGACTCCGTTAATATTTTATTTTTAGAAATAAGTTATGTTTCACTACGTCTTAAAATGGTAAACATCGTTAGGACGCCATTTGATATGTTCAAAAATGGACGTTCTTGAAGCTAAATCCTATTAGTTTTATATTAAGTGGAATACCACTGCTGCATATATTGTATTTAACTTTTCCTCCTTAAAAAAAAAAAAAAAAAAAAAAAAAAAATTTTACAGTCACACTTTTTTTCATAAATATCGTGAAAAATGAACATTCATGTAAGATTCTTTATATACGTGGGCTTATTTCAAATGAAATTTATAAAACGAGTCGAATAATTTATATCGTATGCGCCTCTTGGCGAGAAAAAGAGTGCAGCTATTTTACGAATTTCGCAGATTTCATTATAAATGAAAACAAATGTAAGATTATATTTATCACATGATGAAAAATACTGATTCTATTTTCCGAAACTGCAGAATAGTGAAGTCGAATAGCTTTAAACAACATTCAGATGCATTCTGCTTCCTTAGTCAAAACCACCTGCATGTCTTTAGGCTTACTTAAAGATCATTGGCTGGCCACGCGCTCTGATCCATTCTCGCTGTTATGTGGTTCATTTTAATGTAAAATTGACATTTGTGACAAAAAGTTTATTTCGGTTGTCAGAGTAACGTGGTTTCGGTTTACTGAGTTTAATTTGATTGAAATTTAAGTAGAAATGATAAATTGACCTGAAACGTGATTTAGAGTATTTGGGTTTTCCTGTGGTTTCGGTCTCGAAAAGATGAATTCTTTAACAGAAAGCGAATAGTACAATGCATAAAAACATTATATAGTGAACACGGAATGCGTGAGAAAAACAGTCACACAACAGATTGCATAAAACGATACAGATAGCAAATGATTTCTCCCACGGAAGAAACAGTTATTTATAATATTTATATTCACATGTTATAGCGAAGTGGAGAAGTATAAAAATTAATTTCACATCATTTGTTGCCCTATGTGAGAAAGCGTATAAACAAATTAGTATTTGAATTACATGACATTTGTTTCTAAATTCAAAAGCCTTGTAGAGATAAATGCCTAAATTACGAAAGATACTAATATTTTCGGATTTAACAAGTTCTAAAAATGTAAACATAATTGGATTTTTTTGGGTGGATGGGTGGGGGGTCCGACAGTATGTATCCATATCTTTAACTCGTGAATCTTTATATTGTTGATATTCCAGTACAAACTGTTATTTTTCATTTAATAAAATGCTTGAATCACGTGGTCTTTCATTAATTGGTTGATATGATCTTGCTAACCTACTAGTCTGTGGGACGATATTAGTAATTTAGCAATATCTTTTCGAAACTTTGGAATGTTGATAATAACGAGGTATCGTTTTGGCTCAAAAGATGCAATATTTACATAAATTGATGCTCTGCTATAATTTATATATCTATCCGCCCAATTTTCAATAAATTGATTCGAAAATCTTTGTTTCAAGATATGCAAAATGAGTTAAATATTGTCAACACCCTGTTAAACCCAAACCTTATAAAATCCGATTCTTGACAATAAAACGCTTAACTAGATAGGTCCAATTTACTTAACCATCATCTGATAACTATATTTCATATATTTTCCATCTTTTGCTGTTAATATCTTTACCGAATAATTAACAAGAAGAATAATGTCTTTTCACCATCATGGGGGCCCGCTTTCTCCGTGTTCTCCGGCCGTGGATTGACCAAATCCATAGTACATATAATGCATTTTTCCGTATATCCTAACAAGGCATAGGGGCCTGGTCAGGGAGCTGTCCACTTTGCGGAAGTAACCTTCAGCTTTAGAGGTATGTGAAAGTGTAAAACATTATTCTTTTTTGCTATCCTCTGTATGTGATACATTATTTAAGACATTGATAGTGTCAGATTTATTTTCTAAATTTATGGAAAGTCAGGCCTTTGCTAGATGACGCCATGATATTGGATAGAATATAGCCTGTTTCAGGTTAGACAAATATGTAGCTGAACAGACAAGTTGAATTCAATTATATGTTGAACGTAGCAAACAATAAGAAACGTTGGAGCTCTATAATCCAGTGTGGTTATTCTCGTCATAGACAGATTCGTGTACGAACGTGGTTATCATATTCCTAATCGGATACAGTCGTCCTTCTGTAAGAAGAGTTTACTGTGTAACTAAGTCAGTTCATTTGCTCGCATGTGTAGTGTATATCACTGTGTTCGTACCTAAACACATTTTATGGTGTGACTTGTATATTACACGGTTCAGTTGTTGTATTTTTAGCTATTCCGGGGAGTTGTTGAACTCCGTGTTGATGTTTGACCCGGATATCGTGGGTAATGGTAACTTCGGTGACGTTGGGGAACGGATGGTACTGGTTCAACTCAAAGGCCAAATGTTCTGGACCAACGGGTCTGCACAGTAACGAGGTTCCTGAAGGATCATTCAGCAAGCCGGGACGAAGGAGATACGTAAAATCAATCTTTATATACCGTATATACTCGCGTATATTACGATACGAACTGCAAACTGCATAGACCCAGATCTGCCGTCGCAAAATGCGCTGGCAGATCTGGGTCTATGGAGTTTGCAAGGACTAATCAGTAGAACAAACAACATAGACCCTGATCTGCCGGCGCATTATGCGATGTTGTTTGCAATTGAACCTGAATTATACACGAGTATATACAATATTCATCGTGAGTGGTGTATTGGAATTATTTCTGGTCATCCTGCGAACGTGAAGCAATGATAGCATCATATTTGTTGATGAGCGGTATATTTGGGTTATACGTATGGCATTATAATGTAACATGATACTTGTTGATAAATTATAAATTTATCATAACTGTTGATGAACTCCATGTTCATTGATTATATATGTTGACATATATATTTATCATACCCGTTGATGACATTTATGTGCATTTGTCATATCAGTTGACAAACTACTTGTACATTCAATCATACCTGTTGATGACTTATGCCAGCATTATATCAAATACATTCATGTATTTGTGGACAGTAGGACAGTACTATTTCATTGAAACAGCTTGAAATAGATACATGTGTGGGTTAGGTCTGTCCGTCTTTTAGTTCAATTAGTTTGTGTGAGATTGAAATAAGGCTGAGAGCTATTGTGTCAAAAGTTACGTATTCTTTAACTGGCATATCGTAAAAAAACATCTCATTCACGTTCTCTAGTTTTGTCTTTGCTAGATCCAACCCCACCCTACTTCATAGTGTTACAATGAAGCTTTTACTTCTGAAATTCGCATGGACTGTTATGGCAATCGGTATTTTTTTTTTTAAGTTGCAGAGGATATTAACTTTGTTAGATTAAATTTTAATAGAATAAATATATCAGAATACTCTACATTCCTAACAGTTTATCTGTTAAATCTGAATGACAGAATGCTCTACATTCCTAACAGTTTATCTGTTAAATCTGGATGACAGAATGCTCTACATTCCTAACAGTTTATCTGTTAAATCTGGATGACAGAATGCTCTACATTCCTAACAGTTTATCTGTTAAATCTGGATGACAGAATGCTCTACATTCCTAACAGTTTATCTGTTAAATCTGGATGACAGAATGCTTTACATTCCTAACAGTTTATCTGTTAAATCTGGATGACTGAATGCTCTACATTCCTAACAGTTTATCTGTTAAATCTGGATGACAGAATGCTCTACATTCCTAACAGTTTATCTGTTAAATCTGAATGACAGAATGCTCTACATTCCTAACAGTTTATCCGTTAAATCTGGATGACATATTGAAGATGTATGGGATTTTAAAAACAATATACAAAGGGGATAAGTTTTACACAACCTCCAACAATGGAGGCTTATCGAGATCTGGTCTTTCAAAATGAACTAAAGATATGGAACGGTCATCTCAGAAGGTCATACCTAGTATATAATAAATATTTATTTGTCAATATCACATTCCCTTTAAAAAGATGGAATGTCACTTCTATTTATCCAATGATAAACATTTCAGAACTTGTAATTGTCCATGGAAGTAAATGAGATTATCGACATTAGGAGTTAACGTTCTGTATTCAACCGATTTACCGACCAGGGTTTGGGGGTGGGGAGAGGCGGAAGGGTTGCTGTCAGTGAATAGCAAACGCCATAGGCTGATATCTATATTTCCGAAATGAATGTATTCACATGGTACACACAAAATAAAAATAATTTACATTTATTTTACAACAGCTAATCAGATAGTAAAATAGAACTCTGCCTACCGACATTTTATGATATATATTTACTTTTTCATGAGTCTCAAAAACTTTGATCTATGTTTTCCTGGATAAATTCTTGTATTTTTATATGATCTGTGTCCAGAATGGTAAATAAAAGAAATCATAGCTGTACTTTTTTATTTACTTGAAAAATGAACATGAATGCAAGAAATGACACAACGAGATAGTTGAATTTGGACACTTTGAATTTTAGATTGTAAAATATAAAGAGCGTTATATATATATATATATATATATATATATATATATATATATATATATATATATATATATATACATATATATATACATATATATACACACATATAACATATACATACATTTATATATACACACACATACATATATATATATATATATATATATGTATATATATATATATACACACACACACACACATATATATATATATATATATATATATATATATATATATATATATATATATATATACATACATATACACAACTCGCTCTTCGGATGGTTAAACGAATTACAAATCCTGATTAACTCTGACCTGTAATCACACTGCAGATACCTTGTGTGATTTGTTCTAATCGTTTCCATGCTTGATTTCAAATTGTAAATTATTTCGGATGTTGGTGTGGAACATGAAAGTACAATAACAAATTAAGTCTTCTCTTGCCGGATTATTACTGACGGTTATGATATTATTTCAGAGAGTTCAGTCTGATGGGGGAATATATGTGCTAAATTGAATAAAATGAACTTAGTTTTAGTTAATGGTATCAGTGCCAGATTTAATACATGGTGGAGTTTTGACTATTCACACATAGGTAATAATATAGGTGATAGTTAATAGTATCAGTGCCAAATTTAATAGATTGTGGAGTTTTTACTATCCAGAGATAGCGGATATCACAACACTTAAAACAATAATAAGGTACAAACTCTCTCCTTCAAGAACAAGAAAATATAAAACAAATGCTACAATTTCACTTGCGAAATTCAGTATTCAACGATCTATATATTTATTCACTCCATTTATATATCTAACTGCATTAGTACTTACTATAAAAATTGGAGATTTTGCAATTCGGATATTTTTGAGACGCCAACAGTTTGTTTTTATAAAGGTTTTGGTCGTTTTCAGGTTGCTAATTTTTTTGGTTAGTGAAGCTTATATCTTTTTCTTGACAAAGTTTTGAAATTGTGTTTTTTCATGTATGTTTAATATATTATTGGAAAATACGTGGTAATTTCCAACAACAATATAACTTGCAAGATTTGCAACAAGATTTATTATAAGGCTTCGATGAGTTTTAATTTTCAAACAATATCTCTAAGATCCCTATTAACACTGAAGCTATTCTAAAACATTACTCGAAGTAAAAAATGTAAATGCATTCATAATGAAGGGTTGTTTTATTTTGTTTTTTACCCTTTCAAAAGTAAGCATTACTGCAAGGAAGTGATTGAACCTGGTTAGATACAGTCTACAAAATGAAAAGAATATCTTTTAGAAAGTTATGCTTCTGTATTTAGCATTCAAATAAAAACCTTTGCGTTGTTATTCGTCGCTTAGCATTTGCAGTAGGTTCCAAGGTCAGTCATCGGATGCGTATATATCTGCAAAAACTGACCGCTACTTCATTCGCTATATGCGGTATATAGAGCAGAACGAATGGTGTTGCCATGAGCAGATTGTGTACAAATTATATATCTTCATTAAGGCAAAGCTGCATAAATTTTCGATGAAACCCTAAAAATTAGTCACTTTTTCCTTGTACCTTAATAATCGTAGCAACTTTAATTGAATTCCACCAAAATACTATCGATTTATTTAGTTAGCACACACAGGCACACAAGCAGGAGTGATTTGAAAACTCCTTCCCCAAGGGTCGTGTTAATGAAAGTTTTGCTGACGGACCACCCTGCTGCTATTGACATCAACTATCTCTATTGTGATGCATACTTAGAACATGTTTATGGGCCCTGTCTTGCCTACGTGATCCGTTAGAACATGTTTATGGGCCCTGTCTTGTCCACGTGATCCGTTAGAACATGTTTTATGGGCACTGTCTTGTCTACGTGATCTTTTAGAACATGTTTATGAGCCCTGTCTTGTCTACATGATCCGTTAGAACATGTTTATGGGCCCTGTCTTGTCTACGTAATCCGTTAGAACATGTTTATGGACCCTGTCTTGTCTACGTGAATTTTAGAACATGTTTATGGGCTCTGTCTTGTCTACGTGATCCGTTAAAACATGGTTATGGGCCCTATCTTGTCTACGTGATCTTTTAGAACATGTTTATGGGCCCTGTTTTGTCTACGTGATCCATTAGAACATGTTTATGGGTCCTGTCTTGTCTACGTGATCTTTTAAAACATGTTTATGGGCCCTGTTTTGTCTACGTGATCTTTTAGAACATGTTTATGGGCCCTGTCTTGTCTACGTGATCCGTTAGAACATGGTTATGGGCCCTATCTTGTCTACGTGATCTTTTAGAACATGTTTATGGCCCCTGTTTTGTCTACGTGATCTTTTAGAACATGTTTATGGGCCCTGACTTTTCTACGTGATCTTTAAAAACATGTTTATGGGCCCTGTTTTGTCTACGTGATCCGTTACCGCACAAATAACAGGTTCGCCTTGCTGGTTGCTGGGAGATGGAATAGAAAGTCCAGTAGATGGCGCACAAACTTTCCTTCCAGCTCACAAAATATAATTGCTTTCTTTTTTTAAAGTTAGAGCTAGCGACATTATAAGATTAAAGTTTCATTTGAATCGTCAAATGTTTGTGAAGAAAAGTGTTAATATTAGATGCCGCATGTCTCTAACCCAAACAAAAAGTATTTGTTATCTAGTCTCCATGGAATTGTTTGTGCGAGAAAACGAGCGTAGCAATTTCTTATGATTTCTATTTCTTGTTGAATATGCACACTTATTTCTCTGAGAAAATGATTTACGAGAAAATTTGGTTAATAAATTCTAGCTAATAAGTATACGCCAATTGTAAATGAAATGTGTATAAACTTACCGCTAATGTGTGGAAGGACGACGATGTGAATTTGCGATGAGAATGCACCATTAGCATACTCTTATATCTTTTCATTGACATATAGAGCAACCTCTTTTTACATGTTACTCGCCAAAGACTCGAAAACCATGGTAAAATAAATGGCAGAGGAAACCCGTTTTAATATCTTATTTCTATTAACTGTCCATGTCTTGTTTTCGAATTTAATCTGACTATTTTTAAGTACATTTAATTCATTTTAGCTCATGCTTATAAACGATAATTCAAATCAGAACATTTTAACATGATCTTGATATAGCTTAGAAGTAACTAGACTATATTTTTTAAAAAAAGTATTAGAGACGAGCTTTGAAGTAATCAGCCGAAGAGTTGTGAGAATTGTTTTTAATGCGAGGCTGAAGAGACAACAGTAAGGTCCAATGCTTGTATATAAACTTTACAGCTACGAAAATAGAGATTTCTCTTTATCTTATTTAAAAGCAATTTGTTTAGATCCTTTTGTTTTATAAAAACTGAAAGTTGCTCTCCATTTCTTTCTTTGAAGACTTTAAATATAAAATATGATGTCAGCAGGCGGTTGTCTACACTGCGGCTTGAATATTGCAGCGACAATCCTCTTCCGGTGATTACTTCGTTCTTGTTATATCAAACTTATAGCTCTTATAATTGTGACTGAATTTCAAGAACATAATTCATCATAGAATGCAGACATAAAGGATCACTATGACATAAACAAATTAGTAACTGTTTTCAGCGTTAAAATGATATTTTTGAGCGACTCATAGCTTTCGCATAGATGAAACAGCACAACGTTTCCTTTCGTCTATGTTTGGGAGATAACATATAAAAGTGTACGATTCTCGCCCTTACGTAATTGTATGCAAA
The DNA here is from genome assembly GCA_029931535.1 of Margaritifera margaritifera. Taxonomy (NCBI): domain Eukaryota; kingdom Metazoa; phylum Mollusca; class Bivalvia; order Unionida; family Margaritiferidae; genus Margaritifera; species Margaritifera margaritifera. The sequence continues at coordinate 924,282 of JAQPZY010001649.1, read as the reverse complement.
ATGTTTGCGAGCTTTCAGGAATATAATATGCTTTACATATACTGACTGAGACACAATTAAGTTTTCTTTCCGTTTTGATTTTCCGGACATGAACGACGTTTAGATATGCCTCTGGTCTTCATTTTCGCATATTAGCGTTAAAAACAGATCTGTTTAAAATCCATGACAAATAATTTCCTATTGGATTAAGTTAGAAATTGTATCACATATAATTTCATTTTCCCTCTTTAGATAGACAGTCTTTTTGACTTAATACGGGTATTATTTGACTCTCCAATAAAATCAAAAACCTTGACACACAGTTTAACCAATGGAATTTCGTTTATAAAAGCGACTTATTTGTATATAACCTATATGTTCCCATATATCGTTGCTGTCTTCTTAAGCAGATCACTTTTTCACATATCTCCTGGGCTGTGATTCGTCCTAAATTCTATTCAGCCCATTCAAATTTCTTCCTCATACAAACTGAACTCCGCAAACCCCCACTTTCATGATGAAACAGTGTGTTAAAGGAGATTCAGACAACAACTGATTCTTCGGTGAATTCGTAGATTGACAACTACTTTAAGTTATAAATTGCTTACATCATATGGTATTCAAATACCCTATTGCGAACACGGAGCAGATGTAACCGTTACTGTTCTTTAAATTAGTACCAAAATGTTAGAATAAACAGAATATAACGGGATAACATGAAAACGCGTAATGGGGTTTTGTTTCATTGTATCAAATTACTGTAATTTTCATTATCACACTTGGAGTGCGAGTCTATTAAATCTAAACAAAGGTACTTTTTGCATACTTTTATGAGTATTTCAATGGTATAAATAAAAAATTGAGTAGCAATAACTTTCCATCGGTCATTCATTTAATTGTATGCTACTACTATTACTACTAATACTACTACTGCTACTACTACTACTACTAAAGGTAGGGATATACTGTGCTACTTTACGAATGATGTTTTCATTGGAATATACTGTTACTTTTATAATGATGTTTGAATAATGATGATATTATTAATGGGTATATGGAATAACTCATTGTCATATGTGCGAAATCGCATTATATTTATTTTACAAATAAAGAACTAATGTTTTCTTTCTTTCTTTGTTTGCACCTTAAAATCATATGCCCATAATTAAAGTTATCAAATAAGATATATGTAAATAGTCCATCTTGATAGATATGTAGGTGAGAAAAAAACGGAAGGGTTTTATTACGGATATAAAAAGAAGAGTAAAGACATATAAACATGTATATAGATAGACAAATAAATGTATAGGTAGATACAGTGTTTTAAACAGCTACATTTTTGAGAGAGAGAGAGAGAGAGAGAGAGAGAGAGAGAGAGAGAGAGAGAGAGAGAGATGTTTAAGTACAAGACCATTAACTGAAAAATGTAACAACCAGGAACAGAACTGTCTTAACTAACTTTTAATCCCGTTTTAACATATCATAACAAAGTTTTTTAAATACAAATAATACACAGTATAGTACATATCAGTAGATACTGGAAATTGTCCCTGGTTATATAACAAGAGGTTGCCATACATCGCTGCTGTCTTTTTAAGAAGTTCACTTGTCCGTAGATCCCCTGTTCTATATTGGTCCCATATTGTTTTTAGCCTTGTCTGCAGCATGCACGTGCATTATTTCTGCCAATTGTTCCGCGTATATAGAGCATTCTATTATATATATATATATATATATATATATATATATATATATATATATATATATATATTCGTGCGTAGCTTGTCTCTCATTGTATGTGGTCTGTAACCCTTATTCTTGTACTTTACGACACATACACTTAACCCAGTGAAAAATGGAACCTTTGATTCAGCATCATCATCAATCTTTATTTCTTCTTTTCAGAGATAAGGATGCAGACAATGGGAAAAGAAAACAATACTGAAATTAATTGAATTAGTTATATACAATTAACAGAGGTGTACATGAGAGGAATCTATGAGTTTTGCCTATGAGGATTCTTATATGAGGACACTATACTTATTAAAAGTATGGTGCACTCTTGCGCAATCCTCCAATACTTAATTATTGTACACATCATCATTAGTTTGCAGAAAATAATATTTTATATGTAATATATATATATATATATATATATATATATATATATAAAGAAAAAATAGCATGCATGAAGACATGATTATCAAGATTTCTACGATCACATAATTCCAAATCTTGATAATCTGAAAATTGATCTTATTACCATGAAAAGAATCCATGAATTACAGTTGCAGAGAACACTGAGGCAGACATTATAAAATTTCTCAGTATTTCAGGCTCATCTAAGCCGATACCGTTGGGAAATTCTCTACCCAGGAGATGTTGAACAAATTCTTCATCTGATATATTATGAAGGTACACGCCAAGACGAATGCAAAGTTATTTATAATATGTGTCCAAAATATGTCTCGTTGTCGCACAGTGCTCTGACAGGAAATAAATGCATGGATTATTACATCTGTGTAAGAGTAACTGCAGTGTTTACAAACTTGCATAATAGTATTTGGAACAACCAGCTACTTGATTTCTCCAATGTCTGGAAATCAACTACAATAGTAAACATTAATTTTTCTAAGTCAAATGACGACAAATGTATACTATAGGATTTATAGCTCATACAATGTCTAAATACAAAATACAAGTGAATGTTTTATATTTTTAATTTTTCGATCAGTTCCATTTACATAGACTTACTGCAACATAATCTTGGATGGATTTGCTAGTCATAAGAACAAACACCAGGTGGACTTGCTTCGTTTCCTTTGTGGATGAAGGCTTTTGAAATGCTTTCAAACTACCTTGAAGGTCCCATCTATAAACCACCGACGGAAATTCTTCAGCAACTGCAGCCAAGTGTCTGTGGCCCAGATGACATCCCGGTGGGAGTCAATGACTACCTCTGCCCTCAAGAAAACCTGAGACTGTATACTCTGTATTTATCTGTGGAATAAATTACCTGTACTTGTATATATCTATGTAGCAACACAGATTTGTTCCGCCAGTGGTAGTTAGAATTGGACTAACTGTAAAATGGATAATATTGTCGTATATAAGTGAATTCGATTATTCCACAAGTATTTACATCATTTACCTCAAAAACTGTTAGAGACAGCTCCTTCGGTCGGCTGCTTTTTCTGTACCGGTTGGCGATTCTCTTGAGGTTTTCTGGCTTCTCGTTGTTTGTCAAGATGCTTTTGTAGTTGCTATCATTAGTGGTCCAATTAAGGATCAGTCATGCCATTTTCACGTTTTTGTAAATGAACGATAAGTATTACAAACACTACATCCGGGAGGCCCGTAGTCTTTGTTTCACAACGGATTAGTGATATTGTTGTCTTTTAGCTGTATTTAATACTTTGAATTTTATGTTAATTACAATGGTCCTAAACCTTTGGATATTAAATTAAAGAGACCGCAACTAATTGCGCTGTAATTAGAGGTCCAATTAAGGATTAAAAGATGACATTTTGTGTAAATAAAAGATATATATTACAGAAAAGAATTGAACATAGCAAAACTTTATTGGAAAAAGAATCATGCTCAGGTCATTCATATAGGCATATGAATAAAGTACCATAAAAGTTCTATTATATGAGAAACAATCATGGTGTAATAAAAAGGGAAGAGACAGAAAAATGAGAGAGAGAGAGAGAGAGAGAGAGAGAGAGAGAGAGAGAGAGAGAGAGAGAGAGAGAGAGAGAGAACGTGGATTATCGAGGCAATGGAATTTGTCAACCTAAACGTTATTCTGTAATTTGGTACATTTTCTTTCTTCATATGGAATTGTATTCACTCGACCAGTTTCATCAAATTTCGTCAAATTGGATTCCTGTTGTATAAATTTTAAAATTTTTCTCCTTTGGACGATATTTCTAAAACAGATAACCAATCTTGTTTGTGTCTCAATAAAGAGGACGATTTTAATATAACACCTTCATCAAAAAATTTTGAGAAAGCCTTTTACAAACGTTTTGTAATTACACTTTTATGAACAAACACTATTTTCTTTAATTAAAATCAAAAGAACTATAACACATTTGTGATATATAATAATTGTTTATTTCCTAAATAGGAAGAACAATAAGCACGGAATATTACCATAAATAAACCCATTGTAATTATAAGACACAAACATTCATATGCATTTGGCAACTAATAGTATCAAGTGGAACAATAATAAAGTTGATGATCAGAAAAACGAACATTGAGAAACATCTACTAAACAAAGTGTAATTTAATTAATAAATTTATTAAGAACCAATAAAAGGTACCATTTGTTAGTATTTATTTAATTTAATGTTGTTAACATTATAAACACAAGCCATATATACACATGAATTTTTTTAATTTATTCTTTTTTTTTCACATTTGCACAATACATACAATTACATATTTTTTTAGCTAGAAAAATACACATTCATATTATCTTTTGCTTAAAGGTACACATTCAATACGTAAATAGTTAAAAACGCAAATTACACACATTTTATATGTTGTTTATATTAACGTATAGTGGACCGAAACGTCCCACATACGTGGGCCGAACCGTGCCGGCTGACATAGTGGGCCGAAACATCCCGACCGATTCGTCCCGGACCGAACTGGTTTTGGGTAGAAATGGCTTGTTCCCGAAAGCGCTTAGACCAGTTTAAAACTATTTTTGCACTGTTCGTTGTCAATGAGGAATTAGATGATTAAAATGGATCACATTACATCAGTTACCCTTAATGTTTCCTACTTCAAATTTCAAATCATATAATTTGGGAGCGTTATGGGCTATGTCTATAAATATCAAAATGAAAATTCAGCTGTTGGGATTACTTTACTTTACATGTCATGTTCTTTGTCAATAGCATATTTTGACAAACGGCCATATCGACGAGAAATCACTTGGTTTTTTCATTCATCTCATCAAGAGTATACTCTGTGACATTCTAAGGTGGTATACTCATTTATCACGTTTTGTAATTGAAGACCATGCACATAAAACCATGACCTTGCAGTTTTCAGTAGATGCTAGCTTTTCTTCTGAACGAAACAGTCACATCCGAAATATCAACTGTTTGGGCGATTTGGGTTAAATGAGAGATTATACTATGTAATAGTACAGTCAAAACAGTCGAGATCATGCACACACACATATATATATATATATATATATATATATATATATATATATATATATATATATATATATATATATATGTTTGTGTGTGTGTGTGTGTGTGTGTGTGTGTGTGTGTGTGTATGCTTGACTTACAGCAACCTCTGCACTTAAAGATATAAATATACAGTGAGGATGTCATTTTTTCTTTCTTGTGCGTATTTAAGATAGTCCGCCTTTGTAAAATGAATGGGTACTGCACAGCTCGAAATGATGCGGTCATTATATAAATGACATTTCGATGACGTCTGTTTCTACCTAGGTGTATCGTAACGCTAGAAGAGCATGAATACAACATAACGTGGTTCATTTTCTGTCTCTTATTAAATAATGATAAAGAACACAGTCTTGTACAATTGTAACAATCGCAATAATAGTCTCGTGAAGGAAAATTATACAGTCAGCGAAAAGTATACTAGACATTTGGAAATCTTTAGTGATTTACGACCTGCCGTAGATCGGCCATGCAGGATTTCTGCTGCTATTATTTTATGGGCAATTGGTGATAGGGTACTTGTTCCCATACTTTATATGTAACGGCCCTTACTTGCAGATATATATTCAACTAAGAATATCGCAAGAAAATGCACGTCAAGCTATAATTCTTTTAGTGATTATGGATTGCATGGATCTTACGTATGTAAAATTAGCATTTTGAAAAAGTTAAATCCTCCAATATTTCCCAAGCGATCATCCTCAAATGTATCGGGATATAAACTGTCGTTCTTAACGAGTCGAGTGATCGGAGTAGTACACCTCAGCCTGCCAATACATGTCACTCAGTAAATATGTCTTCCGCCATTATGGACGTTTCTATACCTTTTCTTTCGTAAGTTGTTGTTCTCCGCTCCCTTTAAAAATGGCATGGTTCATCGAAAACATAAGAGAGAAAGAAATAAATTATATAAATATCGAAGAATAAATGCACAATGTCTCAATCATAACGATAACGGTGAAGTTTATGGTGTCTTTGATGTTGACAGAACGAAGTAAAGAAAAAAGAATGAAAAAGAAATTCTTCAATACATACATTAAATTTTCAGTGGTACTATCAGCGATGACTATAGGTTATGTTTTAGGTGAGCGGCGACTAGAAAGAAAAGATTGCGTTGAAGAAAAATGAAAAGAAAATACAGGAAAAAGAAAATCATGTCGCGAGACATTTTATATGACAATTCAGGCTTTACAGACTAATCCAGTCTGCTCTTCTTGAATCAATTATTTACAAACTCTGCATCTAACGGATGTGGAATATTCCTGCATAATCATTGGGATATTTAACCAATCTATCAGATTTGTTGGACAAATCTAGCCAGTCCGGACATATCTAGGCGATGATTTTTAAGAGGCATCTAGCCACAGACATGTACAGTAAATATGTCGAACAATAATAGCCATTTGGGAAAAGAAATATCGCTGACGAAATATCTTTCATAGCGGACCTACATAGCCATAAAGAGTTCTGTAAAATAAGCATTCCTTGTCCGCGTTCTAATCGATTGAATCTATATAAAAGCTGAAATTTTCATTTGAATTTGAAAATGTTTTCATGGGTGATAATTCATAGGTCATCGTTATGGAATTTAGCGTCTGACACATTCTTTGGGCGCCATTTGCATAGGATATTGAACAATTAAGTGTAAAATTGGCAAAAGCAACCTATAACCATTGATATAACAGACGAACTAGGAAATACGGCTTATTGGGTAGACAAACAAATCAGACATCATACGTAAAAAGATACTGATAGAACCATTTGATGTCTTCTAGAGTGGTGGTCGAAGTATTACACAGAAAAGCAATTAGAGGCGCTGGCGTTCATTGCACACTCTAATCATATATTTGGAATATGGTGTGTACAAGTAAAGCATGAAAATAAAATACTAATGACAAAGCTTTTATAAATTACATCAACTTAATAAACAAGACATAATAGGATCAGTGAAAAGAAAGTATTCGAATAAAATTGTAAAATTTAAATTGTCATGAAAAGATGCAAATAGTTCTTAAATTTTTTTACTTTTAAATATTGATTTTCACTAGGTAGTATATAATGTGGTCCAAAGAGTGCTTTCGGGAATGTTCATAACGAAGCATTTCAACATCATTAATATTTAATTAAAGAGCAACTCTTCCTGCACATTCAAACATTATTGCATAGCCTGTACTTTAAACCCAATTTATATTACAATATGTGTGGGATGCGCGTTCACTTGGAAACTATCAATATCCATTTTTTTCTAAATTGATCTATACACATGAAGAAACAAATACTTGGCGACTTTTCAGTTTACTCTGATTGTTTCAAAAGATATTTATTGTTCTCGAAATTGTTTGTCTTGTTTTGAATATTCTACAAGAAACTAGTCGATCAATAGGCAGTAATGCTCTTGTTAAATCGATACCACTGTCAACAGTTATTTTCTTGACGTAAATTCATAAGTCCCTTCCTAGCTGTCAGCAGTTATTACCGATCAGAATGCACGGTTTTTATCCAGACCATTACACACACCAAGACTTAACAGCAGTTGTCCAACATATTTACATTTAACAGCTGATCAGCATCTACCGGGGCGAAGGGTTTTGTTTCCATGTCAATCAAAACATAGCCTGTGACCATATCACACTGTGTTGGGAAACATTCAGGTTTGTCAATATCAGACCATTATTTTGTGGCAAATTTAAGTCAAATTCTTTCATTCGCATGATACACATATTCAAACTTTACTCAGCAAATCTGATTAAGTTTCGTGTCAAATTAGGAGCTTGACAACTCTTAGAAATGGTATATAGTGTTTGCGTTCAGTAATATGCAATTTTTGAACACAATGCTTTGAAAATCCCAAACTACATTTGCCATATCTTCCTTCATTACAGGAATGTTTCAAAGCAGTAAGTGAATATTTGTAATATAAGATAACTTCTATCTGAAAATCTGTTTGAAATGGAGAAAAAAAGAGATACTTTTAATATTTTGTAGAATTTGAAGTAAAAATTTAACTTGTACGCAAAACGTTTTAAACATATGAATTAAATTTTGAGAGAAAAAATCAACATAAAACTGTTACAATTTCGAGAGCAAAATTAGCCAATCAATACAATTTTAAGTCAACTGGTAGTTTGGGCTTGAGCAACTTGTGGGATTTGATCCATGGCAGTTAAGCCGAATAGCCCATAGTGATTTTCAGGGCAAAATGCAGTATACTTTTTCAAACTTTTATATGTGTACACACTAAAGAAATATTATATACAAGCTTTATTGTGCCAGGTACTTATCCACTTGTTAGGATAGATACTAGCATACTAAAATCACTCATTGTTATGAGATATGCACCATGTTTCAAAGCATAAAGCAAAGTTTTTCGAGGTCTACAACCATAAAAAGTGACCATGTAATATAAAACCAGTTTCAGGTAGTCTTTACCTCTTTGAACAGTGGTGTTGATCTCAGTAATGAAGACTTAAGTAATGTCTTTGCGGTACTATACCCCATGGTGGTAGTGTCTTTGAGGTACTATACCCCATTGTGGTAATATCTTTGAGGTACTATACCCCATTGTGGTAGTGTCTTTGAGGTACCATACCCAATTGTGGTAATATCTTTGAGGTACTATACCCCATTCTGGTAATATCTTTGAGGTACTATACCCAATTGTTGTAGTGTCTTTGAGGTACTATACCCCATTGTGGTAGTCTCTTTGAGGTACTATACCCCATTGTGGTAGTCTCTTTGAGGTACTATACCCCATTGTGGTAGTCTCTTTGAGGTACTACACCCCATTGTGGTAATATCTTTGAGGTACTATACCCCATTGTGGTAATATCTTTGAGGTACTATACCCCATTGTGGTAGTGTCTTTGAGGTACTATACCCCATTGTGGTAGTGTCTTTGAGGTACTATACCCCATTGTGGTAGTGTCTTTGAGGTACTATACCCCATTGTGGTAGTGTCTTTGAGGCACTATACCCCATTGTGGTAGTGTCTTTGAGGTACTATACCCCATTGTGGTAGTGTCTTTGAGATACTATACCCTATTGTGGTAGTCTCTTTGAGGTACTATACCCCACTGTGGTAATATCTTTGCGGTACTATACCCCATTGTGGTAGTGTCTTTGCGGTACTATACCCCATTGTGGTAGTCTCTTTGAGGTACTATACCCCATTGTGGTAATATCTTTGAGGTACTATACCCCATTGTGGTAATATCTTTGAGGTACTATACCCCATTGTGGTAGTGTCTTTGCGGTACTATACCCCATTGTGGTAGTGTCTTTGGAGTACTATACCCCATTGTGGTAGTGTCTTTGCGGTACTATACCCCATTGTGGTAATATCTTTGAGGTACTATACCCCATTGTGGTAGTGTCTTTGAGGTACTATACCCCATTGTGGTAGTGTCTTTGAGGTACTATACCCCATTGTGGTAGTGTCTTTGAGGTACTATACCCCATTGTGGTAGTGTCTTTGAGGCACTATACCCCATTGTGGTAGTCTCTTTGAGGTACTATACCCCATTGTGGTAGTGTCTTTGAGATACTATACCCTATTGTGGTAGTCTCTTTGAGGTACTATACCCCACTGTGGTAATATCTTTGCGGTACTATACCCCATTGTGGTAGTGTCTTTGCGGTACTATACCCCATTGTGGTAGTCTCTTTGAGGTACTATACCCCATTGTGGTAATATCTTTGAGGTACTATACCCCATTGTGGTAATATCTTTGAGGTACTATACCCCATTGTGGTAGTGTCTTTGCGGTACTATACCCCATTGTGGTAGTGTCTTTGGAGTACTATACCCCATTGTGGTAGTGTCTTTGCGGTACTATACCCCATTGTGGTAATATCTTTGAGGTACTATACCCCAATTGTGGTAATATCTTTGAGGTACTATACCCCATTGTGGTAATATTTTTGCGGTACTATACCCCATTGTGGTAGTGTCTTTGAGGTACTATACCCCATACCCCATTGTGGTAGTGTCTTTGCGGTACTATACCCCATTCTGGTAGTCTCTTTGAGGTACTATACCCTATTGTGGTAATATCTTTGAGGTACTATACCCCATTGTGGTAGTGTCTTTGCGGTACTATACCCCATTGTGGTAGTGTCTTTGCGGTACAATACCCCATTGTGGTAGTGTCTTTGCGGTACTATACCCCATTGTGGTCATGTCTTTGCGGTACTATACCCCATTGTGGTAGTGTCTTTGCGGTACTTTACCCCATTGTGGTAGTGTCTTTGCGGTACTATACCCCATTGCGGTAATGTCTTTGAGGTACTATACCCTATTGTGGTAATATGAAATAATCGTGATGAAATTTACCGTGTAAGTTGGACATGCCCTGATCAGGCCTTTGTATCACCACCTGACAGCTGGGGAACATCTAAGGTAATCCAACATTTCCGCCTAGTTCTGATACCAGGTCAGACCTGAAGAAAGATAACATGTTTCCTTAATATCATAAATCACTATGATGCAAGCAAATGACGCGAGAATGCTATAGACTGGGAGATTTCAAAATGATATTTAGTGCCAAGCACATGAAGAACATCAAACTTTACATAGTGATGCTCAGATATGTGAAGCAGAGAACATGCATTAAAGTGACTACTCATCCTCAAACCATATAAGGTATAAACAAGTATGTTAACTAGAGTATCTTGGTCATTGACAGGTCAAATAACTAATAAGGAACACTAGCACTCCTGAGGTTAAAGTGATGGGGGGGGGGATTAATCATAGCACATAATAGTATACAGGTAGATTGGGTAGCAAAATAGTAAATTAGTAGTAAATTAAAAGATATTACCAAAAGGAAGATAATTTAAAATGGAAATAACATTTCTGGTTGTTTAAAGTGCATTCAGGCTAATCAGTTAGGTCATACAAAAATGGATTTAAATCCTATATCCTCAAACAAATGCGAAGATACAATTCTGATCTCATAAATTCTAGATAAAAATGAATATTTTTTATTTGAGACATGTAACAATATACTTTTTAGATTCATTGTACAAGGTTACTTCAAACTGATTTTTTTAACACGTGTATATTTAAGAGTGTAAATCAACAATTATTAAGTTTAATTTTTCATGATAATGTGATATCAGCTTCTCCAAGAATGTTGCACTATGGCAATCAAGGTATCAACCAAAATTAAAAATAAAAACGAATGCATTTTATGTTCGACTTACCTCATTTTTATGTTTTCCTTAATCTACGTTAACATGGCATGTAGAAGAGTACATTTCATACCTTTCACACACGTTGTTCTTCATACACATCATTCTCTGACAATTACTAATATATAGTAGACAGACGCAGTGGACCGTACTATAGATTATTTGTCTGTATCCTCTCATTAGGTACCACGTAACTATGTTTATAAGCAAATGTTGTAAGCTATATAAGAAGATATCTGTTACAGACATATCACACCATCATATGCACGTAAATCTTGGACCCATAATAAACAGGTTCAATATCAACTAAAATGATGTCTTCGTGTATTTTGAATAGAATTCCTCCACCCTGACTTTTAAATGGAAATATATTAAAAATGAGACCGTGAGAAGTAAGTAGAACATATAAAACTCACTTAACTTCATACTGAGGCCATTAAAAAGGATGCCAAGCTATACACAGTTGCATGTTTCAAACAATAGAATTTGTCAAAAACACATTTTTGTTTGTTAATAATTTAAGTTTAATTTTTTGAAAATATCCATATATATATATATATATATATATATATATATATATATATATATATATATATATATATATATATATATTCCTAATGTGGTGGCAAGAATTCTGTTTCAATCAAACATAGGTTGTTTCAATGTCACGCACATATTTTGCATGTGCTCTTCCGCCACGCTATATTTACAAGGACAATGAAATGCATCTCAAATATAGAATGATTCTTCCCCAATTATTCCATTATAAAAATCAGTTCCTTTCAGGAATATTTCACAGCGAAAGACATAGACAAACAAATCCTGTAAATTTAGATATGAACTTCTAAGCTTCGTAACAAAGGAGAAAATCAGATATCAATTAAAACATGCATAATGCGCTCTTTATGGTTCTAGGTTTAGTCACCCAAATATATATTCTGGATGATTGATGCAGCGATGTCAATATGTCTAAATTATACCGAACACTGCATGAAATAAAGTTGATATGCTACCAGAATTCGGAATGAGAGTGACACAACAGGTAACGATAATTAAAAACACATTAGTTCCACGTTTCCTTGCTGTTGATTGTAGCCTCACTGTTTCAGAGTTCTGAGGCGGCAAATTCAGCAGGTTTCCATTGCTCATCAGGTTTGGAGACTCCAGTTTGGTTGGCAGGCTATGCTAGTTATAATACCACTGAGGAGGTTGCAAGGTGACGAAATGTTTTCCGCAAAGATTTTCTTTCGAACTTTTTAAGTTTGCCAGCCAGAACTATGCAAATTCATCCTCCCGTTCAGTTTTTCTTCTCAGTCTGTCTTACGCACTATATCGAAGAAACTCTTCTGTTTTGCACTGATGCTACTATTATGAATTGTGAGATTTTCGCATGTAACTGTGGTTGTCAAGACGATAGATTGTGACCATGTGCTAAAATGTAACGTATTGTTCATTTGTTCCACACGGTTCAGTAAACATGTTAGCTGTTGGATTTGTAAGTGTTTTAGTTTTGACCATGTGCTAAAATGTAATGTATCGTTCGTTTGTCCCCACATGGTTCAGTGAACCTGTTAGCTGTTGGATTTGTAAGTGTTTTTTGACCATGTGCTAAAATGTAACGTATCGTTCGTTTGTTCCCACACGGTTCAGTGAACCTGTTAGCTGTTGGATTTGTAAGTGTTTTAGTTTTGACCATGTGCTAAAATGTAACGTATCGTTCGCTTGTCCCCACATGGTTCAGTGAACCTGTTAGCTGTTGGATTTGTAAGTGTTTTAGTTTTGACCATGTGCTAAAATGTAATGTATCGTTCGTTTATCCCCACATGGTCCAGTGAACTTGTTAGCTGTTGGATTTGTAGGTGTTTTAGTTTTGACCATGTGCTTAAATGTAACGTATCGTTTGTTTGTCCCCACACGGTTCAGTGAACCTGTTATCTGTTGGATTTGTAAGTGTTTTAGTTTTGACCATGTGCTAAAATGTAACGTATCGTTCGTTTGTCCCCACACGGTTCAGTGAACCTGTTAGCTGTTGGATTTGTAGGTGTTTTAGTTTTGCTCGGAGGAGACTGTTCCTGGATCCCACATAGTATGTAGAAACATTATATGAAATAATTTTTTTTAGAATGACACTAATATTGTCACCTAGCGATCAATTCAAACGTAACAACGCCGTTAAAACTCGCAGAGCCTTCACCCGTCCAACAAGGATTAAAACAGTGGGCTCTATTCGAATTCCAACTCTCTAAACAAGCGAAGGTAAGCACTTAGCTATCTGCATAAATTCCTTGGATTTCTCTTTAGAAACGCATATGAATTACTCTTACGGATTGACACCAAACAGAGTAAAGTTCTTTATCCTAGACCCCACATTGTGCGTAACGTTACACGATTTTATGAAAGAAATGTACATAGAATGACACTGATCAATCAATCAAACGTGTAAGGGAACTCAAAGAGTTACATACATCTGTAATAATAAAAACAGCAAGTTTCTTAGAAAATAATGCTAACTTTATACATGATGCTCTCTTTTTTTATATATTTTTCTTTCTTTTTTTATACAGCATCATCTTATTATTATTATTATTATTATTATTATTATTATTATTATTATTATTATTATTATCCCCTCCTCGACACCATTATCATTTATTTAATTTAGGTTTATTTATATATTTTTGTCGTCATCTGTCTCTTTTTTCTGCACCCGTCATGTTTTGTTAAAAATACCAATGAGGAGGAGACAGAAAACAACCCAATTTGACCCGAGAGAGAGAAAAAAGGGGTGGGATAAGCCGTTTTTAACACATACATGTTCACTCCTATAAACAAAACGAATCAAAGCAAAGGTAAGCGCCTTATATGATGTATACATTTGTTTTAGATATCAACCACATACATCTGCGTACTTCAAGTGTACACTGTGGCGGACTTAACTGAGAAAACTGTGCCCTAATTTTGTAAACTATTACATTTGATTCAAAGTGCATATCCTTCAATAATACTCTTGCATTATACGTATGGAGAAAACCCAATTTAACGCAACTTAATTCTTGGAATCGATTTCATACGTTTCCATTACATTTGGAAGAAAAGGGAAGGTTTCCCAATGATTTGAGTGTCACTTTTTTTTCCCACCAATGCTTTCCAATATCCATCTGAAATGGTGCACACCAAATTACGCCGTAAGTAATTAGGAGGGATCAAGTAATTTCCTCTACAATATTGTCAGTGACAGGTAGCTGACATGAGGCTGACACAATAAAAGTGGTTTGAAAATGGTTCAACGGAATGAGGGCTTTCTTGGTGGACCTTGATGACGTCACAGCGCTACCGTAGTTGATGGCAACATATATTGGTTTCATTGGTTTGACAAATTTAAGCAATAATAACTCTTGTGTACATTGAGTCGATGTAATCCTGCTACCCAGGGTCGGATCTGAATGACGAGTTACGTGACCATGTTACGCAGTGCGTAAAAGGGCTAATTATTTTTCCCTGGTTAGAGATGGGATATGAGAATATATTTATTAACCTTTTCTTTGAAAGGGTTACGTGGTGCAGTTTCTTGCTGAGATGAACGAACAACCCGTTTGATTACTTGGCGATATGGCACTTTGCCAAAATGAGTTATTGACACAGAGCACTGATATGAAATACGGAAGGGGTAATTTAGAGTCAAGGTCGAGATTTGATGCATAAACATGTCCGTATTGGAGCCTGCTGTACTAGCGGGTTAATGATAAGTTATGGCCATTCTGAATTTTATAATAATTCGCCCAATTATGAATTTGAAACATAATGTACAAGTTGAAAAGTCTACGGAACCATCTTCGATATATCTTAAATACTAACATTTCATATACCGATGAGAGAGAGAGAGAGATTGAACTGCGCATGCCTGACGCCATACCGAGTTGCGGGTTAATAAACCGCTACAAAACTTTGTTTACTCCCTCTTTTTTGAATAAACCAGCTCATTGTTTCGCGCACGCGTAATGAGGAACTGTAACCGGCTTTATTGGCCTCAGACAACAATTAACTCTCCTCGAGGTTGACCAAAATCAGAAAGGTATTCCGACAAAGTAATTTTAAGTACAAATGGTGCTTTACTGCGGACTTGTTTTTAAATGCTACAAGCTATATTGATAATAAAAGGTAGACTTCAAAGTTTACAAAATTGTCTAGATTGATACAATTGGCTGCTCTGCAGTGAACACCACGGTATGTAAGGTGTCATCTAATTGCATGTCATTCAGGCGCTTTTTTGTTCCTTGCCCTGCGTCAGTCAGTATACCGTATCAATGCACTAAAACAAGCAGGTCAACCCTTGATAAAACTTTCAGGATTTCATGTACTAAGATGAGTTTGTGTGTGTAAAAAGTCGACAAAGATCTATCAAATATAGTAACAAATGTGCAATAATGAATGGCTATACATAAAATAGAAGGGTAATAATTGGGGTCTGCGGTCTGAATAGAGGGGATACATGGCTCTTAAAAATCTAATTTGTTAGCATACTACTGAAGCCACAAACCTGAAAAACTCTCAAACTTCTTGTATATGTCATCAAAAATGAAACATATATATAATATGAAAACTCTACTGCACAGTGTACTGTGTTGGTCTACTAAGCATTTGTAGTTCTCAGAGAATGATACATGTGAAATGAAATATGTGTAAAAGGTATAAAATGTTCTTTTCCACGTGCCTTATCAATTTGGATGTAATGTAGAAAAACTATCTAATGAAGCACGTTTAACATAAAATACATTCCGTTTTATTGTTTATTTTGGTTGAGACATTGATTGCCATTGTGCGGCATTGTGGCAGAAGCTAATATCACATTAGCATGAACCGTTGATTAAGTAATGTTTGACTGGAACTCTTAAATATACAACAGAAATGTCCTAACAATTATTTTAAATTGACTATGTACACAGTTGTATGTTCTGCATACGAAAATGTTCTTTCTTATTTAGAACACATGTATATCTCTTCAAATTTGGTTGAAGCTATAAGACATAAATTTACCGATATGCGATTTGACTGGCACTTATTAGTCTGTCTAGCAATATCTAGTACTTTACTACTTTGCCGCTCAACCTCTCTGTATTCTGTTATCTACTAAATGTTGTGCAAATGATTCACCGCTCATCCCCCCCCCCCCCAAGTCCCACCATCTTATACTTTACAATGCTATGCTTGTATTTTTAATTTCATTTTTGAAATCTTCATATGAAACACTTTTAACTTCATATGTAACACTTTTAACTTCATTTACCTGCATATTACTGATCTATGAGATTCAAGAAACATTATCTTTCCAGGTATGGCCTGATATTGGGCAAAAGGCAGAATTCTGGATTAGCTCGAATGCTCTACAGCAATCAGTTGGTGATACCAAGGCCTTATCAGGACATGTCCATTTTGCCCGAAAAAATCACGAAGATTAATTCATACCACCACACTGTGATAAAGTTAGACGTTGCTTACGTCATCATCACAGAGACCAACACCAGTAAATCCTCCCTGAAACTGTAATTTTCTATTACAGGGCACTCTTTTGTTTATTGTTTACATTGATCCGCTTTGCATTTTGCAATCGTTACGGGTAATTTGATTGTGCTATTATTTTTCCTAACAACTGGCTGAATACCTTAAACAAAAAATCTGGAGCATGACATTTGTCAGCCTTTCTTTAGCAAGTACACCTTTACACATTTATTTATTTATTCAATTCAGTTCTACAAAGCCAAAGGCACATTGACAGAAATGATAATAAAAGTAACATACAGCAACACATTGTAAAGTAGATTTACATCAACATCGTGCATCTATACACATACAAAATGACAGTAAATAAGAACCTGTTTATTTACTCCCTCAGTAATCATAAAGTATTTCGTTCATAGAGTTTTTTTAAAACTGCAATATTTTTAGTCATATCTATGCTGCGTGTTTTCACAAAATGAGTTAAAATTATGCTGTGCTTTATTATAAGGGCTATGTTTTCTGATGTTCAAACGAATTTTTGTCAAACAAAAGAGCTTTGGGTCAAAATTTTCTTCTTGTAGGCTATTTGACTTACTAAATAAGGACAGTGAAAATGACTGTGTATAAATTTAAAAAGAAAAGAAAAGTTAATAATCTTTCTCCTACTCTGTTAAGGTGGTAAATTAAAATGTCTGCATCTCTCTGAAGGAGCTTTGAATCGTTTACATGGCGAATAAATTTATGAAACTTTCAGTCATCAGCAAATAAAAGACACACCGAGTGCTCTAAAACTAAACGGAGATTATTGATATAAAACTGAAAAAAAATATGGGTCTCAAAATAACTTCTGAAGCACAACAGAAATGACCTGGCACCATTCTGAACCTTGACAATTTACAGCACCTCATTGATATCTGTCACACAAATATGAGGAAAACTAATTAAGAATATTACCAGTCACAGCAGATGATTGTTGATTATGTAACAGCAGTTTGTAAGACACGGAATAAATGCTTTGGAAAATATCGGCATAAATTGCACCAATTTGTGATTTATTTTAAACAATTTCCTTATAGATATAAACAGTAAAACGTACTAAAATTGTTTACTGTAGAAAGCTTTGTCATAAAACCATGCTGTTTTTCATTTATAGTAGATTTACTAAAAATTTTAAATCTTAATTTGCAATTGTTTCAAACACTTTGGATAGGATTGGTAACGGTGACACTTGTCTATAATTTGAAACTCAATATCTATCACCTGAGTTGAACATTTGAATAACATTAACCTTTTTGAACACACCAGGAAAAGTACACATAAAGTAGCTTTTATAGACATGTCAAAACGTTTGCACACAGTTACAAATAATTCATCGACACGTTTTATTATTTAAAACAAATGCCAGAGATATGACGAAAACCACAGAGTTTGTTCGCATTAAATTAATTCACTCAGAACCTTGTGTACTTCAGTACATTTAATTGCTATTTTGTTTAAATTGTCAATGGATGGAATGCAACCGTACATATCGGGATAAATAATTTATAGGACTGAAGTAAAGACACTTTAGAAGAGGTGTTGAATATGTTTGAAATGTCTAAAGAGTCTGCAGAAGAAGTAGCTCCAGCTGTTATTGCTGAAGGGACTGAACCTTTCGGCTTTTTACATTTTATACAACTCCAAAAACGTGTACGGTTTTCTTTTATGGAAAATTCAATGGTTGTGATATAATCTTTTAATTTAAAATTTTTAATTTTTTTTTTTTTTTTTTTTTTTTTTTTTGTTCTTATATTGCTACAAAGAAATCATGGTACTGTTCATAATCTTTCACACGTCCATACTTAACTTACTATCTCATTTTCTCTCACTGCAACAATCAGATCATTATCATGCCAAACTGAAAAACGTCTGTTTTAAGTCTTGCAGTAGGTACATATTGCAGATTTCTCCACTCTAACCCCTCCTTCGGCCTAATGCAACGAACTGCTACTTTTGTGACCACTAGCTTCATTTCAACACGAAGCAACATCAGCATTCAGAAGGAAAAGTCTACTTTCTCCATTACATTCAATGGTGTTTATTTCATTTAAATTATATATATATATATATATATATATATATATATATATATATATATATATATATATATATATATATATCGAGAGAGAGAGAGAGAGAAAGAATTCTTAAAAGAATTAAAGAATTTAAAAACAATCACTCCGGTTGAGCCCATAGGCATATATATTTATTTGGGCAGGCAATTTTATATATATATATATATATATATATATATATATATATATATATATATATATATATATATATATATATGACCAAACTATTTGCTTATAAGTCAGGCATCAGCAACTTCCTTCAGGGCGCAGGCCGAATAGCAATTTGTAAAGCCACACCGTATGATGTAACATAACCGGATAAAACCAGGTTGCGGCCCTTAGGTTGCACATGCCTGCACTAAGTTTAGTAGGGATCATAATTGGAAATAGGAAATACAATATCTTTCCTTACTGTATATAGAAAGATTTTCAAGACTTGGTATATATGGTTCTTTCTTTCTTTATACTTGCCAACCTACCTAACAACACATCCATTAATATGCATTTAAAGACATGCATATTACAAATAATAGATTGTTTTACAATCCGGTCTTGAATTTTATTCTGTACAAATCGATACCACGTACTACGCGATGTAATGATATTTTCAGACATGCACAATTTGGCTTATGATACCTAAAAAAGGAAAACAAAATATTCCTCACTCGATCTGATACCACTGTTAGGGAAGTCGTTGTATTTGATCGACAAAAAACTACCCCGATTGTAGCTTCAAGCAGCTTTCGATTGTTAATAAGAACATTGTAACATCCAAGCGTTTTGGGAAAGGAATATATTGTGCTGACTGGAACAATACGTTGGAAAAAGATGAACACTAAACTGTGGCTAGGTTGATATGCCTAAAAAAGTTATATACAATATAACAATATAAACTCCTATACACTTTAAAACCAATCATGTTCAAGAATTGTACATCAAGGATTATACATTATGATATGTGATTTTTTTTTAAACACGGACATCAAGAATCTTCTCGCTATTTATAGGTTTCCTAATGTGTTTTGTCCCTCAATTTGCAATTAAATTTCCAAGAAATCATAATCTGGCACAACAATATTCTAATATCTTTAAAACAATTTCTTATTGGAGTATATCGGCATGACCGTGCGTGATGTGTATAGGAGGAAATATAAAAGTCCAAGACAGTAGAGTAAGGATTCTTTAATTTTAAATCTCGAGGGAATTAGCGGAAGCGCTTTGCCCGCGACATAGCGTGTGACAACTGCTTCATCACAGCTGATTTCAGATATTAATTTCGCCTCCACAGATATTATATTGACTGAATGCTCATGGAATTAAAAATAAATAGTGAATAAGATGTCGAAGCACTGAATAGTCTCTGAACAGCTCCTTAACAATCAACAAAAACCAGACCTCAGTGTCACAGAGCGAAATTTTCATCAGACAGGTATACAAAATCTTCCGATAAAGAGTTATTTTATACACGAGATACTTTAACGTTATCTTGTTGTTTCAAAATTTTTGACCAAAAATAAATTTCATCGAATCGTCCTAAATATATACGAATTAATGGGGGATAGAGTTTGACAACGATATTTTCCATACTTGTCTTTGTAATGATCCTTACTGGGGGATAGAGTGGCGCAAAAAAATTAAAAATAAATAAAACAAAAATACACACCAATCTGTACAGTTTCAAATAATTTGGGATTGTTCCAGTTTTTGGTTATATAAAATATACATTTTACAATTTTTAATAAAAGTGAAATAATCCAACATTTCGTAAGCAATTATCCTTACGAATTTTCAAGAGGCAATTTGGATTTGCAGGAAGAAGATTACACAGGATGACTTTACTGCGTCTTTGTCTATATTGTAATTCATTTGTATTATCAGATTTTCATTATCTTGTTTCCATAGCCAACTTGGACGTATTTTGACACATGAGAACGAATTCCAGAGAATCTGTACGTTTATAAGTTACCTAATTAAAACAAATTGCAGGAACATTATACACCGTGCAGTAACAACTGCATGTTTCCGGAAATTGGTATTTTCAAATGTGAAGTTTTCATCAACGAGTAAAATATGTTACTTTTTATATTGGAAACCTATCGATATGTTGCAAAATCTAAATTTCTTGGCGAGTAGTTCCAGCGTGACCACGGTTTCTCAGGTGGTGTAAAAAAGTGACTGCGTGGTCATTTGAGTGAGACTGTACTCGATTTACAATTTACTTCGGATCCGTCTAAGGAATACGACAGCTTCGCTTAAGAAATCACAATTTCCTGGAAACGAAATATACAGTAGCGTCTCTACACTGTATTATATGCCTCGTGGAAATCTAGTTGGACTGAGAATCTCTCTCTCTCTCTCTCTCTCTCTCTCTCTCTCTCTCTCTCTCTCTCTCTCTCTGTATCAGACCACTAATTATTTTACAGCCAGAGAACCAGGGTGCTTAATATTTTGAGATGCACCTATTGGGTAGTAAATGGATTACATTTATTTTCATTATACATTTCATAAACTTCAATCTATGTACTATAGTTGAAAACAAAATATTTACTTTTATTTTGATATCCTGTATTTAATTTCCTACTGACAAAATAGCATATGGACTTTTGGCATCAGGCTATGTTATTAGGTGTGTGTGTGTGAAATACGGAAACATCTTACATGTTGCTATGTATGATGTTTATATAATATTATAAATATTTTAGGAAATTATAAATGTTTCTTCACTTTGGTATTTGCTTAAATCTTAGTGTTTGTCAGGAGAAACATGTTTAACTAGTATCCTTGAATTAGGTTGTTTTGATCAATATGTTTTCTCAATTTGAAGGTCAAGGTTGATTTTTGTTTACAAGTAGAATTCCATTAAGATGACTCATGTTCTAGAACATTCTGTCATGTGACCAATCTTTATATATGCCATGTTTGGTGGACATTTATTCAGTTTCGACATTACCATCAGTCTTGTAAAGAGCTATTACAGTTGTGAAAATTCATTCCAAATTCTAAGAGAGGAATTATTTTAAATATTCATTGGATTATAACAGTGCTCATAAACTTTTGGATTTTGGATTTTTAATTAATGATTTTGGAATTTAACTGAACTTATTCAGAGATTTTGGAATACTTCATTTTGACATCAGCAAATCAAGATTACTAGTACATCAGGACTTTGGAGACCATTAGCACATCATAACATTCAAGGACACAGCCGTGAATTCGGAACATTCTATATTTAGGACTTGTGATTAGAACAATCATTCTTATTGGATTATTAGGATTTCAAAACACATTACTGTAAGTGACTTTTTGATTTTTCATTTTAATTATCTAGTAATAAATTGCTTGTTGATTTTTTACTTGATTTGTTGGTTTCACTTTCTTTCTGTTACATTTTTCTTAGACCATAGAGTCGTAACAGAAATTGGGGGCCGTTCCGGGATCTGAATTTCTTTAAAGCATATTAGAGATATTAAAGTTATTTTTGAAATTCATATTGATTTTGTCTCGGAGAATTTTTTTCTCTTTGGCAAAGATTTTATATAGAGAAATTTTTTTGTGTGAAACCAACAAGCACTTACAATGGCATCTAATGTTCAGAATTTCATTTCAAAACCTACCCAGGAGGGGTTAGAGTACATGAGAAAGGATGAGTTGCTCGAGCTTGCCAGAAAATACAGTCTATCTGAGGCAAAAGTATCATTGACAAAACAGGAGATAAAGATTATTTTAATTCAGTATTTAGTAGGAAAGGGAAATTTTGATAGTAGTGCTTTAAGTTCGAAGAGAAAGCCTGTATCTGGTTCTGACAGGAAATTAAGGGAATTAGAGTTAAAGAACCAGATGGATTTAGAGTTAGCAAAGCTTCAGATTCAGAGAGAGAGAGAAAAAGAAGAGAGGCAGATTGAGAGAGAAAAAGAAGAGAGGCAGATGGAGAGAGAGAAAGAAGAGAGGCAGATACAGATGGAGAGAGAGAATGAAGAGAGGCCGATGGAGAGAGAGAAAGAAGAGAGACAAATGCAGATGGAGAGAGAGAAAGAAGATAGACAAATACAAATGCAGATGCAGATGCAAAGATAAGAAAGGGAAATGCAATTTAAGTTAAGAGAATTAGAACTGGCAAACAGAGCACACTCCACTCCTTTAAACACAAGTCCAGGTTTTGATGTTACTAGATATATTAGGTTAGTACCCCCTTTTCAGGAAAAAGAAGTAGATAAATACTTTCTTCATTTCGAGAAAATAGCTGAAAACTTGAAATGGCCCAGAGAGCATTGGACTTTGTTATTACAAAGTGTACTTATTGGCAAAGCTCGTGAAGTCTACACTTCACTGTCAGTACAACAAAGCACTGATTATGATGTGGTTAAGGAGTACATCTTGAAAGCTTATGAGTTGGTACCAGAGGCATATCGACAAAGGTTTAGGAATTGTAGAAAAGAAACTGGACAAACTCATGTCGAATTTGCAAGGGATAAAGAACAACTATTTGATAGGTGGTGCTCAGCCAAGAAAGTTGATCAAGCTTATGATAACCTCAGACAACTCGTATTAATTGAAGAGTTCAAAAGGTGTATCCATAGTGATGTTAAAACCTATCTTGACGAGCGGAATGAGGAAACTTTGGAAAATGCTGCTCGTATGGCTGATGATTATTCCTTGACTCACAAAATTTCATTTGGCAATAAGTCGTCCTCTCAGCAGTTTTCTGGTAAAAAACCATTTCAATCTCATTCGAGTACTTCCAAATTTCACAACAGCACAACTGTTAGGAATCAAACATCTGATAAGACTGATCAGAAATCCTTATCTCTTCCTACGTGCACTTATTGTAAAAAGAAAGGGCACGTTATTTCTGATTGCTTCAAGTTGAAAAATAAGCAACAGAGTAAAGACAGAGCTTTTCCAAATGCTCTTATTTCTACGAGGTCAAGGTCACGGTCTTGTATTGAAAGCAATACATTTGTTGGGTCAAACAAACCCCAGTCTGATTCTATTTTAGAGGCTTATGAACCATTCATGTCAGAAGGTTCTATATCACTTATTGGTGATTCTGCCAAACCTATCCCAATTAAAATATTAAGGGACACTGGAGCTTCTCAGAGTCTTTTATTATCAGGTACTTTGCCTTTGTCTGAGGAGTCTTCTTCAATTGAAAGTGTTCTTGTTCAGGGAGTTGAGTGCGGCTTTGTAAATGTTCCTCTCCATTGTGTAAATTTGGCATCAGACTTAGTTTCTGAACCTGTGACTGTTGGGGCAGTGACTTCTTTACCCATAGAGGGTGTTCATTTATTACTAGGCAATGACCTAGCTGGAGATAAGGTTGTGGTTAATCCACTTGTAACTGACAAGCCTTGTTTGGATCAGAAAGTTGATCCTGTCGAAACTGAAATTCCTGATTTGTACCCTGCTTGTGCAGTTACTAGAGCTATGGCAAAAAGAGCTCTTGAGAGTGATGTTGATCAGGATATTATTCCTTTAGCTGACATATGTATTGGTCAGTTTTTTTATGAGGTCACTTTTTCCTCAGGTATTGATCAATCAAACGGTATTGATCACAGTGATCCTCTTTTGGCAACTCATTCTCTTTGTTCTACTCAGGGTGACAAACGACAATCTCTTGTCGTTGAACAGGAGCAAGATCCCAAGATATCTTGTTTGTTTCAGAGGGCTATTAGTGAAACTGAAGCCACACAAGTTCCAGTGTGTTACTTTGTGAAAAATGGGGTCCTTATGAGGAAATGGAGACCACCTGATGTACCTGCTGGTGACGAGTGGTCAGTGAGCTATCAAATTGTTGTTCCTAAGTCATATCGACAGGAAATTCTTAATTTAGCCCATGAAACTCCTTTGGCTGGTCATTTAGGAGTCCGTAAGACTTATCACAAGATCTTGAATCATTTTTATTGGCCGAAACTCAAAAGTGATGTTTCTAAATACTGCAGATCTTGTCACACTTGTCAAATGGTAGGAAAACCCAATCAGAAGATACCTAAGGCTCATCTGCAACCTATTCCTGCATTTGATGAACCATTTAGTAGAATAATAGTAGACTGTGTTGGTCCTTTACCTAAAACCAAGTCAGGCAACCAATACTTGTTGACCATCATGTGTGCATCTACACGATTTCCAGAGGCAATTCCTCTGATAAATATAAAAACTAAAACTATTGTGAAAGCTTTGGTGAAGTTTTTTACACTTGTTGGCCTTCCCAAATCTGTCCAGTCAGATCAAGGGTCAAATTTTATGTCTGGAATTTTCCAACAACTTATGCATGAATTAGGCATCCAACAGTTTAAATCTTCTGCCTATCACCCTGAAAGTCAAGGTGCTTTGGAAAGATTTCATCAAACTTTGAAGAATATGATTCGATCATATTGCTTTGATACAGAAAAGGATTGGGATGAGGGTGTTCATTTGTTGTTGTTTGCTGTTAGGGAATCAGTTCAAGAGTCGTTGGGTTTTAGTCCCTTTGAACTAGTTTTTGGTCATACTGTCCGTGGACCATTGAAATTATTGAAAGAGAAACTTCTTTCAAATGAAGATTCAAAGATTAATCTTCTTGATTATGTCTCTGATTTCAAATACAAGTTGTCAAAGGCCTGTGAAGTAGCAAGAACTAATCTTCACACTACCCAGTCAAAAATGAAATTAAGGTATGACAGAAATTCACAGGAAAGGAGTTTTAAACCTGGTGACAAAGTTCTGGCTCTCTTTCCCATACCTCAGAATCCTCTTCAGGCTAAATTGTTTGGTCCTTATACCGTTGAAAAGAAAGTAAATGACTTAAATTATATCATTAACACTCCTGGGAGATACGGAAACAGAAACAACTTTGTCATATAAATATGTTAAAGGAATATTTTGACAGAGATAGCCCAGCTAATTATTCAGTTAATTTAGTTGTACCTGTCCCACACAGTGAAGATATCAACGATGGAATACGATCAGACTATAGTGACTCTGGTATAACCAATCTTCGGAATTCAGAAATATTGAACAACCTAGACCAGAAACTTTCACATCTACAACAACAGGAGAGAAATGAACTAAAACAGCTATTACATGAATACGAGCACTTGTTTCCTGATGTTCCAACACGAACAAGTAAAATTTACATGACGTTGACATTGTAGATTCTGCGCCTGTGAAACAGCATCCTTATAGGACGAATCCTCTCAAACAGAACTATCTGAAGAAAGAAATTCAGTATCTACTGGAGAATGATTTCATAGAACCAAGTAAAAGTAACTGGAGTTCACCATATATTATTGTTCCCAAGCCAGATAATACATTCCGTATGTGTACTGACTATAGGAAAGTCAACAGTGTCACCAAAACTCATTCATTTCCAATCCCAAGAATGGACGATTGCATTGATAAAATTGGAAATGCGGAATATGTCACCAAGTTTGACCTTTTAAAAGGATTCTGGCAAATTCCACTGACGGAAAGGGCAAAAAAAATTTCAGCATTTGTAACTCCAGATGGACTTTATCAATATAAAGTCATGCCGTTTGGAATGAAAAACTCGCCTGCAACGTTTCAACGTCTGATGAACATGATAACATTTGGTCTTGATAATTGTGACGCTTATATCGATGACGTCATTATCTACAACAACACCTGGGAAGATCATTTGGAAACCATTCGAAAATTCTTCGATCGACTCAGTGATGCGAATCTGACAATTAATTTGAGCAAAAGTGAGTTTTGCCATGCTTGTGTCACATTTTTAGGACATATTGTGGGACAAGGTCAAGTTAAACCTATAGAAGCTAAGGTCAAAGCTATCTCTGAATTTCAAGTTCCAATTTGTAAAAAGCAACTGATACGATTTCTAGGTATGGCTGGATATTATCGGAAATTTTGTTCCAATTTTTCCAAAATTGCTGAACCTTTGACAAGTTTATTGAGTAAGAAAGCCAAATTTTATTGGTCTGACAAGTGTCAGGAATCTTTTGACAAGTTAAAGGCTATGCTTAAGAATGCACCAGTTCTTTCTGCACCAAATTTTAGCCAATCATTTAAATTATCTGTTGATGCAAGTGATGTAGGGGTTGGTGGAGTATTGATTCAGAAAGACAATGTGATTGCAGATGCACTCTGTGGTGCATAGAAATGTAATATTGCTTGATGTAATTAAGTCCAGTATCATAAAGCATGTTCTTATGTAATTTTGGTTATTATAGTATTAGATATATATTCAAAAGAAAGCTTTATTATATAAATCTTTCTTTTTCTTTATGAGGGGAGGTGTTATGTATGATGTTTATATAATATTATAAATATTTTAGGAAATTATAAATGTTTCTTCACTTTGGTATTTGCTTAAATCTTAGTGTTTGTCAGGAGAAACATGTTTAACTAGTGTCCTTGAATTAGGTTGTTTTGATCAATATGTTTTCTCAATTTGAAGGTCAAGGTTGATTTTTGTTTACAAGTAGAATTCCATTAAGATGACTCATGTTCTAGAACATTCTGTCATGTGACCAATCTTTATATATGCCATGTTTGGTGGACATTTATTCAGTTTCGACATTACCATCAGTCTTGTAAAGAGCTATTACAGTTGTGAAAATTCATTCCAAATTCTAAGAGAGGAATTATTTTAAATATTCATTGGATTATAACAGTGCTCATAAACTTTTGGATTTTGGATTTTTAATTAATGATTTTGGAATTTAACTGAACTTATTCAGAGATTTTGGAATACTTCATTTTGACATCAGCACATCAAGATTACTAGTACATCAGGACTTTGGAGACCATTAGCACATCATAACATTCAAGGACACAGCCGTGAATTCGGAACATTCTATATTTAGGACTTGTGATTAGAACAATCATTCTTATTGGATTATTGTAAGTGACTTTTTGATTTTTCATTTTAATTATCTAGTAATAAATTGCTTGTTGATTTTTTACTTGATTTGTTGGTTTCACTTTCTTTCTGTTACATTTTTCTTAGACCATAGAGTCGTAACAATGTATCTAAATTATCGGGATACAACGGTCCCTCTTGGAATGGTAATCATCTATCTAAATTATCGGGATACAAACTGTACCTCTCAGAATCGTCATCATGTATCGATATTAGCGGAATACAAACGGTCCCTCTCGGAATGGTCATCATGTATCATCATGTATCGAAATTATCGGGATACAAACTGTACTTCTCTTAATGGTCATCATGTATCGAAATTATCGGGATACAAACTGTACTTCTCGGAATGGTCATCATGTATCGAAATTATCGGGATACAAACGGTCCCTCTCGGAATGGTCATCATCTATCTAAATTATCGGGATACAAACTGTACTTCTCGGAATGGTCATCATATATCTAACTTATCGGAATACAAACTGTACCTCTCGGAATGGTCATCATCTATCTAAATTATCGGGATACAAACTGTACCTCTTTGTGTTATTTGTGGACACCTCCGAGACCTCTAGCTATGACAAACTGGCAGGCCTTTTGGGTGACCCCCTTTGGATCGAAAGTTGAAAATGATTTTTATATCTGTATCCCCCCCCCCTCCTTGTTCTTATGGGTATTTTCAAGAAAAAATCAAAAATAATTTTGATCAAGAAAATTTATTTAAGGTATTTTTGGTTATTCGTTTAGATTCCCATTGCCAGGTTTCTATTCGTTCCGTCCCCCAGCCTAAAGTTTTTTGATAAAACTGGTTCGTACTCCCCTCCTCAGGCATTACACCTTATTGCTGGTTTCCTTACCTGTTTTAATTATTTTGGGATCATTGCCAGGGATTGTTGTATGTTCATCCATTCATGTATGAATAGAGAAATGTGGTGCATTTGTTGTGTTTCATGCTATTTTCCCAGATCATATATTTGTTTGGACTGGACTATCTGGATCAAATCCTTTATGACTTTTTTATTTCTTTGTTTTATTAGACAAACAGTAAAAGGTAAACAAAATCAAGGTATAATTTTGGAAGGAGTTATTCAGATTCTTAAAGATGGGAGGTAGGGGGGTAGAACAGTTCTGTCATGTGAGGTGGCTTGTGGGCCCGTTAAGGCACCAGACCCCTAACCCGACCCCCCACCCCCAGTGGCTTTACTTTGTTCCACGTTCAAACTCATTTATAATATAGTGTTATAGTTTTCCACACGTCAGGATGTTGTTTATTCAAAGTCTGGAGCAGGTGTTTCGGATCTATGGGAGAGATTAGAATAAGAAGAAAAAAAGAAATAAAAAAAGGAGTTTCTATGTTGCGGTATGTTTGTATGACGTGTCTTTTTGAATCTCGCAGTTGTTAGCAAGTATTTTTGTTTCCCCTTTTGTTTCTGTTTTGATGTGTTGATGTTTTTTATGCCCTTATTTTCGTAAACTCTTCTATGATTCTGACTACCTTGCTTGATCCATGATAGCATGGGCATCACATCGTTAACAACTCTGGCTTAAGGGACATAACTCCTGGTTTTACTTGTTCTTCTTTGTGTTACTTACCTATTTTGTTAATCGTTTGTTAATAACTGAGAAATTATATACGTGGTTTATTAGATTGTTATAATCTATTTTAGTAATCCTGGCTTTCCCTTTGGAGTGGTCATTTTTAGCTTGTGAGGGTGGAAGTTGGCCCGTTACACGAACCACATCCCTAGTGGGACTGGTCTAACCAACCCCTTCCCTCCCAGTGGCTATATGCTTACCTCTCCCTTATCAGAGAGCCAAAATTACTCATTTAGTTTTCTTTGTTTCCAATGATACTATCCCGTGCCGTTTATATATCGTCTATTCATATACCTAACATGTTTTCATACATGTATTGTATTGTGATACATGTTTTTTTTTTTTTTTTTTTTTATTAGTTTTGAGAAAAATGGTGTTCTACTGTAGTTAGTTTTCCTCACCTTATTATGATGCGTATTATATAGTCGATCATCTGCTAATGTAAGGTTTGGTTATCTATGTTGTTTTTGTATAGTAGATTTTTCTCGTGGTATTGAGGATATTGGGTTCTTAAGTTGTGTATGATTTTGTTTCTTGCTATTGCTGTTTCTTTACATTTTTTTATAACATGTTTTTTTATTGTATGTTCCCCTTTGAGAAATGGACATGGGGGTATTTTCTGTATAATATGTCTGTTAAAAGTTATTTCTCCTGAAATCCATACATCATGTAAGTACTTGTATGGTATGTCATGCTTTGTATTGCTGTTGATTTAATTTTTGCTCAGTTTTTCCACACTGATATCCGTTGTACGTCTGGGTTATTAAATTCAACTTTAAACGTATCTTTCTATCATCGCACTTTTGAATATTGAATATATGTGCGAATCTTCTCTCTCTTACCATATTCTGTCTGTGTTTCTATGTTTAAATATTTTGTTTCTTATATTTTCCAGGTATCTGGGGGGTGGGGTGGTCTATGACTTTCATAAATCTATTATTTCTGTATACTTCAGGCATATGTTTAACTGTGTGCCCAAACCAGTATATTTGTATTGCTGTCCATACATAATTCTTTTTACTTATCAAGTTTCTTATTCGATTTAATATATTTGCTTCTTTTATATATTTTAGGTCTGGAATGCTTAGTTCCCCTTCTGTCTTTGGTTGGAACAGATATTATCTTGGAAGGTAATATAATTTTCCTCCCCATATAAAGTATATGATTTTTTTTAAATTAATTATGCCCAGCATATTATCTTTGAAGTCTATTCTTTTTATGATGTACCATATTTTATTATATATGAACGTCTGTGCGACTTGTATTCGTTCCATTGTGTTCAAAGTGGCTCAAGACCACATCTTTATGTCACTCTGTACGTTCTCTATTATTTTTTAAAAATGAGTTTTTATTTCGTCATTGCCATATATAACTCCTAGGGCTTTGACTTGTTTTTTATGAGTTTGGGTGGTAAACCCAGATGGTTTCCACGTCAGATAATTAATAATATATCCGTTTTTGCCTGATTTACCTTTGAACCTGAGACTTTTCGAAAATCTGTATTCTTTTTTCAGGTGTTTACAAGAGTTATCATCTGTTATAAAATTGTTGCAATCGTCTGCATGCTTTATCATTTCAGTTGATTTATTTGGTAGTTTTATTCCCCTAATATTATGATTGTTATTATTGCTTCAGTTGATATTATATAATTGTTATTGATTCAGTTGATATTACGTAATGTAGCATCTACAGGGTTATTATTATTGCTTCAGTTGATATTACTTAATGTAGCATCGACAGGGAACATCCATGTCTCACTGATCTCTCTGTGTTAAATTGTTTTGTTCTTCCTCCGTTAACTTGTACAGAGTCTATGTTTTTGTAAAGTATTTTACCTATGTACAATTTTATTTTCCGAAACAATATTCTATCCTGTGGAAGGCTTTTTCTTGGTCGTATAGAATCATTGCGGCTTTTTACCTTTTGATTTGTAAAAAGTCGATGACAGTTTGAATCGTTAGTGCATTTTTTAAAAATATTTCTTTCTTCCTCTCCACAGCTCTGATTAATATTAATTATTTTTCCCATACATTTTTAATATTCTATTTGCTAGTATTTTGCTTATTATTTTATAGTCGGTATTTAGTAGTGATATTGGTCTCCAATTTTTAAGTTCTTCTACTCCCCCTTTCCATTTATAAATTATAGTTATTATTCCTTCTTTCATTTTGTTTACTCATTTCCCGGAGGAAGATATTATTGTATACGAGTTCTAATATTGGTATTAGATGCGTTTGAAATTTTTGGTAGAATCCTGATGGTAGCCCATCTGAGCCAGGGGAGTTTTCCTTTTTATTTAGTTCTTTTATTGCTTTTATGATTTCTATTTGTGTTATGAAATTGTCACAATTTAATTTTGATTCTTTATTTAGTTGTATAAAATTTATTTCGTCACAATAGTTATCAATGTCTTCTTAGATATTTGTTCTTTTGTGTATAATGCTTTATAAAAATCATATATTTCTTCCATAATACGTTCACTGTGTGTAAGTATGGTATTGTCTTTTTTAAGCTTTCTAGGTTTCTTTCCTTTCCCCTTTTTATCTCTTCTCTTCTGTATTATCCTCTCGCTTTTGTGTATATATATATATATATATATATATATATATATATATATATATATATATATATATATATATATATATATATATTGCTAAATTTCCCTGCACTTATCTCTGTTCCTTTTATTTTATACTCCTGTATTTTTTCATATTACTTTCCAGATATTTCCTTTTCTTTGTTTGTTGTTTTATCATTGTTTATAATTAGTGTATACTCTTTTCTATCTTCTTTCTTTCTTTATTTTTTATGCAACAGTATTCTTTAGTTTTATTTTTTTTACCTTCTCTTTCAACTCGTCCCCTTCTCCTATTATGTTATATCCTTCTGTGTCTAAATATTCTGTAGTATTTCTGTAATTTGTGTATTATATTCCTATTCTTCCAGTATCGAGTTGTTAAACTTCCATAATCCCTGACCCCATTTTATCCTGTTTTTTTAATATCTAACAGTATGCTTATTGCGTTGCAATCGGATATATAACCATTTTCTCTATTTTGTATTCCTTTGGTGCTTTCAGAAGACTTGATTCTGTTACAAAGAATTTATCTAGACGGTTTCTTTGATTTGTTCCATATTTGTGTGTATATTCTACTTTATCTGTGTTTATTGTTCAATATAGATATATTAATGTGTTTTTATCAATAAAAGTTCTAACTGCTCTAATATTAAAAAAATCTTTTCCTGTGAGGCCTGTACTCCTGTCAATGTCTTTTTCCACCCAATTAAAATCCCCTCCTATTATTAAATGTTTCATTGAGTAATGTGTTACATATTTTGTTAGGTTTTGAATGAACTCTATTTTTTTCTTACTATCTTTGGACGGTAAATATAGATTTTTTTATGTGCCATTAATATTTTTTAAAATATGTAATAATCTCCCTTTAAATAGTCATTTATTACTATATTTTCCCATGGTAGCTTAAAGAGACCATTCTTTATTATGATTGCTATTCATGAGTTTTGTTGTTACTGCATATCACTATTGCGATTAATTGCTCCTCTATTTGATGGATAACTTTTGATTTCATCGAGTGTGTCTTCTGTAGGAGAATTGTGTCATATTGTTGGGTTATCTCATATACTTCACTTAGTTTTTCGTTATTTATTCCATTTATATTTATTGATATGACGAGTTAGTTTTTGTCTTTTATTGTGTTTTAAGGGTTGGTAGTTTTAGTCAAAGTATGTATTATTGTTATTATTTATATTTATATTATTGTTAATATTATTATTGAAAATATTATATTTTTTGTTTATAAGCATTGTTTATGCCTGATTTTTGTGATTCAGTTTGTTTCTGTGTTTCTTCTTGTTTCTTTTTTGTTCGCTCTGGTTCTTGTTTTAGCTTTTGCTCTTGCTGTTTTTTTTATATATCTATATTGTTCGCTTGATTTTTTATCTATATTGTTCGAATTTTATTTTTATTGGTCTGTGTCCTGTTTCACTAGTGATATTTTGTTTTGGTTGTTTTTTCGGAGGTGGTAGCCTCATTCATTTCCTTTGCACTAGGATGCGATCTTTGCTGATCGACCATCGTATTTATTTCTGCAGGTGTCTGCCATTCTGTCGACATTGTGTTCCTGTGTACTATTGTTTTTGCAGATTTGGGTGTCGAGGCAACTAGTGGTGTATCCTCCTCCCCCGGTGTGATGTTTCCTGTTTGTGTTTTCGTCTTTTCTTCTTCATCGGTCTCATTCTCTGTTTGAGGGTAATTCTCTTTGATATTTTCTACATCTTCCTCAACATCAGCTTTATTCCCCATTTGAGGGTCAGTCTCCCTGGCGTTTACTACGTCCTGAAAATCTTTTTCCTGCAGTATGTAGTAAAGTGTAGACTTTGTGTTGTTTCTGAGATTTATTTCTACTGTTTGTATTTGAGCCTGTTTTTTTTTTTTGTTTTTTTGTTTTCATTCTTGTTTTTTTTTTTTTTTTTTTTGCTTTCTTTTCTTTGTGCTTTGGTAGTGTTATGGAAATCCTCTCACTCCAGTGTGGCTGCCTGGGGGGGGGGGGGGGGCAAATTTCCATCCCTTCTTGTTCATTTCCCCCCGGTTTTGTTTGTATATGTTCTTCCTCCTGTTATGTTTTTTTGCATGTTCATCTGTTTCGGTGACAGATATATCAAGTTCTACATTGTGTTCATCTGCTGGGTTGCTGGCTGCTGTATCAGCATATGTCTTCTGTTAGGAGTGTTTGTAGTATGGGTTTTGGCAATCCTTTGGAATAAGTCCTGTCATGCGACATCTGGTGCATGGTCTGTGGTAAATGCAGCCAATGTACCATGTTTTTAAGATGAAGCCCATAATGCAAAAACAAAAAGGTAGGTATCTTTTATGCGTCATCTAAGGTAAGTGTTAAGTACCCTCATCAATGTTTGTATCGTGGAATACCATTTAATTATCGCCATTTTGTCTTTGCGCACCTTTACATTTAGCTTCTGCTCTATTTTGATTTGAAGTTCCTCTGATGGTACTTCATAAGGGAGGCCCGTTATATGGACCTCAACCGTTTTACTTTCTACCACTCTTTCAATTAAGGATGCTCCCTCCACTTGTATTTTCCCTATCATTTCTACCTTTCCCTGTGGTAGTAGGAGCACATCGCCCTTTCCATAGAGCATATATTTACCCCTATCCCCGTTCTGGAGTGCAAGTATGTCGTGCACGTCGATCCCTCGCGCCAGCAATGCGACACATTCTTTTGGCAAAGCCATTTATAACGGATATTTTAACAATTAAGTGAAAAATTGGCAAATACGGCTTATAACCATTCCTATAATAAAGGAGCTGGCAAATACGCCTTGTTAGGTGGATAAACAAATCAGACACCATACATCAAAATTGTTGACATAATCATTTGACTCCTTCTTGAGTGGTAGTCAAAGTCATACACAGGAAATCAATTAGAGGTGCTGCCTAGTAGTGTACACTCAAATAATACATTTGGAATATGGTGTATAGTGAAGCATGATTATCAAATACAAATGGAAAAGATGTTTAGAAATTAAAGTAACTTTATAGAAAAAACAAACATAACAGAACCAGAGAAGAAAGTGCTTTGAATAAAAGTGTACAACTTTAATTCTATCAAATGGTTCTCATAATTACCTAAGTCTTAAATATTGATTTATTAGAACAAGTATACTATTATGATCTAAAGAGTTCTTTTAGGAATGTTCATAACCTTAAAATGTCCACTTAATTACCATTGAATAAGACAACAACTCTTACTTAACATTCAAACATTATTGCATGGTCTGTACTTTGATTCCAGTTTAGATCACTACAATGGAAAACTATCAATATCTATTTTTTTATATAAATTGACCAATAAAAATGAAGAAACAAGGACTCAATGATTTCTCAATTTACTCTAATTGCTTCAAAAGAATTTAGGGTTTTGATTATTCTACTTATTCTACAAGAAACAAGTCGATCAATATGCGGCAATACTGTTGTAATCATTTATATCAGTGTCAACAGTAACAGTAATTGTTTTTGTTTCTGACACAAATTCACAAGTTCCTTGCTAGCTGCTATTACCAATCAATATACAGTTTTGTTTTTTTCGCAAAATGTCACGGTAATAAAGTTAATGGATTCAGATTTATGAATATCAGATAACAATCTTTCCAAATGCGGTTGAATTTCGAAAGATCTTGTGAGTCATAGAGATTTGTATTTTATTGAAAGAAATATGACAAAGTATGGTGTAGCAACTTGGTAATCTGTCCGTATCGCTTTAGGCATCTGTTCTGAGAGGTGAATCTAGGTAAAATTCGAGGACGAATTTCAAAGTAAGAGGAAGAAGCGTAGTGGTTGAGGTATATGAGGCCATTTGCAAACCGATCTGACTGGTATGGACCATTTCGTCTAATGGTATGTCGCTTGATTGAGAAAGGCAAACAGGGTTCGATTACCGAGAGCGACTGTTTGACCTTTTATCCGCTCCCGTTAGTAGTATAGGGTGGGTATTGGGGTACTGGCGGAGGCACTTGGGGTACCAACGGGAATTTAACATGCGTGGGGTACTTGGGGTACTAACGGGAATGGAACTTGCGTGGGGCACTTGGAATACCAACGGGAATGGAACATGCGCGGGGCACTTGGGGTACCAACGGGAATTTGAGAGGGATAGAATAGATACATACACCAAACACACAAATATTGGAGTAGACAATAATAATCTTTTCCAGAAAAGTGGGTGGCCCTGAAAAGGGCCGTTGGAGTGGTGTCAACCAATTTAACACAGATCACACCTCGTTTAGGGCCTTCTTCTTCTTAAGCTTCGACGGACTTCAGGTCCGTAGAGAAGGACTCGCTTCAGACAGCCTTGTCTTTCGATATAGATTCTTCTTTTCCATATCGCTGTATCTGTCATCTTGGTAATCGCCCATGAAGCTTTGACGTATATCGGGAAGTCTGGGTTGAACAACATTCCCGATACGATGTTGGAACATTCAACTGAGGTATACATTTTCTAGTCTTGAGAACCGGTGAAGCTCTATGACACAAGCGGTGGTATATATAGCCCAAGAGCGGATTGAAACGGATCGAAATGAACTACCAATCCAAAGGCGCGTTATAACAGGGTATGTTTTTCTTCCAATCGGAAGAGAGCGGGGGGGAGGGGTGACGTCATCTTTAGTATAAAGGCATCACAGCGTTCGTAGGGTTTTACCTTGGGCGGCATAAGTATGACGGATACTACGAAGACCATGTATTGTGGTGAGCCTGCGTCGACGGAAAGTTCTTATGTTCGGAGTGATAGTACGACGACAGCAGCAAATGCAGTGGTGAACTTTCAACCGGAAGATTTTAATTTAGATTTTGTGGTTTTTCTGTCATTTATTATCAAGAAATTTTGCCTAAAACCACCACCACCACCGCTGTTGTACCACCACCCTCTTTGCCTGTCATCAACGATTTTAAAAAGAGGCAAAAAGAAGACTTGGAAAACTTTTTACAGCGTCAGAGAGAAGCTGATGATGTTTTTCTTCAGCAAGAAGAGGAAAGAAGAAAGCATGAAGAAGAAATAAGAAAGTTAGACGAGGAGAAGTGTGAAGGACAGAAGGAAGGGATTGATGAAAACAAAACGGTGAGTTCGTTACAAGACATTTTAGCGGAGTTAAAGCATCTGAGAAACATGTATCAGATTTCTTTAACACAACCCAAGAGAAAGAGACCCTCACGAGCGAAACATTCTAAACCCATCACTACTACTACTGAGATGCTACAACCACCACCACCACCGTTCACTACTACTACTACCACCAAAGCAGTAGGAGGAGGAGGAATAGGACTTGGTCGTGGAAAGGGATTGAGACAGTTGACGCTGATCCTGTCCAGTCTATAAGTTTTTTTTTTTAAACAAACACCCCAACGGTCCTTTTCAGGGCCACCTACATTTCTTAGAAAAGAAATAATCCAATTTGCCAAAATCAAGTAAAACTTTAAATCCCATCCTTGGTTTGTGTAAGAGTGCGTGCGTGCGTCCATACTTTAAAACAAAAAAAAAAAAAAAAGCAAAAACAAAAGACACTTACTTTTCTTTCCATTCTGGTATGTTCTCTTTTAAAAAAATTCACAATGAACATTTCATAACACAACACTTAAAGTTCGTCGTTCACTGCCTGTATCTCTTGTTCTTGAATTTCTTCACAGGGATCAAGGGTTCTTTTTGTTCTTCTACACTGTCTTCCATTCGTCTAGCTTTCTAGCCTTTCTTGACGACGGGGATGAGTTCTTCTTCTTCTTCTGGGGTTGAAGATCCCTCTGCTTCCTCCCTCTCTTGTGGGTTCTCTTGTTTCTTAGGACACTCTGAAGACCAATGTCCTTTTTCTTGACAATGATAACAAGTATCTTTTCCTTTGTCTCTGTTATCTTTTCTTTTACTTTGACGTTGTGGACATTCTGGAGCCCGATGTTCTTTTTCTTGACAGATATAGCAAGTATCTTGACTTTTATCTCGAGAGGCGATCGAGGAGTCGTCCTTAGTCTTACTGATATACTTTCCAAGGACTCTCTGTAAAGTTCTGATAGCCACAGAAATCTGTTGTGCTAAATCTCTGACCAGAAGGGCAAGCTTTTCTGACTTCTCTTCCATCTTCACTGTTTGAAAGTTGAATAACGAATAGTGATTCTGAGGGTAGGAAGGTCTCTCTATACACAGGGAGAGACTCTGTGTTAAACTCAATCAGATTCAAGTAAGACATCAAGATGAAAAGATCACGCCCAATCAATGAGAAAACAGAAGAAGAAGAAACGAAGAGGCCACGACGACGGAGACTTTCCGTGCCGCCTGAAACTCCGCTAGATGAAGTGCTAGCTCAAGTCCATGCTAGCAATTTCGAAGAGGAGATGAGTGAGCCTGAAACCATACCTTCTACCAAACCCAAAGAATCCACCACCCCTCACCAAGAAAGTCCTACCGTGGCTCCCCAAAATTACTATCGCATTCGAGAGACGCAAAAAATGACCTCCAGAAAATTTAGAACTACGGCTTACACTTACACCGTTAACTTTAAAGACTTCAAGTCTGAAGTGCCTCCCGAGAAATCTGCAGGGTTCAATACACATTTGTGGGATTCTGTGTTACAGAACTTGAAACAACAATGCGGAGCCAAAGAGGACGATCGGTTGAGACTGTCGATTCATCACGACAGTTTGAAGTCGCCTGTCTGATCGAGTTCAGCACCCCGGCAGAATTAACACCAGCCAAAGTCATGACCAAAATAGAACACGTTCAACAATCCAACGAAGAG
This sequence comes from Margaritifera margaritifera, assembly GCA_029931535.1. Taxonomy (NCBI): domain Eukaryota; kingdom Metazoa; phylum Mollusca; class Bivalvia; order Unionida; family Margaritiferidae; genus Margaritifera; species Margaritifera margaritifera. The sequence continues at coordinate 885,487 of JAQPZY010001649.1, read as the reverse complement.
TTTACCATCACGGATGGAAAGGCTACACTTCACATGACCCACGTATCCCCTCCTCGAGGTGGCGGACGAAGCAGGAAAGCATTATTGGTGGACGACCTTCGCAGTACCAAACGCAGTGTCGTCCAAATCGACAATTCTCAAGACCAGATGTGCTTGGCTCGGGCCATCGTGGTGGGGCGAACGTATGCCGACAAGAACGAGATTACAGAATGGAAAAGAGCCCGGAATAACATTCGACGATCGGAGAAAGCCAAACAACGAAAAGAAACAGAACTCCTGTTACGACAAGCAGGCATACCCAAAGACACCGTGTGTGGCATTTCTCAAATGCAACAACTTCAAGATGTCTTGACTCCTCGCTAAACCTTGAAAATACACTCTCAAGAAGTTCGCGGAGCTCTGCTATTTCGAGGACCCAATTTCCCAGAAGGAAAATACATTTACATCTATCATCACCAAGAACATTTCGATGCCATCACCAGTATCAAAGGATTTCTGGGACACTCGTACTACTGCGAGAAATATGACCAAGGATTTAACAGTCGAGAGCGACACATTCATTGCGGAGAGCGATGTCAGGGCTGTTTAGCTGCCAAGCCATGCCTTCCTGAAAAACACGTGCATTGCTCGACTTGTCGACGAACCTTTGTCAGTCCCTCTTGTTACGAACAACATCGCAGGACACAAGCTCACCAGCAGAAAAGTGCTTGTGACTTATTGAAATTATGCTCCACGTGTGAACAGCTGATTCGACCAACGACAAGGAAGAGACACGTTTGTACTGGAAAGAAAAGATGCCGCATTTGCAACCAAATCGTGAACTATCAACATCAATGTTTCATTCAAAGGTACGACAATACACTGATGAAAGAATTAAAGAGTGATCCCAACAAGAACAAGAACCAAGTGGATTTCCTCTTTTTTGATTTTGAATGCATGCAAGAGACGGGCATTCACATCCCTAATTTCTGCGTTGCTCATCGAGCTTGTGAGAAGTGCATCCAAGAACCTATTCATGTTCACTGTCCTCATTGTAGTAGGATTCCAGGAGGACGTGGAAAAATCTTTCGTGGCCCCAACATTCTGCCCGAGTTTGCCCAATGGATTTTAGACCCCATCGACGACACTTGGAGCGAAGGGGACATTCAACGTTACGGGACATGTCATCGCTATGCCACCGTCATGGCTCACAATACGATGGACAGTTTCTTCTAAAATATTATTCACAACAAGGTACCGAATGCCCCAAAGTCACCGTGAACGGAGCCAAACTCATCTACATGCAAGTGGGACAAGTCCAATTCAAAGATTCCATGATTATTTGGCCATGCCTTTGAGTCGAATGCCTAAAACATTTGGTATGACAGAAATATCAAAAGGATATTTTTCCCACTTCTTCAATACGGAAGCCAATCAACACGTCGTACTACCACATTTGCCTGACGTTCGACGGAATGCACACCGAACACCGAGAAACATTTCACGCTTGGTACCCCGCTCACGAGTCAGAATCGTTTGACTTTCAAGAAGAAATGCTCAAGTATTGTCGATCCGATGTGGACATTTTACGCCGTTGCTGTGGAACGTTTCGACAATTATTTCTAGATCACGGAGAAGTCGATCCTTTAAAGGAAGCGTGCACCCTACCCAAAGCCTGTACCTTAGTGCACACCAAAAACTTCATGCCCGAGAACGAACTAGCCATCATAGACCTTAACACGTCTCTCCTCGCCAGTCGTCAATACTCGGCCAAAGCTTTGCGTTGGCTCCATTACTTGTGCCAAAAGGAAGACAAATGGATACAACATGCCAGAAACGTAGGAGGAGAAATGAAAATAGGCAGTCTTTCAGTGGATGGTTGGGATTTAGAAAACTCTCAGACGGTGTACGAATTTCAGGGATGCTTGTTTCACGGATGCCCTACCTGTTCTCCTCAACGAGACATGAAAAGTCCGTTTTCAGATTCCACCAAGGAAGAATTGTACAAACGCACTTACCAACGACAGCTAAAGTTAGAAAGTCAAAGATACCAAGTGGTAGAAATGTGGGAGCACGAGTACTATCGACATTTTAAAACCGATCCAGAATTTAAGCCCATTGCCAAAAGTTAGGACGTGGTCGACATCGAACCTTTGGATCCATGCCACAGTTTGTTTGGAGGACGAACCAATGCCACACGCTTGCTGTACGACGTAGACGAATCAAGAGGAGAAGAAATCAAATACATCGACGTGTGTTCGTTGTATCCTTGGGTGTGCAAATACAAGAGATTCCCAACCGGACACCCTGAAATCTTGACAGAACACATCGACGTGGAACACATTCGTCAATACGAAGGATTGATCAAATGCAAAGTCTTACCCCCGAAAAACTTGTACCATCCTATCTTACCCCATCATTGCCAAGGAAAACAGATGTATCCTTTATGTCGTACGTGTGCCGAAACATTCAATCAAGATCACCCCTGTCACCACACGGATAAAGAACGCGCTTTGACAGGGACGTGCGTCAGCGCCGAATTGTTTCGGGCTCTGGATCGAGGATACCGCTTGTTGAAAGTGTACGAGATCTGGCACTTTCCTACCACAGCACAATACCAAAAGGACGACGCCTCCAATCCAGGCATTTTCTCAGGGTACGTCAACCAACTTCTAAAACTCAAACAAGAAGCCAGCGGCTATCCCTCTTGGTGTCAGACTCCCGAAGACCAAGTTCAATTCAAAGAACAGTACCGTACCGTAGAAGGCATCACTTTGGAAGACGTAGAAAAGAACGACGGAAGAAGATCGTTTGCCAAAGTCATGCTTAATTGCTTGTGGGAAAAAATGGCACAACGTACGATCTTGCCCAAGACGGAATACTTGGCAGATCCCAGTCGCTACGTTCAACAGGTGGACGACAAAAGTAAACTAGTCAAACACGTAGAAATCGTCCGTGAAGATTTGATCTTAGTCAATTACCAACAAGAATACAAGTTTGTACACCCCGACGATTTTAGCAATGTGGTCATTGCAGCCTACGTGACAGCCCATGCTCGCTTGAAATTGTACGACGAAGCTTTAGAAGTGTCGGGAGATCGTGTCGTGTACTTTGACACCGACAGTTGCAGACAGTTGCATGTACATCCATCGCCCCTTTTGCCAACACCCAACCATCGAAGGAGATCGGTTAGGAGCCTGGACGAACGAGCACCCTCAAGAGACGATTCTGAGTTTTGCCAGCGGTGGCCCTAAAAATTACTGGTACCGATACCGAGACCGACAAGGCCAACTTCACACCAAATGCAAAGTCAAATTATAACCCTGAACTATCGAACCAGCCAAGTGGTGAACTTTGAGGTTTTGAAAAATGCTTTGCTGTCTGGACAAGCTGAAGACATTCGAGTGAAAACGTTAGAGCCTCACAAGATCGTACGGTTACCCAATCAGTCGTCCTGTAGAAAAAGTTTACCAAATTGTGTACCAGAAACAAGTGAGACTTCCAGACCACACCACTTTACCGTACGGACACGCCAATCTTCAGTATAAAAAAGGAGCCAGTTCCAAGACCAACCATTCATTAGGACTCCAAACGTTTACCGAGCAAGAAGAAGAAAAGAGAAGAAGAAAAAAGAAGAAGATGGTAATGAATACTCATACCACCCAACCACCGAGTGAGGGATCTGCCTTGCGATGAGACGGATGCCGTACGCTTTGACATCAGCGATGCACCACGACCTTGCCGCTCCTCCTCTGGGACCCTCGAAGCGATGCCGTGCGTGTGTCTTACCGCCCCACTAGCGATGCACAACGCCCTTTCTTCTTTATTGGGGATGCTAAACGTGTACCTACCTGCGTATGCCATCCCTACAGCAAAGAATTCGTTACACTGCCTGTGGCTTTGCCTGGCTATTCCGGCTTTGAAAGTCGACTCCAGACGTTCAAAGATAAGTGGCCTAAATATCTACAAGGGCCTACTTCAAAAGCTTTAGCCAGAGCTGGATTTATCTACCTGGGAAAAGGGGATAAAGTCCAGTGTTTCAGTTGTGGTGTGACGCTTCACGAATGGGAGTATAAAGATTCGGCTTACTTGGAGCATGCCAGATGTCTCCGCGCTGTCAGTACCTGCCTTTGGTCGGTCCTAAGCAGTAACCCATGTCGGATACTTTACAAGAGCACATTCGTGGCTTGCCTTTGGAGCTGCGAGAACGCATTTACAGAGAATTGGTTCAGATACAAGTGAAACGCAAAGAACAATTGCATCCTTTACGACACAGACGTTTTAACCATTTGTATCTAAATGCTATAAGAATACTGATTAGTGCCAAGTTGTTCAAATGGTCGGACATTGATCGAATAGGAAATTGGTCCTGTAAGATTTTGGATGTCACGACTTCTACCTACAATGTGGGAGTAATACACAGAATTCGATGGAACGAAGTGGAGGAATAAAAAGTGACAAACTTACAGGAATACAAAAAACTTTTACAAGAAGTGTCACCTCAAGACGAAACGCCTGTACGTCGTCTGAGGTGTAGTAAGGTCATCAGTGAACATCTTGGATATCCTTTACCCACTGATTCCATTTGGCAAACGTGTGAGTATTTCGTCACAAAGAAAGACGTGCCTGTGAATGACTAGTTTAGAAGAGCACATTCGTGGTTTGCCTTTGGAGCTGCGAGAACGCATTTACAGAGAGTTTGTCAAGATACAAGTGAAACGCAAACTCAAAGTCATTCCTCGATTTTTAAACTATGCTTACTTCCACAGTATGAGAAGAATGATTCTGGGGAGAAACGATCACAGGTGCTGTGGAGTGACTATCACAAAAGATACCAACCTTGGGAACCTGGATATAAAAGCGAACCATGCCAGGACCATTGTCTTCACTTGTGAAACGTATTCCGTGGCAGGAAGTCAACGATCGTGTTTCGACCTTATAAGATTATAGACACCTGATACAGGAACTGTTTCCATTGAATTTTGGACGCTATGCCGTGTGTGTGTTCGTGACTACTTTTCTTGGATTTCGTTTTCCAGGACATTCGTTGTGGACTATTTTCGAGGAACAGTGTTTGTGCTGGACTATTTTAATGAACGGTACATACAACCAAAAACATGACCATTCACGCTTTATCGGCACACGAAAGACAAATTGTGCTCAAAGTGTTGAGACTCGTGATGAACACTAGTTGTGTACCTCTGTGTGAAGAAGACATTAGTCAAACTTTATCTACCCTTCATACGTTTCAAGAAGTGTGCATCGCTAGTTGGTTACACCAACAACTTTACGATTGGAAAGATGTACGTGACTGGAAAAGTGCTGGTTTCGATACTTGGCTACAAGAAGTGGCACAGTATGCCAAAGACCTGGTGCGTCACTAATTTTCCAAGACAAAAAGAAGTGAACCACTTGAAATCCAAGTTCAGCATGACACTCGAACCTCGAGAAGAAGAAAAAGAAGACCACACCCGTCGTGGTAACCCTAGAAACACATGAGGAACAAACCACTTTTCCGTCAGAGACATTTAATTCTTCCACCACCACAACAGAGACCAGAATACCACCAGTGCGTGTGCACTCCATTCGTAGGACACCTATTCATCCAGTGTGTGGTTGTTGTACATTGACTTGTTTATACAGAACTTTGATTCTTTTAGTGGTGGCCTTATTGTTGTACCTAACCATTTTTGCTGTATGCGTTTTCGTTCTTCATGACTTGTAAATATGTTTTTTGTTGTCTTTTTAGAACATTAAACGTGTATGAAACGTATAAAATGTCTTGTGTCTTTCGTATTCATCTCAAAATTCTTCCTACCCCAGTCATGGCTGCATCTTCCTCTGCCTCTTCTGCCTTTTCTTCTTTTTTTGTGGTCAAAGTGATCGACGAAAAGTTAGACCGTCCAAATTGGGAAGCTTTGTATCTGCGCCATCCCTTTAACATGTTGATTGCGGGACCCACTGGTTCAGGCAAAACCGAATTTGTCAAATGTTTGATCGAACACAAATCTCATGTGCTGGATCGTCCTCCTCAACGCATCGTGTGGTGTTACAAAGAGTGGCAATCGTCTTACACGTTACTTCGTGAAAGTCAAGGAGAAGCCATTTCGTTTGTGGAAGGCATACCTCGCGAAGAAGATGGATCGCGTCTGACGTGAGTCAAACACATCTGGTCATCTTCGACGACATGTTAGGAGAAGACGAAGAAGAAATTAAACTTTGGTTTACACGAAAAGGACATCATCGGAATGCCAGCATCATTTACATTGCTCAAAATTTATTTCAACAAAGTAAATCCCATCGTACCATCAGTCTCAACGCTCATTACTTGGTCTTATTTAAAAGCCCCAGAGACAAATCTCAAGTGCAAGTGTTAGCCAAACAGTTAGGCACTCCTTGGTTGAATTATGCGTACGACGATGCCACTCAAACACCTCATGCGTATTTACTCATCGACTTAAAACCTACCACTCCCGAGTATTTGAGATTTCGTACCCAATTGTTTCACCATTGGTGCCAAGAAGGAGGTCCTGTCATTTACACGTCCCCTTCAGCCACTCTCTGAAAGAAAAAGCCATAAAAACATCCGCGTCATTTCTTTCTCACAATCTTTGAGATGACATCCTTTCAATCTCATCCTCCTGCTAAATTGATTCGTGCCTTGTATGGCATCAGTGGCGACAAAAATGCACAAGTCCGTGCCCATTTGTTAGAAGCTAGTCTCAAAGAAGTGTTACGATGGTTTACTTTGACGGCACGTCAATTACTTCAAGGCATCGTTCATATCCCTCATCAAACCAAACGTTTTTTGAAAAACATAAAGTGGCGTTGTCACAACTGGCCGATCCTAGAATCGATCCACGCACTAAAAAACAAATCATTTTGACCGCTGGTGGTAGCGGTTCTTTAGGAGGTGTCATGATTCGTTCTCTTTTGAAATAGGATCATAATGCCCAACCCAAAACCAAAACCAAAAAGAAAAGCCCCAAGAAGAAAAGCCCTAAGAAGAAAGCCCCTAAGAAGAAGAAGAAAAGCCCTTCCAAAAAAGACCCAACCACTACTACCCGAAATAGAGGTACTGCTGCTAAGACGCAAACGTACACCCGAAAGCCACGAGAGGCAGTGACGGTGTCTTCTTCTCCTCCGTCCACATCTTCTTCCTCGCCCTTCGTCATGATGCCTGCCAAACCGGACTTAAGATCCGTGTTTCCTAATTTGATGCAAAAATGGAAACCCATTTCGAAAGTTAAAACTCCGGGGCCATCGACTTCGGCTGATCTGGCCACTGCGGCTGCCGCTAAAAAAAGTACCCTCCCCTAAAACCAAAGTCCAAGAGAGAACCGGCGTGTTACAAAGTTTCGTGGATTTATCCAAAAAAACTGCGAACTCAAGTAGAGGGTAGAGGGGGGAAATAGGGAATTAAATGCATAACATAGAAAGCTAACATAAGTATTTACAAAAGTTATAAACGTAAATAGATTACAACAAGTATGAATACAAAAACATCAATAAATATATGGTAGTGGAATTGCAGAGGCATTAGACTACATGCCGCAGAACTTGCAATCAAAATCATAAAAGATAACAATAAACCGGACGTGGTGTGCTTGCAGGAGACCCTCCTAAACGATAAATCCAAAAATCTACCAAAAATCTCGAGGTACTCAACGAAGTACTGCAAGCATAGACCGGGGGGGGGGGGGGGGAAGGCGGAGGCCTAGCAATATATGTTAGCGACGCCATCTCGAGTGAGTCCGTAGAGATTGCTCGACCAACCACAAACGAGAACATTGCCCTCGAACACCAAACAATTAAAATAAATACAGGGAACACTCCGTTATTTATAGTAAATATGTATGACCCAGGGGGGATGAATACACCGAAACCTTTAAATCAATAATTAATAATCTAGGAGACAACACCATAATATGTGGGGATTTCAACGCCCACAGCAAACAGTGGGGAGGAGACAAATTGGATAGGAGAGGCACAATTATTGAAAAGTGGGTCTCGACCTCCAATTTGGTTATCTTAAATGATGGAAACGGCACAAGAATCAACCCGACAAACGGGAAAGATATCAGCCATTGATCTTACCATATGCACACCCAAGATCGCGGAAACTACCGACTGGGAGGTAGCTCAATCAGGGACCCCAGGAAGTGACCACTTCCCAATAAGGACCACTTTCCACACTAAAATTCATAAAAACTTCAAGACTAGCACTCCCAAATGGAGATATGACAAGGCGGACTGGGGGTCGTTCCGTTCTCTCTGCGAAGAGATTGCATACGCTCGGCTACACAGCGAGGACATAGACACTTTTTATCAAAATATAACAGATGCACTGTCATCAGTGGCCGAGCGGTGTATACCGAAGACGGGAGGAGGGGCCGGCAAACAGTCCGTACCATGGTGGAATAACGACTGTAAGCAAGCTATAAAGGAGAAAAAGAAAGCCCTAAATAGGTTCAGGCATACCAAAAACTCCATTGACTTTCGTGCTTACAAAGAAACAGAACAAAATACAAAAAACATCATAAAACAAGCTAAACAAGCATCATGGAAGTCATTCTGCTCATCTCTAAACTACAAAGCCAATTCAAAACAAGTTTGGGATAAGATTAAAAAACTAAGGGGAAAAGGAGGGAAAACATCCCCCAAACTTGCAAAGCTAACCACCGATTTGGAAAAAGCCGAAAAATTGGCCCAGCATTTTGCTAGTATGAGCAGTAACGGAAACCACTCTGAAAATTTTAAAAAAACATCGTTAAATGGTAGAGGAAAAATATCCCCACTTGTTCGCGGACAAGGGAGAAAAATCAAACCCCCTAAACATTGAATTCACCCTATATGAATGGAAAATGGCATTAAACAGGAAAAGTAAGACAACTGCACCCGGGGAAGACACGCTAGGTTACGACGTATATAAAAATCTCCCTGAAAAAACGGCCTTGATGGTTTTATGCATGTTGAATGCCTCATGGAGGACGGGAAAAATTCCAAAAAAAATGGAAACACTCAATAGTAGTAGCAATCCCGAAACCCGGAAAGAGCCCGGCAGACATAAACGCATACAGGCCTATATCCCTAACAAACAGTCTCTGCAAAATCATGGAGACCATGATAAACAATAGGGTTAAATACCACCTAGAAAGCAAAGGGCTGCTATCCCACAATCAAAGCGGCTTCCGTAATAAACGATCCACATTGGACCAGATAATGCGACTGGAGTCCAGCATCAGACTCGCATTCAATGTCAAAAGAAAAAGGGATCGTAACCTAATCGCGATCTTCTTAGATCTAGAGAAGGCTTACGACCTAATGTGGACCAAAGGACTTATAGCTAAGTTGAATCACTACGGAATATCAGGCCGACCACACTCTTGGATAGCGGAATTTCTCACAGGTCGAAGCATCCAAGTCAGGGTTGAAGACAAATACTCAGAATGGCAAAATGTAGAAAACGGCAACCCCCAGGGAAGCGTTCTGAGTCCGACCCTTTTCAATCTAATGATAAATGACCTTGAGAAATCGATCGACCCGTCCTGTTTGGACCTGTCTCAGTTCGCCGACGACAGCGGAATCTGGAAAGGGGGAAACCTCGACAGCGAAGCTGTGGTCGGAGAGCTGCAGGTGGGACTTGACAGGATCGGTAGATGGGCCGACAGGTGGGGTTTTAAAATGTCACCTGGAAAAACAGTAGGCGTCATGTTTTCCCCCAAAACAAAATTAAGACAGAAACCCCCAAAATTATATCTAAATGGGGTCCAAATTAAATTTGAAAAATGTGTTAAGTTCCTAGGCATGCTCTTTGACGAGCATCTGACCTGGGAAAAACACATAAAAGAACTAGTGAGACGATGCGGACAGGACCTAAACCTCCTCCGGAACCTTAAAGGCTCCGATTGGGGGGCGGACCCCGCAACCCTCCTAACCCTATACAAAACCTTAGTTAGGTCTAAACTAGACTGTGGGTGTCAAGCGTACATCTCGGCTCGACCCAATAGTCTTAAAAAATTAGATGCGATATAACGGAAAGCTCTACTTATATGCACTGGAGCTCTCTGAAACATTTCCGGGGAAGAACTCAATGTCCTAACAGGAGAAACCCCCCCCCCCTCAATCTGAGGCGGGAGGAACTCCTACTGAGATATAGTGTCAGGATTTCTGTTCACCCAGATACGCATCTTACCCAAAAAGCCCTCAAAAAATGCGATAAACCATTCCGACACAAAATATTAAAAAGCCTACCAGGAGGAAAAAAAAAAACACATGAACTAAAGAAAGAATTAGACCTGCACAATCTCCAGGCGGAAATTATTAAATACCCTGACAGCGCCCCCTGGACAAATAAGCCCCCCATAGTAAATCTAAACGCTTTATCATATGGAAACAAAAACGAACAACCAAATGAAATGAGGGCGAAAATCATGGAAGAAATAGGGAACAAATATGAAGGGTATACCGCCATATATACAGACGGCTCAAAAACCTCCGACCCAGAACGCACTGCAGCCGCAGTGGTTATCCCTGGGGAGGGCATCACGCTGGGGGCGAGACTTCCTGATCTCTTCTCTATCTATAAAACGGAATTCTGGGCTATAAAACAAGCCATTGAGTGGGCCCTAGAAACCAAACAATCAAAAGCAGTTATCATCAGCGACTCCCTTAGCGTGCTGCGCTCCCTGGAATCGGGAAATTCCACCAGTAGGGAGAACTTTCTCCGAGAAGTCAGCTTTAAACTAAAAATTTTAGATCAAAAACACCAGACAGTGGAATTCATGTGGGTACCCTCTCATATTAACATCCCTGGAAATGAGAGGGCCGATAGGGAAGCAAAACACAAACTAAATGAGGCCGCAATCCAAACTCTGGACTATAGCGTCCATGAGATTTATAGTACCATCAGAAAAAAATTAATTTAAAATGGCAGTCGGAATGGGACAAATCCAACAAAGGGCGCAAACTCTACGATCTGCATAAGAAAATTAACAGAAACATTGAATTTCCAACACTGGCAAATCCGCACGACTACAAAATTATAAATAGGATAAAACCGGGTAAAACACTTCTAGCAAACAGCTTTGGACAATATGTGTCGGGACTAAATACAGCAGGAATTAACTGCCCACACTGCCCCACACCTGAAACCTTGGAACATGTTTTTAACATCTGTTATAAATACAACAATGAAAGGAAAAAATTCCAAGAAAATCACACCAAGCTAAAATCCCCAACTACATATCCGGATTTCCTCAAAGAAGGAAATAAAAACATGAAATCCGTATACACCAACATAGTGGGGTACATCTCAGAAATAGGAAAAAGGGGCAAAATATAATTATATAAAAATACCTAATAATACTTAATGATGAAACCACAAGTCTAAGGCGGGAGAGGAGGAGCCCTACCCAGGGAGGAAGGGATTGGTCTGCCGGGCCCACTAGGGGTTCCAGGTCCGCCGCAAAGGCGAGCCAATCCAGGCCCTCCGGGGATGGAGAACCCCCACTCCCATGGGACTTGGGGTCTAGTCAATCACTAAAGCCATATTAATAGTAATTAATTTTAATATTAATAATCATAATCACAACAAAAACGCTTAAAAAATTATCCTAGTAGATAACAAAACACTAGCGGGATAAAGGCGAAGGACAAATTCCCTCTTAAAGGGAGTACCTTTAAGGAGCTGGACCCTTCATCCCTGAAAAGTGTAAAATAAAACAGTAGAAATAAATAAAATACCTTTAGGCAATAATAATATATAGATTTACCATGATATTAACAAAAATCGGGGGATATAAATTAAAGACAACATTAACAGACCTAGCACCGGAAAAATCTTTTTTTTATTTTTTTTTTCTCTCTTTCTATTCTAACAAAATATATACCATCACGACATCGATCCCCTACTAAACAAATAACCTTAACCTCTGTCGTACGGAGTGGGCTCTGGTCTGATCCGAGATTTTCGGTCACGCTTTTAAACAGGTGCTAGGTATCATACTAGCATTCACCTGTGCGGAATCCCTGCGTATCCTCAAGGTGCGAGTGATCGTAGGATTTTCTGCTACCCAAAGCACTGGTGCCTGGAAACATACGGGCATGCCAGGACTGAAACCTTGCTGGGGCCGGAAGACTAGTCCTGAGATAGTCAGTCTCTCTCTCTCTCTCTCTCTCTCTCTCTCTCTCTCTCTCTCTCTCTCTCTCTCTCTTTCTCCTCTCACCCACAATAGAATGAAAACTATATTTTTTCAACCCTAAATTATCAAAACAATAAGGTGATCATAAACCCTGATCATCAGGCCCTCTTGCCGCACAATGTGGCACTCGATTGGAAAAAGATCAAAATTAAACTAACTAATATAAGGGCGGTATTTTAAATGTAACAACTATACCCCACAATAGTAGCAATATAAGGTGGTCATAAACCCTGATCATCAGACCCAGCCGCACAAGGTGGCACCAAATTGGATAAATTAACTTAAGAATATAGTTAGAAATAAAAACCACACGTAAATTAAACGCATAAGGTGGTTACAAGTCCAAACCATCAGGCCCAAACTGCACAAAGCGGTTACTAAACTTCTGAAACGTTTTTAATATTAAATTACCTGTACAACTAAATTAGCTTTATAAGGTGGTTCTAAATCCCGAATCATCAGGCCCAGCTACACAAAGTGGGACTCCCAACATTTTTTTTTTTTTTTTTTTTTTTTTTTTACAACGACAGACATTGTTTTTATATATTTTATTTTTCTTTCTTCTCTCTCTCCTTAACCAATAACAACAGCCATATGATACAAACATAACCTTCAAAATTTGTTATACTTCAACAAATACTTTCTTCTTTCGGCCAAAATTTATCTAAATTATTAAACGTTAAATAACCCTGGACCAGCCGGAGCAACCTGAGACGCGACGGCGCAGCCAGCCGACCCTTGCCTCCTTTGCCGCGCCCTGACAGAGTCATCGCAACAAATAAGTAATCCTGTAAACATTGCGGTTCTATTCCTATGAACAGGAAAAATATTCAAACAAAATTTAGAATTTAAATACACGCACCCCTCCATATCACTCCTTCAATGAACCCCCTTAGTGGGGACACCATGTAGCGATGGAGCGGTGCGAAAATAGCGTCCATACACGCAAAAATTCAGTCTAGTGGATTGCAGCTCTGTAACCCACTGGACAAAAATAATAAGTGTGCATAGCACACATTCTAATCCCTCATTGCGTGCTTCGCACGCAATGGGGGTAAATCGTCGTACATGCACACGACGTTAATTGAAGCATCATCATCAGTCGAGCTACCCCGCTGACTTGTCAACAACAACCGAAATGAGTAGCCGTCGAGCTGATAAACTGAGAGAGATTCAAGTTCACCTGTAGCATGTTCGTCGTTTAATGGGCGAACTGGTCCTCATCACGTTGGAGGAAGAAGTAGAGGCTGAGAAGAAAAAGAAGGAAGAAGAAGAGGAGAAGATGAAGATAATACAGCCTCATCTGATGACATTGCCTAACTGTGCTGCTGTGAAGCCGATGGTGAGGACATCGCCGCCGCCGCAACCACAGCAGCAGACACCACAGCAGCCGCAGCCACAACCACAACAGCCTCCACTATTGCACCCACAAGCCCACAGGGTGATTTGGAGAAGGAGAAGGCAGACCTTTACTGTCCCTAACACTGAGGATTGGGACATTGAAGCGACCCAACCCCCGTCTGCCTTCCTCATCTCCAACAATGGCAGAAATGGATGGAGTGGGAGGTGTGCGGCTTGTGGGGCCAGACCTGGAAGATGCGGGCATCCCTAGGTGAACTTGAATACCCAAACGGCCCTTTTCAGAGCCACCCACTTTTCAAGAAAAGAAAAAATCTTTTTTGCCATATATGTGTTTGTATGTTGAGTGTTTGTCTTTGTCTTCTCCACTCCAAAAAAAAAATCCCATTCCCTCAGTGTGGTGTGTGTTTGTATAGAGTGTATGTTTGGTGTATGTGTTTTATAAAAAATAAAAACAAAAACTATTTTCAAAAAAGGTGTGTTTGTATAGAGTGTATGTTTGGTGTATGTGTTTTATAAAAAATAAAAAAAAATTAAAAAGTGTTTCTTTTAGGTCCGCGTACTGGGTGTGTGTTTCTTTGTGGATGATATGATTTTTCTATGTATGTTTTTTTTTTTTTTTTTTTGGGGGGGGGTTTTCCTTCACGTCCGTGATTCCAGCATATAAAGCGCGGCATTCTGCAGTTGCAGGATTCAACGTCAACTGAAAAGAAGACTAGAATAACCACAGTAGAGAATCTGCAGGAAGCCTGGGATGTGGGGGTGGAGTCCCTACTCGAAAGGATAGAGTGTTGTTGGCGAACGTATGTCAACAGCCAAGTGTCAGCCATGGTGAATGAAGTGATGGTGGAAGAAGCCCAAAAGACCTACTCGGTACTTTCATTCTGTAAAATGGGCTTACTCAAGAAAGGCTTGGACTTGCTGGAAGGGGTGGAGTACTTTTTACACCAAGTACAAGAAGATTTACGGTTGTATCCACCCCCCAGTAGATCAGAAGAGAAGCGACTGCCCTTCTCACTGCCCATATACTCGTGAGAGAAGTCATGGAGAAGGAGGTGGCCACCAACAAAAAGGCTTGGGGGAAGAAAGAATGAAGAAAGAACAGACCCAGAGAGAAAGGGACTTCCATCGCCTGAATGTCCACTGGAAGAAAAATCTAGGAGAAGTTCAGGCGAATGGGACATCCTGACTGGCTCCCTGAGAAGAAGAAGAAGAAGAAGAAGAAGAAGAAGAAGAAGAAGAAGAAGAAGATCCTAGGCTTCCTGACCACATGTTGGAGAAAGAAATAAAAACTCCAACGGCCCTTTTCAGGGCCACCCACTTTTCCACAAAAGATTATAATCCATTGTTGCCTACTCCAATATTTGTGTGTTTGGTTTATGTATCTATTCTATCCCTCTCAAATTCACGTGGGTACCCCAAGTGCCCCACGCATGTTCCATTCCCGTTAGTACCCCAAGTGCCCCACGCATGTTAAATTCCCGTTGGTACCCCAAGTACCCCGCCAGTACCCCAATACCCACCCGATACTACTCCCGTTACATTACCTTTTACATGGAATTTTGATGCGGGGAGATTTATATAACATAGATATGTACTAGAAATCAAATAGAAAATTCAGACCAATGCAGATAATGCCGAGGTTAATCGTAACGAACGAACAGGAAGATGGATCTGCGTATCCCAATGTGACCAAATTTATAAATGCTTCAATACGAAGAAGGATTAGTAGGTGTCAACTAAAGGATGCATACTGCGCCATCTATGGTTCTGCGTTAAACTAGTCACCAAACAGTTTATTCACACACACACACACACACACACACACACGCACATAAAGCGGTTTCCCGCTTCTTTGCTTTTGATTGTAACATCCTTGTTGAGAGTTCTGAGACGGCGAATTCAGCAGGTTTTCATGCCTTTCCTGGTTGCATGTCTCCAGTTTGGTTGGTGGGATATGCAAGTTATAATACCATTGAAATGGTGGGCAGGTGACGAAAGGTTTCTTTCGAACTCTTTATGTTTGCCAGTCAGACGTATGCAAATTCGTCCTCCTGTTCAGTTTTTCTTTTCATTCTGTCTTACGCACTATATTGAACTGTGTATGTAATTAAATAGATTATATGTTCCGTTCGATTCTACTATTATGAACAGTGAGTGTTCTGCACGTAAATGTGCCGGAGAAGACGCTATTTTTTGACCAAGTGCTGTTCAAGGGACCTGTTAATTGTTGGATTAGTTTTGCTCAGAAAAGAATGTCTCCCGATTCCATATTTTATGTAAGAATACAAGCTTATATGAAAGAAATATATTTAGAATGATACCAATACAGTCAAACAAGTTACAGAGTTATAATTCGTTTCGTTTAGGAATTGAAGCCTTAATTCACGTGCAGCAGTGCCCATAAAAACTAGTCAATGCATTCATCCCCCGAAAGTGATGAAACAAGGTTCAAACAAGGTCTAAGGAAAGGGCTATAAGTTGTGGGGGTGGGGGTGGGGAGGGCTAACTTGCTACCTAAAGGGAAATAACTTAGCTAATGCACCAAGCCCCTGGATTTCTGTTTAGAAATGCATATAGATTATAGCTTCGAATTGGCACGAAACGGTGAGTAAAGCGCTTCATCCTATATCTCAGATTCTATATAAGGATGCACGATTCTAAAATATAAATCTACATACAATGACACCGATATAATGCATCAAACAGGTTAGAGAATTCTAACAGATATATACTAGATAGAACGGAAAATATAAACATATTAACTGTATACATGCAATTTCGATTGACGCTGTCTTTCTTTGTCTTTCTTATATTTTCTTTCTTTCTTAATATATTATCATCATTATTATGGTTGTCGTTTACTTCTTCCCCCATCCTTCCCGCCATCATCGTCATTATCATCAGCATTATCAATTTAATTTAGTTTTTTTTTATATATTCAGTTGTCAACCGTCTCTTTTCTCTGCATCAGTCATGTTTTGTTAATAATATCAATAAAGAGAAGACTGAAGACAACACCATTTGACACAAAGGAAAAGAGGTGTCGATGAAGACAACACTATTTGACACAAAGGAAAAGAGGTGTCGATGATAGCCAGAGAACGTATGAGCGAGTCGAATTTACTCCCATCACAGTTATCTCATCAACCCTAATGAGTAAGCCGTCTTTAACACTTACACTTACATGTACACACCTAAAAACAAAACCGAAACAACCAAGAATACTTTAGCTCCTTCTGTAATATATATATATATATATATATATATATATATATATATATATATATATATATATATATATATATATATATATATATTTGTGTACCTACCACAGACATTTGCGTACTTCATTGAAAGTTATTCTTATTTATACGTTCGGAAAATAAACAAAAAACAATCAAGTTATCGGATCTTAATTCGTGGGATCCATTTCTGAAGTTTCCATTATATTTAGAAGATAAATGAAGGTTTCGCAATGATTTTGAGTGTCACTTTTTTTCCCCACAAATACTTTCCAGCATCCGTCGGAAATGATGCACACCAAATTGCGCCATGCGTAGTTATCAGAGGTCAAGTAATTTTCTGTTCAGTATCGTCAGTGACAGTGAACTGACATGATGTTAACACAATAAAAGTGGTTTGAGAATGGTTTAACGGAATTATTTTTCTCTGGCTAGAGTAGGAATAAAAAAAAAATAGGTTACGGACTGTAATCTCTTGATGAGATGAATGGACAACCCATTTCATTACTCAGCGATATGGCACTTTGCCAAAAGGAGTTATTGACACAGAGCATTGATATAAGAAAAACGGCAGGGAAAATTTATAGTAAAGGTTTTGATTTCATGCATAAAAATGTCTATTTTGGAGCCTGCAGTATTAGTGACTGCGAGTTTATGATAAATTATGGCCATTCTGAATTTTATAATAATTCGCACAATTATGAATTTGAGGCTTAATGTACTCGACATCGAAAAGTTGAAATGTCTACGGAACCATTCTTAGAATATCTTGACATAATAAAATGTCATTTAACGTTGTTTGAGAGAGAGAGAGAGAGAGAGAGAGAGAGAGAGAGAGAGAGAGAGAGAGAGAGAGAGAGAGAGAGATCTGGTACTTCTGGCTTGCTTGCATGTGTCTTCTCTGCAATACATATTTTTCTGTTTTGCAATGCGCATGCCCGACGCCATACTCAGTTGCATGTTGACCAACAGCTACAAACTTTGTTTTCTCCCAAGTTAATATGACCTCGTTTTCAAATAAACGGAACTGTAAACTGGTTTATTGATAAACCTTCAGGTTTCTCCACCCTAACAGCACATTCGGCCTTGTGCAACTAACTGCTACTTCTGTTGCTGCTAGAGTGGTTTCAAAATGAAGCAACATAACTAAGATTTTGGAGCAAAGGAGGAAGAAAATATTAAATGATAAAAGAACAAAGTCTTATTGGCAATGATAGGCTACAATTTGACGGCAGAAAAACCAAACTTTCATAACTGTTGCAACGAATCCATCAGCCTTCTTAAAAAAATGTTTCCATTACATTCAATTCAGTGGAGCTGGTTTTATATCTCACTTTATACATAACACTTCAAAAGAAGTTAAACACAGGATCACTCCGGTTTGGCCCTTAGGTGTGTATATTATAGGGCAAACAATTATCGACATATATAGATACCTTCGGTCAAAAGATATGAATTTAAGTCCTCTTGGGACGATTGCCATTGCAAAACTGACATCAAATCTCTTTCCTGTGGCAAAATATTAATTGATAAAAACAATTGTTTCATCATTCTGGTTTAACTGTTGATAAATTGTGAGTTTCTTTTTATAAAGACATATATATAGTAATAATTTGAATGGTGTGGTTAATGAAGCAAGAAAAGCTAATTTTACACAGTTACAATTCTAAATGTGTGGTTATTGAAGCAAGCAAGAAACCATTATATATATATATATATATATATATATATATATATATATATATATATATATACACACACACATCTGCCTACGTAACCTTTCCTTCATTATGAAAAACAAAATATACATATTAATGATATCAAGATTGTTTCACATTCATGTGTTGGATATTATTCAGCATGTGTTGGATATTATACAGCATGTGTTGGGTATTATACAGCATGTGTCGGATATTATAAAGCATGTGTTGGATATTATACAGCATGTGTCGGATATTATACAGCATGTGTTTGATATTATACTGCATGTGTTGGGTATTATACAGCATGTGTCGGATATTATAAAGCATATGTTGGATATTTTACTACATGTGTTGGATATTATACAGCATGTGTTTGATATTATACTGCATGTGTTGGATATTATATAGCATATGTTGGATATTTTACTACATGTGTTGAATATTATACAGCATTGTCAATACCATGTGCCACTCCATGTGAACATTATTTTCAGAGATGCAAACACGAGCTTACTATATCTAAAAAAGATTTAAAACAAAATATTCCTGATTCCATCCTATACCACTTTTAGGAAGGCTATTGTATTTGGTTGACAGAAATAATATAATCCAATTGTTGCTTCGGTCAGAGTGCTAATAAGTAGGTGACATTGATGAAAATTATCTAGACATTTTAGGACAATAATACATTCGTGCTACCGTGAAACATCAAGCGAAAGGAAGTGAAAACTTAGCTGTGACTAGATTACTACGCTTCACACAAGTTATACACAAAATAAACTCATACATTTAAAAATCAATCACGTTCAAGAATGGTACATTATGATTTGTGACTTATGAAAGAAAAACAACAAGAATCTTCCTGCTCTTTATTGGTTGTATTTGTCTGCGTTAATTTGCCATAGGAATTATCGTCTGACACGACAATATTCTATCTTTCTTTCTATCTATCTATCTATCTATCTATATATATATATATATATATATATATATATATATATATATATATATATATATATATATATATATATATATATTCAAGGTGTTTAGAGTGAAGATTCTTCATTTGAAATCTCGCGAGAATTAAAAATAATATTGCATAAATTCCAAAAGCATTGGACGTTGTTTGAAGAGTTCGTTACAATCAGCAAGAACCAGACCTTCGTGTTATGTCTGAAAATTTTCACTAGAAAGGTATAAAAACTCTTCCGATACAACAATTTAAATCTTGCCTTTAAACAGAGTTATTTTTATACCAGATACTTTCTTCTTTTTTTTTTTTTTTTGTTTTTTAAATCAACAATTACCTATTGCCGTGATAAAATATGACATTTTAGCAAACCAACCCAAACAGTTACGAATGGTTGAGACTGATTTTTAATTCAGCTTTTTTTTGGCAGTTATTTTTCATATACTTTTCAAAAATTCACAAACATTATGCCGGTGACCACTCCCAAAATCTGATCAATAAGGTGGTTTGTGTGGAGTAACTTATTTCAGAGAATATGATGGAAGGAACTAAAGCTTTGCCATCTAGTATGAATATAGATTTAAAGATTTATTTATTACATAAATTATATAGTGTCAAAGGTAAACCCTATGTGCATTGAACAACATTGTGACGTAAAGTACCCTCAAGGTTTACAATCCGGTTTTAAATTAGTTTTTTGCGGTACCAAGTGCAGTTCTCAGTAATGATATTTTCAAACGTGTACCATCTGGTTTGCGGCACCTGAAAAAAAAAAATAGACACTCCTAACTGCATCCGAAACGAGAAGTAAGGAGGCCACTACAACTGGTTGCATGAAAAATGTATTCCAAGCTTGGATTCAATCACCACTTATTGACACCAAAAATGTATTCCAAGCTTGGATTCAATCACCACTTAATTAAGTTGATAAACCTTTACATGTTGACATATACAAACGTTTTGAAAAATAACGGTTCCTTCAGGAAGAGTAAAGCAGAAAGAGGAGAAATCTAATTGTATCTAGATTGACATGAGTGGTACGATCTCCCCTCCACCAACTCAGCGACACTTTGCTCCCAATTAGGAAAAAGAATTGTACAATCTGGTATTTGGTACGTGAAAAATGGACGGCAACCATCCTCTCGCTCTTTATAGATTTAATTACGTCTTTTATGCATCAGTTTGCCGTTATTCCCAATGCAATTATCATCTGATACAGCGGTACTTTGATATCCTCGAAATATTTTTTATTTGAAGACGTTGCATGACCTTATAATTTTGCGTGTTGTGTCTAACAAATATAAAAGTCCATAATAATGCCTAGACAAAAGATTCTTAATTTGAATTCTACAGGGAAGTACTGAAAGCGGATTGCCTCCGCTATAATGACGTCGCATACGACACAGCTTGAAAACAGAGTATTAGATTGGAATATCTTCTGGGGGAAAAAAAGAAAAGAAAAAAAGCACAAACACCTTTTTATCTTGCGTGAAACATCTTGCGTGAAACATTAACGGATGTTTCAGAAAAGTCTTTTTTATGAGACCGAGAAGCATTTGCATTTCTTTAAGTAGTCCGTTTCAATCCACAGGAGCGAATCTGTATGTATAATTTCTCCATATTCTCTCTATCGATACGTGTATATAAAACTCATAATTTCATGTATTTTTTTACTAGTTGTTTTTTACGATTACGTATTATTTTTTCCCAACGATTGGCGGCCCTTGGTGGTCGAAGGCGCTCGCCTTTACAGATCATTCACACATCACACCTCTGTCCGCGTGAGTTCGAGTCTCAGCTTGACCAACGTGGGTATGTGAGAAAGTTTGCCAGTAGCTTCCCGTGGGTCGGTGGTTCTTCTCGGGGTCTTCCAGGGTTCCTCCTCCACCCAATAAACTGGCCGCCATGTATAGCCTATCGTGTGCTGAAAATGGCGTTAAAACCAAAACAAAACCTAACTATTTCTTTCAAATGAAATGATTTGATTCAACATCTGAACAAATAAACGGGAATAAGACGTGACTCTGAAATTCGTTTTGGGTCTTTCAGCAACTCTTTATCAATCAATTATTTTTCAGACTTTTGCGATCAATGTAAAAATGGCTGCGCCCAATCTCTTCATGAAATTTATAATAGAAGTTGGTGTAGTCCCACATCGTTGTCTGTAAGAGTGTAACCAGATTTTAGATATCTTCTATGCAGTCTATCGATACTGGTTACTTCGCTTTATTCTTTATTTGCAAAGTTTTTTTGGCGCTAATCACCTTCTCTAAGTGAAATATATGAAACTAACAAAACCATGGTCCCGCATGGTCGAAACGTTTTGATCCCAAAACTCAAGCCCAAACAAAAAGTCCTAAGATGTTGACAGCCTTTTTCATCACAAAACTCACGCTCAAACTAAAAGTCCTAAGATTTTGACAGCCTTTTTCACCACAAAACTCACGCTCAAACTAAAAGTTTGAAGATTTTGATAGCCTTTATCATCACGTCACTCACGCTCAAACTAAACAACCTAAGAATTTTGACGGTCATTTTCATCACAAAAGTCAAGCTCAAACTAAAAGTCCTAAGATTTGACAGCCTTTTTCACCACAAAACTCACGCTCAAACTAAAAGTCATAAGATTTTTACAACCTTTTTCAGCACAAATTTCAGGCTCAAACTAAAAGTCCGAAGATTGACAGCCTTTTTCATCACAAAAGTCAAGATCAAACTAAAAGTCCTAAGATTTTGACAGTCTTTATCATCACAAAACTCACGCTCTAACTAAAAGTCCTAAGATTTTGACAGTCTTTTGCATCACAAAAGTCTTCTAGCTCAAACTAAAAGTCCTAAGATTTTGACAGTCTTTTTCATCACGAAACTTACGCTCAAACTAATAGTCATAAGATTTTGACAGCCTTTTTCACCACAAAACTCACGCTCAAACTAAAAGTTTGAAGATTTTGATAGCCTTTATCATCACGTCACTCACGCTCAAACTAAACAACCTAAGAATTTTGACGGTCATTTTCATCACAAAAGTCAAGCTCAAACTAAAAGTCCTAAGATCTGACAGCCTTTTTCACCACAAAACGCACGCTCAAACTAAAAGTCATAAGATTTTTACAACCTTTTTCAGCACAAATTTCAGGCTCAAACTAAAAGTCCGAAGATTGACAGCCTTTTTCATCACAAAAGTCAAGATCAAACTAAAAGTCCCAAGATTTTGACAGTCTTTTTCATCACAAAACTCACGCTCTAACTAAAAGTCCTAAGATTTTGACAGTCTTTTGCATCACAAAAGTCTAGCTCAAACTAAAAGTCCTAAGATTTTGACAGTCTTTTTCATCACGAAACTTACGCTCAAACTAATAGTCATAAGATTTTGACAGCCTTTTTCATCACATCACTCACGCTCAAACTAAACGTCGTAAGATTTTGACGGTTCTATTCATCACAAAAGTCAAGCTCAAACTAAAAGTCCTAAGATTTGACAGCCTTTTTCACAACAAAACTCACGCTCAAACAAAAAGTCATAAGATTTTTACAACCTTTTCATCACAAATTTCAAGCTCAAACTAAAAGTGCGAAGATTTGACAACCTTTTTCATCACAAAGGTCAAGCTCAAACTAAAAGTCCTAAGATTTTGACAGTCTTTTTCATCACGAAACTTACGCTCAAACTAAAAGTCATAAGATTTTGACAGCCTTTTTCATCGGAAAACTTACCCTGAAACGAAAAGTCCTAGATTTTCAGTCTTTTTCATCACAAAACTCAAGCTCAGACCGAAAGTCCTAATATTTTGACGGTCTGTTTCATCACAAAACTTACGCTCAAAACTAAAAGTCCCAAGATTTTTACAATCTTTTTCGTCACAAAACTCACGCTCAAACAAAAAGTTCTAAGAGTTTGACAGCCTTTTTCATCACAAAACGCACGCTAAAACTAAACGTCTCAAGATTTTGACAGCCTTTGTCATCACAAAACTCACGCTCAAACTAAAAGGCCTAAGATTTTGACAGTCTTTTTCATCACAAAACTGAAGCTCAAACTAAACGTCGCAAGATTTTGACAGCCTTTTCATCACGCAACTCAAGCTCAAATAGTCCTATGATTTTGAGAGCTTTTGTCATCACAAAACTCACGCTCAAGCTAAAATCTGAAGATTTTGACAGCCTTTTTCATCACAAAACTCAAGGTCAAACCAACAGTCCTAGGATTTTGAGTCATTACAGACTGTTCGAATCTTGAGACTTTTAACTTGATCGATAGTTTTGTGATGAAAAGGTTCCGACCATGCGAGGACCTGATCTATGTTAGTTTAAATTAGAATAAAGTTAGAAATGACAACATTTTCAGGATTTTCTCGACCTGAGTCCCTTTACTAGAATGCTAAATTTCAAGGACGTAAATGAACTCTGAGTATTATATTCAACTGTGGGTTTTTGATTGAGCTTCAGTTTCGTGTTGAATAAGTTTTAAGAATACGAGGCCAGTTATTAAATTACCTTTTTTTATCAAACGCAGCTCCATGTGGTTTCTCATTAAAACTGAATTACCGATGTTTTTCTTATTTATTGGATGGAAATTCGACAGATAAGATGAAACCATTTAGTTACAAAATATTCGAGAATTTAAGTAAACAATCAATTTTAGTTTAGGAGAGTCTAACTGTCAAGATCACTATTTTACCATTATTTGTTAACTTTCAGATAAAATATAACAGCCCCTGTAACATATTCTTAGTATCCAACACAACAGAGAAATTCGATGTCATTAGCGGCGGAGTGGTCCGATAGCGAAAGTTTAATTTGTCTTGGAACTTACTGCCAGTAGTAGGCGACCAATACCAGCAGAGAGATTTCTCTGTGAACACTATAATGCAGTGGCATCGCATTGTGGTGTATTCTTATCATTTCTATTGAGAGTAGCTCAAGAGGCTTCCATGCAACGGACAAGGCTTCATCTTTGTTTTTCCGTGATTCTTTCCTTTGAACGATAACTGGAAAGGATAACTCGCTATCAATATATTACTGACTTCTAGGTATGCTGTATATGGTGGCTTTCGTGGTAATTAAATCCTGGAAATGAAGTTTAATTTAAAATTCATCAAAGACATAAAACAACGAATCTTTAGGAAAATTTTGATAGTCCTGGACTTGGTGGAAATTACCATATCTTTCTCGACAATATGACGAAGTTAACAGAGAAAGCATATGTCATGGAAAATACCACTGAATACTTTTATGACTACGACGAATCACGAAATTATTTGCCCATAGATGAGGCTGTTCCTGTATCAATATTTTATGGCCTGACCCTTTTGCTCGGAGTCGTTGGGAACACTTTAGTGATCTACTCAGTAGCCAGATTTCGGAGAATGAGAAATGTCACAAATCTCTTCCTGCTCAGCCTGGCATCAGCTGATTTGATGCTAGTCCTAATTTGCGTACCAATCAAGGTAAGGATCATTGTTAATTTTTAAAATTATCCTACTTAATTTTTGCACACTATTTCACAAACTTTGATACCTCTGCATGCTTACAAGCAATGAACAATAAAAAAAAACTCACCCTATGTCAGAAAACGTTCTTCATGTCACTGAAATTAACTTAGATTTTTATTAAATAACTGTCCCTGACCGAGTAATAGAGGTGTTAATCTGTGTTTTGATTGATAGATTAATTGTGAAAGCGACGGTATTTCATGGACTTTACTATTCACTGACGCTGAACCCGTCATATCGTGCTTTCTCTCTCACCAATATCTTTGTCTCAGATTTAAAAAAAAAAAATTTTTTATTGCTATGCATAAGAAGCTGGCTACAAAATGGAATATTATTTATTGCGACGTTTTCATTGCGTTAGACTTTCTTCTCAGTAGCCTTAAATATATCATTCTGTTCTTCAAATTAATATTTCAACAGGGTTTAATGTACGAATTTTTCATCGCAATAGGGTGCATTATATTATCAAATAAAGAAGAATCAATTTAGAAATGTACATAGGACATCTACGTTTTAGGTTAAAAGAAACTGGGTTTGAAATTGTAATGATTCTGTATGAGGGAAAATGTTATATAGATTATCAATGGCTTTTTACAAAGCATTTTTAAAATCACATTATTAATCTATTTGTTTTATTGTTTTTACAATTTAAACTCAATGTTTGCTCTAAATTGATGCGTTTGTGTAGGGCTATTGTTTCGTTTCCTTTCTGAATTCAAATATAGTACCCCATCTAAATCTGAATTGCCAAAACTTTCCATTCCATCAGAGACTGGCGCTGAAACCGCTAATTGATATTCCACATCATTCCAGATAGCAGACAGACAGGTATTTGCCCGCTTTGCTGAACTCTCTGAAATGGCATTATTATAAACTTATATTAAGAAATCATCTGAATCGAACACCAAACTTGCTATCACAGTTTTATGTTCCCTCCCACGCCCTAATCATTGACAGTTGAACGCAAGCCTAACAACGTACAAATATTCCGTACATGGTATTTCCATGTCTGACGATAATCTGAGTTTAAGATCCATTTATCCTGCTAATTAACGATTATTTTTTTTAACGCATCTGTATGGTTCTTTGCGAGGCATTGTTACGATGTACTCCCCTGGAGTCAGAAAATGGAATAATTTTGTAAAGGAACGATTAGTTTGGCTTCAAACATCGATAAAGTAATACAGAGCTCTCATTAATTAACAAAATTCACTATCTTCGCTCCAGCAAAATATATGATAGTGTAGCAGAGACAACAATTTGGTAGTTTTTTGTGTTGTTTATCACATAATCGCTTCGTATTCACAAATTCATGCTTTAACAAAAACTACTCTAATCCTAAGATATAGTATGTTGTCGATATTAAGTATTTTAAGCAGATATATACATTAAAGATATAAAACGTTGAGATTTTTTTCTTCATTTATCCTCAGTATTTATTATTTTATAATCGGAATATTACATTATGAATGCAGAAATTTAGCCGATTCTGGCTCTAAAAACTAAGAAAAAAAAAGACTTTAATCGCTGTTTATGTTGGCTGCTACTACTGGCTATAAAAGCTCGCGTTTAATTTTGTCAGATGTTTTATGAGAATTTTAAACAAGGTAAAGTTATGACTAAGCTACATTGAATGAGGCTGAATGATTTTTTTAAAATGATTCTCTACCTGGTTTACCCCATCCATTATTTTTACATGTATAAACCTCTTGAAGTATCTGAGTAGAACAAATCTGGCATAGACTCTTTTAAAACCTAGTAAGAACAAAATAAATGGCTGGGTATTAGCCATTGACCCTAACTCTTACCTGTTTGACACCCTGTCCTATTTTAATATCCCGTTCACTTTAAAAAGTGGATAAAGTGTATTTCTTTACACATCATGAAGACAAATAGACATACATGCGTACATATAAACATACATACATGCATGCAATCATACAAACATACATACGTACAGCAGACAGAGAAACAGACAGATTGGTAGACCCCAAAGAGTAGTTTCGGTACTCTTAAGAAAAGCGGCTACCACCCTTGCCACGAATTGAGCTACAAAAAGTAAATAAATTTATGGTCGTTATAGATGCGAACATTTTGCAAGTTTATAATCAAGTAAATGTCATCGATATTGATATTCTACCGGTGCGATCTGTAAAGGCTGATTGGCAATTTCCAAACGTGAAGTTCAAATATTAATCATCATTAAAACGGCAGTTAACAGGTGACAAGCGGAGGAGTCACAGCGGTTTCAGATTTCCGATTTATCTCTGTTTCAAATACGGCATATAATGTGATATCAACAAAAGAGTGCATGTAATAAACCGCACAATGTTCAAATTGAGTTCACTGAATCATCAACAAGCAAAATTCGTGAGCTGAGAAAAAAAAAATTGGAATTTCTTTGACGCCTTGCTTTGTTCTAGAAATGTCACTGAAACAGTTCTGAATTCACTGTTATCTGGATTAAACACGAGTAAGAGATATCGCAAAGCAAGACGATGTTATTTACTTCCATTAGCCCAATGGGACAGTGAGGATATGAACTCGGTACATAAGTAGTAGACAGCACAATAATACATGGACATGGTTACAACTATGTATACTATATATATATATATATATATATATATATATATATATATATATATATATTGAAAAGTGCAGATATCTTCGGTAGAAACCTAACTGTATCAAAAGAGTTACGTCATACAAAAGCAATACTTGCATTCACGCACGCACACACACAGACACACACACAAACGCACTTTACCCCTGCCCCACATACACACACATGGATGCACGCAATTTAGATATATTAATTTTGTAATATAAATGACACTTATTTGGGAATAATAATAATAATAATAATAATAACAACAACAATCATTATCTTCATTAAATATCAGTTGTTTAGATTTAGAATATTGTTTCTCAGTTCAAAAGGCTTAAATATAGAAACACCGAAGTTGGGTATAAGTTTAATATTTTCTGAATTTACAAGTTCAATAAATGTAAACATATTTAGTCTTTTCCAATTATACTTTTTTTATATATTTAATCCTTAAATCTTTATATAAGTGACATTCTAAAGAAAAATTATACTCATACTTCAGTGTGTTGCGTATGGAACATACCCGTAGTCTCTCTTCATTTGGTTTGTACAGTCTTGCCAACCTAGCAGCTTTAATTTCCAATGTATGCAATGACACTTGCAATGGAGCTATAAAACTTCTAAATTTTGAAATATGCACATTATTAAGATACATTTTAGGCTAAAATGAAGCAATATTTACGTAACAAAAAGCTCTGTTAGAATCCTATAACCTTACCATCCAATTTTGAATAAACTTATCAGTCAATCTTTGTTTGAAAGTACCCAGAAATATATTTATATTACCTACCCCTTGATTTACCTAAACTTCATAGAATGCCAGCCAGACAATAAGTCTCTAAGTAAAGAAGACCAGTCAACCTTATGTGGTAATCTAAATCATCCAGCATCGTATTATACATATATCTTATGTACTTTCCATCTTCGGAAGTCAGAATCTTAAACCAGTACTTGATAATAATATAATATCTTTTCACAATAAAAAAACGTTCTGCCTATATGAACAGTTACTACAGGTCATTTGTTATGTATTATTGTCTGACTGGAAAGGATCATAATCATTACAAGAAAAATGTATTGTTCACAAATATTG
This sequence comes from Margaritifera margaritifera, assembly GCA_029931535.1. Classification (NCBI taxonomy): domain Eukaryota; kingdom Metazoa; phylum Mollusca; class Bivalvia; order Unionida; family Margaritiferidae; genus Margaritifera; species Margaritifera margaritifera. The sequence goes on along the minus strand of JAQPZY010001649.1, from coordinate 856,832 downwards.
TCGAATTAAAATTAAATTACACAAATGACTATTGTTGTACAGTCAAATGTGATTTCTGTGACATAAAATATTTGGTTTGGTTTGGTTTGGTTTGGTGGTTTACGGAATACAGGAAAGTCATTTAGTGCCAAGGAAATTGGAGTAAAGTGCCTTGTCTGAGGGCACACCACTGTACTCACCCGAGCTGATTCGATAGTAGACTTCGGGACCCGCACTCTTTCTGTCGCGAGTCCGGCACGATAATCTCTGAGCCACCACGGCTACGAAAATATTAGGAAAAAAAGGATGCATACGATGATCATTTGTTTGATGCATCGGAGAGGAAATTATTATGTACGATGCCTTACATAAGTTGAAAATTTAGAATAAGTAAAACACAGATAATGTATATGAACTTAAAAGGACTTGTTAGTTACTGAGTAATGTTCAGATTGACATTCCTTGACTTCTCAGGATTAGCAAGGAAACCAAAAAAAATGCAAGAACAAAAAAAAAAAAAGACAAACAAAAATGACAAAAAAAAAAAAAAACGCAGAACAACGCGTCCACTACAACTTCTACAACATCAACAACAATAACAACAACACTGCTAATATTATAATTACTACTAGCTGGCAGATCTAATATATAATGGCAAACTGTTTAAGAATATGGTTGAATCTAAGTATTTATCTGAAGCGGACACGGTTTGTAAATTTCACTCTGTAACTAACAACTAGAAACTTCACTGATCAAAGAAGTGTGCAGCGACGAATTATGTGTATTGTAGGCTTAACGAATTATGTGTATTGTAGGCTTAACACTATATCGAGAGGACTAAACTTATTCTGGATCCGTCAATGTTTTATTTACATAAATATTTACATTTGTACATAAACCGTATTTACCATTAGCTCTGCTAATGCTACTATAATTAGTGTTAATACTACTACTAACGATGATGATCGTAATGTTGATGATGATGATTATGTGTTGAAAGTTGAAACGGTACAGGTGATGTACTTGATTAGATTAAAGGTACATGATTAGTCAGAGACGGATTAGTCAGTAAATCTGATGCAAAGACACTTCGTGATATTCGTAACTTTCTACACGACATTGGACGCACAGATGAACCTTCTAACCAACTGGTCATCTGAAAAGACAAACAGATAATGTGAAATTGTAATCATTGGTCAAGTCCTTTACACACTGGTTGTAAAATTTGAACTGTATGCTCTATTGACATTAATTCATGGAGAGGAAAATAGGCAGTGAACAAAATAGTGTCATTTTAGACAAAAATTGTAGATCAATAAAACTTTAACAACTACAGAAACTACATTTTGCAGAGAAAGGTGTGCAAAGTCTTTTATAAAAGATCAAGCACACCGTGAGAACAGATTCTGTCGAGAAAGAAATGAAAAACAGGAAAATAACCAAACTGCTGTGTAAAATACTCTGGTAGTTGCAATTCGATATGTTGTAAATCATACAAATTTTAACTATAATTTCAAGCTATCACACTCGCATGTAATAAAGAGTTGCATGTAACAATAGCAGTTGAATTGATTACTTCGTTTTTCCTCTTACTAGAAGAGAAATCTGACCTTTTAATTGTATATATTTTTTATTCAGATCCAATATTTGCGACTTAAAACCTTTCCATAAAAACCTGTTAAAAATAATATTGTCTTATGCATAAATAAGATAACATTTTATACAGGAACATCGTGTTTGTTCTAATATTTAGTGCAGTATGTGATGCAAATTGTAATATAAATTCATATTTATATATAATCGGCCACACTTTGCGGTGTAAACTTTGACTATTGTTCAGAAAATATTTCTCCAATGAATAAAGGTTTCCAGTTCTTCATTAAACACACACACACACACCGTAAAACAAGAAAAACGCATTCATCTTCATTATGCTGAGTGATATTTAAATAACATAGTGTTGTAAATATACCCTGAACACTTGATTTGCCTCCTCCATTCCAAGATATCAATAGCTGCTTGACTGTTTGACTTTTTGACATCTCTTCCCATTAAAGCTTTATCAAAGTTTAATATGACATGGAAACATCCCAATGCAATCTCGGATAAAAAGCATGTAAATTTTTAAGAATAACGAAGCAGATTCTTGGATGCAACAGCAAGTCATTTCGACAAGAGCTATTATGGTACGTGTTTTCAACAATCTTTGAACGCATACTAATAATTTGACCATGTTATTGAACAGACAGCTGAGAGCTGAGCGCCTTGATTTATGTTGTTATAACTATCATTCTAAATATGCAACGTCTGCGAAGGAAAACGTTCTAGCACTTGATTGTTACCTATTAAAATTGTCAAATTATTATTTCATGTTTGAAAATAATCTTTTTTACATTTTACTACATGACTTTAAGTTTCGAAGATAAAACAATGAGGAAAAGTTTGCAGTATGATAAAAAAAATTGATTTTCCTATAGAAAAGGCACAATTGTCCACTGAAAAAATCCTCAAAATGAAAACGTAGGTTATCCTGATGGCACAGTCTTAATAGCACAGCAGTGACTGTCTCTTTAAATACAAGAGCATAGTCACATGTTTTTTTTTAGTTTGGTATTTGCTAATGAAGGAAAAGATTTAAGCAAATAATCCTGTTGTCTATAGGTCAAAGCCCATGCAATGGCATAACTTGTTTCGTGAAGCTCCATTGTTCTATGTAGTTGTTTTTTATTTTGTGAAATATAAAAAGGGCTTAATTATAAACGAACAGAGGGACGTATTCCAGTGACTCTGACATGTATCATTCGAATGCCATTTACGGTCACTTCTCTGGCTTTGTCTCCTTTACTCAATTGGATATCTGGTACTGACAAATAGTTCTTACAAGTGTCTTGCATTTCTACCTTACGAAGTATTGTTTGAGAAAGAAAAAGACATACCAAAAACAATTTGGCGAAATATAAGGAGCTTTACCGGATTATGTGTTTCTGTTTGCAAGTATGTATTTTGCATTGCCTACCTAGCCAGTTATACTATGCTCCTAACGTGCTTTTAAGAATGTTAATGCATATTTTGTAATACTAATACAAGACCAGAAACTAATATATTTCACATTTATATTTTTTTAGACAAGGATAAAAAACAAGATAGGACTTAAGATACTACGAAATATGTACTAGCACAAGAGTGAAATCTATTAGTTTTCAATAGTGCTATGTACATTCCTACTGGGATGTGTACATACCTACTGGGATGTGTGCATACCTACTGGGATGTGTGCATACCTACTGGGATGTGTACACACCTACTGGGATGTGTACATACCTACTGGTGTGACTGGATAAATTGGGATAACAATCCTTAAACTCTTAATGTTGAATAATTTCTTGCTATAATCTACTTTTTCGCTTTAATTAACTTGCTCTGACTGATTTTTTTATTAATATTATTTAGCTAGAAAAAGCACTTGAAGCAAACAAATGGAATTAACGTCAAGGACGTGATCAGGAATTAACGTCAAGGACGTGATCAGGAATTAACGTCAAGGACGTGATCAGGAATTAACGTCAAGGACGTGATCAAATAAAACCTCAGATTACTGAACCTAATCTTATTGAGACTAGAAATAAGAATATCTGACATGCATAGTGTAATATACTGCAAAAAATTAAATACTTGAAGTCTCTATATATGCTTTGTATATCTGTATATAGTTATCCAATCTGACATATTGATATGATTGAACATTAAGAGTACTAAAGCTTTCATTTCACAATTCGGAATCAGATCCAAATGAAAAGCTACATAACTACACGTTTTTCTGTCTACCTTCGTCTAACCTCTTACGTAAATATTTCCCTTCCCGAACCAATGTCTCTATGCGCCTCCACTTTATAAAAGCTGGTTGGCTGGGTGGCTGATTTAACGGCATTTTAGCATATTTTTGGATATATCATGCAGAGGAAATAAGAGCTAAGCGACTTTAATAAGGATATACCGAGACAGCCTACTCGAGATGGCCTGGGCAGGTATCAAACCGCGACTTTGTATTATGAGTCAGAGGATCTATCAAAACAGCTACCGCGCTCCTCCACCACTCCACAAGAGATAGATCATAATATGATAGTTACGTATTTAAAGCTAACCAGTTTCCGACCTTTTTTTCCGAACAATGTAGGAATTCACTATATACTTACTCATGTAAGTTTCTATAGCGCAGCGTAAAACATGTATTAACGTTCATCAGTTACAATGGGAGATTAAGTCATGATTAACGTTCATCAGTAACCAATGGGAGATTAAGTCATGATTAATGTTCATCAGTTACAAATGGGAGATTAAGGCAGGACGATCTTAGTACATATCTATTAGCAACATTTATATCAAAGATGTTGACAATATCTATGTTTCGATCGAGCATGGAAGTTTGATATGGCTGCAGTAAGATGGAATCCTGACACAGTCTGATCTAGCCCACACATATTATAATGAAGAAAAACACATATGTGGAATCTCTGGTCTATTTTAATAATAATAATAATAATAATAATAATGAGGAATTAGTACAGCTCTTAATATTTAGAAGTTCTGAATGCTTTACTATATTAGTTAACACATAAGGACATATATATGGACACGATGAAAAAAAAAAACACCATGAAATTACAAACAAAAAACATGCTGAAAATAATTAAGCTATGGAAACATCGCTAAGTCTAAAGTTTGTTATTGCAGTCAAAATTTGTGAGTTTTAAGAGCACTCTTGAATGAAATCACAGTGTCATTGTGTCTAAGCTCAACAGGCAATTCGTTCCAGGTAGCTGGGCTCTAGTACGCAAAAGAACGTTGTCCGTTTTGATAGTGGGAATAATGAGAACACGAGTGTTGGAAGAGGAGTATAAGTATCTAGAAGGGGTGTACACGATGGTGAGGTCCGATAGGTATTTTGGACTGTAGGCAGTCAACGAAATGTAACATAGAGAACAGGTTTTGTGTTTGATTCTGGAGCGAACAAGTAACCAGTGGAGGGTACATAGCAGGGAGGAGGAGTGTTCGGTTCTTGGTACTCTAAGGACGATCCGAGCAGCTGTGTTTTGAACTTTTTAAAGTTTTTGTAGGAAATACTTAGACGAACCAGATAAAAGTGAATTACAATAGTTTCAGTCTAGAGAGTACTAAGGAACACACATGTGGTTTTATGGCATAAACTGAAAGAAAGTTGCGAATGGAGCTGATAAGTCCCAGCTCCAGATATGCAGCCCTGCATATGTTCATGACATGTTGGTGTAATGGGAGAGAACTGTCGAAAGTAACACCTAGGTTTTCGTCCTAGTTGTGAGAATTTAATGTTGGTGTTGCTGATACTTATTGCTTGGGGTAAATGATGAAAATGAGAAAGTCTTTGCGTGGTGATCAGAATGGTTTCAGTTTTATCATCATTCATCTGCAGCTTGTTACATGTCATCCATGACTTCACATTGGAAATGCACCTCTCTACGCTTTGAATGGTAGTATCAACTTCAGTTGGGTGGCTAGATTGGTATACTTGGGTGTCATCAGAGTACAATTTGGTGAGACACCGAATGAAGATTTATGACACATGAGAGGGGCTGAGTGTACAGAATGAAGAGGACAGGTCCAAGAACAGACCCCTGTGGAACACAAAAATATAAATCAACTGGGCTGCAATGTTTTCCATTTTACGGACACAATTTGTGTCATGTCGACTAAGTACGACTTGAACCATAGTAAGGCTGTATCGCGAATGCCAAATACATGACAACGTGAATGGAATCAAGGAGTTTTGATGTGTATGAGTTTCCAGAACAGTCAAAGTGGAAGTTAAAATCTTCAAGAATAATCAGGCTGCCATCTATCGAATTTCCATATTCTATGAGGCTAGGACACTGTTCCAAAAAGAGAGATTTAGTCAGCTTGCTTGTTTTTTCGACTAGGAGGAGGGTGGTAGAGGCAGAAAACATGAACTGACCTTTGTTCCATTGTGAGGGTGGCTTGGACCAGTTCAAATCTTGAAAGCTTACAACACGTATTGACTGTTTGTTAATCCTCAATCATTTTCTTTTCTTTCTTGTTTGTATTAAGAACAAATCCCTATGAAGCATTAAAACATTTCGAGAATTCAAAAATTCTTTATTTCAGGTATACAGGCTTCATTCCCAGAGTACATATTATTATATACAATGCTTTTTACAAGAACCAGTCATATGTGAAAAAAAGAAAAAGAGCGATGTTACTTCGACAGATTAATGGCAAATAGAAATAGTAGAGCAAAGTATAATAAATTGCTGAGGCTTTTAAGAAAGAAATGATGTACAAATTCAGACAATATTGTTAGATACTGAACATATATAGTTCTCAATTTTACATATGCATCATTTTCTGAGTTAAAATAGATTACAGATTTTACCTTATTTTAGCATATACTTGACAATATAATAGCAAATATAACTCATCTTGAATAACAGAGAGATTTTTTTTTTTTTTTTTTAAAACCCAACAATATTGAAAGTATTTCTCATCTCTGGAAGCCTCTTTATAGCTCCCCGTTGTCATAGATAATTTGTGCTGGAAAGTTTTAAATCTAAGTAAATCTTGTATCTAAACACTTGATTCTGAATGCGAGTTAGAAAGCATCCTGGTTGTAATAGACTTTTACATTGGATAATAATAACGGATCTTGTTAAAGATAATCCATTGAGACATAATACAAATATTCCCCCTTTCCCGTAACTAAGGAAGAGTTTTGGACTATCTGATATATAAGTTTGACTGCTGCTTGATAGCTTTCCGCTGCTCAAAAGAAAACTCATTATTACCTCTGCTGAAGGGAAACTGCCTTGACAATGCGAAGCTTTCAAATAGTTCTTCCTGAATGTTCCTGGACATATCGCATTGCTTTATTTTATGGGACAGTGCGCTAGTTTTGCTGAATTTATATCTGCAAAATGTTGCGAGAATATGTCAAACTTAATACGAACCACTGTACTAGAAATTTCTCGATTTTATCCATGGAGAAATGGTTACGAAGGTTATTTGTTTTCATTTGTTTTCGAAGTTATTCATTTTTGCCTTTGCGCAATTTGATGTCTTTTTTTATTGTTCATTTACAAGATAGCACGATAAATACAAACAATTTTCAACGGTTTATCATTTTATTCGTTATGGTAGACAGTGCATGACGCCTTTAATCATTAAAATACTTGGTAACGCCCATCCGTGGAATACAAGCTAAACTTAGAGCACGACTGAGCCGTGTGTTACCAGAATTTAGATCACGGGAAAGATCATACAAGAAAGCGATCATCATACAATAACGGCACTCTTTGTCTTCTATCATAATCTTAAAAAGAAAATTCTACTCTTGCTGTTAATAAAAACTGATGTAGCTCGTCTAAAAACATAATAAACTGACAACACAACGCCAAATTTATAAACATTTACCTTGTTTAGACAAAAGTGTGGCAATGATGCTGTTGTTTTCCTCAGTAGTTCAATCCATAAGCCGGACAGAAAAGGATAGAACTGAAACTTTGTTTGGCATTATAATACTGTGCTATCTTATTTCTCCTGGAGTCAAATCATCTCAGTTCAAATTTTAATTTTGAAGTCATTTCTTTAAGAAAGTGCGGCGACACCCTTTAAGGCCTTATATGAAATTATCTTTTTTTAAAGTTTAAATGATGCTATTGTACAAGTTTAGAATAGACTGTTTTAAAAAGAAACATTCTAAAATTTCATGTTTTATTTTAAAAGCTAGATAAACCGGTACCTACAATGTTACATATAACTTTTTTCCATTTGGTTAGATACACTCCACGTTTTCTAACATACAGGAAAGTTGCATATTTATTTACATACAATTTGTTTCCATCTTGAGCGAGAAAAAAAAAAAAACATGAAAAAAACTTGAATTCAGTTTTGTTCTTCTTCTATTTTTTCGGGAAGTTGACAACCAAATGTGTTGAATGCTTCAGGATGCATATATTGTGTCCTTAGTTCTATCACAAACATGAAAGAACGTATAATTAATTAGTGGGACATTTGCCTGATTATATTCAATCATAGTGATCACTTTTGGGGCTTTATACCTTAGATATTTTTACTGAAAGTTTCAGAAATGTGTTTACAATGATGTTTGAAGGAAAAGTAATAATAGATACAACTTAGCTGTGGTGGATGATAATGATGATGATGACAACGACGACGACGACGACGATGATGATGATAAATTTAATTTTACAAAATTAATAAATATAATGCGTAGGAAAGTAAAATGACATATGTCTATCTCCGCCAACACTCTATTCTATCATACAGATTAGTGAAAGATTGTGTTTCTTGTGACAAATTGATGACTGTATTTTGATATAGTTTGTTTATTTTAAAAAAATCACAAATGACTCCCGTACATGGATCATGAGCCGAGATAGCTCAGTTTGAATGAGCGTCGGAATCGTAATCCATCAGTCGAGTGTTCAATACCCCTGTCTGGATCGGCTGTCTCAGTGTATCCTTAGGAAAGACACTCAGCTCCCATTTCCTCGGCATGATGATATGGTGTATAGTGTGAATCCAAGTGCCATTAAAAACAAACCCACAAGCATGGATCAATTTAACCGAGAGTGCAATATGCTGCTCTTTCTGAAATAAGTCGGGAAATATACAACATTGAAAGGCAGAATTGCTCGAAATATAGGCTTGTTTATTTTCATTTGTAAAAAAAAACATTCGATACAGACAGACAGATAGAGGCAGATATAGTTATCACATGTATATGTTATCAATTGTTGTGGAGTAAATTACATATGGAAATGTATGGAATACAAGAACATATTTAACGATTGAAGATTCACCTAGTTTAATTTGTATGTGCGTTTATCAGGTTGTGTTTAAATGTGTGTATGCGTGTGTGTGTGATAGAGAAAAAAAAGAAAGAAAGAATAGTTTCTACATGTTTCACAGAGAATTTCAACCATTAAAATAGTTACGAACACGATTAAACACATGTCAATAATACAGAGAGAGAGAGAGAGAGATCAGAATTACTACAACAAGAATACATGTTATTGATGTATGTTCAGTACAATATAATTTATATATAAAAATGTAAGGAATAACAAGTGTAACAATGACTAACCTCGTTTGGACAAAGGAACAACTGAGTCATATGTCTTCTGACTATCCAATTAAACCCATGTGCTTTCATTTGTACTTAGATGGGTGCTGTATTCTATGGGCCTGAAATGATTCATTATGTTTACATAAAAAAAGTAGTTGTGAGCAAATACTACATTTTTTCTCATTCATCCCCGTATGTGATGAGTATTATCTGAGTCTAATAGAGCGGGTTTTCTATGTTGAATATATATGGTGTGTGTGTGTCTGTGTGTGTGTGTGTGTGTGTGTGCGTGCGTGCGTGCGTGTGTGTGTGTGTGTGTTTTAAGGATATTAATTTTTAACATTGATTTGACATGGGCGAGACTCTCGAACAGACTAGCAGACAGATAGACAAGCGGACAGACAGGCGCCCAGACTAAGTTTATACAGTCACAATTTAGTATGGTTCTTCAAAGAATGCAGGAGGATTCAAGGGGTAAAGAATGTAAATCGAAGGGTAGAATTTCCCTTGCCGGATCGGATTTGACTTAAAGGAAAACAAATAGAGATAAAATATCATATGCGACTATAAATACTGAACATTTCATCAAAAGCACGTAAGAATTGAATGAGGGGATAGCCAAAATGGGCATGCACCTCTGTAGATTAACTGTTAAATCACTGATAACTCTATGTTTTAACAGCTAAATAAGATAAAGTTAGCTTTTGATCGAGGTATAGTCAAAGTGACAATATATAGTAGCATGTAGAGTGACTAAATTCACAACGTCATTTACCTTAGAAATATCAGTTACAACGTCATTTACCTAAGAAAAAAATGTCACAACGTCATTTACCTTGGAAATATCAGTTACAACAAAATTTACCTAAGAAATATCACTTTCAACAAAATTTACTAATGAAATATCAGTTACAACAAAAGGTGTTATCTCTCTGCCACTCTTTTGGGGCATTCTGTTTATTTTGTATATATTTTGCTGCGGGTTCCTACAGCAACGAGATATAATAGCAAAGCAGCGCAAGAAATATAGCCAAGCAAAAAAACGGTCTAATTAAACTCTGCTTTACTCATTAAAGAAACTGAAGTCATCATTATCGAATCACAGACGTAGAATTATTGTTTGCCATGAGAAACATTCAATGTGCTTTAGGAATCTTGAAACCTTTGCTATTTATTGTTTGAAAAGGTTTGGCATTAACGCAGTTTTATTGAATGTATGTAAAACAAGAACACCATGAACTGTGTTATCTTATGATCGTTAAAATTTTGTAATGATCTGAATCATGACCTTATTTAGTTGTAGACGCGACTAGATATTAATGTCAGATGGATGGACTCAGCGTTAACGAAAGTGCTTACACAAATCTCACCATCAAAACTAGGAATCACGTGGAAAATTCTCAAATCCAAATGAAAATATGAAAGAAAAAGGAAAAAACCGGATGAAAAAAGTCCTGTTTCATTCGTCTATTTTAATTATGGATACAATCATAAAATAGATGACTTATTCGCATTAATCTCTATATCGGTAACGATCAAATGAAAATATTTTTGTCACAGAACGGAAATGAACTTTGAGATAGAGCTCTTTCGATGCATCTGTCGCCATCTTAGATGTACCACTTCAAGACTGGCATTTTACTAGCAAAAATCTAAGGAATACCCAAGCGATCGTATATATAAATGGCTGTAAGCTTTATTCTACCGTATTCTACAGTATTTTTTAAAACATATTTTCCAACATATAAATTCTAGTGAAAAGTATTACGGAGAAAATTATGCTTGTTCTTATGAATGAAAGCAAATGGTCCTCATAGAATTTATTAGTGATTAATTTTATTGATTTCTATTACAATCTTAGACTATATCCTCCTTATTTTTTCCAACATATGTAACTCTTGACTTCAATGTGTCACGCGCACGAAGGTTTTGTATCTCGAAATTTTTCGTTAATTTTTTTTCAGAGAGGACGATTTAGTTAACGGCATTGTTTTTGCCAAACCCAATAACTTCGTAACTCGAAAGAATGAAAAGTGTTCAGATATGGATCATAGATTAAAGAATATCATGGTTTTATTTTTTCTGCTGAACGATGAGCCTATTTGTTACGAGCAAATTTTATTCTCTTCCTGAAAGAATAGAACTGGCATTGACAAATTTTAGAATAATGTGTTCCTTCAAAGACAATAGTTGAAGCTTGAAATAAACAATTTTACTTGTTGCCGAGTCCTCAATATATTGATGTCTTCTAACTTTTTTTGTATCCTATGATGCTGATGATAACCAATAAAACCAATAAATATTGTTAAACCAAAGCCAGAAGACAAGTCATTCATTCAGTTTTTACTTCTTTAATTTAATAATAAATTAAGATATCCCATTCTATCGCACATTGTACACTAAACTGTTTTTTCCCCTGACCACATCACTGTCTATCTTTCTAAACTGGAAGTGTTGTGACTCTTTTTGCGCAATTGTATTGAATTGATCGATACAGGCAAGAAGCATATGTTCAACATTTCCTATCGTCAAGAGTAATTTGATTCCTTGCTTTGAGCATTGTGTCTGCCATTCAAGGAAAGAGTCGATAAGAGATGAAGACGATAGAATGGACGAGTAATATTTCCTGTCAGCAATTAACTGTGAGAAAGTATTTTCTGTCACGTCCGCATTCACTGTAAAAAAAAATGAACAAACAGAGTGTAAGGAAAACTGTACTGACTAAGAGCTTTAGACTCTAATGAAAACTGACTTCTTGGCTTGGTATCGATTTGAATAAGCCAATAAATAAACAATTTAATTGTTTTACACAAGCGATATAAAGACTTCAAACGTGTTGTCGCCTTTCGGCACTTTTCTTATTTTGTTTATATATCTGATTACGCATTCCTTACACGCCATGTTTCCTCCCGGGAAAAAAATAAATAAAAAGTAATATATATATATATATATATATATATATATATATATATATATATATATATATATATATATATTGATGCAATCGTATGGGTGATATCTATCGCGTCTGGCGGCAATATATCATCTGCATGTGGCAACGCGCTCATTCTTGAAAGAAGTATAGGAAGTTATTTATGTTTCAGAAAGAAACTTGAAAGAAAGAGAATGGTATGATCTTTACCAGATTACTATGTTTCAGATAATGTGGTCCTGAAAATGCAAGCATGATACACCCCTTTGAGAATGAATTTACTTTGTTACTACAAATTGAAACGATTAACTTTATTTTTGTCAGAAATGCTGACTTAACAATGGAACGTTCCTGGTATTTGGTTTCTAACTTTGAACAAGTCATAATCATAACTAAGAAGAAACTTTATTACTTCAACAAAATATTAAGTCGAGTCTGCCTACAATTGCAGAATCTGAACTTTCATGACTAAGTGACGAAATACGTTTTTGGTATCGAAATGTGTAACATTGAAAATAGGAGAAAATGAAATGCATGGGCTGACGACTTGACTTATATATCAGGGAATATGTGTTACTCTTTTCAGTATCACGTTATCATAAAATAAGTAACTAACTAACTAAATAAATAAATAAATAAATAAATAAATAAAACGCACAGGAAATACTTATCTTTAACTTTGCGAATAAAGTGTACAGGAAAGCTTTTATCGTCGTGAAAAGAATTCCATGACTCTTACCATTTCCAAGAAGAAAAAAGTACAGAAAAAATAAAGGGCAGAACTAACACTGCTAAAACAACAACAACATTAATAATACAAATGAAAAGAAGAAGAAGAAGAAGAAGAATGCAAATTTCCTGATGTATAAGTGTATCAGACAAAGATACAATTGAAAATGCTACATTTCACATGTGGTTTTATTTTAATTTTTATTTTATTTATTTTATTTTTTTGGTGGGGGGGGGGGAGCTGGATGCTCCAGCGAAATAAAGATTCTACAGACGCTCAACAACCAGTGTAAAAGAAGAAATGACAACACTCTGGTTCTTCACAGTTTCTTGTACTTGCAAATAATAAACAAGAGGGAGAACATATTTTACAAGTGTGACGTCCTATAGGAATAGTAAATATTTCAATAAACAAAGGAACAAAAACGCTTTAAAAAAATCTGCTTTTAAGCACACACAAAATGTTTGCAATTCAGAATGTTGTAGAATATTTTAAAAATTACTTTATCCGAACTACCCATATTATTTAGATATAATAATAATCCCAAATTCACAATACAATTTCCACTGCAATATTTAAGTATGTCTTCAAAAAACACTAATCATCTTACTTGCTATAGTGTAGTTTATTTCTATCAGCTTTACGACTTGCCACAAACAATCTTTTCGATAAATTATAGCATAATTAGAACTTTCTGGTACAACAATAATCTATCTTAAACACCTGAAGTTAGGTTTAGCTTAGTTTTCCATCTAATATCGGATAAGTAAAGTCTAGTAAATTTATTTACTACCGTCTATCAAACGTGGTAGAGATGTTGTCCTTCACTCAGTTGAAACCTTGAATGCTCATTCTTGCTTAACGTGGAAGAATAAAAGCAAACTCATCACTTACCCTGGTAACCATAATCAAATTGTCAGGAGGGTTATGAAATGCTCTGACTGTTTTTTATTGCTTTTCTCCTTTTTCAAAGTAACAATAAACATTTTGACTTATTGACCAACCTTAAGAGCCGCATCAATAGTTCTTTTACCAGAAAACAAGACTAGCAATTTTGGGCAAAGAAAGCCCTGCCGTAATGCTATTCACATATCAAATACGTGTACGGAGTTGATGAAACAAACACAAATTAAAAAGAGCTATTATTGGAAGTGTTTGCAATGATCTAACGCATTTGACGATGTCATTGAAGAAACCAAACAAATTCTTCTTAGGTTCGAATCCTACCATCTGATCAGCTCGTATCGGCTACCGATGTGTGTCCCTGGGCAAGGCACTTTACTCCAATTGCTTCGGTACTAATAACATTCATGTGTTGTTGTGCCGTAAAGCTCCAAACCAAACCAAACTCTTCTGATTGAAATAAAATATTTTTTACATGTTTCGTGGAGATGTTGGATGTCACACTGAAACATCAGATAATTATCAGAAATAAACCTCCTGTAATATCAAACTGCCCTTGAGAAGATCAAAAACTCTGCAAAGAGTTGAAAATTGAATATTTAAATTAAAGCAGAATATATATACTTTTTTCTCCGTTATCCTTCAGACGTTTAAGAGAGCTATCCCTATACCAATCAAACTCTTCCTCGATAGACATCCTGACTAATGGGATGTACAACAGTTGCTTCACATTTCGAAATTTAATCATAGCTTATGATAATAGCGCTAAATACGAGGCTTCCATTTCAGTAAGTGAGTGGAGTTACTTCTCCATAAATATGTACACACGCCTGCATTAATTAATCACAGTGTAGTAACAACTGTATGTTTTCCGAAAGTTACAATTTTCAAGTTTGAATTTGGCACCTACAATTCTTTTCACAGACTAAAATAAGGTACGTTTTATATTGGAAATTTATGGATATGTTGCAGAACTAAACTTCCTGGCGATTTAATCCTGTATAACCACGGTTTCAAAGGTGATGTTAAAAAAGCCACTGTATGGTCATTTTAGCGATACTATTGGATTTGCGATTCAGTTTCGATCCGTCATAGCAATAAGATAGTTTGGTTTAATAAATCAGAACTTCACGGGGAAAAAAAAAGAAAAACATACGGTAGCATTACTACATTGTGTTAACTGATGACTTCAAATTTCTCTCTATTTCTGTACTGCACAGGAATTACAAAAATGGCTGGCTTCGATGATACAACTACAATATGGATACTGATTGTGAATAAGAGTATACAAATCTAGTACATATCAATTGTATACAAATCTAGTACATATCAATTGGTTAGGTTTTGGAAGGAAGTCATATTTGGCTGCTGGAGGACGGGGTCTTGAAATAGTAGAATTTAGCAAACATATATTTGTTTAGGAAGATTGACATTTAAATAGTGTATATCTTAAGCATTTTGTTTGTTACGCCCATTCTATTGAGTATGGAAAAAGCGTAGAGTTTTGTTTGTTACGCCCATTCTATTGAGTATGGAAAAAGCGTAAAGAGTATTTAAATCCTCTTTGACGGATTTCTTGCCTAGGAACAAATTTCTATACATTGTCATGTTCTATTATCCCCAGTCCCATTTCCTTACACCCCCCTGTTTAAAAGATATAATTTAGAAAGCTGTCGTCTTACAAGGTAGGAATTAATAATATATTTTTATTTTTAAAAAAATTAAGTATTAACGAGGCTGGACATAATATGCTGTGCAGATCTTCTAATTGCTTCAAAGCAGAAACACCATGCAAATATATAGGGTAAATCAGGGTACATGAATTTCATTTTAAAATGCAACCACATGCAATCATTTTTATTCTTGAGAACAAAAGTTTAAGAATTATTCCATTTTGAGGAAAGCCGTCAAATTTTCTCAAAGATTCAGCAATACTTTTATCAGAAGAATTTAAGATATTATGGCTGTATTTTAATTCCCAATGCCAGCTGAATGTTCTTTGAAAAATTCATTGTTACAATAATGTCACAAGAAAGATATTTACAAATCTCAATTTGAGAAAGAAATTTTGAAATGTTTAGTGAAACTGGGACCAGGCGCCGTATTCGAGAAACTTTCTGAGCAAGCAATTCCAGCTCAAGCTCAAAGTCCAAATATGTTCACAGTCTGTAGTATTGACAAGAATAAAGATACAATCACTAAACTTTCAGATTCTTTTTTTTAAACTGGGTCCCTCAAATAGACTGAACAATGTCTATGACATAGGTACCCGCTAATTATCATATCTGATCTTGGGGTTTGTAGCTTGAGTTTGAGTGTCTTGATCAAAATGGTTTGAGAATACGCGGTCAGAAGTCAGATGTAAGAAGTTCGAACTATGAAATCAGATGTAGTCACTTGAAAGTTACTTCAGGCTTTCAAATGTTTTATTTTAGAAATACAAAACTAAAACCTTTAACAAGTCGTAGCTAAATAAAACTGCAACTAGTAATCCCACTCCTGGCTTTCTTATTTAACCCACTTTCACTCACTTAACAGTCTGAACGAATAATGATCTAATAACAAGCATGAAATCAGTGTTTTACAGAAAGAAATATAATTTATCACCCAAATATTGGAATCGTGAGGAACCTCTAACCCGATACAATTCATATAGGGCGTAGATATTTCAGGTAGGTATATAATATAAGGTTAAAGTTTTCGAATACAAGTTTATTTGGTCGAGGGTTAGAAAATGCAAGGACAGCGAGGCATATAAGTATAAAACTTTTTATAAATTAATGGTACTTTTTTTCTATTTGACACCTTCCACATTCCCATAGTTGTAACTTGTGCACTTTTGTTCAAAAATTACTTCAATGAATACTTTGAAAATCCAAAGAATTGATTTTTAAAAAAATTTAAACTGAATAGAAAGAGTAAACCTTTTAGGTTGTTGTGGACCAATGCGTATTTCTTTTGTTTAATACAAGTGTGAAACTTTATTCACCTTTTGAAATTATAAAATTTGTTCCTTAAATTCATTTTGAATTTAGTTTTTGCATTGAAAGGTAAAATATCACAGGTTTTAATTTTGCTGTATTATAATGATTTGAGTCTAATGTTAGTTAAATACCTTTCCTTTCTTTCGTACTCTGTGTACACTCCGAAAATAGACAGGAAGTATTGGAGATCATTTTTCCACAATCAAATCGCATTGATAAGAAAAGCTCAACGTTACGGTACACAAATCAAGGGAAAAGTCGATAAAACATGCACCTGATGAAAATAGCTGAAAGAATAAGTGTGATTTCTATGATTTGTAAACTGTAGGCAATTGTTCTTAGTTAGTTCTGCATTTAACGTAAAACCTGAACAAATAAATCGTCAAAAAATACGCATATATTGTTATAAGAGAGCTATGACCGCATGCAGATCAAGATTTCTAGTGTGGTTTTCTGTTTACAATATTGAACTTTTTCTTGAATAAATTTGACACGTATCTTTGTTGACAGAAAAGCAAAGTTAAAATGTGATAATAGAACATTCTCTGACTGCTGTTGTTAGCGGTTATGGGTACACTAGTTAGGAGACCTAAATTTGCTTGATGGAACGAGGCTCTGGGGGAAAGAAATACAGACGGAAAACGACAAGTAGATAAATAGATAAGATTGTTGAGAGAATGGATTTTGTATTGGCTGAATATATCAAGATGTTTTTTTTTATTTTTTAAATTGCATCTCTTTTCAATTTTAGAGTTATTTACTTGTTTTGTTGGTTTTAATGTATTTCTTTTATTAGCTGTACATTTGTTATTAATGCAAATCACTTTCAACTGACAAGACACTATGAAAACAAAATGGTTATTGGCTCACAACATATTTCCTCTTCATCTAGAGAAGGTACTGCAAGCATTCATAAAGTTTATCACATGTTTGTTTTATGATCTTAGCCCAGGTATATAGGTCACTGCATCCAATCAGCCCTCGTCCAAACAAACGTGTCATATTGCTTTTCGCATGTACCTTTATTATCGACTGATAAACAGAAACTTGTTTCAGTTTGAATACTAAATTACTTATTTATGCATGGCTTACCTAAAGCTCTAGAACAAGTTAGGAATATTATGAACTTTAAAGAATATTTAAAGAAAATATTTATTTGAATCGTCAGCCAAAAGATAGTGAGAGACAGTTTGCACCAGGCCATCCTTTTGGACTAAAACACCTTGTTGTGTTATCTATATGTACCTCGAGAGATGGAAGGAGGGCAACGACGCGCCATCGACCCTGTGTGGTCGCTCAGGGTGTTCAACCTTACTGATAGGTTTGACATCTCAGGCCAGCCACCTATATACCAGCTTTCCGCGCTTGACGCTGATGGTGCTTTGCGCAGAAGCTCCGTTCGCGAGGAACTTCAGATTGTGCCTGAAGATACTCAACTACTACCCTCCGTTGTTCTTACCCATCGCATTGCTCGACGAAGCAAAAGACCTCCTCGAAGAAGTGGCCATATGCCCGAGTTATGATGCCGTCAGGAGCTATCCATTTTGTCATAGTGTGGCAAATATAAATTTCTTTCCTGGAGGCACTCCAGGTAGAGGCGGTGCCGGAGGTCGGCTTTTACTGGCATCTGCAGCCATGTCGCGATAACATTGGCAATCTCAATCTGCAGCAGCAGCTGTTGATGTCAGTGTATAGCAGGACCGCCTTGTCGCCGCCTTGTCTCCATGCCTGGCCTTGATGCTGTTGTGGTAAAAGACCTCCCGCGCATGTTATTTTCAATTCGCTTCAGTATGACAGCATTAGCTTGGTCAACTAGCTCTCGATCTCATCGCTGCGCAGTAGGATGACTTGTTCACTGCGAAAGTAGGTCACCTCTTTCGTGGCTGCCATCTCAGTTTCTTTATCGTAAACGTTTTCTACGCCAGGCATGCCTTTCTCCAGCTGTGTTTATAGGACGAGGCAAAATTCGAGAGGATATCGTGTGCCCTGGGAGCCATAGCATTAATAAATGCTAAGGGGTCTGCTTCGAGCATGCTTTTCAGGCATGGTGGCGTGATAGTCTTTCACAACTGCGTTAGTTCTACCCTTCCGCTCGACAACGTCGAGCAGTTGTCGTCGCCTTCTGATTCGGATTGGTACTTGAACAGTCCTCTGCAGTCCTTCGGGCGGGATAAATGAATACACCTCGAGAATTCTGTTTAGTACATCATCAGTTAGCTCAGTCGCTGGCTCTGGCTGTAAAATCCGCATTCCACGTAGTGTTGGAACTGATGCTCTCCGTCTTTGTACAGAAACTGGTTTAAGAGGTCCGTTCAAATATAGCTAAACCAACGCATCATATCCACTCTGTGTTATCTGCCCTCTCTGAATCAGCACGTTCAAACGTGTAATGTCAGACATAGTTCAATAAGTACACTTTACCACACATAATCTCTAAATACAAATGAATTTTATACCATTAGCTCACGTGTAAACTTTATCACACATAATCACTGAATATAATTATTATTACATGCCATCAGCTCACAAAGCAATATGGTAAACTGTTTTCTTGCCTTTTTTCTTTACGTTTTAGTTCTCTGCTATGTTGTTACAACCAATACAAATCCGATGATATGCTCCAACGCCAGCACGCGTTTCCAACATGGCAGAAATATACAGCCTCTTCTAACCTTTCGCAACATGAGCATGGCAGTATATACCAACAGTTTTTCCTACATATCTCTATACTTCCTAGTTTTAGCCATGCTCACTTATATTTAGCAAAAACGCCATTTTGTGTTGTATATTATTTCATCTATATTTGGAGCCCCGGGTGGGCGAGTGGTCGCCTTTACAGATCACTCACACGTCTCACCTCTGTCCGCGTGAGATCGAATCTCGGTTCATCCAACGTGGGTATGTAAGGAAGCTTGCCAGTAGCTTCCCGTGGATCGGTGGTTCTTTCCGGGTTCTTCCTCAACCAAAAATAACCTGGCCGTCGTGTATAGCCTATTATGTGCTGACAAATAGCGTTAAACCCCACAAAACCAAATCATCTATATTTATTTAAATTAATAATAAATGCAGTGGTGAATTGTGCCCAAACACTAAGTCGACTTAGACATAACATTTTTTTAAACTACCAGCCCCTGGGAATTGGAGCAAGACAGCACTTTAAGGGTCCCCTAATAGTTTTGGCGGCCCTAGCTCACTGGGGGGTGGGGGGTGCGGGACTGGGAGCAAACATTTATTAGGAGGTGACTAAAATTGTAAAACTGCGATTTCGCATCTACTAGAATCACAAAATCAAGCACATTGCCCTCGATATTGATTTCTTTGAAATCAGCTACAACTGGTGTTCTTCAACAAAGTCGCGAGCCAAATTCTGGTATTCATCAATGCATCAATGTTCAAAGCATGTCAACTTCACGACTGCAACGTTCCTTCACGCCAACCTTTTGATTGATATGTACTACCTACGCCAGGAGATCAATCAATATTTCGATAAACTGCATCTGCGAATATCACGAATCGGTCTTTTGCACGAAACGATTCTTTATAATAAAATAGCAGTACCCATTATTACTACAACAGCCATTAGGAGTACACATGGGCACGTGATACAATCTCAGTCAGTCCGTTGAAGGCGTAGAATCAAATCACCTGTGTCGCGGAATGCGTCGGAGAGTGATAGAAACCAGAGGTCATCTCTGTTTGATATCAACATACTGTATGATGAGGACAGTGGTAAAAATATCAAGTCTGACCCTAATGGCCACGAGTCTGACACAGGAAATGCCCAGGGTTAGGGAAGAAGGGAGAAAGGAAATGTCCGTTTTTCATAATTGAATTTTCAAGGGCTTTCTATGAAAAGAGTAAATAAAATTAAATGCAAAGAACTGATTGAAACATTTTCAAGCAGTGACATATTACTTTTGACCGAAACTTGGACAAACGAATTCTCGGACTTGTATGTTGAAAATTGTAAGACTTTTGAATTTCATCGTAAATTAAAAAAGACAAAGAGCCAGAGAGATTCTGGAGGTATAGCTATATTTATTAGAAACAATCTTGTAGGACTGATACTGTAGTCTTTGAAGATGAAGATGATATTATATGGGTTAAACTCTGTGGCCTGAAGCTTGGCTTAGATCATGATTTTCAAAACAAATTAGAACCATAATGTTTAGCATAGTGCAATTGCTTAAAGATTGGAATATATTTGTGCTATGTGTTACCAGATGGATCAAGTCGGCATTCTATGGTAAAAACTAATATTGTCCATATTCATTACTAAAAATCGAAAATATGTCTAACAGTAAAAGCAACGTAACTATATGTGATGATTTTAACAGCAGAATATATATTTATGACGATTTTGTTTCTATTGACAACAGCCGTCGTGTATCTGTACCACCAGATGTAGTAGTTATGTTCAAAGCTTGACAATCCTAATATGAGATTAATTTGGAGTTTAATACTATAATGAATGACAAATGTTCTCCTTTCTTTAAAGAAATAAAATTCTCTAAAGATTATGATGATAAGTAAATATAATGAAACAAGGAACATTATAATGTTCAATGAAGCATGTGAAGAAAAAATAATAAGTTATAAGCAAAAGCTAAATAATTATAGAAAAACAAGAAATTTTGAATCAAAGATAGCTATGACAAAGGCTATGTCAGGTTATAAATTGGTCTCATGGGAAGCCAGATATAATTATGATAAACATAAAACAGTGGATTTAAAAAGCAATGAGATTCACAAATGTAAAATTGTATTGGAATTTGCTGAAAGATTCTGCAAATCGAATATTAATATGGAGACTTTTGAGCGATACTTCAGGTGAATAAACAACCCTTTAAACCAATAATATATACCATATGATACTATTTTATATTTCTATGAGAAGTATGTACAAGGTGAATTAAATAATATTTGGTGATTTAAATATTGACATTTCACCATCCTAAATTGATAAGGTTTGCATCAATGAAATATGGTTGGATTGGCGGTTCGGATCTATTTATTAATGAATTTTTAATATATGATTTCTTATCGAAAATTGACAACATCACTTTGCTTGTCTAATAGTATTTTAAGTAGATTTTTCCAGTAATGTGATCTGAGGAACTGGTGATTCCATTGTATAAGAAAGGTAGTTTGAATGACGTTAAGAATTACAGAGATATAACTTTAGTAGGATGCATTGGCAAGCTCTTTACTCGGATAATTAAAAACAAAAATAGATTAAATGAATGGAAGAAAAACTTCATGTATTTTCGAAAGACAGGTAGGATTTATAAACAAAAATACGAGCTCTGTTGATAACTTTTATTTTAGATTGACTTATTTTACATACAAGCAATTAAGGAAAACATTTGTTTTTGCTTTATCGATTTTTACTAAAGCATTTGATTATGCAGTAAGGGATACTTTATTGCAAAAACTTATTGAATTGGGTATTATGGGGAACATAGGGTATAATTACGCTTCTTGATTTAGAGAATAAAGACTTTGCATATATTTGAAATTAGAGGCCCATTAGTCTTTTGTAGACAGATTGCAAAATTGGAAGCAAAAACGTTATACCAAAAGGTATACACGAGAACCAAACATGAGGTTAGTGTTGGATATAATAGAAAACGCAAAGATCTAGATTCTGCCGGTCCTCTCCTATGTGAATGTATTTAGCAAGAATACGTTCTCTTGCTTTTTTGAATAAATAGAGATGAATATAGTCGAGATGCAGATAGTACTAAGGTTTGTCGTCAGGCTCTATTCAAAAGAATTTAGTTGGAATATATTCTCTAGCTTCTGAATAAATAAAGATGAAACTAGTTGAAATGCAGATCGTTCCACGGTTTGTCATTAGGCCTAATTCAGATGAATTTAGTAGGAATACATTCTCTCGCTTTTTGAATAAATAAAGATGAAAATGGTTGAGATGCTGATTCAACGTCTTCGACTTCAAACAAGTTTTTCCAGTCGATGATTTTTAAAATGTTACACTATTTGACAAAATCAGCACACGTATCTGGCCAGCCTTCTCATAAGTAGTAATCTGTAGATTTATAGCGCAATCTCATAACTATATATGTTGCCCTATGATGACTTATTTTTGCATTAATGGTAATGACTCCAGAATTTTCTACCGTATATACTCGCGTATAATTGGACACCAACTGCAAACTGCATAGACCCAGATCTGCCGTCGCATAATGCGCCGGCAGATGTGGGTCTATGCAGTCTGTAAGGACTAATCAGTAGAACAAACAACATAGACCCTGATCTGCCAGCGCATTATGCGACGGCAGATCAGGGTCTATGTTGTTTGCATTTGGATGCGGTTATACGCGAGTATATACGGTATATTAAGTGTACTGGTAATGATAATAGGATCAGGTAGCTTTGTACTGGTTTGTATTACACCCACGGCTCTTCTATAATATGTGTCATATTGTTAGGATTCATGACATTGACTACTTGTCGAAACGACCATCGAGCAAGCGTAACTGCAGTCACCCAAGATAATGTGTCATTAACATGCACAGAGGGCCTGTTATCAGAGAATCGAGTTATGAGGTGATCTTACTGTATGCAAGTATTTTTCAGCCATTATCAAAAGCTGATTTTTTTTTTCTTAAAAGGAATAATAATAAACAAAGAAATACACAAGTACACATTTTATCATAGTGTATTAGGAACCGTGTACGGTATATGACGTCATCTGCAACGCGATACAACGAAATCAATATAATCAATATGTCTCAGTACGAACACAGATATACGCTTAACTGAACTCAGCTGCATCATAATTAGGCCTTCGAATTCAATTAATCAAATAAACCAAGAATCCCTCACCCCGACAAGATTTTGACAATCAAATTGTAACAAAGCTAAATTATATCCTAAAGAACTGGTTCATACTTCAGTATGCGCTGCATATAAAATCATTTCTTCAGTATTCTTTGCATAAGCATATAAAGCCCGTTGATCGATGGATAATATCGTTCTTCAATACTGCGTGGATTTAGTGGCCTTCTCCAGGGACCTTGTTGGGTCCACTGAAGCTGAGAAAGTGCAGAATTGATCATTAGAGTGGCTAGAAAAAACCCCGGATTCAGTATAGGAAGACAATATAATATTACTCATAGTCACTCTGACGCTAATATGCGTTGTACTATACGGGTAGGTTTACAAATAATGTGTGCAGGTTACTACAAGAAACACATATGCGTTGTACTATGCGGGTAGGTTTACAAATAATGTATGCAGGTTACTACAAGAAA
Source organism: Margaritifera margaritifera (assembly GCA_029931535.1). NCBI lineage: Eukaryota > Metazoa > Mollusca > Bivalvia > Unionida > Margaritiferidae > Margaritifera > Margaritifera margaritifera. Next base: position 832,891 of record JAQPZY010001649.1, on the reverse strand, counting down.
CACATATGCGTTGTACTATACGGGTAGGTTTACAAATAATGTATGCAGGTAACTGTGAGAAACAAGGATGTGCTATACTATACGGGCCAGGACCTAAGCTAAAATTAAGACAATACAAGCAGCGATGAAAAATGGAAGCTAGATTTAATTAGAGATAATCAAAATAACACAAGCAGAACAATATATGCAAATTGTATCAACTAAATATCAACTGCATCAAAATTAGAAAATGTAGAAGAAAAAATAAAACTTTAAGAAAGCTAACATACAATTATTCGGTATAAAAAGTCCCAAGGAAGCTAATCAGAAAAGCGAAAGGGATAGTAGATCCTGACCCGTTAGTTCAAAGACAGAGAAAGTCCTATACTTCATATATATTTATATATATATATATATATATATATATATATATATATATATATATATATATATATATATATATATATAATGCTAATTCTTTCCCATTTCACGTTTCGCATTAAATCAGCTTTGGAAAAGTCTTTATTTTAAAGCTTATCTCTAAGATTAGTCGTCGTAAAATTTTGTTTGGGACTGAGATACTAAAATAGTGAGATACTAAAATACTGAGATACTAAAATAGTGAGATAATAAATACTGAGATACTAAAATACTGAGATACTAAATGCTGAGATACTAAAATACTGAGATACTAAAATACTGAGATACTAAATACTGAGATACTAAAATACTGAGATACTAAAATACTGAGATACTAAAATACTGAGATAGTAAAATACTGAGATACTAAATGCTGAGATACTAAAATACTGAGATAATAAATACTGAGATACTAAATACTGAGATACTAAAATACTGAGATACTAAAATACTGAGATACTAAATGCTGAGATATTAAAATACTGAGATAATAAAATACTGAGATACTAAAATACTGAGATACTAAAATACCGAGATATTAAATACTGAGATACTAAATACTGAGATACTAAAATACTGAGATACTAAAATAATAATTGACAAAAACGTAATTAATTGAATTATATTTTTCTTTCCTAGAACACGATATGTTTCTTCATGTGGAAGTTGCTTTAAGTTATTTTTTCTAGATATTGCTCTTCACGCAATTTCTTTTCTATCAAAGAATTTTCATATCTTGTCGAGCAATACACAGAATTTCTAACTGCAACACTGCTGCGCATTTGTCGTGTCAACAAGCTCTTTCTGTACATAATAAGTGTTCATCCGTGTTTGTAAGATTTTTAAATGTGTCAAAACAGAAATAAAAAAGTATTAGTGTACATGTACCAGCAGACGTTTTATAGAGGAGAATTTTAAAAATGTGGTATCTTGTGGCAACGCAGGATTAACTACTAACAATCTCAGATATGAGCTGATATATGCAAACGGTATTGTGCAGGTCTGCGCATGATTCTTGTGTATGTGCTTCATTCTCACAGGAAAACAATAAATCGACGAGACTTAGCAAGCATTCATATTTGCATTGGACCAAGAGGACGCACAAATCTACTCCTCAGTTATGTGAGAGATGGAATGAGAGGAAATTTTGTAGACTAAATATAGACAAGAAAAGCATCTAAAACAAACCAGATTTGTGCTTACAAAAATGCAGACCAAAATGGCAAAGTCCCCCTCCCCCAAATAAATATGAAAAACAAATGGTGGACGGACGGACGAAAGAAATGACCAAATCAAGATGCCCTTGCTGCAAGCAGTATAAAATCACTGTAAATGCAATTTTTTATTGTAAGGCTTGTTCACCTGACAATTTCAGGAAATTCGACAAAGGACAAGTAGTTTTTTTTTTTCCGAAATGCTTGTCCCTTGGAAATTTCACTTTTAAAACTGACATAGCAGCCAATGGGCTGGAAAACTAATTTATGTCAAATACTTGCCCAGTAACAGGTTTTATTTATTGTAATTGAAATCTTTGAAGTGACCAGGCAGTTAAAAAGTGTTTTTGGTGTATATTGAGTACTTTTCACAGGACACTTGTGCATGGGAAGGGTAGTTTTGAATGCATATATTGTAAAGTGTGAAATGACATGTTTCGCTGGCCAACTTATTGCATTTTTAATTAAAAATCTTGATATGAACTTTAATTAAATGTTTAACCTGCTAACTTAAAGCATTTTTACATTATTGTAATGAACAGCCTTAATATAACCCTTAATGAAGATAAAATTACATGATATTGCGGTTTTTATGTTTCTGATATACATTTCAAATCTATATTATATACATCACTAGCACTGACCATGTAAGTTTTAGATGCTAAAGCATTGCGGCTATAAGTAAAATGTATCTAAGAAAAAATAAAATAAAGAACTTACGTTTGAAGAAGATAGCCAGAGCGGGAGCCCTCCAAGGGTATTAGAATCAACCTCAGCTTCATGTGATAGCAGCTTTTGGTTATTGATAGTTTGGGGTGGGTTGAGGGTGGTCATGACTCATCGATCTTGGATGACGTCTTTGCAGCAAATCACAAATATACAGAGAACTGCCCAGCTATGGTATTCATATAAAAATGACCTTTCGAAAACTTTCTTTCCTTGTTTATCTTGTAATGTTGACTGCGCCATCACATCATTGCAAAATTGATGGACGGCGTAAATAATTAGTCTTGAAATTAAATTCATGCATTGTGAATTTATTTATTTTCATGGGTATCAATTTTCGTGGTTTTGCAAAGAAGAAATTATATTTTTAGCGCTCGTAGGATGGATTAATATTCATTGGTCCTTTAAATTCATGGTTGTTAGCAAGCACAATAACGGTTCTTCTTTGTTTCACCCTAAATGATTTGTCCAAGATTCAGTGATTTCGACGAAAGAGATAATATAATCGCGCCTTTTTATACGCGGGCAGGATAATACTTAACTTTTAGGTACCAGTATAGTCTCTAATGACGTAATTGGCATCACAAGAGAGAAATAATGAGGACCTATTTGCAAACCCGCACAAAATATAGCTTGAGGCAAATAAATTCAAGATAAAAAACATGTGTTTTTCAATTTGGAATAAAATTTATTTAAGTATTTAAAACTGGAACCGATAACAATTATTTCTTGTCATTCTTACGTTTCGAAGTTCCTTTGTCACGTCTTCATTCACTTAACAACATTGCGAAATTTTTAAAAAAATTCTTGTTAGCAAAGAAAGCTAATGCCACACGCCAGTCCAAATCTATTTTTCCGCCTTCCTTTGGATATACATGTATCAACATTATAGTCTATATTGTGTTTGCATCAAAAGTGATAAAAATGGAATCACCATCTACCGAGAAAGCTACTGTAACTTGTATTAGAATCAACTGGCAGCAAAGAGGTCATACAGACATACACGTATAATGCAGTAAGGAACTCATAGCCCCTTTAACAACATAAAAGTGTGTGAACTTGTATCAAAATGTGCTATTGAGTAAAGTTGAAAAAAAGAGAATATACTCAGCCATGTTCCTTTCACGTGATATATTTGTGTTTCACAAGGTCAAATAACCTGTCTTTTGTTTACAAACCTGTAACAACGCTGTAAAATAACGTGCCTTTCTCTTAGAAACATGTTATGCCGCTGTCAAATATCGTGCCTTTCTCTTAGAAACCTGTTATATCGCTGTCAAATAACGTGCCTTTCTTTTAGAAACTTGTTATATCGCTGTCAAATAACGTGCTTTTCTTTTAGAAACCTGTCATATCGCTGTCAAATATCGTGCCTTTCTCTTAGAAACCTGTTATATCGCTGTCAAATATCGTGCCTTTCTTTTAGAAACCTGCCTATAACACTGAAAATTATGGTGTTTCCGATAAAGGTAAATGAATGCACTTATACGCGCAGCTTTCTACTCGCATGTATCAGAAGCTTCAATTTAGAATTTGAAAAGAGGACCCCAATGCATTTAACTAAAATTGAATATTTTTCTTTGTTTTCTTTTCTGAATGCTATTGATATGTATATCATACACACATGTCAAAAGGTGACGAAAGAGTTATTTCAGGTTGCCATCACTAGGTCTATATGAGCCTTACAGATCTTTTTGAAAGGTCTCTTCGTTCATGAAGTTACTTTTGGCAATTCCAAATTCTCAGAAACCGAGTTCCTTATGTTTCAGAAATGTGATCATTTTCCAGTACACTCTTGAAAATCAAGTATGCTTTGCATATTTTTTCATCATTAGAGCAATAGACATGGTCTCCTGTTAGGAGGATGTGTATGACAATTCATTGGCTAAAGAACCAAAGGCAACATTATTAGGCCACACAAAAATATTTCTAATGAATCACGAGGGCTAACAACTACTGCAATCAGACATATTTATACAAATTTGTCTTGGAGAGCGACTACCAGAAACACAATAAATGTCATTCAGTTTACGGCAGAATTACACGGGAAAAAAAATGAAGAATTAGTTGGTTGGTTTTTACGGCACTTTAACACATTATTGGCTATTTCATCCCAAAGAAATAGGAGCTAAGTGCGTTTCCCAAGGACACACCATGACACCCGACCTGGATGGGCAATGAACCCGCGACACAGATTACGAGCCCGACGCTCTACCAATTGACCTACTGCGGCTCCCTGAATGAAGAATGAAGCAAAATGACAATCAGTTGTCAGCAAAACAAGTTAGATATTTGCATTTCTATAAATATTTATACCTTAATCATCAAAAACTGAAAAAGTTGCAGCTCATTTGATCAACAGTCACTATTTTCTATATCTACGCAATCAGACACTCGGCAGTCGGCATGGTCTTATCGTTGTAAACTACATAATGTACTCTGCATTTAAGATAAATAAAAAAAACACCCTCATTCAACCAAAACTTTGAACATCATATCAGGGGAACCCCAATGAGCGGACGAAATTATCAGATTATATTTAACTTACCGTAAAGAATACAAGAAAAAGATCCTTCTTCATTATTTTGCACTCACGTGATTATTCTTGCTAATTTTTAAAAGAAACATGAGAGGCAAATGTAGGATTCACACACACACACACACACACACACACATACACACAACACACACACAAGCCCACAAATATTATGCTTGTTTCAGAATAAGTAATTTCAGGAACTCAATTCCTAGAATAAAATAAAATAACTTGGCATGTCATCATTACTGCGTTGTAAGGAATATGTGACGACGTTTAGCACACACAGGTATATAATCTATCTACTGAATATATTCAGAACTTATTGATAATTTATTCGTATACTTATAGGTAAGGAAAAGAATAATGTAATAGTAATTCATCAATTGTTCTTCAAGTGGATGAAACCTAACACTTAAGATTTTCACCTAAGGATATGGTTCATAAAACGATGAGTAAAATCTTTTGCGAGGAGAATATCTAATATGGTAGACAGATATACATATAGTTTAATATAGTCGCACTTCATGTACATTCAAACGTATAAAATCATCAACAACAAAAAAAATACAAACTAAAAAACACGAACAACTCCATACAGAGTTATGAGAGGCTTTACAGGTAATATATATATATATATATATATATATATATATATATATATATATATATATATATATATATATATATATATATATATACATAATAATACAGGGGCGATAATAATAGTAGTAGTAGTAGTAATAATAATAATAATAATAATAATAATAATAAAATGCAAGGACATAGGGTGCAATAAAACCATGCCTGAATTATACAGTATCAACTATATATTACAGCAAACATAATTTGTAAATAAAAACAGCAAATAATTTAGGTAAAACTAAACCAGCCAAATTATATATAGTGTAGTTCGTTTATTTATGGATCCTACATAATCCACTTTGGCCCTGTATGGATCCTACATACTCCACTCTGGCCCTGTATGGATCCTACATAATCCACTCTGGCCCTGTATGGATCCTACATAATCATGGCCCTGTATGGATCCTACATAATCCACTCTGGCCCTGTATTCACAAAACTCCTCAAATTTAGCGTACACTTAGAATCAACATTGCTTTTGTCATATGTAGTATATTGCTTCATTTGTTACGTAATTAACTATACATATTTAACTATACATTATTAACTATACATATTTAACATACATCTGTGTCTAAATTTGTTTTGTTACTTTGAAATATACAGTATTTGAATTGCTTTATTTTTAATCTATCAAACTTTTTGATGATATGTTCAGAAATACCGCAGTACACAATTTTTCGTTGTACCCAACTCTAATATTTAAACCCTATACATTATTTGGTTCTAACTGAACAGGGATTGACCAATTGTTGAACAAAACAAACCATTATGGCAGACAATTCAAAGTTCATTTTTGATGAATGAATAAGAAACAATATGATAGTATACAGACAAAGCTTGTTCATCGAAAATGCCCGCAAACACGTGAGACGAAAATTAGATAAAATTGGAACAAATGAGATACCGAATGGACAGCAAGAATGTCAATTTTGTTGCTGAACAACACAAAACATTATTAAACAGGACTGCAATGCTAGGTTTGTATTATTAATTAATCAGTTGCATGCAAATAATTGTTATATTGTATTTAAACCAAGAAAAAACAAGTGTTTAATATTTATTGTAAAATAACAAACCAGCTCTCGACCGATGATCCTTCGAAGCTTCGACGAAAGTACGCACTTGGGGTTAGAAGACTTACAAGTAGTTTCATAAAATACATGCACAAACTCAGTGGTAGGACTTTTCTTAAAAATAGGAAGGAGTCATAACTGTTGATATTTTTTTGTACAACATGTATTGCTACGTTCACAGGGGAATTTCGAAGCACACTATTTGTATTTAGAAGACTACTAAATGTACAAATGACAGTATTATATATATATATATATATATATATATATATATATATATATATATATATATATATATATATATATATGTGTAATGAACTGACAACGAACAGTGCAATTATTTTTTTCTTTTTTTTTTCTTTTTTTTTAACTAGCCTAATCGCTTTCGACTCTCATTGAGTCCTTTTGTCAAAGGTAATTACAAAACAGAGACAAACAATAAACGCAAAAGAAAAGGTTGAATTTACACAACTTTACATGATTATGGATCTAATAGAAGTAATTTTTAACAAAATTCTTGATACTCCGCCTTACTGGCTTGAACTCCAATGATAAAATGGCTATCTAGTTGGTATTAATCTACAAAAGGAGGAACAAGAGCGCCATCTATTTCTTAATATAAAGTGATGCATCATTAGATTATATCTTAGATAATACATCGTCTCTTATTAACAATGATCGCAATAATAATAATAATAATAATAATAATAATAATAATAATACCACCAACAACAACTACAAAAAAGTAGTCATTATAGGTAAGTAAATGAATAATGAACTAAATTAACGAATTAATTAATTGAAAAATATGGGCTGTAAGCAGATGAAGATTTTTTTTATTTGCATGTGTATACCTGTTTGACGTCTTCTTGATTTAAGCCGCTTGGTTTCAGTGTTCTTAGGCGGAGTATCCAGTAAGATTAATGTTCTTGTCCTGGTTTCGGAACTCCAGTTGCGATTGTGGGCAATTGCAGTTAGTATAATGTACCTGAAAGTATGGCCAGCGGAAGATAATTGTTTTGCTACTGGACTTCTGTCCAGCTTCTTTCTCATCCAATCAGATCTGTGAAGATTGATCCTTTTGTGTAGTTTTTCGGTTACTCCGACATGCTGAAAGCCGTAAATCTTATATGTGATGAGATAAAACACATTCTCTGTTTTGCATGTTTTGTTTGGACCATGTATGTTCAAGTCTTCGCTCGTCACGGTGCTAGAGAATGTGTTTGTCTCTATCATATGTTAACTTGTTCAGCACATTTTATCAGCACAGGGCCCAGATATGCCAGTATGGTATTGGCTTGTGTTTAGTTAACTTTGCTCTAACTAGGATCTCTTTGAGGTTTTCGGTCTGTGGTAGGCTACTACTGGTTTGATGATTAACTTTAGTAAGTCATACGATTCCACATTGGGCAGCGTTCCTGGATGATTTGACCTACTTTTGGGTTGCCCTGATGGTGTCTCAGGATAAATGGTATCCGATCAACATTTTCCTTTTCTCTATATTTTGAGAGGTCATTGCCTTTTTTTTTTTTTTTTACGGCCTACTTTGTTGCCTCCGCTATCAGGTCCTTGTCGTAGCCTCGGTTCATAAAATGTTGAGACAACTCCGCAGACCTTTTTGGGAATGTTTCATCGTCGGAGCAAATTCAGCGTATTCTCAGTGCCTGGATGTACGGTATATTCCGAATGCAATGCTTTGAATGACAGCAGGATGGAAGAAGATAAGATACAGGTGTTTATCAGTTGTCCTTGTGGAGTTTGTTTTCTGCAAGTCTGCTTCTTGTGTCTATAAATACAATTGTTTGAGTTAGAGACTTCTGCCGTGAATTTTATTGAAGGATGGGCGTTGTTTGCTTTTGATATAAAGTCATCCAGATTTTCTCATCGATGACATCGATGAAGCGTACGCTCCGGTATGGTGTAATTTCACAGATTCCAAAAGTTGCCCCTCCACTCTTTGAATTTAAAATCAGCATATGAGTGGACCATCTTTGTGCCCATGGCGGTTGCAATGACTTGGAGGTAGTTGCTTTGTAGATCAATATACACTAGATTGCCATTTTATCATCAGAGTTCAAGACAATAAGGCATGATATTCACAATATTGAAATAATACTTCATAATCATCTAAAGTTTTGTAAATTCAACGTATTCTTTTGTGTTTATTGTTTGTCTTGTTTGTCTCTGTTTTGTAATTGCCTTTGACAAAAACTCAGTCAGAGTCGAAAGCGTTTAGGCTACTTAAAAATCTAGTTTTGCTCTTTACGTTGTCATTTTTTTAAATTTTTTTTAAACAATTATCTTAGGAGGCAACGGGTGGCCGTGTGATCGAAGGCGCTCGCCTTTACCGATCACTGCCATCTCACCTTTGTCCGCGTGGGTTCGAGTCTTGGTCTCGGCCAATGTGGTTATGTGAGAAAGCTTGCCAGTAGCTTCCCGTGGGTCGGTAGTTTATCCTGGGATTTTCCTGGGTTCTTTCTGCACCAGATATATATAGCCTAGCATGTGCTGAAAAAATGGCGTTAAAACAAAAAAAAAACGAAACCAAACCAAACCAAACCAATTATCTTAGTCAATCACTGACATACGCGAACCCTAGCTGGATCCAGTGCACTTGAAAGAGCTGTTATTTTCAATATATATATATATATATATATATATATATATATATATATATATATATATATATATATATATATATATATATATATATATATATTTCTTCACCATAGTGAATAGATTTTTGTGTTTTCTTCTGCTTTCCTCAATATATAAAACTAATACATAATCGTCTGCTTTGCTCAGACCTCTTGAATGAGCTATATGTGGCACACTTAACATTCACAATGCAGGAAAGGACGGCAAACTGACCAGACTGGTAGTATATTCACACTATTCTTAATTCATGAAATTACGAATATTTGTAATAACAGTGCTTCTGACACAGAAGCGTCTTTCACTTTAATCCAATTGTCTGAGCTTACACGTCTAAAGAAACCGTGGAAGACTGGTACCTTATCATAATGGGATTAATGGTAACAAATGAAATATAAAATATTAAGTTGACTGAACAATATAAATCCCTCTGCAGATATGAGAGTTTGCTACATCCATACAAAATAAGTCCTAACGTAATTACCTTCTTCAAACTTGTCCACTCTCTAATATTAATCTGCATGAGGGCAATAACTCATTGTACATTTCTAACTTTATATCCAATAAGGTTCAATTGATCCTCAGATCACACCGTCTCCCAATATTGAACGGATTATCAGTATTCAACTAAAAGCTAAGCGTGTTCCTTAATAAAGGTTAGGATACTAACATAGATATGATGCACACACAAAAAATAATAACTATAAAATAAAATAATAAATAAATAAATATGGTCTCGTTAAAATATTGTGTCCTGTCTACAGATTGATATAGTATAATCAGTTGATATTGAAATATATTTAAAATTAACTTTATGACCTTTCTCGCAAAAGACATATAGATGTACTTCTACCACTACCACTCCTCCTCCTCCTCTTACTACTACTGCTACTTTAATAATAATAAGAAGAAGAAGAAGAAGAAGAATCATAGACTTTATTTATTCTCAATGGACTGTTAACTATAATTTTATAGCCGGTCTTAAAAAGAATGTTTTACATTTATGTTTAAAAGCAGCAAGATATTGTACATGATTTAAAATCATTAGGTAATATATTTATTATTAAGACACTACTGCATGTAAATCTCCTTTTAAACATTTCAGTCTTGCATTTTGGCATGCTAAGTTGAATTTTAGTAGAAGATCGCGTGATTTGACTATGAACTTCAAAGACTGGAATAAAAGTATTCAGATAGTCTGGTACCAGGTTGTTTTGAATTATCTACATGAAGACTGGTTCATTATATTTTACTCTATCTTTGACATGTGGGTTTTGAATACTTTTGATCTAAAAGAGTTATAGTTATTTGCAGGCATACAATGCTTTTTAAAAGATAAGTTGAATAATGTCCCAGATAGTGGAACAATAATCAAAATGAGGTAACATGAAACAATTGTAAAAAGTAGTTACGAGGGTATTCATCCCATTGTATATTATCATTTGTGCTGTGTCTGCGTTTGCATCCATAAAAGGTAGATGGAATTTGTTGTACTATATCAAACAAACTTATAGAATGCGTTGCACAAAACAAAGATGGCACCATAGATCTTATAATCTGTAGCATCCAAAATATCGGTGTGTGTGTGTGTGTGTGTGTGGAACGCCATTAAGATAATTTTGACAATTAGCTTATCAGATATCAGAAAATACTTTTCATGCAAATTAACGACATACATTATAACTTTGTAACTCATATCTTGTTATTCTTTTAGCTATATCCGGACTAAAAAATAGTCTAACTAATTAGGGATTTAATTACATTTTATGCAAATACCACACGTTTTATATCCAAATTGTTAATGCGCGTTTAGTCTATTTGTTTTCTATTATTTACCAAAAAAATTATAATAATATCGTCCAACCACCCGATGTAGTGTAAGTCCTTCAATCGTGCGCCATGTTTCCTAACGCACTTGTTTCGAGATAATGACGTCATCAACTGTGTCACCAGTATTTTTCAAGAGTGACCGGAATGAATTAAACAGTAAAGCAGACAAATTGAGATTTAAACAGGTAATTTAATAATAATTTTTAAAAAATCTGAATGAAAATCTATATTTTCACTAATGCCTTATTTGTGTCAGTCATTTTGGCCTTCAACTTTTTCGTTTCAGTATTATTTCATAATGAACATATATTCTACATCAAAAGACATTGAATCTATTATAATAAAATGTGTATCCATTCACCAGTGTCTATTTTTAAATTTCTCTCTCCCTCTGTCTGTCTGTCTGTCTGTCTGTCTGTCTCTCTCTCTCTCAGTCTATTGAGTCATGTATTTATATGGTCAAGAACAAGCAAGCAGTAATGCAAGTGCACAAACTGCATATAGAATTATCGGAAAAAAATTCATTGTTCATTTTTTTTTTATTTCATAAACATGGAGACGCTATAAACTAATAATATCCATACCTTGACCTAACTGGCACATTTCGGTCATATGCCACGTGACTTTTTAGTCAGTGTCACGAACCATGGATGCCACTTCCAGAAATAAGTTAACTTACACACGCTCGGAAAAAAAGGTAATTCTGAACTAATGTACATGAATGCCAATTTTTTTTAACGATGATTAAATGAAGTAGATATAGTTGAACACTTTCTATGGTTATTTGAATAGATTATCACAATACTATAACCAACGCGTTAAAATTCACGTAAAGTACACGAAAGTGGTTGTTCAAGGATGCTTAACATTTACAATAAACCATCAACAGAGACGCCATTTTTCGTCTAAGAGATAAGACACAAATGCTTTTTCATACCTGATAAAGTTGTAACTCTTTGTTTAGGCCTAATGTAAATTATGCTCGACGTGGGAATGGGAATGGGAATGGGGGTGGGGGTGAGGACGTTCCCACTCAGATTTATAACTCTTACAACTGCATGTATTGGTATTATAATTTTCAGTCCTTTATTTTAGGAATCAAACTAATGCAAAATAAAAAAGAACATCAACATCATTGACACGATTCATAATTGGTCGTTTTAACTATACTAAGATTAGCATTCTAATGTTGTTATTGCGTTTTAACTATACTAAGATTGGCATTCTAATGTTGTAATTGTGTTTTAACTATACTAAGATTAGCATTCTAATGTTATAATTGTGTTTTAACTATACTAAGATCAGCATTTAGCATTCTAATGTTGTTATTGTGTAATGTATGTTGACAAGATAAAAATGTATTACTTCCAGTGAACACGACGGAAATTTTCACACAGATTACATTCTTAGGCCGCAAACTATTTTGTTGAAGATACAATTATTTGTAAAATCTCCAAACAAATAGTATACGTGCAAATCGATGGATTACTTACAAAGTCTATTTCAAAAGATCATTGACAAATCCATTTTAAGTTGATGAAACGTAAACACAAAATATATTTTTACTTTTAATACACTTTTGATGTTTCTGAATTGAAAATATCTTTCAATACTTCATTCAGGTGTCTGTAACTAATTTACAGTAAACACTGTGAAATATAAGAGACCAATGCACTTTCAGTGGATTTGGGTTACTGCTCCTCGAGCTCGGACCATAGTTTCAGAGTGTTTATGATAAACATTTTCTAGTTTTACTGAAGCACCTATTTTCCCGTCACATTTAGTTTCAATAGCAATTTTGATTTCTGCATAGAGTTTCGATTTTTTGGGATTGAGAATTTGTTTATTTGTTTGGGTTTTTGGGGGTGGGTGGGGTGGAAGCGTTAATAATAGAAAAAGAACAGAAGATAGAGGTGTATTCCATTAAAAGATAACATAAAAGACTGGGCACGAATAACCTCTTTCGTAGTTCTTTCTTTGTAATCATCTTTAACAGTTTGTTCCAATGGACATGGTTCAAAAGGGCCTAGTGTGCAAATTAAATCCATTTAACTAGCAAGTTTTTCATGAAAGTAAAATAGACAAAACATTTTGTGACTTTAAAATCCCCCCTCTCTCTCTCTCTCTCTCTCTCTCTCTCTCTCTCATGTACTATCAAAAGTGCCTTGAATAGGTGGAGACCTATACCTCAGTTATAGAACTACTTGACCAAACCTAATTACTTAGAAATTATAGCAATAAGATATATTTGAAATAAACTAAACGCTAAACAAAACATTCATGGAGCTGAGCATATTAAGGTTCTGTTTAGCTTTGACGATGGCTTTTAAGATGGAACCTGTTATTTAGAGTGTAAATGATATGCAAACATCTTCTAGCACATCAGAGATGAGAGATGCGATGTCACTCAAATGTGAATATTCAAGGCGGCGGTCCTTTCAATTTATTTTTCTTGTCAAAAGTCAGTGGGTCAGAACAAAATATGACAGTTTATTGAACCCTTGAAAGTGTCATAGAATTTGATTATGTGCATTTGTGTCTTTTTTCCATCCGACTGACTAAAAAAAGCAACAAAATTCTTTATCTTCACCTTCATTTCGGTATTTCCTGTAAATGTTATTTATATACGTACCCAGTGATATTTGAAATTAGCTATAAGGGAACCAATGTCATTCCGAATACTTCAAAGCGGAGTCTGATGATCATGTAATTGTTAAAGGAAATCTCTTTTTTTATTCTAATTTTCATTTCTGAATGTAAATAAAACGCTAAAAATGTTTATTCTTTGCTTCTTTATATTTTTATGCTATAATACTTTACGAGGGGTATTTGAAATGTTCTAAATATTTTGCTACAACGTTTTGTTTCCTTGAACCTGTCAAAAAATGTAATGCCAATCAATAGACAAAATAATGTTCTACAAAATGATCTGCAGCTGAACGTCTAGTACTCCGGACAACTGCAGATATATGCGTGTAACATAATATAGGTAAATGACAGTGACGTAACAATGTCGGAAAAGGAGAACAATTGTGCTACTGTGCAAAGAGGATACTATAAAACACGGGCACTCTTAGGCTACTCTTCATCTGGTTTGAAGGCTGACTTGGATGAAGTTTACGGGTGTAATTCTCTGTCATATCCTTCAATTTTGAGGTGGTTTCGTCGTTTTAAGGGTGGTAGCGAATCCGTGGAAGACGGCCCACGTTCTGGAAGACGTTGTCTGAGATTGGTGAGTAGGAAGTGGCTGCTGTGAAGGGGGCAATTGATGAAGATGCTTGATAAATGGTGGAATATATTTCTATTACTACGGGCATTAATTCATCAACTGTTTGTACTATATGAAAGAATCATCGGAAACTCAGAAAGGTCTGTGAAAGATGGGCCCCGCATTTATTGACGGGTGATCAAAATTAGACTCGGGTTGAAGTCGCCAAACAGCTACTCGCCAAATATGAAAAGAATGACCAGAGGCGTTTGAATGAGATTGTTACAAGTGATGAAACATGGATTTGCTTTTTTGAAATCGACTCAAGAACAAAATAAAAAATGAGCAGAAACCACAAATCGCTCGACGTAGTCGGACTGTCAAGAGAGTTGTATACGCTTTATTTGACGATACAAAATGCCTTGTCGTCCACGTACCTGTGCCTGACTCTGCTAGTGTAACTGAACATTTGTATGCATCCAAAGTGTTGCCAAAAGTTGTAGAATACTACCGAACCACCTGTTTGCGCACAGATACCCGAGGTATCCCTCTACTTCATGAAATGCACCGGCGCATCAATCCGCCATTGTGACATACTTCCTGAAGGAGCACACCATCCAAATTTGCACTTTCTCCATACAGCCTAATTTTGCTCCAAGTGATTTTTAGCTGAATCCCGTTAAACACTACTGATCCAATGAGTAAGCAGGACATTGATAGAGCAATTGGACAATGGTTGACACCAGGACATGGAGCAAGACGTTGCATTACGTGAATGTTTTTAAGATCTGAATAAACACACAAGTAAATTTAATGTCATTAAGCCTGAGTGAAAATGGACTCAAATTTGTTTGAATTGTTTGCAGCAATACCTGTTAGTTATGCAGCACATTGTTTACAACTGCTTCCACATTTAAAAAAGCCATGGCCATACAACAGGAATACTGACTTCATAGTTTTAGCAGGGAAATGTATTGATCTTCAGCCTGAGACATAAACATACTGTTTGCAACTTCAAACTGATTTATGGCGTTGAACCCAATTAATTATACATCTTTGGTTCCGTTTAGTAATCACTGACAGCTTTGCTGATAACCAAACTTGTGTGATCTCCCTATCACCATCTACAGCTGGGGTAAGAACTTTTGTTCCAGTTTCTATTTTTGGATACATTCGTAGTCTCCCAGACTGTCTTAAATTCACACGTTTGGAGATTCCTGTTGCGTAAAATCCAAGATGGCATTTTTGCGTGACAAAAGATGGTAATCCGTTTTTATAGATTATTCCAATGGTGGCTGCAAGTATCCCTCTTGTCAGCAAATTTTCCACAAGCTGAAAGTGAAGTTGATCTTTGTGTGCCTGCATCCTTGAATGCATTTTAGCATTGGCAAAATTAAATTGTCTCACACGGCCTAACGTTAAGTGCAGGGTAACATGACGACCACTTACACGATATTCAGTGATGACATTTTATGCTGGGATTGACTTGTACTCAAGTTCAGGGCAACATGATGACCACTTACACGATAGCCAGTGATGGCACATTATGCTGGGATTGAATTGTACTCAAGTTCAGGGTAACATGATGACCACTTACACAATAGCCAGTGATGACACATTATGCTGGGATTGACTTGTACACAGGTTCAGGGTAACATGTTCACCAGTTACACAATAAGCCATGACGACACTTTATGCTGGGATTGAATTGTATTCAAGTTCAGGGTAACATGATCACCACTTAAACGATAGTCAGTGATGTCACTTTATGCTTGAATTGACTTGTACTCATCATTGGGAGAACCCTGTTATGTTAAAGGAAGTTAAACCATACTCATACAAAGACAAATGGATGAACATAAACTTTAATTCTTGGTAAGGCTGTTAATAATTATTGCCCATTACATACAAAGAATGTTGATTATTATCACCTTTGGTCTATGTAAATATCTGACACATCTGTCTTTCTTAAAATGAACTTTCTTTTTCATAATACCAATGACAGTCAGACACTTTCTTAAAAATGATTTGAAACAAAATCTTCAGGAAGCTGCCGTAGGGTATATAATATTGAAAGCAATTTGAAAAAAATTCTAGATAAATTAGAACAAAATTGGTCTTTTCGGAAATTAGCAGAAATGCATCATTTTTTATATTAGCTGAAATGCCTGGCCCTAATTTACAAATTCCTGGCAGAACACATACACACACACACACACACAGTTACACACACACACACACACACACACACACACACACACACATATATATATATTGTAAAGTAATTACATTTTTTGTGTTTTGCTCTTGTCTTGTTTGTGTAATAGTCCTTCGTAGCTTTGTGCATTTGAGAAAGGAATCGATATATTCCGAAATGGCTTGGACTGGTTTCACACAAGTTTTGCACTGTTGTTTGTCTGTTTTTCGTATATATACATACATACTTATTCGTGCCTTTACGTAAATAATGAGTGCAAGAGCCAGGAAATGTTACATTTCTATAGTGTGATTTTCGGGTAAAACTATATTCTAAATGCAAACAGCATCTTGTCTTAGTTTATGGAACTTGATAAAACAAAAATACCTGGATTTTTACACATACATGCATACATACATACATAAACACATACATACATACATACATACATACATACATACATACATACATACATACATACACACATACATACATACATACATACATACATACATACATACATACATACATACATACATACATACATACATTCTTATTAACTGACTGTTGAATATTTAGAAAGCACTGAGCCAATGAAATAATGACAGGCAATGGTAAACTTAGTAGGCACAAAACATCGATTATAAAGAAATCGGCTGCTGCTGTACTGCCAAATACACATGTACAAAGTAAAGTAAATTAATATATTGGTTCCTATTAAAGACGAACCAGTCTGCTCCTTTGCCATCTGACAAATATAAGCGATAATCAGTAGTATCCAAGCAATCTCTTTCCCATTCGATTCTGTTCAAATCGTTGTTGTTGGATGAGAAACTTGGGAGGATTTCTGTGCACAAGAGTTGGACGTTTGTTTCGAACGATGTTTAAATCGAATTCAATACGATGTTTCATACTTTTGCAGTCTTCTTGTATAAAAAATATCCCGAGAATAATAGAATTGTATTCCAAATCTCGAGCACCCATCAGATGTTTACAATAAATTGTATGTTCTATATATGTGTGTATATATATATATATATACATATATATATATATATATATATATATATATATATATATATATATATATATATATATATATAGATGCATACACAAACATACACACACGAAATTGAATGACAAGCACGGTAAGAGTATTAGATATGGCACTTGTATGGCACCTTAACGTTTTCGAATTTGCTATAAGGGCCGGCATTTTCGAAATTCGGTGACCGTTCATTTCTCGTCGGCAGTTTTCTCCAACACTTTAGTTTTCAATAAACCCACTCCACCAGTAGTGTCCTGTCGGGTCAACTATTAGGGCCTTTTTTGTTTGCTGTCACCTATTCAAACCAGATAAGCATGCCTGTGAAATAACAAGATTTATAGCATGGGAATAAATAGAATTAATTATGGTATGCATTATTTTACTTCTACTTAGTTTTAATGCATCATGCTCGTACTTTTTACGGATAATCTGGTATAATCCTAGGATATCCAAGGAGTCGATGGGATGACACTACTATGGATCAGCACATTGTTATGCTTTATGTGAATATTTAAGTAGCATTGAGGGCTAGCGATATGAACCGAGTGTACATCTCTGGGATAGCCTTTCTTCTGTATAAATATTGCTCCTATCGTTTGTTTTAATAACAGCAAAAGGGTGATAACAATAACAACATCACAATACTGTAAGATTTCAATAGCAAAGTGTCTAAAGCTTGCATGCCTTTCCTTTAAATTTTCATTCTTTTCCAAAGAATGTCATACCACACAGACCAATTCTATATATATTCTATTCTATACATGACGTGTATGAATGTCATCCATATACCATGTAAATGTTTCTATGCGTTGCTTTTGGGTTTTGCTGGTAAATATTACACATTAGGGTTTTGCTGGTAAATATTAAGGAAATTAGGGATGTGCTGGTAAATATTAGTGTTTTGCTGTATAAAAATTAATTGAAATCAATCACAGAAGTCACTTATATTTGACACGTATCTTTCATATAATGAAAAATCTACGATGGAATTAGCAAGACTCGAACTTTGTAAATCAGATATAAACATGATTGTTTAACTTCATAAACTGATATAAAATCCAGCCACGTTTTAGTAAGCTGGTTTTCAATTTAACTGAAATGGCACTGCCAATTATTTCTACAACATCAACATCAGATAATGCATTTGAGGTTGATAAATGGAATGCACATCAGCTCAGATACTCAAGAGGTAAGCCACGTACCATAGCTAATACAGCTTTGCTTGAGGTAATTAAATCCCTGACGGACTCATTGAAAATATCTCCCCAAAACAATTTAAGTGCAAACTGTGGTTTTGAAAATAAAACTGTAATATTCGGTTTAGCTGACATTCAATGTTAAAAAGTATTCGACTTACTTTCTTCAGGCTTAATGGCTGTCTAAAACTAAATAGACAAATTAATGGCAGTTGTGCAATGTCATCATCATTTTACTCACCCCGTCAAGTATGACTTCCACGATTGTGTGAGTGTGTGGAGGTGGAATGGTGAATTATTCTGAAACTTGTTGTAACACACCACGGGTCTTACAGCACATCACTGACGAGCGAGTCAAACAACACCTGCGTGAGGCTGGCTTGAGGTCCATGTTTCCATTATTTCCAAGGACCTCAATACAACAGTCGCTGTCAACTGAAGGGTTTTTAAACGCGCTAAGACCACAAATAATTTTCATCTAATCAACCAATGACCAAACATTGACGAGACTTTTAATTTTACACTTGCATGGTTTTTCTTGCTTCACATTCTAAGCCGTAGATCTGTATTTCATGCAACGTACTACCACACATGACCCAAACACCTAATACACATATCTATTCCTATCTCAAATGACTTAACACGGATACGTGAAAATATCCCTAGAATTCATCATATTAGAAATTAAGGAGGGTCCATTTTATGAAACTAATCCATGCTACCATAAAGTCTCGTGAATACTGTACATTATGACGTCTGCTCCTAGTAATTGGCTAATTATTCGGTTTGAGAAATATCTTTCCAACACCGACTCCCCACAATCAAACAAATAATCAATAAAATCTAATAATGCTATAAACGGAGACGTAAATACAAAAACCATATACCATTGGTTTGCCACATTATGTTCACAGATATAAAGTTCTATACGCAAGAGTCATGCTTTATCACCCACGGACTAACGCCAGCACAGACGGGTACAATCAAAGGATTACTTGCCTGATATTATGCAGATATAAGATATTCATATACCCGTCGAACTTAATATCTTTTAACACGTAAATGGAACTTAGCATCATGGATCTTTGGCAATAAATTTGTCAGAATTTGTAGAGCGTATATTATTTAAATCGAGCATGGAAATTTTAAAACAGCCGCATGAAATGTCTGACATTGTCTGATCTAGCTCAGATTTACTTATTGACATTCAGATTTATTATTTCAATACTGTACGGAATTTATATAGTTAAATTTTGCGGAACTTACAAACGTGCAAAATGGTTTTAGAATCCTTACTGCTGAGACCTCATGGTTTAAGAAAAAGACGGGATCCTTGACTCAGTTCGCATCCCATAAATATCGCTTTCAGAGTGTACTTTTAAGACGGTTTTATCCTCTACAACTTCGAATTCATAATAAATATGTGCGATGAAATTCAAAGGAATATTTCCACGAAATATTATCTTCATTCTTCTGTAACCACCGAGGTGCGATTTTGCTTATACTCTGTTTAAATACTCTGTTTAAATACGGTCAAATAAAAATGATAGACAAGGCTATACAAGGGCACACAACTACAACATGTAAGGTCGCAAATTAACATAAAAACATTTTATAAAAATGAAACCAAAAATGTATGTCCATTTCAGGTGAGACGAATTAAGTGAAAAATGCACAGACTCTATGCAGCACCTGCGGCCACGTTATTAATGCTGACTTTTGTTGTGCTTTGTGAGATGTGCGCCAATTGCCTGCTAAGTTGGCGGGTTGGTGTAGAAGGAATATCCTTGAAATCGGCTGTCGTGGGTTTCAGTCCACACGTCAGTGATGTATTTGTATGGCTTATTGAAAACGTGAGTTCAAACTTAAAGAGAACAAAAACAAGAAGAACCCTTGCTTCTCATCCACTTGCGAAGCCGCAGATGAAAAGGGGAGACCTTAAAGTAAATAACAATAACCATAAATAAATCCGATCACTATTGAAACAAGGGGTTATGTTAGAATTAAACAGCTAATCGGGGAAGACAAACGTCATTTTAAATATGGATTAAGCGCGAGGACCGAGAAGTTTGTTCGATTTTGACGAGAATTCAGAACAGACTGAGTTCTGCTTTGATTCTAATACATCTTTGAATATAAGTCAACATTGATGAATACACAGAAGTTTGGCCAGAATGATTAATATGGATTTTATAAATTCCGTCGTTATATAATGAGCATTATTGTCAGAACTAACTTTGAGTTTCCTGAATAAAAACTATTTTCCATCTCTTGCAGATTGTGATGATACTACACGTTCCTCTTTTTTACAAAATGATTGAAATTTCTTTACCGCTTGTTAATATTTTTAAATATCTTTTAATGAAACCAACATTAATTATCTTGAAGTATCTGTTTCTGCAATTGAACCGACTCCATCAAAAGTCAAATTATTTAACGCGTGTTTTAGTTCTTTACCGGTAAGTAACTATATGAATTATGATTTGAAAGTAAAGATGCGCATGGATATATAAAGATATTTTCGAGGCATTCTAAAGAACAAAATCCAAATACACATGAAATAAGAAATATTTCACTTTTTGATGACTTATGTTTTATGCCTGATAAGAGATCAAAGTTTAAGAAGTTCTTGATACATAGGTTTTGGTAAGATTTTTAAAAGATTTTTTATTTCCCGAGTTATTAATATATATATATATATATATATATATATATATATATATATATATATATATATATATATATATGTATGTATGTATATATACACTTTGCGTTTAAAGAGACAATTTTAAGATATAACGTATCAAGAGGTTGATGATAGGATCAGTGCCGGCTATGAAAGTGAAAATATGTCTAATCTTTTCGAGACTGCTCGTATTAATATATTATATGCGTTCATTTAATGAATCTGGGAGTGTAAATTCTACAAATAAAACCAAGATTACGTCTGCCAATTGGAGCCATTCGATGATACATTTGATATCCTATCAATAAAACTGGTTTTATTTCTTATTTGGCTGGAATATGCAATATATCTGGATTGAAAATTAAGCTAAGTGCAGACAGTACTGTCAGAAATTCATTTATTACTGGGTTCTGGCCTAGATGCTATGGATAGTCTGGTTTTCTGTTTATTCGTTAGACGGTGCCTTTCACGATTCTGTTCTTCATAAGCAGTACAAATCAGGGTACAAGCTATTTCTGTCAGAATGTCTACAATTGCACCAAAATGAATGACATGCTTTTATTCTGATATTGAATCTTATTTACAGTCTATAGCATTATATTGGAAAAAGTATATGCTTCATATAATTTTGCTAAGCAAATGCATCTGCGTCTCTTGGTTGCATTAGAAATATATTATCATTGCCTGGTGTTGAGAAATCAAACGCCTCACCCTGGATGACCCCGAGAAAAGCAAGGTTTGATAAAACCTCGTTTGAATATAATGGTGGAAAGTGAGTTTCTAACACCTAAGGCTAAACCTTTACATTCTATTGATGAAAAAAAAAATTATTTTTATGTTCATCCCTTTTTGTCTGGCTTGAAAATTCAATACGAAGCCTCTTTAAAAATCTATATTTTTGCGTCAGTTTTATAGCGATGTTTTTAAAGCTACAACGCGCTGCTTTCAATTTAGCGGATATAATTACCATCACAACTATCACCATCATACAAGGTGTGTAAATAGTGTTAGTAATAGCAGTGGTGGTAGTAGTGATATTAACAGAACCATCAGTAGTAGTAGTAGTAGCTGCTTCTATTGAAGGTAGGTGTGATATAGTAGTAGTGAATGAATGAAATTTAAATGCTTAATTAAGTGTATATATGAGACAATTTGTTTCATGCACGATCCTTCTACATGCATCCATTATGACAAATATTTTAGTATGATTGACAAGCAATTCTTTTTTTTTCCATGCTTGCATAAGTTCGGGTAAAATCGCTTTTATTCTTTTTGATTCCTTGGATAACACATTAATCAGTTGCCGATTTAAAGTCTCCAGCGACATCGTATTCTGCTGACACAAATAATACCTGAATGCATAGAACCTTGACCTGGGATTGGAACTTCTGATACTTAGGGATGGTCAAGGAAAAGTATAGAACATCGGGCTTAGAAGCCAAATATTTGCCACAATAATTCTACAAAGAACCATGTATGTCAAAATAATTTATTAGAATACTTATTTCATTGGTATGTGGGTGAGGGCGACACTTACTGTACCTTATTTGTATTTACATGAGCAATTGAGATGACAGTAACAAACGACAGACAGTAGATGCAGAATTTGTATTCTTAACCACCACCACGGCAGTTCAGAAGGTTTGAACAAGTGAAAACTCCCCGCGCCCCGTTCCCCCACGTTTTCGTAACTTATCAAGTTGTCTGGACTACCTACTGGCGGTTTAGGTCATTTGGACCAGCGAGAGATCCTGACACCCAGTTCCCGCATGTTTCTCTTAGAACATCAAAAAAATGGCCGTTGGCTGGCTGGTCCGGTCTATGTTAAACACAACAGATGCCGACACCGAACGTATCTGCCATGACAAGATGCTGAAAGAATTCCAAGCTGTGCAGGCCGAGTACTCCAGCAAGGGCGACGGAACGTCACAATTACCTTAACGAGGGGCTGCGCGCAGAGCATTACGCAGATAAGACTTTCATAAATGCCGATGCCGCAGTAGGTGAGTACTACCTGGTGAACGACGGAAGAAACAGACGACGTTCCGCAGATTTGCGACGAGCCTAATTTTTTTGACTGCTACACACAAGTTTGTCGCCCGGGAGGAGGGGATGTGGAGTCTCACCACCGTTGATTGTGATGCATAGAACAATCTCTAGCTTGCTCTTAACCCGAGTTAGCTGTCAGAGTGCATTAAAACAAAATATTGTATAACTCAATAGCGTGCGCAAACGCCATGGCCTCTCTTGTGCTACTCTATGCTTGGATGCTTGAGATGGGGTACAGCGCCAAAAAAGACAAAGTCCTGGGTCCGTCGGCTGAGATTATGAAATGCAGGGCACGCGCTGCCTTGAGCTTTGGAGAAGGGATCCAGTGGTGTTTGGCATTACGCCGCAGTGGTCCTTGATGGGCCCACAAACTTGCGAATGACAACGGCACAGCTGCCTGAACGCACCTGGCAGGTCTCTTTGAGGCTGATCCGGCTACTGGAATACCTGCGTGATACAAAAATGTGCATCCGTATGGTACAGCCATATTCTGACTTGGAAGCGGAGCGGATAAGAAGCTTGTCTCTGCCACTAGAGTTCCCTTAACCGAAGCTAGGGCATTGCTCGCCAGGCAAGCCGTCAGGCAGATATACCAACCAGCGCCACGGTATGACCCGGTCACCATGCCTATCTGCTTTATCTACTGCACAACAAAGCCGCAGAGCCACTGACAAGTAAATCAGTGGCCGCTGGGACCTCACGCATCTACGAGTGCATACCGCTTAAGTTGCCTTATCTGCTAGAGGTCGATACTGGTAAAGAGTTAATGGGCGCTATCTCCCAGCTTCTGGCGATGAATCCGGCAACAACCGGGCGAAGACATCGTCGAACGTTTTAACCGTACGCTAGCCGGGAGGTTCTTTGGCCACCAATAAGCAGAAAGTATATTATTGCCTTTCGGTGTGCACTCGCGAAGTGGGAGCGGCGGCTCCTTTGGGGTCGTCTCTGCTCTCAATAATGAACTGACGCGGCTGACAGGCAACAAGCCTTTAGATACCTTCAAAGAGCGCGCGGTTGTACACAAGCCCTCATTGCCCGTATGACTGAAAGAGCCTCGATTGTCCGTTATCTCTAGGCTCCTGGTGAGGTGGAAGGCAGACAATGCTGCGCCACCGATTATATGTGGTTCCTCAAGGTATTCACCATGGCTTACAAGCTTAACATCCCAGGCTAGCCGTCTATATACCATCTTTTGGGTAGTGGTTCTCCACGAAAAGGCTTCGTTCGTGAGGAACTACTCATTGTGCCTGAAGGTACTCAGCTACCATCTTAAGGTATTCTTATCCGAACTCGTTGAGGCACTCCTCCATGACGAGTTGCTCTTGTGTGTTGCGGTAGTGGCCGTATGCCCCCGTCGTAATACCGTCCGGCGAAATATACTTTTTGTGGTCTAGCGGACTAAGGCTTTTCTTGTAGATGCGTTACGCTTCCATTTTATGGTGGTTGCTACGGATGGCGGTCATGGAGTGCAGAAGATTTTTCTCCTCTCAGAGGCACTCGAGGCAGAGCTGGTGCCTAAGGTCGGATTTTATAAATGTCCACGCGATGCATTTGGCCTGATGTATCTCTGTACTGTCCGCTTTCAGTATGGATCTTTTCCGACTGTGTTTTAGAGTATATGCTCTTTAGGGTAGTCGCTCATATCGTAAAAATGAGCAGCTTCGGCCAATCGCGGTAGACATCGGCAGTCGTGATGCTTAGCAGCAGACTGTCAGTGTCTGTGTACGGCAGCCACGCTTTGTTCCCGTAGCGCACTTTGATCTGATTGTAGTAGAAGTCGTACATCAGTTGTTTGCTCAGGTGAAGAATCGCCTACCCCGTATGGATGGAGCGTTTGAGCTTCAGGCTGGTCTTTGTTGAATGTACGGCAGCAAGGTTGCCGCCAAAGATCTTACTCGACTGGAACGCCTGGTTGGTAATCAGGCGACGCAGATGGTCCTCCTTGCCTCGGGTCGGACAGGATTCACTCCAATTCTCTCTCTTAGGTCCTGTATACTCCTCCCAAAGACAGAATTGTTCATCAGCAAGAAGAAGTCTTTTTCGAACTCAGATTTTGCGTTAGTTCGCAGGTCTGTCAATCTCCATCACACGGTGAAACTTGGTGACCCGCAGCCTTAATCAAATGTGTAGCTGGAGGTTTCTGTAGTGGATTATATAGTACTCTTTTTTGCCTTGGCTAGGGACAAGCTTCATGTTTTCGGTGAACGTACCGACCAGATCGCTTAATAAAGCACGCTTATAGTCGCTGAGCCAATCCTCTTGAATACTTATAGCATCTGGAACCAGTGGATAATCGCTGTGTGCGTCATGAAGCTCTTCCAGATTCTGGATGTCGACTACTGGAATGTAGCCCTTTGGTGCGTGAACCCACTACAAGCCGTATGTCGGCAAGCATTGAATCATGGCCTATACATAGAGGTTGTTCTGTCCCCATCAAGATGCCGCCACGGATGCCCTTCGTAAAAAGCAGGTGCTTGTCGACGTATATTAGTAGCTCCAGCTTTTTACCTGTAAAGGTCGTGGTAACTGAATCTATTTTGACAGTCAAATGTCTTCCACACGCGGTGCGCATGCTGTTAGACTTTTTCAGATATACCGGCGCGGCTGAGTTGGCTGTAAAAGGCCGTCATCTGCGGAAACTCTTTTTTCAAAGCTCTCCCAACTGTCCATGTGTTCATACTACAACACTCCTTTGCTTGTGAGGAGGGCGATTTCAGCGCCAAGCGTTATGTGTCTTCCTGTGGCGCGAAGTGGCTCCTTTGGTAGGTTAGTTACCAGCTTTTCCAGGCCGCTGTTCATAAACTGGAAACTGCCAATAATCTGTAGTTGCCCTAGTTAGAACGTCATGTGCTTCCCCATGTTGTTTGGAATGGTGTTGGTTTTCTCCGACGAGACTGTTCTGATCGCCTCCATGATAAGGTGCCCGTCATAGCTGCGTAGGTTATGGAGCACAACTGGCACCTTTGGATACTCGGGGTAGATCTGCGGCTTATAGTTACACGTTCGTGTGCTTCGCCGCAGTACTTGCCAGTGATATGGCAGTGGTTTCGCACTCTATCGTTACCAAGTGCCTTGCCACAGATGTGGCAGTCTGCGGAATCCTGAAAAGCCTTGCGGTCGTCTCCATCCATAGTAATCTCGGTATTATTTCGAAACACCACTTGGATCTCATCCATCTGACGATCGAGGCTCCGGATGAATGTGGCGACAGCCTCCTTGCTGAGGTATAACACCGGTTTCTTGGACAATGTAGCTGATGCTACACGGGACCGGATCGGCGATTTTCTGTGTGTGGCTTCTATCTGGAATTCCGTTTGAGCGGGCAAGGTCTTTCACTGACACGTTCAGTGCCTCGAACTCTGCATATATGATGTACGGGACACGCATCTGGCGGTGGTGATTCTCGAAGCCTAAAATTTTCTTGTCTGGGTACGCTATTGCTTTTCGCCTATACCACGGCAGTCTTTCGTGTGGGTTACAGTTTCCTCGAACTGTGCCGTCAGCACAAGGTTAAACTTCAGGCCATCTAGTAGCCTCATTTTCTTGTCGAGTACAGATTGTGTACTAGGCGCCATAACTGAGAAATACAGAAGCGTCAGCTTCGAGCCTGTGCCCTTCTCGCACAGTAGCGTGATAGTCTTTCATCATCGAGTCGGTTTTTCCTTGGAGCTTTACAAGGCGGGTAGCAGCTCGTCCACTGGGTATTGACGTGGGGCACAGTACTGGGTTTTACCTTCTGCCACGTGGGAGCGGTGCTGGTAATGCGTTGATATCCATCCTCTACTAAACTTTATATCTTTCTATATTACTGTCTAAATGGAAATTGAAATCCATTTAGTTCGGTCATTACTAGCTCGGATTGCTTCCTCGTATGCCTCTCTATGCATTACCAGGGAATTTCCTCCACATCACATACAGAGGTTGAGCCCTGCACCTTACCCAACATGTCATCTTGCTCGCTTTCCACAAAGCTGAGGCATGCTTGCCCCAACATTTGCAGCACACGGGCGACCGCAAGTAACTGTCTTTCCAGCCAAACACTTATTTTTTTGCAACAAACATATAACCAAGTGCTGCATACTAGCCGGTATTTATTATACAATACAATATACTGCAGTATCTCTAAATGAAATAAACTCTACACCTTAAAATGTTTAGCAAAACCTTGGCAGAGGCCAATTCAAGCCTATAGACCTTTGCTCAACAATTGGCGTAGTTGTTCCCTATAAAATCCTTAGGCTTTCAACTGCGTTTCCCTTCCCTTCCCTTTGGCGGCGCGGGTTCCTTGCTATCCAAAGGTTCGTGTAACTCAAGAGAAATTTTGTAGTGGAACGAGAAACGTACAGTCACGCAGCGCCAGGATCTCCCGCTGGTCCCAACGACCTAGATCACCTGGGGTGGTCCAGAAAACTTGATGTGTTATGAAAACAGGTGCTCTGAAAGTTTACGCATGGGTGGTGGTCTAGATCATTCATTCTACATCTACTAAGACAGTTTTCTAAAGGAAAGCCATATTTCGGTGTTTCATGAGGACGTGGATGCACAGATGACGTGATTGATGGACCTTGAATGCTAACCTTTATTTTCTCCGTTGCCTTTGACAATCGAACTAAAATGTTGATTGTGAAATACGCGAGTGTGAAATTTGTGAGTAATGTAGCGCGACTTCACTTGCACAGTTCATAATGGAGATCTTAAAAATTTAGATGTAATTTAGGAGATCTGTAGATATGTACCACGATTTTAGAAGTTTACATATTTATCATTTGTGCGAATGTTTTGGATGGAGACACTGTTGCAGAGGGTGGAGTTAAGCATAACCTATAAAAGCGCGGAAATAAACATATGTGCTGTTGAATTCGAGCTTTAAAACGTAAGTTCACCTTGCCGCAAATATCGATCGCTAAATGAGAACCTACAGCTGAAGATTGATTATTATATAGAACAATCTTACAAAGTTCTCCAAAGAGTAGCACTGTGACTTGGACAATACATAGCTTGAATTGATGTTACTCTTCCATCTCTGCTCACGTGCTTGTTCAACAAGCTGAAACAACCAATATCAAATTCAGACTCCAAAATCAATGCTCATAGCTTGGAATTGAATCCAGCTTGTTATATCTTAATTTATATCGTAAGCTATTACCGGTTCTTGGCAGTTGACAGCTGTGAAGAACAAGCTTCCTTAGAAAGAACTTACAGTTCGAGCAAGTGATGGAAACTGTTAGTACAAAACAATTAAATCCAATAGTAGCTTGAATTGTTTTTAAATATTTTAAACGAAGCACTGTTCATTTTGCATCAATGTTATTTTCAATACTTTTTGTATATTGAAAATAGATAAAGTTCTATTGTTGCCTGATGTTTGCACATACTGTACCAACCATGCCACATAGGACTACTTTTGCATACCGAAAACATGGCGTCGTAGACACTGAAGGCAAGGTAATCATAATCGCGATATTTTGATATTTTAGAAGAAATTTTCAAATGCGAATAGTCGAGAGGATCCTGGTTATTAACCTAGTCACTATCTTGGCGTCAATTTTACTCTAAAGAAAATGAAATTGCAAAAATAAGTCAAGCTGCCACTTGAAAGGACAGAAACATGTATTCTACGATCTAGAGTTGATTTGTTGATTTTGTACCATCAGAAACCCGTCGTCTGACAGCAGATGAATACGTTAGAGAGAGAGAGAGAGAGAGAGAGAGAGAGAGAGAGAGAGAGAGAGAGAGAGAGAGAGAGAGAGAGAGAGCGAGAGAGTATCAGTATTTTCTCCGCCAATAAACTTTACCGGCAACTGTTATAGTTTCCATAGTCACCGTTATGAAGAATCAAGTATGAATTGGTTTCATTCATTAAGAGTTTATGATGGGCGAAGCCTTTAAAATTCTTTCGCGGGAAGATGCGAAATTTAATTTTGAAGTTTCAACATTATCATACGGTTTATATTTCAATGATAGTTGTACAAAATTGCGTCTTTATGTCTTTATTTCGTTTCAAGTATAAAATAAATGTACTGAAAAATATTCGTGTGGACTCATTATTTTGGCAGGCCGACGCGCAAACTCAAACCAGTAACTGGTCTTCATTTATTATTATTCACTACGCTACCGCATGCATTGAGATTCTACTTGGGGTAATTATTCTTCAAAATCTAGAGAAAAATATTAATGAGAATTGTAGAATTAAACAGAAAATTCAGTCGTTCAGTGGAATCGAATTTCCAGTAGCCACAAAAGAAAATAAAAGCAGTTAGGTAACAAAAATATTTAAAAATGCTGTTCAGAAAATGTCGGAAAATGTACAAAACTTGATTTATGGGGGGAAAAAGATGCAGCTCAAAATATTTTTTTTTAAAAGAAACGGGTCAAGTGTTGCTATTGATTTCCTATTTATTCTCTTCTCTGTCGATTTTATAATTCTATTTTGGTAATACACATGAGTTTCTGAGTGTGCATAAGAAGAAAAATTATTAATATTGTTTTGATGGTTTATTTGAAATACAGAATAAACTCTTGCTTGAACTTATTATTGCGAGGTGCTTGACAAAGGATAATTGTTGTGTACACTTGTAATTGATATTTTTTTATTGACAAAGGATAATTGTTGTGTACACTTGTAATTGATATTTTTTATAGACAAAGGATAATTGTTGTTGTGTACACTTGTAATTGATATTTTTTTATAGACAAAGGATTGTTGTTGTGTACACTTTTAATTGATATTTTTTTATAGACAAAGGATTGTTGTTGTGTACACTTGTAATTGATATTTTTTTATTGACAAAGGATAATTGTTGTGTACACTTGTAATTGATATTTTTTATAGACAAAGGATAATTGTTGTTGTGTACACTTGTAATTGATATTTTTTTATAGACAAAGGATTGTTGTTGTGTACACTTGTAATTGATATTTTTTTATAGACAAAGGATTGTTGTTGTGTACACTTGTAATTGATATTTTTTATAGACAAAGGATAATTGTTGTGTACACTTGTAATTGATATTTTTTTTATAGACAAAGGATAATTGTTGTTGTGTACACTTGTAATTGATATTTTTTATAGACAAAAGATAATTGTTGTGTACACTTGTAATTGATATTTTTTATAGACAAAGGATAATTGTTGTGTACACTTGTAATTGATATTTTTTATAGACAAAGGATAATTGTTGTGTACACTTGTAATTGATATTTTTTATAGACAAAGGATAATTGTTGTGTACACTTGTAATTGATATTTTTTATAGACAAAGGATAATTGTTGTGTACACTTGTAATTGATATTTTTTATTGACAAAGGATAATTGTTGTGTACACTTGTTTTTTTATAGACAAAGGATAATTGTTGTGTACACTTGTAATTGATATTTTTATAGACAAAGGATAATTGTTGTGTACACTTGTTTTTTTATAGACAAAGGATAATTGTTGTGTACACTTGTAATTGATATTTTTTATAGACAAAGGATAATTGTTGTGTACACTTGTAATTGATATTTTTTATAGACAAAGGATGGTTGTTGTGTACATTTGTAATTGATATTTTTTATAGACAAAGGATAATTGTTGTGTACACTTGTAATTGATATTTTTATAGACAAAGGATAATTGTTGTGTACACTTGTAATTGATATTTTTTTATAGACAAAGGATAGTTGTTGTGTACACTTGTAATTGATATTTTTTTATAGACAAAGGATTGTTGTTGTGTACACTTGTAATTGATATTTTTTATAGACAAAGGATTGTTGTTGTGTACACTTGTAATTGATATTTTTTTATTGACAAAGGATAATTGTTGTGTACACTTGTTTTTTTTATAGACAAA
Source organism: Margaritifera margaritifera (assembly GCA_029931535.1). Lineage (NCBI taxonomy): Eukaryota > Metazoa > Mollusca > Bivalvia > Unionida > Margaritiferidae > Margaritifera > Margaritifera margaritifera. The sequence continues at coordinate 801,589 of JAQPZY010001649.1, read as the reverse complement.
GGATAATTGTTGTGTACACTTGTAATTGATATTTTTTATAGACAAAGGATAATTGTTGTGTACACTTGTAATTGATATTTTTTATAGACAAAGGATAATTGTTGTGTACACTTGTAATTGATATTTTTTTATTGACAAAGGATAATTGTTGTGTACACTTGTTTTTTTTATAGACAAAGGATAATTGTTGTGTACACTTGTAATTGATATTTTTTATAGACAAAGGATAATTGTTGTGTACACTTGTAATTGATATTTTTTATAGACAAAGGATAATTGTTGTGTACACTTGTAATTGATATTTTTTATAGACAAAGGATAATTGTTGTGTACACTTGTAATTGATATTTTTTATAGACAAAGGATAATTGTTGTGTACACTTGTAATTGATATTTTTTATAGACAAAGGATGGTTGTTGTGTACACTTGTAATTGATATTTTTTTATAGACAAAGGATTGTTGTTGTGTACACTTGTAATTGATATTTTTTATAGACAAAGGATTGTTGTTGTGTACACTTGTAATTGATATTTTTTTTAGACAAAGGATTGTTGTTGTGTACACTTGTAATTGATATTTTTTATAGACAAAGGATGGTTGTTGTGTACACTTGTAATTGACATTTTTTTTTTGACAAAGGATGGTTGTTGTGTATACTTGTAATTGACATTTTTTTTTTGACAAAGGATGGTTGTTGTGGACACTTGTAATTGACATTTGTTATAGACAAAGGATGGTTGTTGTGTACACTTGTAATTGACATTTTTTATAGACAAAGGATGGTTGTTGTGTACACTTGTAATAGACATTTGTTATAGACAAAGGATGGTTGTTGTATACACTTGTAATTGACATTTGTTATAGACAAAAAAGGAATTGAGATGGATAGAACTGCTCTTATTTACTTTTTGTAGCAAGATATGCTTGCGAAAAATTTATGACAAGTGCACAATATTAGCGCACGATAATTAAGTAACATCTATTACTACAACTATATGCAATGCTGCAAAATTTCTGAAATGCGAATACTCTTTTAGCAAAGCAACCATTTGTTCCTCAGCTTCATGGCGAAACATTAATCGATGAACACATGTCTTCATCAATCATATTGTAGATATGGCTTCAGAATCGTAGTAAATGCATCACTAAATCGGACTATTTGAGGCAATTATATATGACTGTGATCAGTCTCGTTTGAAATATGTCTTGTTCAAGACCTATATCAGCAAAATCTTTAACCAATCGTCCGTAACTTTAAGTATAGACTTTTACGTGAATTTTACCTGACACCAAAACGAGTAGAGACGGCGGCTTTAAATGTACAAAAAAACTATGACAGTTTATATTAACATGATATATTTCTCTCAATGACCATCTTTTATCTCGCACAGACCACATAAAGTATGAAAAAATGATGGTTAAGTAACAAATAACTTTCTCCCCAAATATGGTATAAACTTGTATAGTTAATATACAAATCTTTGTTAACTAACCGGCTAGATCCAGAAAGTATGCGGCTTTGACACGCGGACATGCAAAAAAAATTGAATGGACAGTAACCTTGCCACAAGAACATAAATAAAAGTGTAACATAATCACGGTTCACAAGCCTGTCCAATAGCTATTGAGAGCTGTGTGAAAATCCGCTCATATGTTTTGGACCTACATGTAATAAAAATCACTTTATCAATTTCTCATACAAGTCCTCAAAATTGAAATATATATAGTCAACTGGGAGGGAAGTGTTATCCCTGGATTGGATCCCACATTGTATTTATGGATACATGATACATAAAAGTAATTTGTATCGAAGTACCCAATTATTATCAAACAGCTGACAGGTGATTGGAGAACCAATGGTACCAGGCGTGCTAATCAGGTAGTATCTTGCTTCGTTTTCGTAAGCCAGGACGTAGTAAACCACAACCCCAAATGTGTTAGCAAAGTCCACACGAATGTCCTCTATCTGCACTTCTTTCCTATCATGTCTGTAACTGTAGGCATTTAAGCCTTCAGCACTCATTTACACGTAAAAATACCTGCCGCGCTGTATCACCCTACTGCTAAACATGGCTGCCCGGCATTAATTTTTAGTCGTCCCGGTTCCCGCTCAACGGATTTTTCTACCCCAGACTTCATTGTTTTTTTGTCATGAGTATTCTGAAAATATCCTATCGATAACCGTGATGGGTCCTTAAAGGTCAAACTATGCAGTCTTTTGTCTCGGAAAGGTCACTACAACTGGAACAGAGGTACATTCCTTAGCTACGATGTGGAAAAGGGGCAGACATCATTGGCTGATGTAAACTTCGACATTCGCGTCAGGATCATCAATGACATTATCACAATAAATGCAGAGTGGGTCTGTAGAAGAGGTTATAGTGGTCGAAAACCCGAGAGTGCCTTTTGCTTCGACTATTCAAAGACTTGAGGATTTGTTCAGAGTTAAATTAAAAAAGAGATTCCTTTAGATCTATATTACGGCAGATTATACAGCATTGCGGCGATGATACGGGTAGGGTCACATTTGCACTCGACAGAGTAGCAAGATCTACGAAGCCGGTTAGATTTAAATAGTGGACTGCGAAAACTGGAAACATTCACGAAGACGGTAGCTGTTCACATAAGCAGGACGGTTTTCAATATATCTCTTGCGGGCGTCAAAGGTAACATGTCTGGTAGAGCTACCTTGTACGTGTAATGGATTGCTTGGAGAGGGAGTATGGCCGTAAGTAAAAAATATCAGACCTGATCGCGATCTGGACAAAAGTAGGTAAATTTTGCTTGCAAAGACATCTGCTAGATAGACAACAATCTAAAATTCGAAATAGCATACAGCTTCAGTTTGCTCAAAAAACACAAGAAGGGCATAAATGCCGTTGACTGTGTTGAAATAGCATGCATGACTGCTAGTCTCAGAGTAAGCATAGCGGGGGTTGGCATCTTGGCCACCATAGTAGCAGCGCCTAGCCTATGGATAGTTCCGACCTGTCAATCAAACCCGGCACACTAATTATTTTCGACCAATCAAAAATAGGCATCGAATTCCCTGCGTAGTTACGCGTTGTTATCCACCACATTTGCTCATAAACAAAAGACCACGTTTGAGTACTTTCTTATTACATTGCGAAAGATTTTGACAGATTACGCAGAAATTCACTGAAAATTTATCCGACAAATGGTTCGCCGTTATGCTTGGGGAACATGCAATGTAGACTGTCGTTGCGCTGAACGGATTCAAGGGGGATTTTTTGTAAATTTTCCCAACCAAAAAACAACATTTAAATATGTCTGCGTTGAAAGTGATACATTAATTATAATCATATTTCATATCTAAGCAAATGAAGCTGTTTTAAAATAATTAAATTATTTGCTGTGATTATGACAATTTTGAATACAATTTTATGCTAATTATATAGTCATGTTCGAATTATATATCTTATTTCAGTCAAAACATTGCAAACAACAAAGAAACTTTTGTGTGAATACGTGTTCTTTATTTTTGTCTTTTTATATCCTTGGATTGTTCGTTTTTGTTTTTTTTAAAGAAAATTTTGTAATTTTGAAATCCTGCATCATATTTCATTAGAGTTGTTTATGTTAAAATTTTCAAAATTGAGCATTTACTTGTAATTGGTGTCAAGTTTAAAAAAAATTGGTTTTCTTTTTCTTTTTCTCTGATAATCTGGCAACAACTACATGGTTGACTGGCACAGGTTGTTTTTCTTGGGGAAAGTTAATAAAATAATGTGGGTTGTCGGGTTTCGAAACCATTTCCACCCTGTATATTAATTTCTAGAATGGTCCTAATTCTATTTAATATCTATAGTTGCAAAATTGGATTTTGACAACATTTATTTCAAAATTTTTAATTGAATTTTTGTAGTAAAATTTTTATTATGTAGTTTTTTTTAAATATTTTAACTTTATGAAGAGGTGAAACTAATAAAATATTTCTTTTGTCTTTATTAGGCCTGAGACTATAAATAACAGCAGGCTATGTCCTGCCATTTATTGTATTTTTGTCATGCTGACTTCAGATAAAACTTATCTCTTACAAATTACTGATTTTATAACACCTGCAAAATGTTATGACATCAATGAAATAAAATGAAACGCGTCACACTAATTAGCGAACGAAGGTTAAAGCGGATGCAAATATACCCCTGTCAACGTGCCTGGAGTTGTTTATTTCGACGTGTGGTTATTGTTTCTTTATTTTTTAAGAGATTATGATAAATGGTCGTTTTACATGGGTCTGAAATAATTTAAATTTACTGGTTTATCAATAAGATCCTTATAAAATGCTTTATCCGTCCAACAGAGGATATATGTTAACGCGGCGTAAAGAACGTAAAACACTCCCTTCAGTCACTCAGGAAACTTTGTATAAATTGTTTATTTATTTATTTTTAATGTTTTTCCTAAACATAATTAAATTATTAATTGATAATAAATACAAATTTGTATCGTAGATAACAATAATAAATTCAAGAACGACGAGGTGGCAATGTATTATATCGTTGTTCTGTATATCTAGCTCGACTGGCGATTTTTGCCTGTCGTCCCAACAGTGGACGTGACACAATCTTCTATTGCTGGGTTTCGTCCTACGGTTTCTACTGAGACTGTGTGGGATCGTCTTTCCAACCTTGTCCCTGATGAAAGTGACCTGGTGTTGCAGACAAAGTCGCTGCCTGTAAAACATGATGATGACACCATTAAGATTGGTACCAATGGGGATTACGGTTTCATTTGGCTTCGACACAAGGTCTTGTGCAATGAGCAGCTACCAGTTATTGTTGAGGGAAATGGAGTGCTCGTATCGCAATATGGCACAAACACGCACATTTCATTGAAATTCGCCGATGGATCCCTGCCCATTGTTAACTCTGGGTTGACAGTGACGGGCAAAATGATCAACAGACGACTGTTCAATATGGCTAAACGTGTCCTACCTCAGGACTCTGCCACCAAATACTTAAACTGTAAACCAATATTCAGCATAGGTGGCAGTCACGTCAATATTTGCAAAGTAAGTCTAATATAATCCATAATGTAAATTGACATATTGAAAGCGATTACAGAGTTTTATATACAGAACATATTATAAAATTGCAAAGATTCATTCTACATACGTTCCTTTGGAATACTTTCTTAAGTCTGTTCATCGATTAAACATCCACATTTTCAAATTATTGTCACCGTTTCAAGTAATTCCCGTTTACATACATTTGACTGATTGCGTTGAGGCTTTGTTTTTTAATTTATTAATGAAATGTATAACCTTTTCACAAAATAATGTGGTCCCGAAAATTCGACATCATTTCTTATTTACTTGCAAGATTACTTCCTATGTTATTCATCAACAGCATGTCATATTTCATCTAAATAGTACCGCATAATTCTTGGATATTCAAAACATTTAGCTTTATTCCCAGACGCAGCATATTTACGTCAAATACATTCTATTGTAGATCAATATTACTGTCTCCATAAAGATATGACATGCAGTGGTTCAATTCGCCCGGGAGCATTGTTTTTTATTGGTTCCCCTACTTTGCCATAGAGAACAGTTTTTATGTCAGTTGTCAAGCTCCACCCCACCCCTCCAATATAGCTAAAACAGCTATAAAAAAAAATATTTTAAAAAAAAGCTCGGACGGCGCCCTCCTCGCCCGGCGCCCTGAGGCAATTGTTCCCATTCGACCCCCACCCCCCGTCGCGGCGCCACTGATGACATGGAACTAAAAAGAACCGAGTTACTTGCCCTTTGGAGTTACTTCATCACTTGGATTAATTGAAACATTAATTCTACTATGCATTTTATTTTATAATATACCATGGTAACGTATAAAACCAGTAATAAATTATACTGTTTGCAAAATAAATGTATCAATATGAGAACAGCGGAAATATCTTTTCGTCTTGTTATAGTTTTACTGTCATTATGTTCAGTTTAGTCTACTAGATAATGCAGCAGGTATCAAGAGTGTACGAATAGATACTACAAAGAAGACATTTTCTTGCAGATTGATGCATGTTGAGATAAGTATTGTAATAAGTCTCGTTCATAACATCTTGTTCATAGTGAGGATTCTCTGTGCGAAGAAGTTTGGTTTCCTGTTTAGATATTGTTCTTACTGTTGTAGCTATCGATGTAAGCTGTATAGCTTCTATGGACACGGTATTTTAATTATCGCCAGTTGTACAGATATCGCTTGCTAGGTGCGTAGCAGTAGTGTCTGCCATATCAAAAGTGAAATAGATTGTAAACAAAGCGAATCGGTGCGTAAAAATATCCATATAGGATTCCACTGATTGCACAAATTTTATAAGAGAACATTTACATTCCAAATTTGTAAGAAATAAATTCAAAAACCACGGACTTCAATGTGAAGTGGCAGCAAAACAATATTTATATTCTAATGGATATTTCTCTTATTGAAAAAGGAATGCATGTTTCTGTGCGGGAAAACTGATTGTCAGCGACCCCAGATAGAATTTTAAATGAAGACAAGCTGCTTGAAATTAAAAGTCCAATACACTGAATGAATTTATTTTCGAACAAGAAATATGATGTCCAAAAGAGTGGCAATGAGAGTATGATTTTTAATTAGAAATGGAATAGAGCAGGGGTGTAAAACTCATTTGCTATGGCGGGCCAGATTTGATGTAAATAATAATAATAATAATAATAATAATAATAATAATAATAATAATAATAAATAATGAGTCTGGCGGGTCGTATCCTGCCCGCGGGCCGTATGTTTGACACCCCTAGAATAGAGGTTCTATATGCAAATACAGATGACAATGTTTTGCACTGGTCTTAGGAAAAAAAAACTTCTTGTATGGCTGAGTGCAGATGATCACAAGTTTGTGAATGTAAAGTATGATGAAAATTATGTAAATGGCCATGTTACAAGACTACGTACAATTTATGCAGAGAAAATGATGTCACGCAGAGAAAATTATGTCACGCATAGTTGATGAAATTGAAGATCGCTTATTGTTCAGTAATACTTTCAAAACATGTATGCGTCTGTGACTATAAATTTATATAATTACAATTTTATGTTGGTTTTGATTTTTTTAATTATGTTATGATGTCAATGAATGTGGTATTTATTTAAATTACAGATTTGGGAAAATAACATTTAGTCATTCTATGTGTCAGTTAAAGTTTCACCTTTAGTCAAGCGAAAAAACATTAACGCATAAGAAAAAAATATGAATTTCTTCAGGCCTAGAATATAACCTAAGTTTCCTTGTAGCAAGAAGGACTAAGATAAATTGTTTAGTCCTGCTGAATCTTCACTAGTCCTTCCCACAAAACATCGTTAGCTACATATCTAGATTAACAGCACTCCAAGGAGAAGGTAATTTAAAAATCCGCTTTTTTTCAAATATGAATTTATCACTTGCCCGTCCACCAAATGCCTTTGAAATAAACATAATTTGCCCACGTGGAGTGTTGTGCGATTTATAATCGCCGTATGTCTCACCTCTACTTTTGAGATTTGAGATTTGTTGGCCTCTGAATAAATGTTTCTGCACAATATATAATACATGTAGTCCGGGCTAGTTTTCTCTGAAAGATTCCGGGCAACAGTCTCTAATTATTTCTCTTGGAAGTCATAGTATCAGTGATTTCAGCTTATCTGCTAAGATTGGATTTCAAAAATTATATAAATCTTGCGTGCCCATCTGACGACATAGAATGAAATGTAAATGGTACCAAACACGAGTCTTCATGAACTTGTCCGTGTATTTCACACATTGATTTCTTCCATAAATTGAGTTTGCAACGATTATTTGAACATCCCATTCACGGAACATAAACTACCTCCACCTTTTTATATTTTCCGTCGCTATCCATGTCAATTTTTAAGCGAAAACGAGCAAAGATAAAATGTAAACAAAAACACCGATGTCGTTTGTATCGCGGTACGTGAGGTATCTATCGTCATGCCTGACACATCACGTGATTGGTTAATGGCTGGACTTATGAAACTGGGGTCAAATACAGATAACGGTGTCTATAGGTGCATATGTTAAGGTTTTCCCATTCTGGTATGTGTTACGGATACTCATAACCAGTTGGTTAGAATTCGAAGGCAAAATCGTGCCAGTGTGTATTAAGTCTGTTCTTAAAACCGTTTTCTGGTGGTGGTTTGGCTTCAGATTCGGGTAGGTTATTCCAAAACTTATACTACACTGCTGTTACACATGTTTGCCCGCACACTCTTACTACATCTGGTTTTAAACAGTTTAGGACTATGGCTTAGGACCTTTATTATAATAATAATAATAATAATAATAATAATAATAATAATAATAATAATAACCTTATTTTCTGAGGATAATACATTTGGATCTGAATCAATCAACCAATCTTACATGTAGTCCTCAATAATAGAATATGAAAACTATAAATGCAACTTATATGTACAAATAAAACTTTACTTACTACAATGTCTGACACATTCGCATGTAATCATAAAATATACACACAAACACATGCATACATACATTAGATTAAAACATACGTAAGATATACATGTAGATTTGGGAGATATGAAGGTGCTGGAGTATCCAAGTTATTTATCTCAATTTGTTTGATATTTGGCATAATCAGAAAGAAGACATTTGTGAAGCGCGCTCTTAAATGAATAGAGTGTTTGTGTTTGTTTAATATCATTGGAAATAATATTCCACAACACTACTGAAGAATATGTTAAAAATGTTTTGTACAGAGTCGTTTTGAATTCAGGCAAATGAAGATTACAGTACCAAATAGATCGTAGATTGTGGGAATGGATATTGGAAGATGGAGTTAGGAGATCATTGATATATTGTGGAGCCATGTTATGAAAAGATTTATATGTCAGAATGTCTTTAAAGTACTTTAGTCTATGATGTTATGTATGATGTTTATATAATATTATAAATATTTTAGGAAATTATAAATGTTTCTTCACTTTAATATTTGCTTAAATCTTAATGTTATCAGGAAAAACATGTTTAACTAGTGTCCTTGAATTAGGTTGTTTTGATCAATATGTTTTCTCAATTTGAAGGTTTAGGTTGAATTTTGTTTACAAGTAAAATTACATTAAGATGACTCATATTCTAGAACACTCTATCATGTGACCAATCTTTATATATGCCATGTTTGGTGGACATTTATTCAGTTTTGACATTACCATCAGTCTTGTAAAGAGCTATTACAGTTGTGAAAATTCATTCCAAATTCTAAGAGAGGAATTATTTTAAATATTCATTGGATTATAACAGTGCTCATAAACTTTTGGATTTTGGATTTTTAATTGATGATTTTGGAATTTAAGTGAACTTATTCAGATATTTTGGAATACTTCATTTTGACATCAGCACATCAAGATTACTAGTACATCAGGACTTTGGAGACCCTTAGCACATCATAACATTCAAGGACACAGCCGTGAATTCGGAACATTCTATATTTAGGACTTGTGATTAGAACAATCATTCTTATTGGATTATTAGGATTTCAAAACACATTACTGTAAGTGACTTTTTGATTTTTCATTTTAATTATCTAGTAATAAATTGCTTGTTGATTTTTTACTTGATTTGTTGGTTTCACTTTCTTTCTGTTACATTTTTCTTAGACCATAGAGTCGTAACAGAAATTGGGGGCTCGTCGTTCCGGGATTGAATTTCTTTAAAGCATATAAGAGATATTAAATTTATCTTTGAAATTCATATTGATTTTGTCTCTGAATTTTTTTTGTCTTTGGCAAAGATTTTTAAATAGAGAATTTTTTTGTGTGTGAAACCAACAAGCATTTACAATGGCATCTAATGTTCAGAATTTCATTTCAAAACCTACCCAGGAGGGGTTAGAGTGCATGAGAAAGGATGAGTTGCTCGAGCTTGCCAGAAAATACAGTCTATCTGAGGCAAAAGTATCATTGACAAAACAGGAGATAAAGATTATTTTGATTCAGTATTTAGTAGGAAAGGGAATTTTGAAAATAGTGCTTTAAGTTTGAAGAGAAAGCCTGTATCTGTTTCTGACAGGAAATTAAGGGAATTAGAGTTAAAGAACCAGATGGATTTAGAATTGGCAAAGCTTCAAATTCAGAGAGAGAGAAAAAAAGAAGAGAGGCAGATGGAGAGAGAAAAAGAAGAGAGGCAGATGGAGAGAGAGAAAGAAGAGAGGCAGATGGAGAGAGAGAAAGAAGAGAGGCAAATGCAGATGGAGAGAGAGAGAGAAAGAAGATAGACAAATACAAATGCAGATGCAGATGCAAAGAGAAGAAAGGGAAATGCAATTTAAGTTAAGAGAATTAGAACTGGCAAACAGAGCACACTCCACTCCTTTAAAAAAAAGTTCAGGTTTTGATGTTACTAGATATATTAGGTTAGTACCCCCTTTTCAGGAAAAAGAAGTAGATAAATACTTTCTTCATTTCGAGAAAATAGCTGAAAACTTGAAATGGCCCAGAGAGCATTGGACTTTGTTATTACAAAGTGTACTTATTGGCAAAGCTCGTGAAGTCTACACTTCACTGTCAGTACAACAAAGCACTGATTATGATGTGGTTAAGGAGTACATCTTGAAAGCTTATGAGTTGGTACCAGAGGCATATCGACAAAGGTTTAGGAATTGTAGAAAAGAAACTGGACAAACTCATGTCGAATTTGCAAGGGATAAAGAACAACTATTTGATAGGTGGTGCTCATCCAAGAAAGTTGATCAGTGTTATGATAACCTCAGACAGCTCGTATTAATTGAAGAGTTCAAGAGGTGCATCCATAGTGATGTTAAAACCTATCTTGACGAGCAGAATGTGGAAACTTTGGAAAATGCTGCTCGTATGGCTGATGATTATTCCTTGACTCACAAAATTTCATTTGGTAATAAATCGTCCTCTCAGCAGTTTTCTGGTAAAAAACCATTTCAATCTCATTCGAGTACTTCCAAATTTCACAACAGCACAACTGTTAGGAATCAAACATCTGATAAGACTGATCAGAAATCCTTATCTCTTCCTACGTGCACTTATTGTAAAACGAAAGGGCACGTTATTTCTGATTGCTTCAAGTTGAAAAATAAGCAACAGAGTAAAGACAGAGCTTTTCCAAATGCTCTTATTTCTACGAGGTCAAGGTCACGGTCTTGTATTGAAAGCAATACATTTGTTGGGTCAAACAAACCACAGTCTGATTCTATTTTAGAGGCTTATGAACCATTCATGTCAGAAGGTTCTATATCACTTATTGGTGATTCTGCCAAACCTATCCCAATTAAAATATTAAGGGACACTGCAGCTTCTCAGAGTCTTTTATTATCAGGTACTTTACCTTTGTCTGAGGAGTCTTCTTCAAGTGAAAGTGTTCTTGTTCAGGGAGTAGAGTGCGGCTTTGTAAATGTTCCTCTCCATTGTGTAAATTTGGCATCAGACTTAGTTTCTGGACCTGTGACTGTTGGGGCAGTGACTTCTTTACCCATAGAGGGTGTTCATTTATTACTAGGCAATGACCTAGCTGGAGATAAGGTTGTGGTTAATCCACTTGTAACTGACAAGCCTTGTTTGGATCAGAAAGTTGATCCTGTCGAAACTGAAATCCCTGATTTGTACCCTGCTTGTGCAGTTACTAGAGCTATGGCAAAAAGAGCTCTTGAGATTGATGTTGATCAGGATATTATTCCTTTAGCTGACACATGTATTGGTCAGTCTTTTGATGAGGTCACTTTTTCCTCAGGTATTGATCAATCAAATGGTATTGATCACAGTGATCCTCTTTTGGCAACTCATTCTCTTTGTTCTAAGCAGGATGACAAACGACAATCCCTTGTCGTTGAACAGGAGCAAGATCCCAAGATATCTTGTTTGTTTCAGAGGGCTATTAGTGAAACTGAAGCCACACAAGTTCCAGTGTGTTACTTTGTGAAAAATGGGGTCCTTATGAGGAAATGGAGACCACCTGATGTACCCGCTGGTGACGAGTGGTCAGTGAGCTATCAAATTGTTGTTCCTAAGTCATATCGACAGGAAATTCTTAATTTAGCCCATGAAAATCCTTTGGCTGGTCATTTAGGAGTCCGTAAGACTTATCACAAGATCTTGAATCATTTTTATTGGCCGAAACTCAAAAGTGATGTTTCTAAATACTGCAGATCTTGTCACACTTGTCAAATGGTAGGAAAACCCAATCAGAAGATACCTAAGGCTCATCTGCAACCTATTCCTGCATTTGATGAACCATTTAGTAGAATAATAGTAGACTGTGTTGGTCCTTTACCTAAAACCAAGTCAGGCAACCAATACTTGTTGACCATCATGTGTACATCTACAAGATTTCCAGAGGCAATTCCTCTGAGAAATATAAAAACTAAAACTATTGTGAAAGCTTTGGTGAAGTTTTTTATACTTGTTGGCCTTCCCAAATCTGTCCAGTCAGATCAAGGGTCAAATTTTATGTCTGGAATTGTCCAACAAGTTATGCATGAATTAGGCATCCAACAGTTTAAATCTTCTGCCTATCACCCTGAAAGTCAAGGTGCTTTGGAAAGATTTCATCAAACTTTGAAGAATATGATTCGATCATATTGCTTTGATACAGAAAAGGATTGGGATGAGGGTGTTCATTTGTTGTTGTTTGCTGTTAGGGAATCAGTTCAAGAGTCGTTGGGTTTTAGTCCCTTTGAACTAGTTTTTGGTCATACTGTCCGTGGACCATTGAAATTATTGAAAGAGAAACTTCTTTCAAATGAAGATTCAAAGATTAATCTTCTTGATTATGTTTCTGATTTCAAATACAAGTTGTCAAAGGCCTGTGAAGTAGCAAGAACTAATCTTCACACTACCCAGTCAAAAATGAAATTAAGGTATGACAGAAATTCACAGGAAAGGAGTTTTAAACCTGGTGACAAAGTTCTGGCTCTCTTTCCCATACCTCAGAATCCTCTTCAGGCTAAATTTTATGGTCCTTATACCGTTGAAAAGAAAGTAAATGACTTAAATTATATCATTAACACTCCTGGGAGACGGAAACAGAAACAACTTTGTCATATAAATATGTTAAAGGAATATTTTGACAGAGATATCTCAGCTAATTATTCAGTTAATTTAGTTGTACCTGTCCCACACAGTGAAGATATCAACGATGGAATACAATCAGACTATAGTGACTCTGGTATAACCAATCTTCGGAATTCAGAAATATTGAACAACCTAGACCAGAAACTTTCACATCTACAACAACAGGAAAGAAATGAACTAAAACAGCTATTACATGACTATGAGCACTTGTTTCCTGATGTTCCAACACGAACAAGTAAAATTTATCATGACGTTGACATTGTAGATTCTGCGCCTGTGAAACAGCATCCTTATAGGATGAATCCTCTCAAACAGAACTATCTGAAGAAAGAAATTCAGTATCTACTGGAGAATGATTTCATAGAACCAAGTAAAAGTAACTGGAGTTCACCATGTATTCTTGTTCCCAAGCCAGATAATACATTCCGTATGTGTACTGACTATAGAAAAGTCAACAGTGTCACCAAAACTGATTCATTTCCAATCCCAAGAATGGGCGATTGCATTGATAGAATTGGAAATGCGGAATATGTCACCAAGTTTGACCTTTTAAAAGGATTCTGGCAAATTCCACTGACGGAAAGGGCAAAAGAAATTTCAACATTTGTAACTCCAGATGGACTTTATCAATATAAAGTCATGCCGTTTGGAATGAAAAATTCGCCTGCAACGTTTCAACGTCTGATGAACATGATAACATTTGGTCTTGATAATTGTGACGCTTATATCGATGACGTCATTATCTACAACAACACCTGGGAAGATCATTTGGAAACCATTCGAAAATTCTTTGATCGACTCAGCAATGCGAATCTGACAATTAATTTGAGCAAAAGTGAGTTTTGCCATGCTTGTGTCACATTTTTAGGACATATTGTGGGACAAGGTCAAGTTAAACCTATAGAAGCTAAGGTCAAAGCTATCTCTGAATTTCAAGTTCCAATTTGTAAAAAGCAACTGATGCGATTTCTAGGTATGGCTGGATATTATCGGAAATTTTGTTCCAATTTTTCCAAAATTGCTGAACCTTTGACAAGTTTTTTGAGTAAGAAAACCAAATTTTTTTGGTCTGACAAGTGTCAGGAATCTTTTGACAAGTTAAAGGCCATGCTTAAGAATGCACCAGTTCTTTCTGCACCAAATTTTAGCCAATCATTTAAGTTATCTGTTGATGCACGTGATGTAGGGGTTGGTGGAGTATTGATTCAGGAAGACAAAAGTGGTGTGGATCACCCTGTGTGTTATTTTTCTAAAAAACTAAACAAGCACCAGAAAAATTATTCCACAATTGAGAAGGAATGTTTGGCTTTGATATTGGCTATTCAGCATTTTGAAGTGTATGTTACCTCAGCTCTTTCTCCAATTATTGTGTACAGTGATCACAATCCCCTTACTTTCATCAACAAAATGAAAGATAAAAATCGGAGATTGTTGAGATGGAGTTTGATATTGCAGGAATATAACATTGACATCAAACACATCAGGGAAAAAGACAATGTGATTGCAGATGCACTCTCACGTGCCTAGAAATGTAATATTGCTTGATGTAATTAAGTCCAGTATCATAAAACATGTTCTTATGTATTTGTGGTTATTGTAGTATTAGATGTATATTCAAAAGAAAGCTTTATTATATAAATCTTTCTTTTTCTTTATGAGGGGAGGTGTTATGTATGATGTTTATATAATATTATAAATATTTTAGGAAATTATAAATGTTTCTTCACTTTAATATTTGCTTAAATCTTAATGTTATCAGGAAAAACATGTTTAACTAGTGTCCTTGAATTAGGTTGTTTTGATCAATATGTTTTCTCAATTTGAAGGTCAAGGTTGAATTTTGTTTACAAGTAAAATTCCATTAAGATGACTCATGTTCTAGAACATTCTGTCATGTGACCAATCTTTATATATGCCATGTTTGGTGGACATTTATTCAGTTTTGACATTACCATCAGTCTTGTAAAGAGCTATTACAGTTGTGAAAATTCATTCCAAATTCTAAGAGAGGAATTATTTTAAATATTCATTGGATTATAACAGTGCTCATAAACTTTTGGATTTTGGATTTTTAATTGATGATTTTGGAATTTAACTGAACTTATTCAGATATTTTGGAATACTTCATTTTGACATCAGCACATCAAGATTACTAGTACATCAGGACTTTGGAGACCATTAGCACATCATAACATTCAAGGACACAGCCGTGAATTCGGAACATTCTATATTTAGGACTTGTGACTAAAACAATCATTCTTATTGGATTATTAGGATTTCAAAACACATTACTGTAAGTGACTTTTTGATTTTTCATTTTAATTATCTAGTAATAAATTGCTTGTTGATTTTTTACTTGATTTGTTGGTTTCACTTTCTTTCTGTTACATTTTTCTTAGACCATAGAGTCGTAACAATGATTAAAGGGTAGCCACTATAAATTAACGAATAAATATGAGGATGGATAGTCTTTTCTTGTAATAATTTTAGCGTCTCTTTTGGAGTTTAATTATCTAATTAAGATTAGTAGCATTGCTATTCCCCCATATGGTGCAACCATAATCAAACAAGGGCAATATATATATATATATATATATATATATATATATATATATATATATATATATATATATATATATATATATATATCCATTATAAAACATGTTAAGCGTCGATTCTGGCACGTACGAAGATAGTCTCTTCAATATGGCTATTCTGGAGGATAATACATAACACACACGCATTTTTTGATTTTCCCACGATAAATCCCTAATCACATCTAAAAGTTTTTGAGTTTCGATGTTACTTAATTTACTTCCCTGAATAAATATATTGATATTATCTAATTTCTTTATTCTTTGCCAAGATTAAATCGTCGTACAGTTAGTTTCTTCTGTGTTTAATTGCATTTTGTTGGTTTCGCACCTCAATATCTGTTCAGAGCTTAACAAAATCATAGCAGCAAGGTAATTATGTAATTAACGGTCGCTTTACAGCTCATCTAGAAATCACATAGATACAGCCCACGCTTCCTGAACTTCTATCGTGATACCTGTAGTCTTTGTCATTGTATGGCATTAAAAAGCATGCCCTATTAATTGGGTAGTGTACAGATTTGAAACATATTGTAATTTTAGACAGTTGTTAGTTTCTAGTTATGACAAACACTTATAGTGCCATAAGACTTATATTGAAACATATTGTAATTTTAGACAGTTGTAGTTTCTAGGTATGACAAACACTTATAGTGCCATAAGACTTATATGTTACTGGTATTTGTGAGGCATTTAGATCTATTTTTCGATCCTTATGTGTTTGTTATAACCAGAAATTTCTTACAGTGATTATCGTTACAGCATGAGATCAATGTACCTTTGAGAAGTTTGTTTTTATAATTATTTTTTGACAATACTCCTGGCGCGATTGTCGATTTTTCCAGCATCACACTTATGTTTAATGATTTAATAATCACAATTTTTTAATCCAAGTACTTCAAATTTATAAGATGAAAAGATGAATATAGAAAAAAGAAATTCGAAAATATATTTCCATTCTCTTTAGTATCTTAAATGATACTCAAAATGTACAAATTTCCATAGTTACAATTACATTTAAATAAGGAATATTCAATGAACCTAATTTTGCATCCAAATTCTACCCCGAAACTTTCTTTTTCTTTTCCTTGCATTTGAAATGACTAAACGTGTCAGATGGATATCTAAGCATAAAACGATGTTACTGCTTGCATCATTTATCAGTGTGTACCTGTTTCAAGAATGAAGTGATTCTTTTAAATTGTGTATATAGCCTTATGTGAACCGAAGAAAAGCAAGTTTCATTCCGTTCGAGCTGAAGTCCTAAATGGTTACAATGATCCAAAACGATTACTTTCTTCTTAGAAAGTCAGCAATACAATATCATTCCTACTTCAGAAAACTAAAAATATTACTTGATTATTATTCAAAACTACCAATGCGTTTCTATCAGGCAGAAAGACCACAAATCGTGTCTTAAAAATACACATGATTTTACTCTCCCATTAATGTTCTTAAAATCGAGTATGTATGTATGTATGTATGTATGTATGTATGTATGTATGTATGTATGTATGTATGTATGTATGTATGTATGTATGTATGTATGATTGTATGTATGTATGTATGTATCATATTATATAAACGATGAACAAAATATACGATAAGGATGGTCCACAGAGTAGAAATATAGCTGTTTAAATTATCTCAAAAACATTTCTGCATTCAGATTCTTTAAAACATGCCTTTGAAACACTTCAGCATATGTGTGTGTAAATATATATTATGCAGTATGGGTGTGTTCAAATGTTTGTGTTCGAGTATATTGGTACTACACAATCTGGTAAAGACCTAAGTCATTTCTCAGTTTTATACATGTTATTGCGTCCTGTCAATTTTGAATGTATCTCAGTTTCATGCATGTTATTATGTCCTGTCAATTTTGAATGTATCTCAGTTTCATACATGTTACTGCGTCCAGTCAATTTTGAATATATCTCAATTTCATATATGTTATTGCGTCCAGTCAATTTGGAATGTATCTAAGCTAGAAGAGAGTAATCAAAGAGAGTAAGACAGAAGTAATTACTGGCATTTAAATCTGATTGCTGGGATACAATTAGAAGCTAATTTTTTTCCAATGGTGCAATCAAACAGGCTTACGCACTAGATACACTACAGTGAACCTTTCCTGAACCGTCGCCTCTGTAACTCGGCTTTCTCTGTAGATTGGCCTAATATATAAAACGACCAAACCTGTTGGTGCCAACAGTGACCGGTTTAGGAAGTTTTTTGTTAGATATAGTCTAGAATCCTAAATAACGAATAATATCTCATTCGGTATTAGTTGCAATCAATACTAGACTCTGTGTGTAACGATAATGAATAAAATCGACATAGAGAACGACACTTAATCAGAAAGCTACTTCTCATAGCTAAATATCCTTCAATTCAGATTTGAGGCTATAATAAATCTGTATGCAAAATGCGGCCCACCTAATATCTTTCAGTTGAGGATTTTGTTTTGCAATGAAGCTGTGGAACTCACTTTAGCCTTAATCCGTAATCCGGTTGTTGATGAGCAGGAATGAAGTGTCGCTTAACATATCATTTAAATGACTTCTAATAAACTCAGTAATTACTACAGAATCAATTGCTACATAGCTTGAGAAAAGCAATATTTCATGTGCTTTTTCACAGGTATCCGTCACCTTCTCACACTTTCTACTCTGTTATTAGAAATCCTTTAACCCCTACATCAGTGGATTAACTGAAATATTTAATCTTGGTTTGGTTTGGTTTAGTGTTTTACGGCACAGCCACACAAGAAGGTTATTTATTGCCGAGGCAATTGGAGTAAAGTACTTTGCCCAAGGACACACCATGGTAGCCAATCCGGGCGATCAGAGAGTAGAATTCAACGCCTTCTCGGGCGCAAATCCGGCACGTTAACCACTGAGCCTCTGCAGCTCCTGCCTCCATTAGTGGCCTCTTAGGATAAGCAGGAAGGCGTATTTGGGCCTATTGTACATCTCTGTGTTCGCCATTTTTTTGTCTTAGTAGAACAAAATATGTCTTAGATGTAGTTGTATCATACACCATAATCTGATTCATCCATCTTCCGGTGTGTATGATGGATTATGCGACAGTTTACAGACCCTTGCCTAAGATTAGCATAATTCTCGCGCAACATTGATCATTTCCGCTAATCCAGTAGGAACGGGCCTATTATGGGCTATATCGTATATCTATCAGTGCTAAATTTAGTAACCTTCTTGGCAGAATTGTGTTTGAGTCTGGAACAGATTTTATTATCGCTCATACGTCGAAAAAACAATGGCATTTAAGTGTGGTTTTATCCAAAATATTAGATGTAAAGAGCCAAGTTTATCGGAACTTTGAAAACGTTGAGAATATTGACAAACTCCACCGTATATCTGGTGCCACGAAGTTCGTGAGAAGAGTATCTTATCCTATGACATTAATTTCCCTTATGTAATGTTTATGTACTTGTCCATGTCGATGACGTTGGACATACACGTAGTAAACAATTTATACTGGTATGATTACTGTCAGAACTCATATGTAATGTAATAAAATGTTTATAAAAGCCCAACATACATTTGTGTAAATACATGTTATCATGAAGAAAAAAATGATAAATCAGTACGTTTTACCATCTGATGAAAATATCAACATATACGTAAATGTGTCAGCCGGTGAATCATAAAAATCACTTTTATGTGAAAACGTCTTTGTTCAATAACTTAATGATTAGTAAATTAGGCCTTTATTTATTTGGATGGAAAGAAATTGTCGATATTCATCTGTTTTGTATTAATCTGAAATTAGTTACTAAAGTGTTTCTGCTGAAATAATGTTTTGATCGGTTTTTCCTTGTTATCTCACCTCCGCCAAAAGACGGCCAATTTTAATCGAAGACAACAAAAGCCATCATGGACCACGGTTTGATCCCTTTATTACTTATAATACCTCACAAAACATCCCGCATTTGGCCTGAACTCTCCAGATTACAACAAAATGGTAATCAATTAACAACTTGTGTACACATGTTAGCCTTAATCCCGTTACTTATCCACGCATCACTGCACTGTTTGCAATAACTGCTGGAACAGTTCCGATACCCAGTAGACTGGTTCTGACTTATTTCTGTAATGCATGGATAGAACGCATGAAAATGCCGTCTTTTGTTTTTCAACTTTTACTAAAACAAATCTGTTAATTTTCAAGAGAGGTAGATTTCAACTATAAAACGGTATGTGCGGTAGAGGCCTTAAAAACGGTATTTTTGTCCTACCGCCAGTAGAATCACATGTATGTTAAGTGCCAAGTGAGCACTAATTATAGGTAACCCAGGTAATCTGTTCCACATTCATAGGTCACATGCTTCGCTTTGTACACAAAATTTACAGCTTTAAAGTATGGTAATCAGGCGATCTTCATAAGGATAAGGGGTATATATGGGGATACATATTAATAATTTATTAGTAAGGGACATACATGGGAATACATATTAATAATTTACTAGTAAGGGGCATACATGGGGATACATATTAATAATTTACAAGCAAGGGGCATACATGGGGATACATATTAATAATTTACTAGTCTTTCAACAACTTGAAAAATAAAAATGTCGCATTTCATCAGTGCAATCGAAGTTTTCTCAGGCAAATTAGATTTTTCCACAAGCCCTACGGGCACTTCACTTAGAATATAGGAGGAGCCTGATCTGAAATTAGAGGGGCCCTTGGTGTCGGCATATCGGATTTTTTTATAGCACTGACTGCCATTGTTTATCTGGCTTCGGCGAGTTAGGTGATAAAAACGTTATAATTGACGGACAGCACAAATCAAACGCTATAAGTAATTAAAAGTTATAACAAAGACTTTGGAATACATATTAGTTAGGAATTTGGCCAAAGAATTTAAACTCAGGCGTTATTATAGAGGAAACGTTGTATCCAAGAACTTAATAAACAATCTTTGTAGAGAGAGAGAGAGAGAGAGAGAGAGAGAGAGAGAGAGAGAGAGAGAGAGAGAGAGAGAGAGAGAGAGAGAGAGAGTGTCTTTTACTTTATATAAAGCTGAAATTAACCGGAACTATCACGCAGAATTTATCTGGAAATGAAATTCATTATCTCTGAAGACGTAAAGAAAGGGTATATTGTGTATGTACATTTTTTCAGGTGCACTTGATATGACAGATAAATTCTTATCTTTGACCTGTATAGACATGAAGAAATCAGAGGCGAATTTCATCAATAACATTCAGTTAATGACTCTTCCAGCACCTTAAAGTATCACATTTTTCATTTTGCTATGTATTTTGCCGATTTAGGAGGATTGGCTATCAAACGCTGATAGTGAAAGATGTGTCCTATGTTAGCTGATTTTTTTTCCTTCTTTTTTCTTTGCTTCAAAATAAAGCACTTTTGCAGATTCTCGGTATCACAGCAGACGGTTCTTTAAGCTAAAAAAAAAACAACACCCCTCCAAACCCCCCCCCCCCCAAAAAAAAACAACCAATACAACCAATAAACCAATAAATAAAAGGAAAAGGAAGACGCTGCATTGAATTGAGAGGTGACTGTTGAGCAGTAGTGACCTTGAACGGAGAGTGGACTACAGGTGAAATGCAACAGTACGCAAAACGTCATTTTTCCAGAGGTTTTAATAATCTAGGCCTTTGGGGCAGTTAAACTAAACTGGAATTTTTTTAAAATAAAAGACGTCCAAAACTTGGGAATGAAAGCTGCCTCAAATTATCTTGTTATACCAAAATCGAAATGTAATTTTGTCATCGAATATTCGTATTTTTCATGCCAACATTGCACTTTATATGCTTTACTAACCGTATATTTAATTTTCACATGCACTAATGGCAACGTCTGTTTAATTATTAATTGTTGCACGTTTCATCAGGGGAGGGACAAATTAGACCAAAGCAATTTTTCGTCCTCTGTACAAGATCTTCTATCTATCTATCTATCTATCTATCTATCTATCTATCTATCTATCTGTCTATCTGTCTATCTATCTCATCTAACATGATTGTTTTTAAAGATCATGTGGGAGTCTAGATAGTGTTGGTGCTGGTTAGAATGAGTAAAGCTCTACAATTACTTCAGCTCTATTTGTCTCACCTATGTTATTGGTGTTTCATTACAGATGCAAATATAAAATTTACGAATAGATCAATATATTCTATTCAGATGAAGCCATTTAAGGGAAAGCTTACTTTATGATCAAACAAATCGAAACATGCGGTGCTAGCAATTACTGTATGCGCGTTTTTAAGTGACATGAATTGGGCCATGTCTTATTCATCCAGTGGATGATACCTTATACCAGTATGTTCTCGATTGATTCTACAGAAGTTAATAAGAACAAAGACTAATAAAAAATTATATTTACTGTCTTACAGCCATGTTGTGAAAAGTTAATATTTAATTCATCTCTGCATGATTCGACTTTAAGGGTTCTGGTGGAAACGTCTGCGTCTGTTTGTGGTTACCGGATGCCATTCCTCAAACAAATTATCATTAATAACACGGAATCACTAAACTTCTCCAACATTCAGATGGAAATGAATGTAAGAAGGCTAGTATTTAACATATCTCCGGTTGGGCGAAATAATTTCCATTCAACCTTCTTCGGTCAAGCTGTTCAACTATTCCATTTATTATTAACTTGCATTTGTTTTGTTCTACTTTCATCTCTTATTTATATATAATATCTTTTTTAAACACTGCCATCTTGCCACCACACAATACAACCAACAGTTATACGAATGATTAATGCCGTCAATAGTCAAATGTTAAGGGAATTGTACACGCCATGCCATTAAATATGGATCAAAATTTCATTTTCGCGTAAGATAATGATACTTTAATTATTTCTTTAGGCATAAAAATAAATGTATTGAGTGAATATAAGATTCTGACTGGACATTATCAACCTCCAATACGCAATTACTGAAATGATTGAGTTTGATAAAGTCAGGGAGCACAATAAAATGTTACATTAGGCAATCTGATATAAAATACTTCATTCTTTTCATGCAGGACCAATGACAAACAAGAAAATATATTGTGTACAATTCACCCTGCTTCATTTGTTAAAAAATAATAGCATTATCAAATAACGAGCGCGAAATTAATGCTTGTGGAAAGGCCAATTATATTCGTCATCGATTGGAAAAGAATCGTTTGGAATACTTGGCCTATTCAATTGACAGCTTGGAGGAGTATCGCCTTTATGAGAAGACTTAAAATTCTGAACACTGGAAGGACACATAATGAATGAAAAAACATCCAGAACAACTGCATACAACTATATTTTTTAATATGTGACTTATTCCTTTCATGTATCAATATGTACACAATACTATTTCAGACGCAGCTAAGTGAACGAATTATTCTAAACTGCTTAATGAGCTCTGCATCAATTAGTACGATTGTTCCTTTGGTTTAGGTCATTTATTAGACATATATAATTGCCTGAATGATTCAAATATGATATCAAGAAGCTGGTAATGTTCAAACAGTGATATAGTCTATTGATGAACGAGAAACAAGACAATTCCTAATCCTATGAAAGGCAACAATTTGGTACCACCAGATTATATCCTCAAGAGGAGGAAGGGTTTGTTAAAATGTGTTGCGAGTTACCCATATAGATTGAAAACTGATGAATCATTGTCCCTAACTGTAATCTTGATAGACAATCTGGTTAACAGGAAGCACGTGTAATATAGGTGCAAATAGGTCCATATTCCTTTCTTGCTAACCGCCGATCTTTATGGATGTATTTTATAAAAGCACAAAAAAGCTGAATTGGACTCCTCATAGAAAGTTTTTTGTTTGCTTTCTCATTCTTATTATAATTTCTTAAGAATTTTGTAGCACTGAGTCGTCCTATTTTCTTCGATGAACGTTAGCTCTTTTAATAATTCATGCACATGCACTTAGACTATCATATTTCTTATCGCGCACACGCGGATATCTAACGTGTCATCCTATCTACCTACCCTTCGCTTGAATCGTTATTTCTGCGTATATCTTATATAAGCGTTTAAATCAAAGCGCCAATGGCTCGTTTTGTGTATAGAAATAACTTTATGTATGTATGTATGTATGTATGTATGTATGTATGTATGTATGTATGTATGTATGTATGTATGTATGTATGTATGTATGTATGTATAACGGCACATCAGCACAATGCTGGTTATATAATGCCAAGCAAAAGCGATAAAGGCACAAACCTTGCCAAAGGGGCTGTCCATATATGACGTCATGCACCAAGGGGGTCCGACTTGTGTGACTATGTGGGACGATGGGGGGTAGGGAGTTTTGACAAATGTGACGTCACAAAAACAACACCAGCGCCATCTACCAGAGAAAATGTAAACTACGTAGCATCTCAGTATCGCAGAAAAGGTGCGCATTACCGGAGGCACTTGCGCAGTGGTGCTAAACGCTGTAGAGGACTAAACCCGGCTTGATCAAGATATTTATTTTTACGTATTAAATAATTCAGAAAGCAGTGTTGTATTGTTGTGTGTTTTTCTAATACAAAGTGATTTCAAACCAATTTAATTTGTGAAATTTTTTATTTGGGGAGGGGGCCAAATCTTTGTAACGTCATATATGAGGTGGTCTGAGTTTTTGTGACGAAATTGTGACGAAATGTGACAACGGGGTGAGGGGGGTAAAAAATCCACCAAAAATCCGTGACGTCATATATGAATGGCCCCAATATCCCAAAGAAGACGCACCCCAAAAAGAAAAATAAATATGCACCGTGAGACAACAGATAAAAGGTTATGATGTGGAAACAATCTCCAAAAAAGGCAATATAGGGCAAAATCCTTAAAATACAAGGTCAACATTTTACTATATGAACCGCACTCTTTTAAAAAGTCCAGGACCTCGGTTGAAACATCACGGGGCGCAGTCCATGGCAAACAGTTTTCCTCCATTAGTAGCTTCTTACAACATGGAGGATGGTACATCATGCCTATTCTATACCATCAGGGGTTAGCCTTTTGTACTTAAAATTAATATACTAATTTATGCACATTCCACATCATGCCTATTCTATATCATCAGGGGTTGGCCTTTTGTAATTAAAATTAATATACTGTCTATACTCGCGCATAATTTTAATCCAAATGCAAACAACATAGACCTTGATCTTCCGTCGCATAATACGCCGGAAGATCAGGGTCTATGTTGTTTGTTTTACTGATTAGTCCTTACAAACTGCATAGACCCAGATCTGCCGGCGCAGTATGCATCGGCAGATCTGGGTCAATGCAGTTTGCAGTTGGTATCGACCTATATGCGAGTATACACGGTACTAATTTATACACATTCCAGGCAAGAAGATGTCACTTGTGTCTTTTCTGTATTACAATTACTTGGTCGAGTGGACAAAGATTCATTTGCACTACATCTATGCCATATGCTATGGTGTGTGAAGGAATGAACGGTACTAAAATTTCAGGATCACTGGAGGGAATTAATTTGAATTTGATGAATCCAAACTATCATTTCTTCTTTTCAAAACGTATGATCAAACATAACTCAATACTGATTAAAGATGACAACATTTCTTTGGCCTGATTATTGTTGACAAATGCAGAAGGCAAAACACGACAATTATCAGTAAGTGTCGGGTAAAGATCTATTCACAGACATAATTGCAACAACCTTTGTTATATTAAATGACAAAGCTTTGCACCACACACTGCGAAGATATGTTCATTTTTACATAACATTTTATCATCTATATTACTCAAGTTCCCAAGTGCGTTCTGCGGGTCACTACCCCACCTAGACACAAAAAGCTACAATATTCATTTCTCTCTCAGACATTCTCCACATGTTATACTTGAACATGCTGACTTGTCACCTCTGGTTTTCGAGTGTTTGTAATTAAACATTGCGTTAATTGACCACATAATGTTGAATCTGTTCCGTTTAAATAGTTACTGGGATCACTTGATTTACAGTTCAGAATGCACTGGGGTCAGTAATTTTAAGTAATCACAAAAGAATTCCATGTAGGGCACTGTTTTCCCAGTTTCCATCAAGGAGATGGTATTCGTGGTAATAGTGATGTAGTAAAATGGCGAAGAATGAGAATAAATGCATGTTCCAGTAAGCAAAATATAGGAATTTATTTATTACATACAACTCTACAAAAGACATGGCTGTGAATAAGGGGTATGTACAAGAATCTTAATTGTTTAGTCAGCAAAATATACAGATATTAATTATATTTCACAGCAGAGTGTGCAGTTCCGGAACAAAATCAAGTGCTTTGTAACCCTAGCTCTCACTTGATTTGATCTCAAGGGAACAGAATTAAACACCTGCATACATAATTCTAACACCTGTACACAAGTCCATTTTCAGACGGTTTAAACCTAGCCAATTACTGAGATTGATGATAGTTAATGCATACATATTTCACTCATTTATGCACAGTGTTAGAGTCTAAAGCAAACAGATGTATACTAGATGTAAAGGTTACTGAGCGGCGAGTGTCTCGCCAAATAACTATTATTAGTTTAATAATCGTGACATGATAAATTCATACCCTGAATAGCCATTTGGACTATTGGGTCATCTCTCTTTTGTTTTTAGTATTTGTTGTGACGTAATGCAATTAATATTCTTTAAGAGATATGCAACTAAGCCATACCCAGTCTTACGCTGCCAATGGGGGCAAATGATCGTGAGTCAGAGATTATCCTATCTTCGATCTTTAAACCAAGTCTGATCATTACATTTATATAATTGTTTTTCAATCTTTGAACAAAAATACACCCGCCTGAAACGTACGCCATTTTTGTTTTTGTTTCACTTCTATTCTTTCAAGACGACATACACTTTTCTACGATATATTCATGACAGTTGAGAGTTTTTCTCCATCAAGTCTTTTTGTTTAGGAAAGTGATTATTTTATTCTTTTGTCTTTCTTACCATATATAATCTTGACGTCTTCCGTAGTCGAAGTTTCATCTCAAAGGCACAATGCAAGTAAGAAAGAAAAACGGATTGGACATACTTATATTCCTCTCCATTCATGCAAAAATGGTGATGCAAATTTACAGTGAAAACATGTACCATGTCTGCTGTGATTAACATTCCGGAATTAAAATAATTGCCACTAAATTAAAAATGATATCATAGGTAGCAATGTTCCCCAAAAAATTAAATATGGGGTAATTTTGCTCAACATTTTCATTATTTTGGAGATACAAAACAGTCTACATAGGTACAGAACCTTGCTACATGCATTTACAAAGAATATGTTAATTAATTGTACCCCTATATAACATTAAAGATCCATACAACCTGCACTGTATGTAGAATTGCTGAATAATTGCACTTTTCGTACTTTTTATCCAATACGACTCACTTCGTTTTGTCCATAATATATGCAATGACATAAGATTTCGCAGGTGAAACAGTTTCTCAAAGCGAGTTTGTTTTATACTATTTATATTGCATTCTTGCCCCTATCATATTAGTAACTTAAATTGGTACTGGAGACAGGGTAGCTTTTCATTGAGTTCTCCTGAATATCTAAAAAAATAAAAATAAAGTGAGGTCATTGTTTGTCCAGTCTTTAGTGTTCTTACGTTTGTAACCCACACATTGTTAAACGTATATTTGTATCTTTGTGACTGACCAGCTGTATTCAGCCACTTTGGGGTGAGTGTGAGAATGAAATTACATACATACATACATACATACATACATACATACATACATACATACATACATACATACATACATACATACATACATACATACATACATACATACATACATACGTACATACATACATACATGCATACACACACACACATATATATATATATATATATATATATATATATATATATATATATATATATATATATATATATATATATATATATATGGTTTTCAATGGAGTCTAATGAAATTCTTGTTCTCGCCGCCAGTTTTAAAATCAATATTCAGGACATTACCAATTGTTAACAGGAAAACTAACAGTAATTTGAAACAACGAGCGAAAAGAGAAACATTGATTTATTGATGCATTCCATAATATTATCATTGACTTATTGATGCATTCCATAATATTATCTGAGTGTCTTGATCTTCCGGATAAAAAAATTGGTTAGAACATTGAAAATATACTGGTTAAGAAAAGTGACACAAAAAGCACGGAAATGAATTTCTTTGATTAACATTGACTATTTAAATAAATTATCACTTGATCACATATTCAGATGTTCAATTAATTGTCAGCCACTTTCAGTAAAGGAGTCAAATTTATGTTATGCCATGACTCCCATATAGTGCTTATTATTTTGCCTGTCAAATAATGCTAAAAAATCAATTGTATTTTAGAATTCCGGAAAGGTTCAGGGATAAGGTGAAGCTTACTAAAAAATACTTCAAATGCCAAATTAATCATTGAAAGATTTTCTTTCTAAAATCGTACAAGGCTTTTGTCTGAGAACATTATTGTCAGTTTGTCAAATATATATCCTCTAGACGACGCGTGGCAATCACTTGATGCTCAGTGATACGATATTGCTAAACAATAATAATCCACCAATTTGACAAGAGTTTTAGAAAGTGTCGATTTCGAAAGAGAAAATACAGCAAATGTTTCAAACCAGAATGTTGTCCTGTGACCAAAAGCATCCAAAGCTTTGAATCAGCAAATGTATAATATGTTAATGTTTTTGCAATAAATCTTTAGGAAATAGAATTAAACGCTGTTTCGAAATCAATGGACAAAATTATTCCTGGAATATCTTGTTTTCTGCTTTCAAATAAAATATCATAGATAATCCCAATGTTTTTTTCCCCGTAAATTTACCTGATATAAAAATCATGTTTGGTTATCGTGGATCAAACAGTTTAATTTTTTTTTATTCTGTTGGTAACACAGATTCTTGCTATTTTAGATATCATATTCAACGATGATATTGTCCATTTATGTTCAATAACGATTTTTGTTTTCGATTAGGGTGTTCAAGGAAAATATATTGCTTTAGAGTAATTGATAAAGAGCCCATAGCATATTTATAATCAGGGTAATTGATAAAGAGCCCATAGCATATTTATAATCAGGGTAATTGATAAAGAGCCCATAGCATATTTATAATCAGGGTAATTGATAAAGAGCCCATAGCATATTTATAATCAGGGTAATTGATAAAGAGCCCATAGCATATTTATAATCAGGGTAATTGATAAAGAGCCCATAGCATATTTATAATCAGGGTAATTGATAAAGAGCCCATAGCATATTTATAATCAGGGTAATTGATAAAGAGCCCATAGCATATTTATAATCAGGGTAATTGATAAAGAGCCCATAGCATATTTATAATCAGGGTAATTGATAAAGAGCCCATAGCATATTTATAATCAGGGTAATTGATAAAGAGCCCATAGCATATTTATAATCAATTGATCTAAAAAAAATGTTTCTAAACTTTTTTGCAAAAGCAAAAAGAAAATAAAACTATAAAAAAAAAAAAAAAAAAAAAAACATTTAAAAAAAAAATTTCAAGTCTGGGGCTTGTATAATTTTTCATCTTTTTTACTGCTTTTGCTAATTCTTCATAAATTACCTTATTATTTAATTCGTGGGACATTTCATTAGCTAGTTTACATTTATTTTCACATAGTTAATCTTAAAGATCATTATTATCAACTAATCTTCCTTATCTCATTGTTTGTAAAAAAAATATTGTGTTGACTTAAAATAGCTTTAATATCAGAACATTAATTTCCTGCTTTGTAAATTAGTTTTAAAATTACTTTATTTGTACACTTCCTAATTTACACATTAAACATAAATATTTTGTAGGTTTTCTCCTAACTGTACCTAACACTTAATTTTAACATAACACCCTCTATTTGTTATTTTATTTCTTTAATTTATTTTGTTTTAGCTTCTAATTGTTTGCACTTGTTCCTTTTTTCCAATTCTACAATCTTCTCACAGTTTATATATGTATACGTTTAATATTTCCTATTCAATGCTTTCAATATTTTATTCAAGCTTCTTCTTCTTGAAAAAAGTATTTTCGTTTTCTGTTTGAAGCATATTTAATTGTATTTCCTCTAAGTATTAACAATATAGTTTCTAGAAATATGCTAAATATCAGATTCTCAGTCTTAATATTTTTTACATTAATATCCTCTGTCTCTATAGAATATTTTTTCTTTACTTACTAAATTATTGTATTAACCATATAAATATCAACCTTATCGTTTAACAGAGTTATTCATTTTTCCAAATGTCTCCTTCCTCAAACATTTTCCAACAACTTTAAATCTCACGTCATCTGTAAATGATCGGATCTATACCGAGGAGTGATTCTGCTATCTAAGACAAAACTAAATAAATCAACATGAATTTCCATGTCAACTATTAAATTTATTTCATCAAAATTATTTTTCAGTAAAACTGCCACCCCTTTATTATTGCTTGAATTGGAACTAAATATGGTATCAAATCCATATTCTGCTTTAACACGTGTCTCATGATCAGTACTAAAATGAATATCTTAAAGAGTTTTTTGTTTGTTTCGTCTTTAAAAAATGAAATGCATCTTTTTCTTTTCTTCCCATCAGCTAATCATCAACAGGTTTTTGAACAAATCTTATCATGATTATTAATGAAGTAAATTTTTCAAATATCTAGTTGCCTGAAACATACTAACCTGCATCGCTAATACTTGACCCATAAAGACACAAACAAAAATCCAGTTCATTACAACAAAGACTTGCATACTTACACATATAAACAAATATGCAAAAATAAAAAAGAATCTTAGTAGATTAAAGGCTTCCATTTAATAACCGCATCACTACATAACTGTTTCTACTCCGACGATATACATGTATCGTTACACATGCACGCACAGAGAAACACACATTTATATATATGAGAGAATGTTTCCACGCCAACAATGGGTTAGCTACCATGATGTGTCCTTGGACAATGCACTTTTATCTAATTTCCTCGGCACTAAATAACTTAAATGTATTGCTGTGCATCAAAAACAGCAAACGAAACACACACACACACACACACACACACACACACATATATATATATATATGTGTGTGTGTGTGTGTGTGTGTGTGTGTGTGTGTGTGTGTGTGTGTGTGTGATTCTAAATGCCTTGTTTTCTGTGTCAGGAGATGGATACCATAACCCGCGGACCAGAATTCTATTTTCGGTAGGGGACGAATTAAAATGCATATAACTGCACCCTCCATTACAAGGGATGTCATACAATTATACAATTACTTAAACTTGGGTATAAACGTACATACAGTCTAATAAAGTAAACATAAACTATAGTAATCATTGTTAGTAATACTAAGGAAACGGAATGCATCATTGGTTCCAAAAGGAAACAAAAATTAGTATGCGTTAGTGACGAACCTCAAAGAAAAATGTCAGTAAAAAAACTCTAAGTACCATCATTTTATTTCTTCCATCTTCTTCTAAGAGATATTTTGAATTTGGACTAAAATAATAACGTGTATGTCCCCCCCCCCCCTCCCTCCGGTAGAAACTTTTAATATATCAAGCTCTTACCATTTAGTCATTGACTCATGGTACAGTCCGCAACAAGCTGAGAGCGCACT
The DNA here is from genome assembly GCA_029931535.1 of Margaritifera margaritifera. Taxonomy (NCBI): domain Eukaryota; kingdom Metazoa; phylum Mollusca; class Bivalvia; order Unionida; family Margaritiferidae; genus Margaritifera; species Margaritifera margaritifera. Next base: position 770,243 of record JAQPZY010001649.1, on the reverse strand, counting down.
ATTAACATATTAAAAACTAAACAAAATTACCAGATAAATCCAAGATTACCCAAATATAATAAAATAGTAATGTATTTTCTTTTCAACTATTTATATACCTTTCTTCTACCTGCTATTTGAAACTTACTACTGGTACATGATAGTACTACGAAAATACGTTACAATACTACCAGACTAGTTTTACTTTCTGCAAGATATAATTTCGTTGATGATATTAGACAAGTGCCACAGCACAGGAAACTAATCTGAACTCTAAAAATAGATTGTAGGATACGGGAATTCCCTTATCTACTATATGCAGTGAGTTCGCACATTTTACCATGGGCTTCTTACTCGACATTTCTTAAGAGTAAATTATGTTCAAGCTCAAATATGTTTTAAATATAACTGAAACTGTTTATCTTTGCTTATTTAATGCCATTTCTTTAGTTCAAAGCACTGAAAATGTATTTCATGAAACTCAGGCATAATTGTCACAAAATATTTAGTCTTAAACACAATTTTATAATGTCCATCAAACACTCGTAGAATCATCGTGTACGCATAACAAATCAAACACTGTTCACACTGTATCTAGTCGTTTAAGAACTCTTTCTTAATATTTGGCAATTAGGTTCAGAAAACAAATCGACCTTTAACTTAAAAAAAAGATTCCATTTCAGAGATTCAGTATGTTTTTCCATTTGTGAGCGTGGCAAGGACTTTGAAGTAATATACCCTTGCAGATGTTACACATGAGTTCTTCTCCTCCAAGTCTTGTGTGGGCTTTGTAATATCTCTCCTGGTTGTAATTGCTGATAAGCAACAGTTTTTATTCAGAGAGAGAGAGAGAAAGAGAGAGAGAGAGAGTTTCTCTTATATTCTTACCGCAGATATTCATCTAAAAGCTTTAAAAAGAGGTCACAAAGGATTATTCCACGACTTAAACAGTGAACAAAGTATAACAACAATGTTTGCTTGCCATTTTAAAAAAACAATTATATATTTTTTGTTGGAAATTTACAACCAACATTCCGAAACTTAAGTGTTGGGGATAAAATAATATTCCTAGGCTTTGTGTTGATTGATTTACTCTAATATAGACATGTGAATTATCAGAAAATATGCTCATAGATAGCTTTAAATTCTGATCTGTCTAAATTCCATCTGTTATAGCTCCATGGAAAAATAGTCGATGTAAAATAGAATTCTATATTACATCGCTCTCTAAGGCAAGATATGTTTTCACCCATATTGTTATCGAATTTGATTCTTTGATGTCATTTATTAACTGAGACAAATTTTTAAATATTAATGTAAATTCAGGGTTGCTCTTTACAATCCTTCAATTTAAACTATGTTTATTATCCCATTTCAAAGGAATATTTCCTTGTACGTGCCGTAATAATCCTTTTAAAATTTTTTTAGATGTCAGTAAAACTTCAAATAGTTTCATTTAAGATACAACTGAGAATTCTGTCGTAAATCACGCATACAATTGTATTTATCAACAGTCAAAAGGCTGACATAGCCCAGTATTATAGACCTTCATTGGCAAATGAAAGAAAACAATTAGCGCAACACTTGATAGAATAATAGTCTAATGAAGATTTACTTTCGGTGCTTTTCAGGTCTTTCTTTGGACTTTATGTAAAATTTAGATTTAATTGGTATTGATTGAATGGCAATTTAAAAAATTCCATCAACCAATAGCGTAAAGAACAAAATCAATATTGTTCTATATTTAAGTTGCAGGATGCCAGACTACATAAGAAAATCATCAATTAATGGCTAAGATAAGTGGGAGAAAAGACTCATATCCCAGCCTTACATTTTTTCAGGGTTTGTGCTACTTTTCATGCAAAATTACTGTTTTTGCCGTGATAAATCTTCAATTATATTGAAACGTTGATCTACATAAATTATACCTAAGATTGATAGGAGACAATATTACATAATAATGTTATTTGTTCACGAATTTGATAACACCTGATATGAGAAAATACTGTCTCACATAGTATTCGATTTCCTGTTGCAGCAATGCTTATCGCCTCTGTACTGAAACAGTTATTGTGGTATTTTCATGTACAAGGTTTGCCTTTTAATGCTGATTATATCCTCATAGGTTTTTGTCAGCTGTCTCTTTGTTGCTTTACAATACACAGCAAATAGCTAAGCAGGACAATATTTTGGAGAGTACTTCGTTCGGTGTTCTTTATGTGCTAAATATTTTTTCCAATCCTTTCTCGTCACCTGAAAGTGTAGCACTCATAAAGTTTGCAGAAATATCATGAATAATGTTGATTTTTGTTAGACTTTGAATTTTATCGTGATTTGTCTTTTTGGTGTGATTCATACCTACGTTAAGTGCAATTAGTCTGTTGATCTGCAGTTTATATTAATGACTATTTTTCATCGTATGTTTTCGGATACATAGCCTGTCACTATGCCTCAACATCATCGAGATAAATAGTTTCCCAGCGCTTGCCCAAGAGCCAATAAATGTGTTAGCATTACAACAACTTCATGCTTTAATAATCCGTATTGATAACATTCCAGATAACATTAATTATGTTGTTTGCTAATGACCCAATATGGGATTTTATTTGGTCTGGAAGATTCATATCGGGAGAGGTTCTATCACTTGTCTACGGACATAGGAAAGATAAATGTTCAAGTATACATGAAACGAGCATATCCTTATTTGCCTCAGCATTTCTACGATGGACTTTTTCATCGAATTCATATGTTGTGATATGGCCCGTAATGACCAGTGGAAAGAAGTTGAAAATTTGTATATGCATTTTTGCTGTAAAAAATGTATTCCAACATGCCGAAGGTTTGAAGTTGTAGGACATTTTTATCAGCAAAGATTTCTATTTTCCATAATTAGTGGTTTACGAAAAACTCATGTTCACTGGTTTTTATGCATGCTGAGGAAAGTGATTATTTTAGATATATCCATCCCTCTAAAATACAGTTAGAAACCGGCTGTATCAAAGAATGTTTATCAGATATTCGTGTACCGAATTTTCGACAGAAATTCAACGTAAATAAATTGTTATTAATACGTTGCAGGGGAGCAGGTAAATAAACTACGCAAGGATGTGAACATATAGAAGTTGTTTAAAGCATGATGCAAACCTGAGAAAGTTTGAAATATTTGGTAACTTTCTGGGGATCTGTAAAAGAAAAGACAAGGTTTTCAATATTCATATTGGATATTCAGTTTTACAATATGTTCTGTATTTTTTCTGGGCAATATCTATACTTTAAAATAGTTAGATTAGTAAAGCTATTGTGGTGGCCATTCTAAATAGCATGATTAATATGAGTAGTCTACCATTAATCATTAACTTTTGCTATCGCGGTGATGTACATTCAGTCGAAAGGTATCTCCTTTTATCCATAATTGATATATGCTGATGTCCTCTGGAGCCCATCCTTGTGGGTAATAAAGCAGGTCATAAAGTACAATTTTACTGGCTTCACGGCTTACTGGGATAATGTCAGCTTACAAAGATACAGACTTGGATTTCCAATAAGACTCTCACATTCTAGCAATCAGCAATTTCCCCAATACAATTCCAGAAAAATTATTTTTGTCACGATCTTGTTTTATGGAAATTTTTTTCAATTACTATCATATAGGGATGGTAGCTATCACACAGACGATGGAGTGTGGGTCAAAAATATAACTTAGGGAAGAATAGAAATATAAAAGGGTGCAGTTTCGTTAACTTCCTTGTGTTATTTAAACATATAGGTCATTGTTCCTGCTTCACTATGAGAGGTTTATAGATAAAAGAACAAAAGGGAAAAATATACAGCAATAGGACACAAACGACTGTTTTCTATGATGCAAACATGGCACAATATATATATATATATATATATATATATATATATATATATATATATATATATATATATGTCAGTAATGTCTATTCAAACGTGCTTGTCACTTTTGTTTACGGCAAATGTATTGACTTGGGCGCCATGGGAAATAGTACATTGTTACGACTCTATGGTCTAAGAAAAATGTAACAGAAAGAAAGTGAAACCAACAAATCAAGTAAAAAATCAACAAGCAATTTATTACTAGATAATTAAAATGAAAAATCAAAAAGTCACTTACAGTAATGTGTTTTGAAATCCTAATAATCCAATAAGAATGATTGTTCTAATCACAAGTCCTAAATATAGAATGTTCCGAATTCACGGCTGTGTCCTTGAATGTTATGATGTGCTAATGGTCTCCAAAGTCCTGATGTACTAGAAATCTTGATGTGCTGATGTCAAAATGAAGTATTCCAAAATCTCTGAATAAGTTCAGTTAAATTCCAAAATCATTAATTAAAAATCCAAAATCCAAAAGTTTGTGAGCACTGTTATAATCCAATAAATATTTAAAATAATTCCTCTCTTAGAATTTGGAATGAATTTTCACAACTGTAATAGCTCTTTACAAGACTGATGGTAATGTCAAAACTGAAAAAATGTCCACCAAACATGGTATATATAAAGATTGGTCACATGACAGAATGTTCCAGAACATGAGTCATCTTAATGGAATTTTTACTTGTAAACAAAAATCAACCTTGACCTTCAAATTGAGAAAACATATTGATCAAAACAACCTAATTCAAGGACACTAGTTAAACATGTTTTTCCTGATAACATTAAGATTTAAGCAAATATTAAAGTGAAGAAACATTTATAATTTCCTAAAATATTTATAATATTATATAAACATCATACATAACACCTCCCCTCATAAAGAAAAAGAAAGATTTATATAATAAAGCTTTCTTTTGAATATACATCTAATACTACAATAACCAAAAATACATAAGAACATGTTTTATGATACTGGACTTAATTACATCAAGCAATATTACATTTCTAGGCACGTGAGAGTGCATCTGCAATCACATTGTCTTTTCCCCTGATGTGTTTGATGTCAATGTTATATTCCTGCAATATCAAACTCCATCTCAACAATCTCCGATTTTTATCTTTCATTTTGTTGATGAAAGTAAGGGGATTGTGATCACTATACACAATAATTGGAGAAAGAGCTGAGGTAACATACACTTCAAAATGCTGTAAAGCCAATATCAAAGCCAAACATTCCTTCTCAATTGTGGAATAACTTTTCTGGTGCTTGTTTAGTTTTTTAGAAAAATAACACACAGGGTGATCCACACCACTTTTGTCTTCCTGAATCAATACTCCACCAACCCCTACATCACTTGCATCAACAGATAATTTAAATGATTGGTTGAAATTTGGTGCAGAAAGAACTGGTGCATTCTTAAGCATAGCCTTTAACTTGTCAAAAGATTTCTGACACTTGTCAGACCAAAAAAATTTGGTTTTCTTACTCAATAAACTTGTCAAAGGTTCAGCAATTTTGGAAAAATTGGAACAAAATTTCCGATAATATCCAGCCATACCTAGAAATCGCATCAGTTGCTTTTTACAAATTGGAACTTGAAATTCAGAAATAGCTTTGACCTTAGCTTCTATAGGTTTAACTTGACCTTGTCCCACAATATGTCCTAAAAATGTGACACAAGCATGGCAAAACTCACTTTTGCTCAAATTAATTGTCAGATTCGCATTGCTGAGTCGATCAAAGAATTTTCGAATGGTTTCCAAATGATCTTCCCAGGTGTTGTTGTAGATAATGACGTCATCGATATAAGCGTCACAATTATCAAGACCAAATGTTATCATGTTCATCAGACGTTGAAACGTTGCAGGCGAATTTTTCATTCCAAACGGCATGACTTTATATTGATGAAGTCCATCTGGAGTTACAAATGTTGACATTTCTTTTGCCCTTTCCGTCAGTGGAATTTGCCAGAATCCTTTTAAAAGGTCAAACTTGGTGACATATTCCGCATTTCCAATTTTATCAATGCAATCGTCCATTCTTGGGATTGGAAATGAATCAGTTTTGGTGACACTGTTGACTTTTCTATAGTCAGTACACATACGGAATGTATTATCTGGCTTGGGAACAAGAATACATGGTGAACTCCAGTTACTTTTACTTGATTCTATGAAATAATTCTCCAGTAGATACTGAATTTCTTTCTTCAGATAGTTCTGTTTGAGAGGATTCATCCTATAAGGATGCTGTTTCACAGGCGCAGAATCTACAATGTCAACGTCATGATAAATTTTACTTGTTCGTGTTGGAACATCAGGAAACAAGTGCTCATAGTCATGTAATAGAAGTTTTAGTTCATTACTTTCCTGTTGTTGTAGATGTGAAAGTTTCTGGTCTAGGTTGTTCAATATTTCTGAATTCCGAAGATTGGTTATACCAGAGTCACTATAGTCTGATTGTATTCCATCGTTGATATCTTCACTGTGTGGGACAGGTACAACTAAATTAACTGAATAATTAGCTGAGATATCTCTGTCAAAATATTCCTTTAACATATTTATATGACAAAGTTGTTTCTGTTTCCGTCTCCCAGGAGTGTTAATGATATAATTTAAGTCATTTACTTTCTTTTCAACGGTATAAGGACCATAAAATTTAGCCTGAAGAGGATTCTGAGGTATGGGAAAGAGAGCCAGAACTTTGTCACCAGGTTTAAAACTCCTTTCCTGTGAATTTCTGTCATACCTTAATTTCATTTTTGACTGGGTAGTGTGAAGATTAGTTCTTGCTACTTCACAGGCCTTTGACAACTTGTATTTGAAATCAGAAACATAATCAAGAAGATTAATCTTTGAATCTTCATTTGAAAGAAGTTTCTCTTTCAATAATTTCAATGGTCCACGGACAGTATGACCAAAAACTAGTTCAAAGGGACTAAAACCCAACGACTCTTGAACTGATTCATTAACAGCAAACAACAACAAATGAACACCCTCATCCCAATCCTTTTCTGTATCAAAGCAATATGATCGAATCATATTCTTCAAAGTTTGATGAAATCTTTCCAAAGCACCTTGACTTTCAGGGTGATAGGCAGAAGATTTAAACTGTTGGATGCCTAATTCATGCATAACTTGCTGGACAATTCCAGACATAAAATTTGACCCTTGATCTGACTGGACAGATTTGGGAAGGCCAACAAGTATAAAAAACTTCACCAAAGCTTTCACAATAGTTTTAGTTTTTATATTTCTCAGAGGAATTGCCTCTGGAAATCTTGTAGATGTACACATGATGGTCAACAAGTATTGGTTGCCTGACTTGGTTTTAGGTAAAGGACCAACACAGTCTACTATTATTCTACTAAATGGTTCATCAAATGCAGGAATAGGTTGCAGATGAGCCTTAGGTATCTTCTGATTGGGTTTTCCTACCATTTGACAAGTGTGACAAGATCTGCAGTATTTAGAAACATCACTTTTGAGTTTCGGCCAATAAAAATGATTCAAGATCTTGTGATAAGTCTTACGGACTCCTAAATGACCGGCCAAAGGAGTTTCATGAGCTAAATTAAGAATTTCCTGTCGATATGACTTAGGAACAACAATTTGATAGCTCACTGACCACTCGTCACCAGCAGGTACATCAGGTGGTCTCCATTTCCTCATAAGGACCCCATTTTTCACAAAGTAACACACTGGAACTTGTGTGGCTTCAGTTTCACTAATAGCCCTCTGAAACAAACAAGATATCTCGGGATCTTGCTCCTGTTCAACGACAAGGGATTGTCGTTTGTCACCCTGAGTAGGACAAAGAGAATGAGTTGCCAAAAGAGGATCACTGTGATCAATACCGTTTGATTGATCAATACCTGAGGAAAAAGTGACCTCATCAAAAGACTGACCAATACATGTGTCAGCTAAAGGAATAATATCCTGATCAACATCACTCTCAAGAGCTCTTTTTGCCATAGCTCTAGTAACTGCACAAGCAGGGTACAAATCAGGGATTTCAGTTTCGACAGGATCAACTTTCTGATCTAAGCAAGGCTTGTCAGTTACAAGTGGATTAACCACAACCTTATCTCCAGCTAGGTCATTGCCTAGTAATAAATGAACACCCTCTATGGGTAAAGAAGTCACTGCCCCAACAGTCACAGGTCCAGAAACTAAGTCTGATGCCAAATTTACACAATGGAGAAGAACATTTACAAAGTCGCACTCTACTCCCTGAACAAGAACACTTTCAATTGAAGAAGACTCCTCAGACAAAGGTAAAGTACCTGATAATAAAAGACTCTGAGAAGCTCCAGTGTCCCTTAATATTTTAATTGGGATAGGTTTGGCAGAATCACCAATAAGTGATATAGAACCTTCTGACATGAATGGTTCATAAGCCTCTAAAATAGAATCAGACTGGGGTTTGTTTGACCCAACAAATGTATTGCTTTCAATACAAGACCGTGACCTTGACCTCGTAGAAATAAGAGCATTTGGAAAAGCTCTGTCTTTACTCTGTTGCTTATTTTTCAACTTGAAGCAATCAGAAATAACGTGCCCTTTCTTTTTACAATAAGTGCACGTAGGAAGAGATAAGGATTTCTGATCAGTCTTATCAGATGTTTGATTCCTAACAGTTGTGCTGTTGTGAACTTTGGAAGTACTCGAATGAGATTGAAATGGTTTTTTACCAGAAAACTGCTGAGAGGACGACTTATTGCCAAATGAAATTTTATGAGTCAAGGAATAATCATCAGCCATACGAGCAGCATTTTCCAAAGTTTCCACATTCTGCTCGTCAAGATAGGTTTTAACATCACTATGGATGCACCTCTTGAACTCTTCAATTAATACGAGCTGTCTGAGGTTATCATAACCTTGATCAACTTTCTTGGCTGAGCAAAACCTATCAAATAGTTGTTCTTTATCCCTTGCAAATTCGACATGAGTTTGTCCAGTTTCTTTTCTACAATTCCTAAACCTTTGTCGATATGCCTCTGGTACCAACTCATAAGCTTTCAAGATGTACTCCTTAACCACATCATAATCGGTGCTTTGTTGTACTGACAGTGAAATGTAGACTTCACGAGCTTTGCCAATAAGTACACTTTGTAATAACAAAGTCCAATGCTCTCTGGGCCATTTCAAGTTTTCAGCTATTTTCTCGAAAAGAAGAAAGTATTTATCTACTTCTTTTTCCTGAAAAGGGGGTACTAACCTAATATATCTAGTGACATCAAAACCTGAACTTGTGTTTAAAGGAGTGGAGTGTGCTCTGTTTGCCAGTTCTAATTCTCTTAACTTAAATTGCATTTCCCTTTCTTCTCTTTGCATCTGCATTTGTATTTGTCTCTCATCTTTCTGCATTTGTATCTGCCTCTCTTCCTTCTCTCTCTCCATCTGTATTTGCCTCTCTTTTTTCTCTCTCTCCATCTGTATCTGCCTCTCTTCTTTCTCTCTCTCCATCCGCCTCTCTTCTTTCTCTCTCTCCATCTGTATCTGCCTCTCTTCTTTCTCTCTCTCTCGCTGAATCTGAAGCTTTGCCAATTCTAAATCCATCTGGTTCTTTAACTCTAATTCCCTTAATTTCCTGTCAGAACCAGATACAGGCTTTCTCTTCAAACTTAAAGCACTATTTTCAAAAAATTCCCTTTCCTACTAAATACTGAATCAAAATAATCTTTATCTCCTGTTTTGTCAATGATACTTTTGCCTCAGATAGACTGTATTTTCTGGCAAGCTCGAGCAACTCATCCTTTCTCATGCACTCTAACCCCTCCTGGGTAGGTTTTGAAATGAAATTCTGAACATTAGATGCCATTGTAAATGCTTGTTGGTTTCACACAAAAAAATTTCTCTATTAAAAAATCTTTGCCAAAGACAAAAAAAATTCAGAGACAAAATCAATATGAATTTCAAAGATAAATTTAATATCTCTAATATGCTTTAAAGAAATTCAGATCCCGGACGACATGCCCCAAATTTCTGTTACGACTCTATGGTCTAAGAAAAATGTAACAGAAAGAAAGTGAAACCAACAAATCAAGTAAAAAATCAACAAGCAATTTATTACTAGATAATTAAAATGAAAAATCAAAAAGTCACTTACAGTAATGTGTTTTGAAATCCTAATAATCCAATAAGAATGATTGTTCTAATCACAAGTCCTAAATATAGAATGTTCCGAATTCACGGCTGTGTCCTTGAATGTTATGATGTGCTAATGGTCTCCAAAGTCCTGATGTACTAGAAATCTTGATGTGCTGATGTCAAAATGAAGTATTCCAAAATCTCTGAATAAGTTCAGTTAAATTCCAAAATCATTAATTAAAAATCCAAAATCCAAAAGTTTGTGAGCACTGTTATAATCCAATGAATATTTAAAATAATTCCTCTCTTAGAATTTGGAATGAATTTTTACAACTGTAATAGCTCTTTACAAGACTGATGGTAATGTCAAAACTGAAAAAATGTCCACCAAACATGGTATATATAAAGATTGGTCACATGACAGAATGTTCTAGAACATGAGTCATCTTAATGGAATTTTTACTTGTAAACAAAAATCAACCTTGACCTTCAAATTGAGAAAACATATTGATCAAAACAACCTAATTCAAGGACACTAGTTAAACATGTTTTTCCTGATAACATTAAGATTTAAGCAGATATTAAAGTGAAGAAACATTTATAATTTCCTAAAATATTTATAATATTATATAAACATCATACATAACAACATCAAGTAACTGGGGTGCGTTATGTTTTGGTCAGATGAAAGCACCAATCGATGTAAAGCCCAAATTTCTGGCGGATGCCTTCAATTTCCATGCAGTCATCGACAAAGATAATATCAAACATTAATGAATGATGTCATTGCTGTAATATGTAAGTTCGGCTGATCGCAAAATAAACTGTATTTAACGCACTCCAGTAGATTTGGCAACAGGACAGCTTTAAACTACACTCATATGATATTATTATCTGAAAAAATACTGTAAGACATTACACATTTTCCCTTGTGAACAATTATTTAATATTAAGTATCACTCAAATATTTTTACGTTTCGTGTGACTGTAAAAAAATAAAAACTCCAACAAACTTCTGATAGAGGTCAGCTCAGGTGGTATACTGTCAACTTCATTTCACTCATGAGATTTTCAATTTATTTTCATGTGCTACAATTCAGTTTCACACAACAAAGAACCGCAGTGCTCAGCAGCTTCATATCGTGTTCTTACTAAATGCCTGAATTAAATGTACAGTTACCTTAATATCGAAGTTCACCTATAATGATAGGACAAGATATGAAAGTAGCGGCAAAGATTTTTTGTTTCTGACAGTACCTCTGAGAAGAAGGATCACCAACCGATCGTATCTTTTGCATATGATGAAATGTGGAAACAAATTGGAAATCAAGAGGTGCAGAGAGATTTTGCTACTTTAAGACATATAGACCTGTAATTACTAAGCGCTTTTATGTGTTCCATTAATAATTATGACGGTGTAGAACTTTGGATGCAATTTTTTGCCCATGTTTATATGCCACTGTCAACAACGCATTTCGATTTCAATGTCTTGCCTCTACGATAACAGAGATTTTTCAAGTAGTCTAGGGCTTTTTCCTGAAAACTCAAAGAGTGTACACTTTTTTTTAAAAAACAAGGAATATGTCTTTATTTCCACTATGTAATGGAGAAATACGGTCCGTTTAAACAAGGGGCACGTGTCATATTGTAGTGCAGTTATACGGACAATATCTTTACTGAATAGATAGCCTTATAGTCCAGCTTTATTTTTAAAACATTCCATAATGCATTAAAGGTAACTGTTTTTTAAAATGCAAGAGTAGAATAACAAATACTATTTTCTTCGACAGCATGAAATTTCCTAATGTGCGATTCGTCTATGCAGATTGGTTTTCATAATCATCGGCTGTACGCAACGTTGGATGCCAAAACAATTACTTTTAGGAAATTATCGAATATTCCCTATCAGCATATCTGATTTTCTTGTCATGATGGAACTACTGAGTTTTTAAATTACTTTTCTTTTGCATTAATGCAGGAGATCTGTTATTTGGGTAGCTAGAACCACTTGTCATTGTATCAATGTCCCGCTGAGTGCAGCTGGCATACGATCAACATGTTCATTTATGTCTTGTCGGAAATCTGACATCACAGTTAAGACGTTTAACTGGTATGATTCCACATAATGAAACTGTGCAAACAGCTAATATGTATGCCGTCTCAGAAGTCAATTTCTGGATGCCATCCTTAACAACGAATAGCTCCAGGAACACGTGTTTTTGACAATAGTTTTCTCCGTTCGCATTACCCCCTCCCCCCCCCCCGAAAAAAATAACAACAACAACAAAATCAATATAGATTTTTAAAAAAAAAACGTAAAAATAACAGACACAGTTCATGACATTTGGTTCGTGTCGTTTACTCTCTTCCTCCACCATAAATATAGTTTTCTAATTTATATCTGACATTTCATAACAATGAAAAATATTATCATTGCTTTCGGCAATCAATTGATTAATTAACAAACAGACCGGTTTCTTACTGTCAAGTTTAGCCACTCGGCATCCTTATTAAAGGACCTCATTCATCATTTGTGGCCCAAACATGTCATCCACGCCACTATAATTTACCATTGCAAAAAACGGAAGGAGAACAATGGATTCGGTATCCAGTAATTACCCGTCACTTCATATTTCTAATACGCCTCACATAACCAATAAATAGCCTGGTGCTTTTAAGTCATAGAATTGAATATTAACTTATTATCTTGTTATTTTCCTGAATAAAAAAGTATTTTCACATCTCATTGAACGGGATTCGACGTCTGGATATTGGTGTCTTTTGTAAGCATTGAGTTAATGAAGACATTTTCTATTTTGCGTTCTTATTAATCAAATAAGGAGAGGCCTTATCATCTAACACCATGCCCGGATTTAAAACGCACGATCAATAAATCTTAGTGATTCTTTACATAATTCATTAAAAAATTCTAGAAAAATATAGACTGTTAAAAAAGATTGTACATCTTACACAGATTTGTTTCTAACTCATAATGTGTTATGAAAAATGCTTTTGTTGCATATATTTATACAATGAATAGATCTCAATTCATAAAGTATCTGCAATCGGCAGCATAAACGAAACTCAGAAACATTGGAAATTTGGGCAAAGGCATAATCCATTCTTGAGATTAGAAAATCTTGAGACAGGGTTATACTTTGTACAAAAATTTAGGAACACTCGAGAATTTCATGGTCCTGTCGTTATTTATCTGGCAAAAATTTCAAAACTTTTAACAATCATATGCGCTTCCTTTGTCCATTTGCAATATTTAACTCTCTCTCAATCAGTCTTGCCAGATCCAGTCCCTACTTGGCCGAAACTACTCGAATGTAGCTCGGTATTGATTTTTTAGGGTCCAACGCTTGTCATTTTCAAGCAGAAAAGAAGGGAGAACAAAGAACCAAATGAAACGAAAAAATTAAGATACTGAAACTTAATCACCGGCATGTGAGAGCAAACACTATAAATTCTAAGTCTATAAATTCTCCGGTCAGTAGGAATCTAATTTAGATTGCAATTCTCATCAAACTGATCAGAAATTAGTGTTATTAACGTTGCTAAATGCAAACTCCATTATGTCTTTTGCGCTTTTTTTGAACCTCTGTCAATTAAAGGGAAAATCTGGGCTAACATATTATATTTACTCACTCGATAATGTTTTATTTTTTATTGCCTTAGTAATTTTTTGGCACAGTTGGCACCCCTGTTTAGGAGAAATCAGCCCTAAATTTTTCAGTTCTTTCGACACAATAGGTTCGCCATTTTCTCGTAGGGGGCGCTGTATTTATAGCGTGCTACTGGCATTTCCTCTTATTGCTGTATTAGCACTGGAAGGTCTATTGAATTCGATCCGATTCTTCGTATGTGTGTGTGTGTGTGTGTGTGTGTGTGTGTGTGTGTGTGTGTGTGTGTGCGCAATACAGGGACAGAGGAAAGAGAGATCACACATGCGAGTATATGAACTCGCAGCATTTTCAGTCGCAAATTATCGGATACGTGGTTTGATAAAATAGTAAACATAACACAAAGAATTAGCAGTTTGATGTCTACGACCATTAAAAATAGAATCTGTCACAGTGCTGTGAATGATACATGGCGAGACAACTTCACCATGTCAAATGACATGTTCTATTCTTAATAAATATGTTCACCATGTTTTTTAAATGGGTTTCAACATCTTAGAACGTAGGTCTGCTCACACTAACTAATAAAACAAATAAAAGAAACAAGGCATTGTTAGTATTTATATATATTTTTATGCATAAATGAATTTATATATTATTATTCCCATTTGCAGGATTTGGATTGAGAAAAGCGGGATCCTGTATGGATTTTGTATAAATTACGCGTGAAGACAAATTGATTTACCGCTAATAAAAATGTGTAGTTCTTATGCATACATATTTGTTTCAATTAATATCAATCTTAATAAATATAGTGTGCAAACATTTACTAAATACAAAAATAATGACGAATGTAAACACAAATTAAAATGTGTACATCCGATCCGTTATCATCAGCGAGATGTGCCAGTGCGAAGTCACCGGAAGAAAAAGGGATTTAATTCAGTTCGTCTCAGGGTCAATCGGAACATTGCTTGGTCATTTCAGTCAAGTCGAGAAATAACCTCGGATGTAGTTGTAGGAATATACATAAATTGGATGGGTTTGGTGATTCGCCACTGGCGGAGTGCATCAAATATGTTGCGACTGAAAAAGTTAACAATTTTCCAATTGTGACTTTATCTCCTTCTGCCGCCATATGTTGTCATGTGAACAAAAGTAGTTCCGAATATAGTTAAAGATGGTTCTGTCTTTACTTGACGGAAAAGGCCGAGGATGTTCCGATTGTCTCAGGGTACTTAGATAAAGCCAATATGACGCGACCCTGTGATGATTAAATTTCTCCTTTTATCTTTGTGATATGAATAGCCATAGCTTTGAAAATTGGTTTAATCGCTTTTAATTTAATAAAGATTAATATAGTGATAACAAGTTTGAATTGTGTTATATTATAAAAGCGGACTACCTTAAGCTTTGCTTTGCTGCTGCACCTCATTGTCTACTATGAGCGTTGTAGATTTTTGCAAGTGATTCATTAACTTTTTTCATCTAGCGAAGGTTGATTGCTGATTCAATAGAGCGCTCCTGACTGTACATTATATACATATACTAGTATGCTGACTTCTTGAGTGTTATATGATACTTCATAGAGGTAGTGGTAGTGGAACGTAGATAAAGAAAATCTAATACTCATCGAGGAGATATAGACTAAAAAGAATAACAGTTAATTAAATAATAAAAATCTAAGAATCTAAAAAGTAATGACTTGCATAAGAATCTAAAAAGTAATGACTAACATAAAAATCTAAAAAGTAATGACTTACACAACTAAACAGTGTGCTGGGGGCGGGCACTTCAAACCATTTCTTTCATTCATTTCTGAGTCACACTTTCTGTGTATCACATTTTATGAAATAGAATTTTACATTGTGTATGTGATCAGGAAAACTATCCTAATTCTTTATTAGATTTCTTGTCCATACTATGTTTTATACCACTTTTATCATATTTCTTCTACTCTTGTATGTCAAAAAAAGCTATTAGATCAAACTAATGAGCTGTAACTAGATCAAGTTATTGTCTTAGTATCAAATTGGCGAGCTGTAACTAGATAAAGTTACTGTCTTAGTATCAAATTGGTGAGCTGTAACTAGATAAAGTTATTGTCTTAGTAACAAATTGGTGAGCTGTAACTAGATAAAGTTATTGTCTTAGTATCAAATTGGTGTGCTGTAACTAGATAAAGTTATCCTAATATAAAACTAATGAGTTGTAACTAGATAAAGTTATTGTCTTAATATAAAACTAATGAGCTGTAACTAGATAAAGTTATTGTCTTAATATAAAACTAATGAGCTGTAACTAGATAAAGTTATTGTCCTAATATAAAACTAATGAGCTGTAACTAGATAAAGTTATTGTCTTAATATAACACTAATGAGCTGTAACTAGATCTAGTTCTTGTCTTTAGTATCAAATTAGTGAGCTGTAACTAGATGAAGCTCTTGTCTTAATATCAAATTGGTGAGCTGTAACTAGATGAAGTTATTGTCTTTGTATAAAACTATGAAGGATTCCGTGTGCTATCTTTGAAAACTAAAAAGGGATTTTTCATTATCTCTGCTATCTGTAACTATGACAACATATTTGATATTGTGTTAAGTGTTATGAGGAAGATAAAGGAAAATATCAATTTGAGGAGAAATTTTGAGAATTTTAGTGAAACCAAGGCCAGAATGTTATTTTGTTACTGATAAGAAGCAAATAATTTCCAATCCCATTCCATTACAATTAATTGGTGTTAATCTTCTAAGAGATTAAATGGTCCATAACCTAATCAATACACCATCATTTTACTATGAAGCTTAGAGTGCTAATCTTATGGTTCTAAATAGTGTACAAACAGCGTGTCATATTTAAACTTTCACATTGATAGACAGATAAATAGAGAGATAGACAGTGAGCTATTTGTGCTATTATCTTTCTTTATAGAAAGCCGATGCTCTCTTTTTCTCGGCGTTTGTTTCTTTAAATTACAATGCCCATATTGATATCCTTGAACATGTTCATTTTTACTTTAGAAACTCCAGTATCAATATAATAAATATTTCGTACTAAAACATGTTTACTTGATGCATGCCATCAGAAATAGATACAACATTTAAAGAAGAAGGGTAAGTTTCATTTTGAACAGTTTTTATTTTACCAGTTAACTCATTTGATGTGTGTGTTTTATAACTGAACTGACAACTTTGCTTTGAAACAATGTGCTTTTCTGTATAAGATTTATTCCATATCTTTTCTGTATAAGATTTATTCCCTATCTTTTCTGTATGAGATTTATTCCATATCTTTTTAGTTCTGTAGGTAATCTAAATTTTGACTACGGTTTGGAAGATATTATACATTTTTGCACCAGAAATATTCACTCATCAAATAATTTCAACTGATATCTTGGTCCCACTCATTGTTTATTTTTAAAAAAGAGAAGTTGCATTTGTTAGACTTCTTCGATTTCTCGTTATATACACTTAAACCCAAACATTGTTTTTTGAAAAAAATATGGAATGTACTAGTTATTATGAATACAAAACAGCAAAATATCACATTAATTGTAACAAATGATCGGAAATGATGATGATAACGACGACGATGACGACTTTGTCAGAATATTTCGTGTACTATATAGCCATAAATAACAGTATTCAGATAAGTCTCATCGTATCGATCCATATCATGATTTCCTAAAATGGATCATAATATTATTACTCCCCCAATATAACAGAAAGAGGAAAGGTTAAGATGCGATTGAAGGAAGAACCATTAACAATTGACTGTATACAACGTCAATTATATTTAACTCAGCCCTCTTATTCAGATAGAAAAGGTTCAGAGTACCTATGGTCATATCAAGCTCGTCCACTTGCAGAACTTTGAATCATTTCATGCACGTTACTTAGTTTCGAATACAATACTACCCAACTTCTCAAGTGTACAGATTTCAAGTGTACAGATGTTTGGCTGCACATTCATCTAACCATCGCCTTATCCAAAATAAGCTGTTTGCTGGGCCCATTAGCACGGAAATACAAAAACGTTTCCTCCACACCAGTGTTTGACTGTTTCTGCCAGAACAAGATATGCAACAAGCCTAGAAAGCAGGTATTTTGTCTACTGTGTATAACTGCAAAGGTTGATTGGGCAAGGACAGTTTCTGTCCTGTCTTTTGGGCTCTTTGCAATACATTTCAGTGGCGGAATGGGGTGGTGGAATTGTTGGAGAAGGAATATTCTCCTATGTGTCTGCTTTGTTTTGTCACTAAGTTGTTCCAAAGTGAATCAGTTTGGTGTCTTATGCATTGAGATGCAGTTTTCAAAAGTTGGATTGGTTACACAGAGAAAGAAAGTCAAATGGTAAAAATATTTTTGTCGATAATTTTGATGTTCTGGGGAAATTAAAGTTATAAAATTATGCGACGTTAGGAATAACCTCCGAAGAATGACCTTTCGGATTAATTGACATGAGCGGTATGTTATGAACAGCAATTGGAAGTGGTTTTTGAAAAGTATACGATGATTTGCAGTCGATAAACTTGGGAGAGTGTAGGTGCAATAGCATGTTGACTAATAGGCGCACAATTACATGGTTCATCACGGTATAATAGTTTGCACAGTGTAAGAGACATATAAAATGTCCTGTTAGCTGTGTGTGTGTGTGGGGGGGGGGGGGCTCTTGCAAATTACAATTATCTCTCACAGTGAGATTTATGACCGTCCAATTTGTTTATAACATAGTGACTTTTACTAAATGCTGATATGGGAAAAACGGGAGCGGGGGTAATGAAAAATAGAGAGTAACTATATCTACTGTTGTGGGATTTCAATCAGATGTCGGAAGGATTGGCATACTGACAAAATAGGCACATTTAAGGCAATACATGTGTACTTTTAATGCAACAGGTGCTTCAATTACATTTTAATGAAAGTATCACCCTTTAAAACACAAGGCTTACATGATGAACATCGACTTTAAACGGTTCAGTCTACCACTTGATAGTTAAAACATTTTGACATGTCTAAGAATCTAAGGATCAATTCTCTCTTATCTTTTTCCCTCGTCAGTTCCGCTTCAAATTATTTCCTCTTCAAACTTTCTTCGGTGATGGCAAGTGTTAAGCTTAAACTTCTTTAATGTCAATGGCTTAGGGCGAGGATAAACGCGATAACAGAATCATCCAAGCTGCTTTTCTTGATTGCCTGTATCAGGTGATAAGCATTATATTTACTTTTTCATTTAGTGCAAGTGTCAATATGTCAAAAGGAAAAACGAAAACCTACTGTGCCAATCAGATAGATACAAAAAAATAAAAGCATTTAAGTAACGTTATTTCCGTGTACATAGTCACAGCAACCTGGCGTCTTTTGCAAAAAAGAACACCAACTGCAGTCTTATCCTGTTTTAAATTAGCGAGTGAGTAAAGAACGCGCTTTAGACTATAATGACATGAGAGATTGACAAGGCTCTGTCTCGGTCTTTATCTGTGGACAAATTTCAGACCACACGTGTTGAGTATAAAAAAGCAAGCGATAAAAAGGACGATAGCAGAAAAGAAAGAAAGAAGGGCAGATAGATATATAGAATGGCTGGATAGATGAATTAACAGACGGTATTACTAGATTCGTCAGCTTCTGATTAAGATCAATCTTTTAAAAGCTTGTATTTTGAGATGAATGTATTTTGATAATTTTCAAACGTTTTCAATTTATTTTTTGAACTTTTACATGAATGAGTTTGATAAACTTCTGATCTATTTTTTTCGGCCTTCAGGAAGCACGCAACATGCTAGGCAAAACGTCAGATATGAAACATTGTACTCACAACCTAAGTCCATGGGGATTTTTCTCTTGCACTCTCCTAACTCAAATGTGGAGATAACCAGAATATTTGCAATGAATCAAACACTGCAAGTATTCGATTCTCTGCCAGTAAAAGGAAATTTCAGATCTGTATCGAAGAATTATTCGGAATGCACAGACCTGCAGTCACCATCTAAGAGTTTTTCTTCTTGTCTTGTTTGCATGAGATATGGAAATGCTTGTATACTGAAACAATATCTGCCAAGACAAGGTGGTACTACTTCCAAGTGTGCAGGATTCAATTTCGTTTCTTATGTTTTCTTATTTTTGAACAACGTACCTAGTGATAGCTCACAAGGCAACTTAATTTTCTGTATTTTCTGTCTGAATCTAATTTCTTTCCCGACGTGGAGGTAATGAGAAAGGGAATGAATGAGTTACTAATGTCAGTATTACAATTACATCCGTGTAGAATTTTCCACATCTTTCCAACATTTTAGACACGTGCTCGACTGAACATGTAACACTTATAATATGGTGGTCACCTTTACATTTCTCAGCATTATAAATGAATGAGTAATTTGTTGGCAAAGGTTTACATTGAATATAGTCCCACCTTTGGTTAATAACAAAAATGAAAGATATTTATTATATAAAGCCAATAAGCTAATATAAATACACAATAAACATTATAATATACATATAATTGGATGGTAGCACTTAAATCTAGAAACTCTGTGAAATGCGTATATATCGTTAGAGATCTACGTTTGCATTATCCAACAGTGAGATGATTTTCATTGTAACATGTATTTGTTTTTAATTGTAAGTACAAAAAGTTATTATTAATAATAGTTTTCAGAGGAGAACTTTACATCATTCAACAATATATAGTAGTATCTAATATGTAAAAACAAATCTACAACATATTAGCGGTTATCTCGTCTGGCATTCATTAAGTCAGACCTTAAAATAAATACTCTGTTTATGATATTTATCTAGATTTCTGATAACAAGACCATGCCTACAATTTAGTAATAACATAAATTTGTACATACTTGTTCTGACCCAAAATCGAGGACCTCTGTAATTAGTTCGAAACAAATAATAACGTGATATTCTTCTTCGAGTACGTTACGAAAAGGACATAATCAATGTTCAGTTGATGAAGATATCTGGAATCCAGTGGGAAAGTGATATGCTATATAAACATTTATTATCTTACTTAGTTGCTTTTCTGGTTTCAGATTTACTAGAAAATTTTAAAGTAAATAACGAAAGATAAAGGAAGACAGAAACATGAAAGGGAGAAAGAATTGTCAATTGAAAATAATGAACATTTCTCATTAGGAAAATGTATTAAACATTATCATACTATGATAGTTGATGAGAAATAAACCAACGAGTTTCCTTTCTTTTTTTTTTTTTTTTTCTTGTCACCTTCTTCAAGCAAGAGACATATTCGTTTTAAGCAATGGCTGTGCTACTTTCTGCTAAAGGTAGTCGCTAAGTAAATACATACGACATTTTATAATGCTAATAATTGTGAACAATTAGCCACTTTATTCATCTTCGCGTTTTAAACCTTGTTGATGTAACCCCCTACAACCGTCTTAGATTACTCAAAGTATTCAATTAACTATACTATTTCCTTTAAAACCTTTAACTATTTCTATTATCTACTACATCCCTGTAACATAGCTATTACAGATAGGCGATCAACCAGCGGAATAATTGGAATTTTACTGCTTTGCATTCTTCCCGAGGAGACTGGAAACAAATTTTCACGCAGCTTTATTGGAGTTGAATCAAAAACAGACGTTACTTATAGCAGAAAATAGCAATCTCTTTCCCATAATAGGTGAAATTTATATACCTGCGCAGGTCCTTAAGAAATTATTAGGATGTTTTTGTAATTGTTTGATCCATATTAACAATGACCCACATTCCCAGAAGGGCAATTCATACTTCAAATATTTCTTTTGTTCTGGTGTGAGACATAAGAGTTTAAGAATTGTCAAAGTTTATTAACATTATCTTTTTCTGTTTTTCTTTTATGGGTTCCTATACCCTTGTATCGCTGAATTACAACCCCCTATCATCAATGACTTTCTGTCATACATCCAACATGACGTATTTTCGGAGACTTTCTGTCATTCATCCAACATTACGTATTTTCGGATCAAGAAAATGAGTGACAAGACATGAAAATAAAAAAGACAATTAAATTAGGAAATCTAAAAACGATACACCAATCAAAAGGCGGAACAAAAATGTAATTTAAAGAAAGGACAACAAAACGATGCATAGGGGCTTAGGACATTCAATGGAACTTTGAGATAGTGTACATACTTTTTAATATTAAACTTACATTTCAAATGACTCGGTTTTGAAGTATTTTACATCCAAAAATGCCATTTACAAGTAGATGACTATTGTTAATATTGCTACAAAATTAAGGAAATCAACAAAGACAATGTATACGTTATGAAATTGCACGTCATGAATGCACAAGGAAGTGACGCTATTATCCAAAAAGATGAAGTAAAATAATAGATACGCCTATTTTGGTGAATATTCAGTTAGTTTCATTTTGGAATAAAATACTAAGTCTTTTTTTCCATATGAGATTTATTGGAGAAGTCATTGACAAGACCCATTAATTTTACTACAAAACTGTGATTATTATTGTTGTTGTGTTATAAGGACATTCAAAACAACCTTAAGGCCTTCGTTCAGATTATCCTACATTCTTCCGCATTTTAGACTGTTTATTATCTTCATTGCCACTGTAAATGATAAACAAGCAACTAAGAATGCAGAGGATCACCAATGCATCTAGTATAAATCCAAACTTTTTCCTATATGGCATTCTCGCTTCTCTCGAAACGCTACTGGCACCACGAGTTGAAATCGGCCAATTTCTTGCAGACACGCCTGGTCTTGTTTTTACTCTACTTTTCAAGGGATTCTCAAAAAGTAGTTAAGATATAGAAATTATAAGACGTTAGCCAGCAACGATAGCACATTTAATGTTAACTTTCCATATGTTTTAAGCCCAATTCAAAAATGACTGAAATTACAACTCAAAACGAGGTTGACCCTTGGGATCAAACGGTATGTGCAGGCACTTTCATTGTTTACCTGCGTCACTGGAGAGCAGTTTGGTATAAATCATACGAATTTGTCTGAAATGGACCATGGCAACTCATAACGATATGCATTATTGATGTTTGCTTTCCTAAATCAATGCTTTACATTATGACTTAATCAATATGCCGTCATTTGTCGACTAAGTGTATCATACCGTTATAGCTGCCCTTACTAAGTGCATCATAGCGTTATAGTTGCCCTTACTAAGTGTATCATAGCGTTATAGCTGCCCTTACTAAGTGTATCATAACGCTATAGTAGCTGCCCTTACTAAGTGTACCATAGCGTTATAGCTGCCCTTACTAAGTGTATCATAGCGTTATAGCTGCCCTTACTAAGTGTATCAAAGCGCGATAGCTGCGCTTATTAAGTGTATCATAGCGCTATAGCTGCCCTTACTAAGTGTATCATAGCGCTATAGCTGCGCTTACTAAGTGTATCAAAGCGCTATAGCTGCCCTTACTAAGTGTATCAAAGCGCGATAGCTGCGCTTATTAAGTGTATCATAGCGCTATAGCTGCCCTTACTAAGTGTATCATAGCGCTATAGCTGCGCTTACTAAGTGTATCATAGCGCCATAGCCGCCCTATGTTGTGGATAAGTATTAAACTAAGATTATTGCAAGAAACTGCAAAGTAACCAATAATTCTTTTTTTGGATCGCTTTTGGATCGCTTATATAATTATATACGTAAAACTGTCTACGTTTTTTAAAAGGTAAATACTCCAACATTTCACAAGCGATCAAACTTAAAACTGTGCTTTTCGTTGCCAGATTGACTCATATATAAAAATGAGAAACATATATATAGAAAAATCAAACCACAGCAATTACAGGTATTAGGATATATTGTTTCTTGAAATAAAAAATGGGAGGGGGTCTAGGCGGAAATTTAAAGTGAGAGGTCAAATACTTAAACGTGTTATCACCGGAAAAGAAGTCCAGATTTTGTAATAAATTCACTCCTTAAATTACCAAAAATAATTCATTAGTAAATTACCGGTCACAGGTGGCTGTAATAGGAACAAAATTATTTCAGGGATTACTTATGATGTGGGTGGCTTACTTCAACACGTGCCTGTTTAAGTATTGGGATTTTTTAACGTCACACCGTACGAAGACTGACTTTTTAGTTACTAGTATGCTCTAATCCATTCATATTTTGTACTATTTACGGTTTGTACGTGTCTTCATTTGTCTGACGTAGAAACAAACTATACAACGTTGTGATTTCAGGACAATGATATAGAAAAGTGAAGAAAATGTTTCTGTTGACGTTTGTAATAAATATATCAATGCATTAATAAAAATTGATTTTGTTTAATAATGTCTGACATCAAGAAACTAACTCATTTACTGTCTCTCACTCATGAATTCCTTGACTTTCGGCACATAACCGCTGTATCTGATACTCTCTTGAGAATATAATTTCCACACAGACATAACCGCTGTATCTGATAATCTCTTGAGAATATAATTTCCATACAGACATAACAGCTGTATCTGATAATCTCTTAAGAATGTAATTTCCACACAGACATAACCGCTGTATCTGATAATCTCTTAAGAATATAATTTCCACACAGACATAACCGCTGTCTCTGATAATCTCTTGAGAATATAATTTCCACACAGACATAACCGCTGTATCTGATAATCTTTTAAGAATATAATTTCCACACAGACATGACCGCTGTATCTGATAATCTCTTGAGAATATAATTTCCACACAGACTGATGAACCTCATCTTTAAAGTCAAAATGATTTTGTGGATTTACTTTACGGAAGTCAAGTTTAAGATTTTGATAATCCTGCAATATAATATTCATTTTGATAATACTGCAATATAATATTCATTTTGATAATCCTGCAATATAATATTCATTTTGATAATCCTGCAATATAATATTTATTTTGCTAATCCTGCAATATAATATTTATTTTGATAATCCTGCAATATAATATTCATTTTGATTCTCCTGTAATATAATATTCATTTTGATAATCCTGTAATATAATATTCATTTTGATAATCCTGCAATATAACATTCATTTTGATACTCCTGTAATATAATATTCATTTTGATAATCCTGTAATATAATATTCATTTTGATAATCCTGCAATATAATATTCATTTACAATCTGAATGAAATTTCTCAGGTGTTATTAAAATGTATTACCAACATTATGACTAATTAAAAAGTTGTCTTTTTTCAATTTCGAAGTTTCCTTTAATTAGAATTGGAGTATTTTGGGCGGGAAGTACTTATAAATATGACTTTAATACTTAATCATTTTCGTCTCAACTACTTTTAATTTATAGAAGAGATTTAAGATGCGATCATAAATAAATCCAATTCCTTTGAATCCCATTTTGTCAGCATTCGTGATGCAGTGTGTAGCACTTTGAATTTCAATGCAATATGTGTTGCTTGTACCGGAAAGTTTTCACAGTTTCAAAAGTCGTATTCTGCAGAGAGTGAAAACTGAAATATTAAAACTTTTCTTAAGCATTTCATGCAGCATAATTGAAACGGCTTGAATGTTGGAAAACTGAGATACATAAACTCTTTAAATGACAGAACATCCTATATATGTTGGAGTATTTAAATTGTTATAAAGTAGTGGCCGTGGCGTCTATATGATATTATTCCTGATACTCTTTTATAAAGTTGTCGCGTCTGTTTGATATTGTTCCGGATACTCTTTTCGTAATGTTTCCGTCTTTGTTTGACCCACATCAACGAAAGTTTTGACCCAAACTAGGGAATGTTAATTTCGAAATTCTTTTTCTAGTATGAATTCGATGGACAAAGCGCATGTAAACCATCAGCTAATTGTATGCGGTGCACATAAAAATTATTTAAAATATCGTTGACTCCAACCCAAACTTGCGGAGGATTAACCTTTTGACAATGGGAGGAACTTTTACATTTACGCTGGAAATAGAACGTGACGGACCTTTGGCCTTTTTCATCCTAAAATATATTTGTATGGAAGAATCAAGTATTCAGGCTCTTGAAAGATATTTTGTCTTAGTATTATAGCTCACTAAATCTTGGTAAAGTATATATTATTTGACTTTATTTATTATTTTTTTGGGGGGTGGTGGGGCGGTAGTGTATTAAGAAATTGAATCTAAACGTCTACTGAAATACGTTTGACAATCGGAACACTCTCGGGCCTTTCCGCCAATGATCCCCCTTCCCCCAACAAAAAAAAACCCCCACATCGGAATACTACATTAATCGCCAAATGTTGCATATACATGTACTTTGTTAACAAGAATGAGATCATTTGCACATCACATACCATCATAGCGTTCATTACGGCGACTAGGCTGAAATTACTAATTCCCAAGTTTCTTTTATGTGCATGAGCACACTTGAGAACTTTCTTTTATTGAATCAGTGCAAACAATTTAATAAAGGTATAATAATGCTTTTGTCATAGTTCTTCTTTTGCCTAGCATACCTTGGAGTGCAAGCGAATTCTTCACCATTTTCAGGCAATTTCAGTCCTTTTACACTGTATTACTCCATGGAAGTATTTTCGAGATATATTTTGGCACGCTCCTCGCAGCTCATACTCTTTCAAAATATATCACTGTCGTTATACTGTTTTGACCCCTTGGTAATATAAAACCTTAGTCCATCATTTTTCGCGTATTAGTCAACGAGCACGTGGACTAGATCCTACCTTATTTCTCTAATACAATAAAATATAATCCAATCAAAAACGAAGGTACAGTAACGCGACTGTGTATGGAGGCTCAAATGCACTTCATCGTGACTTCATCTTTGGTGTTGTGACGTATGCCGCGTGCTTCCTTGTAACATCGCCAGCCGTGTATGCCGTCACAAGTAAAGAATTCCTGACTTTTTCCTCCTAGATATTAAGCAAAATGTTCACATTATGCACTAAAGCCATTGTGGAGAAAGATCAAATTAGACGCAATCTAAATTGAGTGTGATACAGTTATCAAAGGCTACGGTTTTTCCTGGTGGCATTTTGCTACCAAATTTACAGCGTTGTGGCATTGGCATTATCCTGCCAAAAGGGAGGTAACCTCTGTGAGGAGTATGAGATTTTGGTAGAAAAGCCACGAGATGTTCTGATTGGTACTTTTGATGTAATATTAGCGTTTGATCTTTCTAACCATTCTGGTATTTGCTTAAGGTAATAAAGATGTTACGTTTGAAATATAATGCCATCTGTTTTACCTTTTAAAACTCATAAACTTTAATAGTCAGAAGGTCGTGTATTACCGGGGAAATTAAAAAACATTGTTTCGTATATATATATATATATATATATATATATATATATATATATATATATATATATATATATATATATATATATATATAACTACCTCAAATAAGTATATTAGTTGCAAATAAATGCTGCACAATAGGCAAGAAAAGAAAATTTGCATATCCAAAATATTGCATAGAAAACTAATATACTAGTACTTGCCTAACTTGGCAAACCAATATCATAGGCCGGAACAAGTAAAATCTCCGTCTCCATCTTGATTAGTTAGTGGCGTCATTCGTACACAGTGACATCATTCCCATAACGGCTAGTTTTAAAGTTCGCTCATAAACTGCAGAGATTGGTTGGTAGTTTCACATTAGCACGGTGCATAATGGATACAAAATACGAAACATTTGTGCATTTTTCAACGATGGTGGTTGATAGTTATCGACGATCTCAGAGTCATCGGAAGTGTGACGCAGATGTCAGTTTTGTTTGTTTTTGTGCGGTTTAACGCCATTTTACAATACATGATAGGCTATATATTGCGGCCAGTTTATCTGATGGAGGAAAAACCCGGGAAGAACCCGCGAAGAACCACCGACCCACTGGAAACTACTGGCCAGCGTTCTCACATACCCACGTTGGTCGAGATGAGACTCGAATTCACGAGAACAGAGGTAAGATGTGTGAGTGATCTGTAAAGGCGAGCACGTTACACCATTCAGCCACCCGAGGCCCCGCAGATGTCAGCGAAAGAAAAAAACAAATCGCTTCGATGTATCCATCAGTATCCACAGTTCGTTTATCATGGTCATTGGCGGTTCACCAACTAGAAGGGTTTCAGTTTATTTAATGATGACTTTGTCCTGAACAGCCTCTTTATCTCGTTAACATTATTAAAGTATCTACGTACCTCTTCGCAGCCTATTGTATCTGAGAGGTATTCAACAATTGGTAATAATGTAAATTTTATTGCTTTGCATTTTTTTTTACTGACAAGTTAAGAAACAACTGTTCATAATAGTTTTCTTTCACAGAGCTCTCGAGCCATAGCAAATGTTATTTGTCACAGCCGGAAAAAATTGCCCTTTCTTCCTGAAATAGCGCCTGCTAACTGAAGCAAAGAACCATTTAGATGTTTGCATCGGTCGATTGCGAATCAGTTGGAAATCTCTGAAACAGTTGTTGCTCTATAATAGGATTTTCTTGCCATATATTTGCTGCGGATAGTGATTAATGTTTTTGGTTTGATTGTGTGTGTGTGTGTTTGTGTGAGCTTTAAAGTTATGGAAAAATGGTTGCTCAACACCATTTGTTATACTAGTTTTTGCTTGGTTACATGTAGTTGTTTGTCGCTCGAGTACTGTAGAATCATAAATTTCGTTGGAGATTTAATTTGATTTATTTCGGGAATTTACGAACTCTTCGAAATTACATGTAAATCACACACTAATATCGTTACTGAGTTGTGATGAGTGACCCGATTTACATCCACAAATGTGTCTCAATGACAGTAGATTTTATCCGTAAAGCAAAATTTCTGATTCTACATATCAGTTTGATGTTTATTAGTTAGCAGTCACCCATCTCTTTTTCAATTAAGAACTTACAAATCAAATACTAAAACAAAAACAAAAATAATTAAAAAAAATAAAAATGACAATGACTTAAAGATGCAGAAATAAAGATTAAAAAACAAATGTGTATACAACATAAAATCAAATACAAAATTCGTGATCCTAAAATAGACGTACATACAGGCCTAAAAAACGTATTTTTTTTTTTAAATTAATTTTTTGTTTGTTGTGAAAAGCGTACAATCAAAATCTCTGAGGGAACACATTCAAAGTTATCTCTCCATTCTCAGTTTAATAAGTACCACGATACTGCAAGCTAGACTTGGTAATATTTATACAATATTTAACCTTTATTTGTGATTTTAACTCGAAATAGATTTCAGAAAAACACAGACTAGAGGAGCATTAGATGATTGACACGAGATGTATGGTATCCACAAGAAATGACATTCATATCAATAGAGTTTAAATAGAACTGTCGGCATACCTTCCTGAGTCAGTCAGTATCTAGTGCAATTATCTTTAGATTTAGAACATTAGATTTTTAAAGTTATTATTATGTACGTCATCAGAACTGAATATTGTAAAAATTCATCACAGTGACGCGCTAACTTTACCAACATTTTTTATATTGTGTCATTTAGTGCCTCGATAAAAATGTGTAGAGGAACTGTATCGTGTTTTTCTATGGAATTGTATCCGTTTCTATGGAAATGTATCCGTTTCTATGGCAATTTATCAGTTTCTATGGAAATTTATCAGTTTCTGCTTTGAAAATATTGTTTTTAGTTCATAATCTCATGGTTTTCATGATGTTACAAAAACGAAGAGTTCTTTGTGTTATTCCATGCAGGTAAAATATATTTGCCTTATGAAATATAATCATTTCCGGAGCAAGCAAGAATAGATAATTAGTTGTTCGTCATCCTTGATTTTCAACCAAATGAACGGGTTGAGCAGCATACGAAAGTTGTTATTAAAAGAAACCCTTAACCTGTGATTAGACAACACACATTTGTTCTTTTTACACTGAAAAGGAAATTTTTCTTCATGACAGTTGGCTGGTATATCAGGAAGTTAGATCTGAACGTTTCTCTAACAGTTGGAACTTAATTAAACTTGAACATTTTTTGTTGTTGTTGTTTTTCTTCTTGTTATATTTGACCTCATTGTTCCAGTATATCACTAGCGGTTAGCGAGCGCTTGTACCAAAATCAGATATTGTTAATAATGGCTACTTCACGTTGACATTTTCTCCTAAGTCGCAGTTTGTTCAGGTCGGTCAAAAGCGTGGGTGAGCATTACACCAAGCTTGACTAGTTTGAAATTATGAAGTTACTCTTTTTAATTATGATATTCATATTTCACTATGCAGTACTAATACGACTGGAAACATATTAATATCGTGGTATACAGGTCTACTGTAATCACCAAAATGTTTTTCTGGTCCAGAAGAACCAAATTTTATAAACGTTTGAATGGCATATTGTTCTTAGTTATGAATAAGAGGTCCATGTGGGCCTTAGATCGTTCACCTGATTGGCCTAATACCTAAATGCAAGAGCAGTTGGCCTAAAAATCTGGGTCATTAGAATGTTTTTCCGTAGACATTTCTTCCAACTGATGGCATATATTATGAAAACAGTTATTTCTAGGTTTCTCTTTTTTGTATCTTTATACAGATTTGGTAGCAAATTAACGTAATTTGTCCAATTTTGAAATGTCTCTGTTCCAGGATGATTTTTGTCAATGCTGGTCAAATTCTTTTGAGATTTTTGTTGTTGTTGTTGCTGTTTGTTTGTTTTTTCATAAATAGAGTTGTTTCAACGTTTTTCTATTTTTTGTAATGGTGGTCATCTTTGATAGCTGATAGATATCTATTGTATAAAGTTGAAAGGCCATTATGTCATAATGTATTATATCAGATTTAGTAAAATTCTGTTGAGCTGTTTGTTTATTTGCTTGTTTGGGTTTTTTTTTTTTTTTTTTTTTTTTTTTTAGGTTTTTATTGTTGAAGATATTTAACCGTTTTTTTATCTTGTGTAGTGGCGGGTATATTTGATGGTGGCGGAAAGGCATCATTTGTACAGCTTTAGGTAATCGTGAGTAGTACAGGACTATCGTGAGTGATTTCTGTCAAATTTAGTCAAATGCTGTTGATCGTTTTTCTTAGAAGAAGTCATTTAATGGTTTTTCTCGTTGTAATAACGGCAGCCACGTTTGATAGCGGATCAGCATAATTTTTACAACTTGGAGGCCCTTTAAACAATTATGCTTTCTGTAAAATGTTCTCAAAATCTGCTGAGCGGTTTTTAAGAATAATTTATTTCAAATTTTTTTTTCATCTTCTATTTTCCATTTAGTTTGTTAGTCGTTTAAAGTTTTTCTTTTTTTAGGAAGGGAGGCCATATTTGTTGGTCCATCGGCATCATTTTTACAAACTTGAAAGCCCTTCATTCCAATTTATTCTGCGCAAAATTTGGTTGAAAAGTGTCGAGTGTGTTTTATGAAGAAGATTAAAATAGCAAATGTTGACGGACGACGGACCACGGATGCCAGACGAACAGACATACTATGAAGCTAACTTTGCCTTACGGCCAGGTGAGCCAAAATATCTAGTGAAGTTTTTATATCAGTACTCCTAAAATATCAAGCTTATTTTCAGCTGTTTTGATATTAAGCACTAAATAGTCAAAACAACAACAAACCGCATTCTATTCCTTCCTGTTTATAATACTTAGGTAATTGGATATAAATGACTGCCCCATGTTAAGCAGTTTAGATTATTCAATATCATGTAGAATTTCCGTCTTTTCTAATTATTGTGTCATCTAAAGAAGATAATAAAGCTGTTACGTTTGAAATATAGCAGCCACTGTTAAATCTCAAGTAACTCGTATAAACGCCACTTGCTTCAATGTCAAATATGTAATAAAACCTTAGTTTTTAATGATAGAGATATCCGGTACACTTTTTCAGAAATATGGATGTGTTCGTATTAGGACCAATATAGCAATCACATGCACAAGTCTCAAAGAGAAGAAATGACGTGAAACTGCGACATCTGGTGGGAAAGCTATAAAACGTAGCAACACAATATCATCTGAAAATATGATGTCATATTAAAGAAGATAATTATAATGTAATAAATTTGGGTATGTTCCATTTGTGTTTACGTCTTCATTTATAGGTTTGTTAGATTTTAGCGAGTAGTGGTTTGATTATGGGAAGTCGGTGTTGGGAAAATATTTCCCAGCCCGGGTAATTAGCCAATTTCTAGGAACAGACGTCATAGTTACAGTTGTTAAGAGACTTTGCAATGGTATGGATTTGCTTCGTAGTTTGAGATGGGGTCAGACGAGCATAAGTAGCATAAGTGGGCATGGAGTCCAGTAGTTCCTATCTTAATTCAGAGGTGTTGATTGATTGTGCCTTTCGGTGGGAGATATTCGTGACAAGAACTACTGTTTTGTGCCATGGAATAATTGGGAAGAGGTCATCCCTTTCTTTGGAGATGCCTTTCATTGCAGTAGTTGGTGGAAGTGCACGTGCGAAATGTGGTTCAGACGGTTGTTTTTATTGACCCAGGGATGGAATCGGAAAATAGTTCCCTGCATTGGGTGTTTGAATTGTGTTATGTGCTTCATGCCACAGCGTGCTAACAAGGAAAAGCCATGCAATTGTGAAATTATAGTTGTGATATTGTGGTCATTCATTTATTGATTAGAGAAAAATTGTTTCTA
This sequence comes from Margaritifera margaritifera, assembly GCA_029931535.1. NCBI lineage: Eukaryota > Metazoa > Mollusca > Bivalvia > Unionida > Margaritiferidae > Margaritifera > Margaritifera margaritifera. The sequence continues at coordinate 738,114 of JAQPZY010001649.1, read as the reverse complement.
GTCTTGGCGCGTTACGAGAACTTCCAGTTGACAACGAATGTTGTCTGGAAGTCCTTGGAAATGGGGGAAAAACAACGGACTTCCAGCCCAACCTCACGCAGGTGTTTGATTCGCTCGGTAGAGGAACCCCTGTGCGTGTTACAATAATATCGCATCTTTTAATAATTTACGATAGCATAAGTACTACAGTTGTGAAAAATAGGATTTACTTCTCCTTTTAAAATTGAATATATAAAACACAATAAAGACCTCGCAAGATTGACAACAATGCAAGAATAACCAATAAATCACTTGAACAATTCAAAGGATTGATTTTATTCCTAATTCAAATCACCAAAATATCTCCATAAAGACGGTTTCAGTCCGCCCATGTAGTGCATGCATATGCTTTGTGTGAAAGGGGTTGACGAGAGCACCAAGTTTTAATTGTCTTGTGCTTAGTTTTGCACGTATTTCTCAAATAACTGAAATTGTACACCCTCTATTACATATAAGTAGATAAACCAGGACAAAAGGTTCTTAAAAACATGATCGGACCGAATATGTGATCGCTAAATTGCAAGTAGTTTTTTTTTCATTACTGAGGGGTTGAATTAATTTCATTTGTATTGTTCCTCCTGCGTTGACCAAACACAATAATGGACGAATTGTTAAAATATACCATGTCCTAGGCGGATACAAGACGTCGCCACCGAGTAATGAATATAGATAAGACCTTTGTTTGTTTGGGGGGGGGGGGGGGTTGGGGGGGGTTTGGGGGGGGGTAGTTTTCCTTGCAAATACAACGTAATATTTCAACAGAAGAGATGTTATACAGCTCAATTGAATAATGGAATTTTTATGAAAGCTTGTTTCTACAACGTATTTTCAGTAATAGGAGGGACATGAAAGCGTACCTCGAATACTTTTTCCGCGGAGCGCTCATTACTAAAACATTGTGACCGTCACTGGTCATTTGTCACTGGGGGAAATTGACGTCACCATTAAAATAGGTTAATCTTATTTATCTTTGCTGTTCATGTGTGATCAAACGTGTTTTCGATAAATTCTGCTTAATAGGCAAAGAAGGAAATCTTTTCCTATCGTCCGGAATTGCACATATAATAAAAATTAGATTGGATTTTTATTTTTATTTTTACAAAAGACCATCCATATTTCAGATTCAGTTCTAGCTCGAGTTATATGACATAATTATTTTATAACTTTAGTTTTATCGAATTTACGAGCAGAATTGATAAGTATGTGCGAGAACTATGCGAAAAAATAAAAAGTTGTTATTGTTGTTGTTCATAAAGATGGCAAAAGTCATAAAGTTTGTGGCTAAACTATTAAGCAATATTCCTATATTCAAGTCAATAATTTTGTATCTTAAGCATTTAAATGCTTATAGATTACATATTACAAATATTGTGTGGTTATCAAATGCTATTTATACCACGTTAAACATGAACTCAAAAGGTAATCGTCAAGAGCTAAGAAAGGAAGGTTGGACAAATATACGCAAACTTTATAATAAATTACTGTAAAAATAATAATCTATCTCTTATTTTAAACCCTTCATAAACAAATGTAGCTAGTGAACATATTATTTTCTTATTACTAGAAATTAAAAGTTCAATGTACTTGTGCATGGATGGTTTATTCCTGAAGAACTTTTGGATTAAGTTTACACGCAAGTGAGTATGCACAGGACATACTAAAAGAAAATGATATTCGTCTTCAATATCATGGTTGTCACATAGCATACGATATCTATATCTTTCACTTCTATCGATTGTATTGCTTCCATAATCTCCCAGTTTAAATTCTCACATTATGGGAAGACACTCGGAGTTTTGTCAAAGCTGATCGATATTTATGGTTACGCATGAATTTGAAATAAACTTCGAGGCCGAAGTCAGTTTTGATATGTTTATATAAAGACAGTTTGTCAGAATTTTATAATTGAATATTCCAGCTGACAGAAAAGTATCTGTAACCCTTTGTTTAAAAATTGGAATAAATTTGGAGCAGTTGACAGAGTCAGGAAATAATGAATAATACTAGGAATCATATAATCTGTATATCTGGCAACATTTACCTCAAGGTAGATGACTGTTATATCGGTCACGGAAAGCTGTAACCTGAAAATTAAAAGCGATTTTAGATATTGCTCAAATCGAAGTACTCAGTAAATCCGATAATTCGCACAAGTATCGTGATGTGCCTACCGACCGAAAGATCTCGTGCAGCCAACAGTAACTTCTCTGTTGTCATCCTCAATTATCGTTTTAAATTTCATACTGGCACCGTTTTTCTTCCCGCAGCCTAATTTGTAAAGATGGGCAATTAACCAGTTTTACTAATGGAACTTTACAACTCCAAAATCTTCTAAACTACTTCAGTGGTAATTTGAGCTTGCTTTTGCGGAAGTTGTAGCCAAGGCAGACACTGATATTAGACATAATTTATATTCTTGAATCAGTCGATTATAAATCAAATGGAAATCTTGAAGGCAGTTGTCGCTCTCTTATGAGATTGCTCTACATGCCATATAGATCTTATGTGGCGCAAATGCATTCACGTGCATACCTTGCATTCACGTGCATACCTTTATCATTTCGCCCTTGGTCTAGGTCCACATTTTGATACGAGAAACGTTTACCTAAAGCTTTCTTGTTCAAACGTATTGTATCCTGTTTTCCTGTAAGAGTACCTGCACATATTCGTCGTTTTTAAGTACCTTTTGATGGGGGAGGGGGGGGGGGTAGGGGCAAATGTATACTTGATATGCCCTGGAAGTAGCCGTCTCACATTTTAATTTACTGACAGAGGTTTGTTAAAGTGCCTTTTATTTCTTGATATTCACTTCATTTTACATCTAAAATTATATTTACAAATTGAATTCCTTAAAATAATAAATCTAAATTTCACGTTATGGAAAAACATTCCTTCTTGTATATCTGTGATTTCAGTCCCAATTCTCAGTTCAAGCGTATGGCAGGTCGTTTTTTTATATATATTTCCTGTTGTGTTTTCACGAACTCTGATTCCTAACATTATATAGGTAACTGATCGAAACACGCAGAAGTTGTCGTGATTTTAAATTTAGTAAGGTAGATACTGTTAAACCTTGATTAGAAAATGTCTCTTAGAAGTTGTCTTTTTCATATTGCACTAAAATAGTTACCTGAATGTCGAAGACGAACAGAGATTAAATATTACATTACTCTAACTGCTATTCTGTAGAATAAGTAGAACATAAGGGGAAAAAAGGCATTTTAATCTTCTTGTGATAATCACTAAAATACCATGCCCATCATCAAAAAACACCTTAACTTGAGCAGAATGGAGGGAAGTAGCAAAGTTTGGCCAACTAAATTTGTATGTATCCTTCCGCCTGAAGGTAAACGCTTACCATGTGCCACATCCGAAGAACGATTTCCAATTTCACATAAGAAATCTAAATAGATAGTTCTTCAAATTAAAGGGAATAAAACAAAATATTCACACAATCCTAAAGGGTCAAAAGTTTATAGCCTCTAAAGGGAAATTGACATTAGGCCGCCATTTAAAAAAATAAATTATGACCGGAGTATCAAGTCAAGCAAAATTCTCTCGGTTTAGTTTCTGAAAACCATGTCAGTCAAAATTAAAATTAGGTCCAAGTTTCATTCACCACTTTTGATACATATTTACAATTTGGTGTCTTCACTAGCTATGGTAGACTGATAAATACACTGACCAACTTTTTTACACCCATGGTCAATATACCTGTGACAGTTGGAAATTTTTTAAAATATAGGCACAGAGTGTTTTGGCAAAATGTAATGTGCTGAAGTTAATTTTGGTTTCCCATTGTTGAAAACCACCAAACTAAAGTGTGTGTGTGTATGTATGTATGCTTGTATGTGTGTGAAACACAAAGAGAAAGACAGAGAGAGAAAGAGAGTTAAAGCTCAGTTATCTACTATCCATCAACCAATTATATACTACCAACACCCAGTTATCTACTATCCAGCACACAGTTATTTACTAACAAGGGTCTCTTACCACATCATAATCCCTCTTATAAATAAAGAAAAACTCCTATAACATCCTACCTCCGTTTGCAGTTACCAACACCCACTCATCTCCTGAACATACACGGTAGCATATAAAAGAAGGGATGTAAAACAGAATTTAAATCCCTTATTAACCACACTAACTTCTTTATCTTCCCTTACCACCCTACGATTCTCATTATAAAGTAAAAGCCTCTACACCCCATCTATAATGACCCTACTCTCCTCAACCCTCCAGTTTTAAACAAAACTACAATGCCATGCATACAAGGTAGGATCAAAAACGAGGTGTTTGTCTGTCTGTCAATGTGAAACACACACACAGAGTTAAAGAATTTTGAGAAAAAAATTAAACACCATTTTTTCAAAATCAACACGTTAATAAATAAAGGGGGAGAATATGGCTTGTCCCTTCCTTTTCATTTACAAATACCAAATATTAAACAGGAACATATTTTAATATCTATCTGCTAGGTATACAAACGATGCTCGATTGGATGAAAGCTTCATCTTTGGAAATATTGTGAACAAATGTGAGCACTGTGGAAATATTGTGAACAAAGAATTACCATTTAGAAAAACAGTCAAATACGCCCAAAAAATTAATAACTCTAGCATTACGTAGCTATTTTTATAATGGATACATTTTAGCGTTAGATTTTCAATAATAAAAATAGCTAAACACACTCGAAAGACATGAGAGTCAAGGAATATACAGCATTCAAAGTTACCACAGGAAAATAATTGATACCTCTCCATAAAGCAAATATAATAAATTATAATTGTATGCAAAGTTATGCTTAATTCTGAGAAGAAATGGAAGGATATCGTAACAACCCGAGCTAATTATAGTAACTTATTTTGTACCGTGTGTCCCGAATATACAGCACACAGCAACTTTATCTTTCAATCATTTTCACTGCAACTCTTTCAGAGAAATCCAACTAATCAATCAGGCATTTATCCAGAGGTCTGTTATTCTCCACAGACAAATCTTATAACCCTATACCCATAATATAAGTAGTAAAATGCTATAGAGGGGTAGAAGGATAATAGATGATTAGAAATGTATATCATTGTTTTTTGGTTTTTTTTCTTAACATTTAACAGGAACTTCGCAGTACTAACATAATTTAACAAACAGATAGGAAACAAAAAGGAAGCAGATTTAAATACAGGGGGGGGTATGTAACTCAAAGTAGGATATGATGACGAGTGACACCGAAGCTACATGGCTAACGCGAAGTAGTAAGGGTCACATCAGAGTACCCGAAAAATGAGGCATAACCGATATAAACATTATAAAACAAGAAAACAAGGGGAAAACAAAAACATATACTAACAACTGCGAAATTCTATCATGCCTACACGCATCTCAGACATACAAACCAACCATACCTCTTTTTTTTTTTTTTTTGTATAGCATAAATAAGAAATAAATTGGAAATTTTCAATATGGTATTAGAAACCAGTCAAAAGGAAACAGGGGGAGCACAAGTATGGCCTATGGATGGAGGAAAGGTACCAATAAAATCTGTAAACCATAATACCTCCAACATAGGCCAACATTTGCGCCACCAAAATCCTACTTTTAATCTCCTTCAAGAGATTATACATTTTGGGACTATATATATGAATATTTTTTTTCTATCTTTTCTTTAAAAGTAAATAACAACTACAACAAAATTTGGAAACTAAAAAGCCAGTCCAAACAAGAATACAGGGGTCTATAGCATACGATAACACAATATAGCAACATACATATAGCATACACTGGACTTTAAAAGATCCCTGGCAAGGATCACTGAAAACAACCTTTATAACATGGCAAGGAAACCAGCCGCAAGGGCAAAACCTGAGGAGGGGAGTACAAGCCATGGAGTAAATTCTTTAGGCCTAGGGTGGAACGATGGGGAACCTGGAAACGGGTTTCAAATCAAGTACGCCCTTCAAAAATAATATACAAAGAGGAACCCTAGTCTAAAAAGTAACAATAAAATTTTCTTTTTAAAATTCTTTTTGATTTTTTTCAAAACCCACAACAACAGACCTATGGGGGTACAAACAGATATAAAAACCCTTTAAAAACATTTCGGCACAAAGGGGGACACCTTAAGGACTGATAGCTTACATAGCTAGAGGTCTAAGAGGGGTCCACAAAAAAAGAACATATTTACAAGGTTGACAACTTTGTAAAGTAAGATCAGATTTCCAATCATTTATACAGTGTCATTTTGCTATCGATGATTAAAGAAAATATATAACCATAATGTTCACAAAACCAATTTTCTATTTTGTCATCGTAAACATAAGAATGGCAGTCTGGGGTCTAAGAATGTCAATGTATTGAATGCACTCACTAACTAATTGCTACGTATGTTACAGACAGTAAGTTTACAAAGAGCATTCACTCTCAATCTAGCCCAACTCAGTCTGTTTATAACTTGTTGCTTCTATTTTGGCGGTTGTTGTGAGTTTGTCTGCACTCTAAATAATTTTGCCGTATTATGACATACATATGACATGAGAAGTCTGTCTGTTGGTTTTAGTTAGGTGGGAAAATGCGAGTTTGTCTGCACTCTAAAAGGAATACACTATGATATTTTTTGCTTGATAAATATAGTGACATAAAAAGTTATCTACTATCCAGCACCCAGTTGTCTACTATCCATCAACCAATTATATACTACCAACACCCAGTTATCTACTATCCAGAGCCAAGTCATCTAATATCAACACCCAATTATCTACTATCAAACACCCGGTGATCTACTATACACCAATCAATTATCTACTATCAACACCCAGTTATCTTCTATCCCCTAACCAGTTATCTACTACCAACACCCAGTTATGTACTATCCAGCACTCAGTTTATTTAAAATCCAGCACACTGTTATTTACTAACAAATTTCTCATACCATCCTCATAATCACCCTTATAAATAAAGTAAAACTCTTATAACATCCCTACTTCCGTTTGCAGTGGCCAGCGCCCACTTATCTACTGACCTTTTATTTTTAAATGGCGGCATAATGTTAAGAAATTTTTGACCCTATTTAACATGGGAGTCCCGTTAGAGACTGAAATGCCACCCTCTACTACTTACCACTATTACCACTGAGTTGCCGATTTAGATGAAAATATGTATGTATCATAATGCTAGTGCCATTCACAGAGTAAGGATTGATTATTCTTATCTGGTGAAAGTCATACAGCGGTCAGATACCGAGAAGAGATTAATATCCTTCAAGAGTTTTAAAATGGGCTCTGTAAAATCATAGCGATCAGAAATTGTTATTGGGAAAAAGGATAAAACTCATTATAGTTTACTCCCTCATGGAATATTGATCACATATGGTCGCTGACGGTATTCATGCATATCTGTTGAAATATCTGTCATATCCAGTGTACCGTTCATCCTAATGAATAACAGCAATGCGGTTGACCAGCCCGGGGAGATTTGCTCCTCAGAAAATTTGACGGAGCTACAAATCAACTTTGGACGTCTTCATTTTGATCTATTCCATGATAACAATAGGACTGAATATATCGTCGGAAGAATCATTGACCAGGCAAATTTGTATGAATCCTTTCGCCTGAAGGTAAACACTTGCCATATAACATATTCCGGTAACAATTTCCAATTTCAATCAAGAAATCTAACTAGATAGTTCTTAAAATTGAAGGGAATAAAACAAAATATCCGCACAATCCGAACCCTTTGCTCAGGTCGGAAACCATGGATTAGGAAAGATAATGTGTGTGTTTGCGTATCTATCTACTGGAATGTACTTGAACATCGATTGTTTATTTAAAAAAAAAGTGTATATTTCACATGTTGCCGTTTATGTAGTGAAGCGACAGGCAAAGCAAACTCCGTAGTAACATGATGCCTTGTAAACAAGGGTTTGTTTCTATTTTGACGATGAGGATTTTATTTTGTGTTACTATAACATTGTTCTCGATCAATAGATCTTTGTTGGCTAGCCTAATGACAATAATTTTCTGGAAACAGAGCGACGATTAAATTACACCTTCTGTTTCCTGGATCCATTACCACTAGAGTGAACACTTTCTTTTAACACGAACAATCGTCGAGATCACGTGGTACCATTTTATCTACTCAGAGTGAAAGAAATAGGCGAGGGGTCTATCGAAGGTTCATTTCTAAAATATAAGGAACTTCTAGTTCATTTTTAGATGATGCACACTAAGTTCGAAATAGTGTAAAAGAATCGTTCAAGCACTGCGAGTCCAATAGAAAGGCAGCCATTTATACAACTAAAGCATAACAGGTACACGTGGACGTCCGCACGGGGGGGGGGGGGCAGTTGCTCCCCATTTCTATAAAGCTCCATTGTGCAATATATATATATATATATATATATATATATATATATATATATATATATATATATATATATATATATATCGCTTTGCCCCCACCCACACACCCCACCCCGGAAAAATTCCTGCGGACACCCATGCAGGCAGATGTTTTCAGTTTCCGAATTTGACACTTCTTTACTGAAAACTGTTTTAAAATTCTTATTATCATTATCCTGTTGTCCAAAGACTTATCGCCAATGCATCAATAACGACTATGTTTTCCAGCAGTTGTTTTGCTCTTTATCCGGCAGTATTAACTGCGCAACGAAAAACAACAATAACGACAACAACTATAATAATAACAACAACAGAAATCTAATCCCGTTTCAGTCAACTGTATGATTCATTTTGCTTAGTTCCGAAATGTAGCGATATGAATGGATGCACAACCTTACAAATATCTTTAGCTTGGAATTAAACCTGAGTAAGCTTTGTTCACCTCCACCTTAATTACTAAAACAGATTACGTCAATCCCAGTGTAAACTGTGAGACTTAATTGTTCATGCTATCATTTTTGCAGATGTAATCCTTGTGGACAGATGTAATCCTTGTGGACAGATGTAATCTTTGTGGACAGAAAAAATGAGTGAAAGTTTTAGTAGGGAGATATTTACGAAAAATTCCAATTGTTATGAACTGATTGTGTTTTCTGCCATGTGATTGGATCTATATGGTTATGTGATACTGATCTGGAATATTTTACACATCAGTAAATTCTGGGGCCCACTTTAGGTTCCCAATTGGTTTCTGGTGTTTTTCTGTGAAGCTTCTGCCTTCTGACATCAAAATAACAACGACAATAACAACAACAACCGCCAGTATGACTTCAGATAAAATTTGGCAACAGCAGACCAAATCTCGGATCAGAACTTCAAACATTGCAATCACAAGTCCTTCCTAAGCCCAAACACTCATCGCTGTTGCCAAACAATGCATATGGCAGACTTTAAGAGCAAATGTATATTCATAAATTACTTCATTTTTGCTTCGACATCGTGTTTTCAATCAGATGTTTTTTAGGGTCATGATCATATGAAGTAAGAACAGCGTATCTCACTAAAAATCAGTGCGACTTTTTGACGAGAAAGATTGAACTCCGCAGAAAGCAAGAACAATGAATGCTAAACACATAAAGTACACTTGTTCAATACAAATCATGGTGACCCTCATTAACTCTTGTATTGTGATTTCGTACGGACTAAGTCATCTTCGCCTGTCAAAGGCAGTTGATACAATTAGTTCTACGTCGAAGATAAATGATGTGGATCCACTACCCTTGGCTAGCGAAGATGATGCTAGGTATTCTGGCACAGTGTGAAGAGGCTAATAAAAGAAAATTACGAGCTACCTAAAACAACCTAAAATCAAATGCTTTGTTGATGCAATCCGCTGATTTGACGACAGTAGGGACGAAAATAGGAATTATGAGGATTAAATGATCATTGTTGGGTATTTGTCGAAGTGGAAATTTTACCTAATCACTCACAAAGTTAACATAAAGTAACTAACCGACCGAGGTGCATGCTCTTTGATTATTCATATGGTGTGCTCACCTTATTGTCCTTTATCAAACCTATAAATTTAATTTCTTAGATTGATTTAAAGGTTATCTACACACACACACACACACACACACACACACACACACTTTGCAATGAGATCCTGAAATGTATCAGTATGAGAAAAATGTATATTCCCACAATGGCGATCAAAGTGGTATCGCCACTATGGAACTACTTTCTTTTACCATTTAGGAAATATATCTGCCTTTATGAATGTTATATTTCCATATTTAGGACTAATTCATTTTCTTCTCTTTCGTCTTCTTCTTCTTCTATACTCGTCCCCCTCCTCCCCACCCTTATGTCACTTTCCGTCAGGACGAACGTATCTTTTTTAAATATGCCAACACTGTACATTTATGTAAATAATGAGGTGACATTACAAAAAGATTAGCTTATTTAAAATAATGGCCTGTTTCTATTCAATATTCAGTGTCACTCATACCTGTCACACTCCAGGACAAATAGTAATTTATTAATCAAAACTCTGAATATAGTACTAAAAATTGTTTAGTTAGTGATTTTAACTCTCGTCACACTCATAATCCTGTTTGAAATCGATCGAGAAATTAGGGATGTGTGAGTGTTGACTGCAAACCGATATTAAGTGCCTATCGAATTTGGGTACAGCGTCTGTTACCGAACTGGACTGTATGCTTGTCAAGACTACAGAATTCACGTTTAAGTGCAGAAATAAGCTCAATAAATAAGCAAAATACTAACAGCTAAACTCATTATCGTTAAAATCTTTAGTTTAAAGACGTTACGCTCTAAAGTATGTTGGATCCTAACGATCCTGTGACGACGCTACCCACACCTCCAACAATGTTCTCTGTATCAATCCGCGCAAGAACTGTATTAACGAAACCAAAATTCATTTCACTTTTCGTTAGAAAACAGTCATTAATTTGATCAATATTTGTTGGAGGTGGGGTGGGGGTAATGGCACTTTTAACACAGTATTGGCTATATCATGCCGAGAAAATGGGAGCTAAGTGTCTTTCCCAAGAACACACATAGGCAGCTGACCCGTGCTGGCCTGGGTGGGTATCGAACCCGCAACTCTTAGATTACGAGTCCGACGCTCAACCAACTGAGCTACCACGGCTCCCTTAATTTGATAAAATACACAATTTGACACATCATATGTGTAGGAGATAAAGTTGTGAAAAGTCACTGTCCTAAATTATTGTAAAATTTTCAAAACCTTTTACCAATGTAGTAACACAGCCGTTGATTGGCACAGAATGGCATAAAAATCCAGGTAGGATCCAGTCAGTATGCTCATGTACTAATACGTGGAGACTATGGACTAAGATTTAGATGTTCCAGAGGTCAAAACTCGTGTTTAGCAGATATAAGTAAATATTTCCGTCGTGAACTGAAAACATTCCGTGTTGTTGTTGTTGCCACTCGTGGTCATGGTAATACAGTGTTTCACCCGTGAAATATCACATGAATTCTACTAAAAACACGCAGATATCCCCCGCCCTCTGTCTGTCTGTCTGTCTGTCTGTCTCTCTGTATTGCACACACACACACACACACACACACACACACGAAGATTGGGTCCAGTTCAATAGACCTGTCATCACTCTCTCTGTCTCTGTCCCTCTGTCTCTCTTTCTCTTTCTGTCTCTCTCTCTCTCTCTATATATATATATATATACATACATACATGTGTGTATGTATATATATATATATATATATATATATATATATATATATATATATATATATATATATATATATATAATTCTTCTTTCAGGGCATTTCATTCTTCTCGTACACTTGGCGGCTGGGAGAGTTTCTGTGCCGGTTTGTTCACTACATGCAGAACGTCTCCATGATTTGCTCCGTCATGACGTTAACCGTCATGAGCATAGAAAGGTAATGTGTATGATCGGTTGATAATGTCGTCGTCAGGAAATATTTTAATCCAAAGTATATTTAGATTACCACATAATGTTTAAATGAATAGAGACCGCCGCGTGGTGTCGGCGTGATTTTATTCTATGTAGAGTATAAAATGGGTCAAACTGCCGGTAACGATACAACGGTATCCAATTGTCGTTGCAACTGTATCCAATTATTGTTGAAACGCTAAAGTTTTTTCATGCAAAGGTAATTTTTTTGTCGTTGCAACGATATAATTTACCGCTGCGACTGTAGTTTTAAGACTGGTGTTGTTGCAACGGTATTCATATACCATTGCAACGATATTCACCTACCATTGCAACGATATTCACCTACCATTGCAACGATATTCACCTACCATTGCAAAGATATTCACCTACCATTGCAACGATATTCACCTACCATTGCGACAATTATTGTTATTTGTTGTTGCAAGAGTATTTTTATCGTTACAACGGTAATTTTAGCGTTGCGACTATAAAAATTACCGTTGCAATTGTGCCAGTAATTTTGGTCCGTTTGGTGTCCCATAATTCTACCGTTATTTACCGCATTTGTACCTATATTGTTTACCCGTTTAGTAGGTACACCCTAATACTAACATTATACAGCGCTGCAGCTGTGTTTGGAAACACTGGAAGCTTTCTGAAAAAGAGAATAAAACAACTATTTAAATCAGTTGGACTTATTACAAGATTAGAATAGTAATATTTTTGACGCTATTTATTTTAATCGATATTGTTTTATATATACCATAGTCAGTATATACCATAGTCAATATATACCATAGTCAATCATTCGGAATTTGAAAGATAAACCGATTATGAACAGTTAAATTTTTATTTTATTTTTATTTTTTTTTTAAAGCGAATGGAAACCGAATTTCTAGAGTAGCAGACGTCATAACCGATCTCAAGATGCATTACATATTAAATTAATTTCTATCATAACCTACAATAAGTAAAACTTGATCTCTAACACTACGTCTACGTTATTGAGCATGCATCGTTTCCTCACTATACTGAATCTACCTTAAATATAAGCAAATATCCATTTGACTAAAGAATTGGAAAACAGATTCATTTACATAGGACAGAAATCAGCAACACTAATACAGTCACTGATAAATCTAGTGACATCATTGACTTGGAATATAACGAGATGTTATGATATAGCAAAATGTTTCATTAATTAGTTTCATTACAGGTTTGTGGCCGTTTATTACCCTCTCAGAGCACGTACTGTGTGCACAGTGCGCCACGCACGCGCAGTGATCATCATAGTCTGGGTAATGTCCTTCATCATGGCTCTTCCTATAATTTTTGGACAGGTAAGTATCAGACAGTCCTTTTTTAAATCTAAAATTTGAACTGATGGCTTTATGGTGTATCTCATGTCGTAAACTGCAGAGATAACACATATAATCTAAAATGGTCACTCAATGTAAGTGATTTAAAATAATGAACATCAGCCAAAGTTTGTAACATATTTCCTATCCCTAATCAAAATTGTTTAGTTAAATCAAGCAATCACCTATCATTCATCACTCATGTTTAATAATAATTGTTCACAATATATTCCTAACTTTCCGTATGTTCCTTAGTTGACTGTTCATAGTCGAATAAAACATCCACCCAAACCTGCACTGATACTGATTGATCTGGGGGTTGATCTCACCTATTCTTTAAAATGTGAAATTTCATGCAGACACTTTTGTCCGCACACATCGGTGTACAGTTTAGACACTTGCCGATATTTCTCGCCGCTCTTGAGTAACGGTCGTTTCGACAATTGGTACAGAATATTTCCGGATCAATTCCTATGTTTGACAGATTGTAAATGCACGTGGAATAACACAATCCTTCCTACTGTGGCCATTTCGAATTTCGTGGCTATGTTGGGCGACAACTTGGAATAAGCCTTTTCTTGAGAAATTGTACTCAACAACGAGGAATTCCAAATTATTGCGATCTTTCTCGAGAAATTGCATGGTGTGGTTTTCGGCGTGTTTTGAAGTCAAACTTGATCAGAAAACATCTTTAGAGATTTTCATTGGTGTACAGGAATAATGCATACCTCGCACTATATCAATTTATAACATTAGACACAATAAAATATTAATATTTTATCCTATTTTGTTGGCGAGTCTAGGGCGATCGTTTATCCTTTTCGAAGTCAAAATTTGGCCTGTTACACAATGTCAACATCCTCAGAGTGTTTTAAGTTGTTGCATGATGTTTGCATGCTTCTTTGGAGAATGTAGGCCTAAAAAGAATATTTTCAAGAAATAGTGTGTGTGTGTGTGTGTGTGTGTTTTATTTTTTTTATTTCTGAAGCTGGATTCGTTACTTTTAATCATTTGGGCCTAAAAATGCCAATATGAGGGTAGGAAAAGCGTATATGGAGAGTTATTATTGACACGTGTAGCCATATTTCACAGTTTTGAATCCCATTCCGAGTTGTTGCATGATTCATGGATGTCATTTTTTGCAATTTCGGCATTAAAAAAATATTTGGAAGGTATTAAAGGTCTAAAGGGACTGTTGCTATCGCCCAATGAAGCCGTATTTTAAAACGCAACTGTCACAGAAATCTCTCGAGTTACACTATTAACAATTATCACCTAGTCACCTTGAAATCGGCAACGTGCATCAAAACAGTATTTGACAAGCCAACATTTTAGAGTTGGCAAGGTCGGTACATAGACTCTCGGAGTTCACAACCTGTCTGTGGCTAGATTAGAACTTGAAAGTCTGATAATCCCGTATATGTATAAATATATCGATTAGAATGTAACTGATAAGCTAAAATATAATTTTTTTTTCATATTTGTCAAAACTTACTTCAAAATACTAAATATTAGCATTATCGAAGCCCTTAATGGCACAGTTCGTTTCGTTCCTTTTTATCCTGGGTAATGATTTATTAACTTACAGGACATCGATCCGTATCTTTTATAACAAATTCTATTCCCCTTCAGTAATGAAAAGAATTAGAATTGCATATGAAATCTATTTGGATAAATACTCGCATGAATTTGTTTCTCTTCTATTGAACATATGTAGATCCAGATTAGTATACAAAAGCAGGGCCTTGAGTTATTTCCTGAACATTTATTTCTTATTAATTGTTATTTTATGGTGGATATCATGCCCGAAGGATATTGAAACCAACCCTGATCCAAATCATGACGAAAATTCTTCCTCAGTTCTGCTTTGAATCGGCTTCTATTTTTCATCTAAATACGCAAAGTATTAGAAATAAATTCAATCAAATCCTCAGCATATACGAAAGTATGAAAATACTTAGTTTCACGGAAACTTACCCAGATCTCAATGTAACTATAGAGAGTATCCGAATGGACGGATATAGTGAGCCCTGTCGGATTGATAGATCAAATCATTGTGGGGGTATACTGGTTTATTGCCTGGAATCGTTATTATCCCGTCAAAGAACCAACCTTGAATCACAAAGTCATGACATCATTTGGGTTGAAGTCTTAATGAAAACTATGACAATACTAGTTTGCACTATTTATCGAACATTCGGATTATTTTGGTCCAAGATTGAACGAACTCTAGTGTACCATTAGACAAAACACCGATTTTATTCTTCTTGGTGATTGGAATGTACATTTACTAATCTGTTGTCCCTGATGTATTATCCGTAAATAACATAATTACTGAACCAACTCGAATATCACACAATAGAAGCTCGCTCGTGGATCCCATGATTCTAGGTAACCGAACGCGTGTGATTGACTCAGATGTGGTCAATTCTGTTGCAACTTCTTCTGGAGACAAGTACAGAGGATTATAAACAATGATCTTGAAAACTTAATCCATGGGCAGATGACATGCTTGTTACTTTTAACACTTTTAAAACATACATTTTATTATTCGCAAACAGGCAGACTTACTTTTCCTATCCGAAGTTCTCTTTTGATAATATGCATTTGCTTCCTGTTAAAAGTCATAGACACTTAGAACTAAAGTCACCCTCTGATACTAAATGGACTGATCATATTAGTATGATTATTCAGAACGCATCTAAATATCTATGTTGCGCGCGACTAAAAACTCTTTTCGCAGAACAGCTTTGACCAAACTATATATAAGTCCAATTTTAGAATATGTTTCTGAAGTCTGGAATAACTGCTCTGTTGAAGATTCGGACAGATTAGACAAAATATTCAATTGGAAGCTGCGTCCATTGATTGTTCTAGAGAGTCTCTTTATGCAGAATCTGGTTGGGAAACTCTTGCACAAGTAAGGAAAAAGAAGAGTTTATGCATAATGTATTTGATTATAAATACTGAAGTACCTAACTATTTCAGCGATCTTCTTCCACAAAGGAGATATGAGTCATCTCATTATCGTCTGCGTAACTCCCAAAGCATCACACCCATCTCTACCAGACTTCAGTTTTTTTTTATCCATAAGTCCTTTCTCACATGTACGATTGGTCTTTGGGACTATCCCCCTGAAGAAATCTGAAGGCTCCTAATCTTTCTGTCTTTTAAAAAAACATTTATATAATTCAGCTAACGGGCCACGACCGTATTATGATATTGACCAACATCACCTTAATATCCTACATACTAAACTTAAACAGTCATGTAGTCCCCTCAAAGTCCGATCTTTACAGAGTGAATTTAGGTAACTCTCCCATGTGTGCATGTGGTTATTACAATGAAGATGCTGAGCACTGTTTTTCTATTGCTTCTTATTTCATACCCAAAGATCTTTCGCTCTATCTTTTAACACACACGTTGTGTAAACCTGGATTTAGTATTGAAAGGTGAAGTCTAACTAAGAAAAGAAACAAATTCTGTCATATTCATAAACGTTCAGAAATATATTCATAAAACTTGACGTTTTTAATACTTACAATTATATTCTAAGTGACAAATTTGTAAATACACGAAATGGACAAAAGTGACTGTAACCAGTGCAATGTCTTCTCTCTCTCTCTCTCTCTCTCTCTCTTTATCTCTGTCTGTCTGTCTGTCTCTCTCACTCTCTATATATATGTATATATATATATATATATATATATATATATATATATATATATATATATATATATATATATCATTAATTGCATATTTAATTAACTACATACCTATATGTTTATTCTCTTTTCCTTTGATATGTTTCGTGTCCTTTAGTATACGAAATTTGTCCCCTTGTTTTTCGGATGTACTTGAATTTATGTACAATGAATGTCATCTTTTGATCATCTTTATTGTATTTTGGGAAAGGACCTAGATGAGTTAGACAACTCGTGTCCAATCGCATATTGTTTAATAAAATGACAATAAAATCTGTTTAAACAATTAACACTATCTTTCTGCGCGAGATGTGAGACTGACCTTGACATTTACTTCAAAATGGATACTACAGGCTTTGACAGTATATGGTGTGAAATAAAGGATCGAAAGTTAAAAGAAATTGTGGGCAGTTATGTAATAGAAGAATGCGGTACAGATAAACGCTAAATAAAGATGCTGATATAGGTACTGTGGCGAGATCGCAGAGTATAAAACGTATAGAACATAAAGCATTACGAACTGAACACGACCTCTCTCTTTCTCGTTCACTCTGCCTCTCTCTTAAATTTTTGAACGTGATCGCGGGCAAGTACTTTGCAAACTTGAACTTGCCCAAGCCGAATTTGAACTTGTCCCGAGCGTCGGGCAAGTGAATTTGGAAAACTCATGGACGGTGTTAATATTTGAAAATGAAAATAAGGCTATTTGTTGATATGTCGTATTGGTTCAGTTAATACGTGGCAAGGTGGTGGGTTTAAAAAAAAATTTGGCAGTAAGCTTGGTTTTATGATTGTTTTTAAATTATCCTGTTTCATCTTGGGGAGGAAAGAGGGTATTGGTTTGTGAAAAATTTAATAAATCTGTTTCTTTGTATGTCATAGTGGCTCAGCAAATGTAGGTCATATGCTACTTATGTGTGATGGTATTGTTGTAACAGGATATGTTGGATAGTCAATAAGTGTGTTAGTGAGCATTACATTTCTATACATTCCTTCCTCTGTTTGACATGCAGAGGATAAGTGTTGCATAGTGAAGGTCGGTGTGCATGGTCAGTAAGTGGTATTCATCATGATTGGTCTTTCTACTTTACCTCTCCCCCCCCCCCCCCCAACTACCTACACGTCTGTTTGTAGTTTTGTAGTTTGTAGGTGTAGGTGTAGGCGAGTTAGGTTAAGTCTTGGTCAGTCAAGGTAGGTGTTCACTCATGGAGTTCCACCATGTTAAATCCAAATAAGCTCCATAAGATCATGTTATTTATTTACCTATAGACGCTTTTAACGTTACATCTTCCATAGAATCCATAGGGCATAGGGTCATATTTAATGTTAAATTCCCATAGATTCCCATGGGGTGATACTTAATGTTAAATTCCCATTGATCCCCATAGGGTCATACTTAATGTTAAATTCCCAAAGATTCCTATAGGGTCATATTAAATGTTAATTTCCTTAGACCACCATAGCGCGCCCTCTATCCCATATCATCCTCCATAACTGCTTACATATTTGTAATAGTAATCCAAATGATATGCAAAACAGTCGTAGTATTTATTTGTCAAAATCAAAATGAATTTGAAACAAATTTATTTCAAAATTTAACTAAGTTTCAAAAGCTTTGATCATTATTGTCTTACTTAACAAGGGTACTGATAGGGTTTCTATATCCAAATATCAACATGCGTATCATGTTCATATAGGGTAGGAATAAAAGACATTATGTTCATAATTCATCTTACCAATTTATTTATGCTAATTTTTTTATTACATTAAATTATTCATTTAATATATTGCACATGCTTTTAGGAATAATTATATCAATTTCATGACAATTGTCGTGTATAAAAATATAAATTTTACATCTTATAATTAATTTTTCAAGGTCCAATTTCACAACCTGTTTTTTTACATTCACATTAAACTAATGAAAATAATAAAAAATCATATTACCATATACTTTAATTTCTGCAGCTTCGCCTGCAAATTGGCACATAAAATTAAAACCCCTTCATGTTTTCCATCACGTTTATTAAATACACTGTTTACATAATATTTCCTAATAACAAATTTAGTTGTAGTTTTATTGTCAATATATTTGTCACTGCAACATTTAAAAAAGCACCCACCCACTCCCCACAAAACCCAAACAATTCTCATTCTTAACTTTCTCCATCGTCAACGTACTCACGAACTAATCCGGGGGATCCGGTTATATATATTGCTTCGCATGGTCTCAACATTTCAAGACAAGGCCTATTCCAAGTTGTGGTCCAACATTGCCACGAAATTCGAAATGACCACAATAGGTAGGGTTGTATTATTCCACGTGCATTTACAACTTGTCAGACATAGGATTTGCTCCGGAAATATTCTGTGCATATTGCCAAAACGACCCTTCAGCCGACCGTAACTCAAGAGTCGCGTGAAATACAGGTAAGTGTCTAAAATGTACACCGATGTGTGCGGACAAAAGTGTCTGCATGAAATTTCACATTTTAAAGAATAGTCGTGATCAACCCCCAAACCGTCAATCAGTATCAGTACAGGTTTGAGGGATGACTTATCGGACTGGACTGTTTATTGTTTATTCACCTCATTGTCATTTAATGGTAGCTTTGGACTTCTTTGTTTTTTCTTTTTTCTTTATCTTTTTTTTTTCCCCTCTCTAACATTGGGACATAACTATTCTCATCTGCCACTAAAAAACCGATGTAACAATGCCTGTTAATTAATTTTGTGCGTGGTCCATATAAATATCTTTTCATTCTTTATGATGTATGAAATATCATGACTGTTTTCTAAATGAAGAACATAGATGACCAAATTACTTACTTGAAAAAGATCTAAATGTCACTGGTGAGCTAAACCCCCTGGAGGTGAACTGTAATAGAAACAGGAAGTTTTTCATTAAATGTGTTTTTGCTGTGAAGGTACGGCACTAGATTAAATATTTTTCGTCATATAAGCTCATCATGTCTGCAGGATATTGTCTCCATTCCAATTAAATAGTAATCAATATTCAAGGCATCAAAGAATCCTATAAAATACCAGTGTATCATAGAACTATTGAGCAGAATCATTAAATCACTCTGTTGTGCAATGTATAATGAAATAGACTCGGCCTATTGTATACAGAATGAGGACATATTGTATACAGAATGAGGACATATCCTGCTAAGTTAGATTACACAAGTTACGCGAACTGTCCGAAGATTTCATGTCAGATGAAGAAAGAATGTTTGGAGAAGGCGTAAATATTCACAGTTTTGATTTAATATTAGGGTCTTTATTAAATTGTTTCAAATAATTATTTTAGGAAATGTCATCTTGTTATTTACGTAAATCGCATAGCTTTTTGATTTTCGTGTATATATATATATATATATATATATATATATATATATATATATATATATTTGCAAAATTAAAGATAATCACGGTACGGATCCACATGGTGTATTAAAATCCATTACAAATATCACACAAAAATAAAATCAGCAACATTTGTACACATATTTGTATCAAAATAATCAAGAATTATAGTTCTGAACCACACGTATAAAATTAAAAATATGCAAAGAAGTTGCGCTTTTAATAATCATGGCACCCTAATGATTACAAATTATATGTGTACTAATTATTCGCTCTACATAAAACTGTTGTAATCAATAAAGTTAAACAGGTTATCTTTTTAAGATTTTTCTATACATATTTATTTGTCTACCTTGCAAATAACCATATCACTACCTGTAGCTACGATGAATCAGTTCAATATTTTATCTGATGTTAGTTGGGAAAGTTGTCAATATAAAAAACTGGATGATGCCAATTATAAATCATTCCACAAAGCGAAGATTGTCTTCAAATTCATGGGTGATTGATTGTCACTTCATTCAGTTGATTCATTAAAAATGTAATGAATTTAATTCATTTTAGGGAAGAAAAAAGTAATTTACCAACTCCAACTTCATCAGTTTCTGTTGTTGTTGTTGTTGTTTTATTTCTATTAAATCAGAACTCCGGATAGTTACCGTAAATAATATAATTCAGCATGACAGAGTCTACACACTGTGCTGTAGAGTCCAAGGTTTCTCTAGGATTGGCTACATACTGTGCTGTAGAGTCCAAGGTTTCTCTAGGACTGACTAAATACTGAAAATTCTACAGGGAACAGGTTCTTGTTGCTGCCCTTTCCGAACTTTCTGCTCATGATCAGTAAAATCTTCCAGTCATCTCTCCAATATTGATGTCAGTCCTCACAGAGTACACGGTCTTTAACCTCCATGTTACAATATGTCATAACCCGTTTTTCAAGAGTCTTTCGTGTTATTATTAGTAGTACGTATCTCACTGCGGGATAATATGTAATTTCGTAGCGTGACTTTATTTTGTTGTTCAATAAATCTATCTCCTGAGTACAAGTCATTATAACCCCTCAGCACCTAAGAAAACAAAGAAACAATTTTCTTTATCTTGTTTTTATATGGTGATGACAACAGCGCCATTGCTGGTGCCGTGTAGATAACGGAATGAACCAGAAGGTCATTCCGGTACCCATAAATGCTCGTAACAACTACACGGAACACCAGTTGTATATACTATACATGTACTTACTGAGATATATTGGAAAAAATGGAGAAAATAATTATCAAGATACTTTTCTGAGTGATAAAGCTCTGTCCTTCTCTGTATGGTAGTATATATTGTGAGCACTCTGGATCACATACTGTGGTGTCATTAACTCGTATTCCAATACGAGAACAATAAAATATAATTAAGAATTTACTGGACCAGTTAGACTGGCGTACTGGTAATAAAATGTTGTCAGTTATAAGTCCGCATAGGGAGCCCTGGGTCCCCGAGTGGTCTAAGGCGCTTGCCTTTACAGATCACTGACATCTCAGCTCTGTCCACGTGGGTTCGAGTCTCGGGCTCGGCCAACGTGGGTACGTGAGAAAGCTTGCCACTAGCTTCCCGTGGGTCGGTGGTTCTTCCCGGGGTTTTCTCGGGTTCTTCCTCCACCAAATATACCGGCCGCCATGTATAGCCTATCATGTGCTGAAAAATGTCGTTAAACCCATAGCAACCAACCGCATGGCGTAGGAATACAGATCGAAAACTCTTTGGTTCGAAACTCAGCAGATGTGAAGAAAAGAAACTTTTTTTTATCGATACAATATATCGACAGGACGTATTTCCGGATTCATTGGACCGTTGACACATATTCTGTATTTTTGCTCATGAAACAATGTACATGTGTGTGTATGTACACGATTAGGATGACGTATATGTACGTAATAAGTTATGACGCATATTCACACAATACACGATGACGTACATATTTAAGTAAACGATGACTTAGAAATAAATAATAATTTTAAATTTATTCTACACATCATCAGTACTAGTCCAACACTACGTTGTATTGAATTCGGGATATACGTGTAGCCAAAGCAAGTTGTGTTGAAGAATAACATTAAAGAATAAAAATGTTAGTTTGTTGATATCTCAAATCAGCACATATATAACATATATAATTCAATGCTTCAGAAAAGCTGCAGATTACTGTCAATGATAATAACATTGAAATAAGCAGCATCAACCCTGATAGCAGGATGGTCAAAACAGTGCAATATAAAGAAATAATACATTACGTATTTGATGAGAATAAACACACAAATTTGTATTCCGCATACTTACAGTACAAGTTGAAGATCTCGTAAACTTGACAAGGGTACATTACAACGATTCGACAAAAACCGAGGTATAATTTATGGAAAGCAAAGTTCGACTTAAAACAGCACATGGTAACTGAGTATATAAAGTAGCTGTAGCAGAGTCAACAAGACAAGGGGAAATTTTGACTTAAATCTAAAACCATTCTTACATTTCAAGGGACTGGAGAAACTTAGCAAATTGTTGGGGCAAAAATACCTGTTTTAGACGGTCTTTTGATAATTTTATTGTTAACATGTTCATAATACCTAAAAACAATTTATCGGGCGTAAAGTATTCTCTGGATGTTTTATACCCTTTTAAATGACTGACACTGAATATTATTTAAGAAACCTTCACTACGATCCTAAAAGTCCAGTTGCTTACACAAATATCAATCAGTTGCTGGAACAAATTAAACGAGACATTAAACATTAAGAAGGAACATGATCTTTACAGCGTACAAGAATCACATACATACTATCTGGAAGGGAACAACATGTTGTTAATTGGATTAAAACATCCAGTCAGGATGTAATATAAAAGCTGAAAACAGTATCAAATTTTTTTACACTTAAATTGAATAACATGTTGTTAAACAAATAACGAAATGTTTGCAGAAGTCAGCCTTTTATTTTTTATTGCTAAATAAATAACAAAATGGCATATACAGCAATGACTGATTGATGAGCAATAACTAACGATGTAGCATTTGGAGAAAGTTACCTTCTGTTCGAATTATTTTATTTGAAAATAGACACGAACGTGATCGTGTTCTTGAAGAGTTACAGAGAAAAATTGCAAAGTTCAATTAAAACAGATCAAAGTCACTGTATTACTCGAAAGGACGATTGAGGTATCAAGATTTATCATAATAACTCACGGACGCGAAACGTCTGGCATCGATGCATCTACTCACCCAGAAAATAATGTAAGACTTGAAAAACAAAGGCAGCCTAAACTTAATGATTTCTACAAACCTTATGATGAACAGATGAAATATGTTAAATATTCATTACACTTGTGATGGGTGTTAGCGTGCTTATTACTTCCAAGTTTTTTGTTTTAAAAAGCCTCTGACGTTGTCGCTGAGCGACAACGTTACCAGAGATGCACGACGTTTCTTTGAAAGTTCACCTTCAGTGCTGACCCTACTGGACTCCAGCAACGAGGTTTTGTCCTCACCGACGTTTGTATTGGTAATTAAGAGTAAAGATGGCTACGTATGGTAAATACTTAAACCCTCACAAGCAGATGAAGATACCACTAGAAGTTAAATACCTCAGTCCATCACATCCTTGTATCACATACACCCTGAGCAACATTAAACCTGAGCAAACCTTATAAGTTGCATAGCAAAGTCAAGTCCAAATAAATTGATTGTACCAGGAAATGCATTTGTCTCCTTTGATATGAAGGTAAAAGGAGATGTTAATAATGCAGTGTTAAATAATTTACGTAGAATACTTGTGAAAGACATCCCCATATCATATTGAAATGACGATCTTTACAAGTCAAATTACTACATCATCTTCATGATATACAAGGACGTATGGTTATCTGATTGGGTAAAAAAATTTGGATTGAAGAAGGTATTATGAATGATACCTTGAGAAAGTTGAGATCAGCGGCAGCTAATGCATGATATACTGAAGGTATTATGAATGATAACTTGAGAAAGTTGAGATCAGCGACAGCTAATGCATGATATACTGGTACTGAAGCTATGCCACTTAACTTTCAGAATACTAACCGGTCATTTGTCCTCTGCATCCTTGTGCTCTTCCACAGGCGTTCGGATTCAACATTAACGCTTTTAAAAGTGTCTGAAGTGATGGGAGGTGGAAACAAAGACTATGAACTGAAAACATTTGTCTCCAGTATAATACGATTACTTCAGAATCAATTGCACAATCGGTAAATGGCAGACATACAATGAGAGAGATATATACAGACAGACAGACAGAGAGAGACAGATAGACAGACAGACATACAGACAGCGAAGTATCGACACAGCAGCCAATACAGCTTTACCGAACATCACTCTTGATTCTCCCAGAATGAGCTTAAAGGGTGTTTTGATACAATGTAAGAAAAGTAGAGATAGTAATCCGGAAAAGATTTTAAACTCGGCAATAGAAAAAAAATCTCAATCACTATAGAAGATCTGCCAACTTTGGTTTATCCTCGATGTTTTCAATTGAGGCAACATTTACAGAAGCCACAAACTACGTCTTTGATGATCAACTAAAGCACACAGAAATAAGCTGACAATCATTGTATCTGACCTGATCTGAGAAGTGCACATTATAGCACATTCCATGGTAGTCGAAGAGACAATTTAGATGTCCAAAAAATGCATAAAAATGTATTTTGTGTCTGATGCTCAGTTAAAAATTGAAAGTAATTATTTTTAGGCACGAATAAATGGCGTAAGTTTTATCTCCGGATAAATGTATTTGAAAGAGCACCATAACATGATAATTTGTGGAGTGACAAACTACAAAAGGAATTTTTTTAAATAAATATATTTTAGACCGAATTCAATAACTTTTTCAATTATATCGCTGTCATCTGTCCAGCTTTTATTTTTGCAAAAAAGACTTACAGTAGAAAATGGTTATTCAAGAATGAAATGGTGATTGTTATAGATCCTGAAGATATATTTGACAAATGGTAGGAGTTACTGGTTGATGTCTAGCACGGTAGAAATCTTTTGTTTCTGACAAGATTGATGATGTAAAATGAAAGCAACTTAACCAAACTAGCTTTCAGTGTGGATATTTTAAAATATCAGAATGGATGATTGTGAAAAAGTACAACTCTTTAATAAATATTTCAGAGAGGATACGAGGTTCGTGTGTGTGGGTGTGTGTGTGGGTGTGGGGGGGGGGCATTTCTGTTGCAAGGACAATAGGACAAGGATAACTATCTTCACTGAAAATAGTCTCCTCATAAATGATGTAGAGAGAGATACTGGAGAAAAAGCTAACAGGGAACAAACTTTGAAGGAGACTTAAATATCTATTTGGCTTTCCTCTTTGCAAAGACTGCACCTAAGGTGCATGACTATTCAGTTGTAACATATACAACGTGCACCAGAAGAGGTGCAGTTATGTCGGAGAGATTATGTACCGAAGCCATAATACTTACACACACACACACACACACACACACACACACACACACACACACACATACATACATAGAGACAGAGACACAGAGACAGAGAGTGAGAGAGAGAAGTATCGACACAGCAGCCAATACAACTTTACAGAACATCACACTTGATTCTCCTAGAATGAGTTTAAAGTGTATTTTGATACAATGTAAGAAAAGTACAGATAGTAATCCGAAAAAGATTTTAAACTCGGCAATAGAAAAAAAATCTCAATCACTATAGAAGATCTGCCAACTTTGGTTTATCCTCGATGTTTTCAATTGAGGCAACATTTTACAGAAGCCACAAACTACGTCTTTGATGATCAACTAAAGCACACAGGAATAAGCTGACAATCATTGTATCTGACCTGATCTGAGAAGTGCACATTATAGCACATTCCATGGTAGTCAAAGAGACAATTTAGATGTCCAAAAAATGCATAAAAATGTATTTTGTGTCTGATGCTCAGTTAAAAATTGAAAGTAATTATTTTAGGCACGAATAAATGGCGTAAGTTTTATCTCCGGATAATGTATTTGAAAGAGCACCATAACAGGATAATTTGTGGAGTGACAAACTACAAAAGGAATTTTTTTAATAAATATCTTAGAGACTGAATACAGGAACTTTTTTAATTATATCGCTGTCATCTGTCCAGCTTTTATTTTTGCAACAAAAACTTACAATAGAAAATGGTTATTCAAGAATGAAATGGTGATTGTTATAGATCCTGAAGATATATTTGACAAATGGTAGGAGTTACTGGTTGATGTTTTAGCACGGTAGAAATCTTTTGTTTCTGACAAGATTGATGATGTAAAATGAAAGCAACTTAACCAAACTAGCTTTCAGTGTGGATATTTTGAAATATCAGAATGGATGATTGTGAAAAAGTACAACTCTTTAATAAATATTTCAGAGAGGATACGAGGTTTCGTGTGTGTGTGGGTGTGTGGGTGTGGGGGGGGGGGGGCATTTCTGTTGCAAGGACAATAGGGCAAGGGTAACTCTCTGAAACTAGTCTCCTCACAAATGATGTAGAGAGAGATACTGGAGAAAAAGTTAATAAGGAACAAACTTTGAAGGAGATTTAAATATCTATTTGGCTTTCCTCTTTGCAAAGACTGCACCTAAGGTGCATGACTATTCAGTTGTAACGTATACAACGTGCACCAGAGGTGCAGTTATGTCGGAGAGATTATGTACCGAAGCCATAGTACTTACACACACACACACACACACACACACACACACACACACACATATATATATATATATATATATATATATATATATATATATATAGAGAGAGAGAGAGAGAGAGAGAGAGAGAGAGAGAGAGAGAGAGAGAGAGAATTACAAATATACATCAAATAGGCGGAAAGTGCTATCCCTGGATTCTACGGGAGAATGCTTAATAACACACACACACACACACACACACATATATATATATATATATATATATATATATATATATATATATATATATATATAAGGTAATATATTATTGCTGTCAAGCACAAGAACGCTTGTAGTCGCACATATTAAATGCAATTTTATTTATCTTGATGATATAAATTTGATGGTTGTATGATCCGAGTAAATTCGTTTCCTGATAATTTTCTTTCTGTTCGAAAAGAATTTTTTTGTTGATTCCTTGACAAACTTTCATTGG
The DNA here is from genome assembly GCA_029931535.1 of Margaritifera margaritifera. NCBI lineage: Eukaryota > Metazoa > Mollusca > Bivalvia > Unionida > Margaritiferidae > Margaritifera > Margaritifera margaritifera. The sequence goes on along the minus strand of JAQPZY010001649.1, from coordinate 710,594 downwards.
TCTTTATCAGTCCTGAATGAATAAAGTTTAGACCTTAACCCACAAAACTCTTTAATTAATGGGAACACCATTCAACTCATTCTTGAAAAGAGTCCAGTAACTTTCTCATTTATTTGTGATAAACGAACATGTTCTCCTTATGATAGTCAATAGTGTAACAAAATGTGTCAATGTAGAAGTTTTTTTCTGTCTCAAGATTAATGTATAAAGAATCAGAATCAGTCATGAGTTCTCTCATTGTATCATCATAATTTATTTCAACTTGTAGTAAACTTCATATATTACTCATTAGACAACTATAACACTAAATCCTCCGTAAATTGGTTTTGTTGATTGATTTCTTGTTTGTAAACTAACACTAAGTCATTGTTAATAATTGTTTTCCGTGTAAATGATTAATCTTTGTGACATTTGAGAAAGAAAAAAAAAGTTTCATCTGCACATTTTTGAATTGTTCTGCCTGTGATAACATTTTCCATCTTTTACCAAACATTTCCCAAATTAATGTCTTGGGGGGGGGGGGGGTTGTCTCAAATATATATTCAGTTTAATGGTTTACCATGGTTGTTGAAAATCACAATAAATGACATACGGAATTTTTAATTGTTGTTGACAGTTTTTTAATTTTACAAATGAACTTTCCCAAATTAATGTTTTTTTTTTTTTTATTTGTTTGGGCGGGGGGTGTCCCAAATTTGTATTCAGTTTAATGGCTGACCATGCTTGTTGAAAATCACAATAAATAACATACGGAATTTTTAATTGTTGTTGACAGTTTTTAAATATTACAAATGAAATTTCTTCAGGCATTATATCTATCGAGTTGTCTACGTTGTATCTAGTTTTGTCTATGTTGTACCTAGTTTTGTCTACGTTGTATCTAGTTTTGTCTACGTTGTACCTAGTTTTGTTTACTTTGTATCTAGTTTTGTCTACGTTGTATCAAGTTTGTTGTATATTGATAATTTAAGGAAACATTCAAGCATTTTGTGTGTGTGTGTATATATATATATATATATATATATATATATATATATATATATATGATTCTATATATATATATATATATATATATATATATATATATATATATATATGCTTCTGTCTATGATGTATGTTTATCTGTGATTATATTAACCTTTAAAATATTATTCCAGCATTGTGATACCTTCAATCTGTGTAGTCAATAGTTCTACTACATCGAAATATAATTAGCACGTCAAGATGTCGTTTTATCTCTATTGTATCTATTCTAACCGGTTTCATGTGAGCTGGTTTAACTATTTCACAAAAATTTACAGATATGTCAAATTCATTAAAAAAATTTCCAATGTCCTATATTTTTGCCGGACATCTCTGAAACCCACGATTGTATCTATCTAAATTGTATTTTAATGGTCTGTCTACATGATCACTTTGTGTATTATCCACAAATTCCACAGAATAAAATAAAATCTGTCGTCTTCAGAATTCACATTGATACAATCCTTTTTGCTCTTAACCCATTCAGGTAAATCTATACATGAGTTTATTCTTAACTGTTGGTATTTATCAAAGTGCACTATGAAATACTCAACCCTGTCGAACATCCATCCTGTACTTTCGCTTATTTCCGGTTCAAATTTGGTATGTAAAATGTCGAATAAAAGTTAAACTACATTTCACCTCTGTTCATTATCTTCAGCGGCTTAGATCTTAATATTTATACACAAAACGTTTCAACAGTTTTATCAGTAAGTCTAATTGTACTTTTACAGAGCGAAATTATCGAATTTTTCGAATGATCTTTATATATGATCATTGAAAAATTAAAAACAAATCTTGATCGTTGCCTTAATAAAATCTCTACTCACCAACATTTCTTTTAAATGAATATTATCGTTATAATTGTGTTTAAAATTTGTTTCTATATCCTCCTTAATTAGTTTCTTGTTAAAAGGTGTATTAAAAAAGGGCTGTGATAATTTTTGGGAGGGGGTATTGGTATCTCAAATATCGAAGTGTTATTTTTGATTTATTTAACTAAAAGTATTTCCATATATATTTAACTATTTTGTATTTGTACAGATATCGGAGATTGTCTGCATCTTTTATAGCGTAAATATATACGTCATCGTGCATTGTGTACACATATACGGCATCGATTTATGGGCAGAAATCATGAACATGTGTCAACGGTCCACTGAATCCCGAAATAGTTCAATGCTGAGTCTTTTTATCTAGGAAAAAGATGCTTTTGCATCTTCAGAGTTTCTAAGCACAGACCTTTCAGTCTGCATTCCTATGTATTATGTCTGCGCCATCAGCCTTGCTTACTACCACGTGTACACTAGGTACTATTCAATGTGTGTTAAGATTATTTAGTACAAATGACTATTGAATTAAAGGATAATCAAACAATTAATTCAAAAAAGGTATCTGAAACAAAAGGCAATGAATGCTGAAGTTACAGACAAATAATAATGAACTTGATGGCAAATGTTTGGAGGAGCTTTCTATTCCCTCTACGCTGGTGGGGAACTAACTGTCAGGGCATACTCCAAAGCATTGAACTTAAATGTTACATTTACAATCACATAAACATAGAAATTAAAACAAATGATCTGAGTAACTTTTATTTTCCCACTAAATAGGCGAGGGATATAAGGTTAACATGTACGTACTAATGCAAAAGATAAGAAACAGAATGTAAAGTTGCATGTATGATCAGGAAGGTTTACAGCATGTTTGTTTGGCAATGTAACACAAACTGTATTATTTAAGTAGATGAGGGGAGCAGAGGAGGATGAGCAATATTGAGACAAAGTCGCGTCATATAAAAGTTTCTGGTGAAAACAATATACTTCTAACATAGTCGCTGCATGCCTGATATTAGGGCAGTACCGCCAATGTTTTGACCTAAACCCCACTAGTCAGCTTGATTGCTACCTTGCACGATGTATACACACAATGTATAAACGGATCATGCCTAGTGATCAATAACCGATCCGAGACAAGCGTAAAAAGACCAACCGTGATTACGCAGATCTTCCGCGCGATTACCGTATCTGCCCACAAAAAGCATAAAAAAAGAGTTATTGCATGACTCACTTATATTTGCTTATTGATACGCAAAAAACCCTATAGTTTTATGTTCGATCATGTAATGAAAACGGGATTAAAAATTTACTAAAGATGCAACTCACAATTGATTCCGACATCCTTGCTTGAAAGTAGTGAGATAAATACAACAACAAAAAAGCTCTTATTGTGTGCTAAGGCCATTTATTAAAAATAACTGTTCAATTCAATGACTAATTGGAAAAAGGTATCTATAGCAAAAAAAGCAACGAATGCTAAATATACAGGCAAATAATAAGTCACATGATGACACATGATATGTGGATCCTTCTATTCCCACTGCGCAGTTTAGGGACAATTATGGCATAGGAATGTATGTCCATGCATTATGGACACATGATCTCCCCACCCAGGGCTGACTGAAGAGAATCGACAATAAGAAGATATACTGTTGTAACAAATTGATGAAAATATATTGTCGCATTTGTGAAGCTGAAGAGAATTCATAAAGTTATTTTTTTTTACTGCACGCTAATTAATTTGGATGAAGAATTTATATACATAATGCAATCATCGAATGAGAAAATGACGAAGAAAATTATATATAGTTCACGTATCATTACAAAAGAGATGAGAAAGTATGGAAATATGGGGTAGATTATGCATAAACTGATATCCATCTAGGACATATGGGATAGATTATGGATGATCTGACATCCATGTTGGAAATATCGGATAGATCATGGATAATCTGACATCCATCTTGGAAATATCTTATAAATCATGCATTATCTGGCATTTATGTTGGAAATATCTGAGAAATCATGCATAATCTGACATCGATCTTGGAAATATCTGATAAATCATGGATAATTTTGACATCCATGTTGGAAATATCTGAGAAATCATGCATAGTCTGGCATCTATCTTGGAAATATCGGACATCCATCTTCACATATAATGTAGCCTAAGGAATATAAGAGGTACTTCGCTTAAGATACTATTGGAAAATAAATGAAACTTTAGATACTAAAATATCGGGTAGATCCGACATAAGCTTACATCTACCGTCAACTGCAATGTAACATAGAATATAAATATAGCAGAAACATTTCCTGAGATACAATGGAAAACAAACTGAAACTATGGAAATATTGGTAGATCAGACCTAAACTGACATCCACCTGCTCCGTGAAGTATAATACAACCTACTACTGACATCCACCTGCACCGTAAAGTATAATACAACCTACGACTGACATCCACCTGCACCGTAAAGTATAATACAACCTACGACTGACATCCACCTGCACCGTAAAGTAAAATACAACCTACTACTGACATCCACCTGTACCATAAAGTATAATACAACCTAAACTGACATCCACCTGCACCGTAAAGTACAATACAATTTAAACTGACATCCACCTGCACCGTAAAACATAATACAACTTACTACTGACATCCACCTGCACCGTAAAGTATAATAGAACCTAAACTGACATCCACCTGCACCGTAAAGTATAATACAACCTACTACTGACATCCACCTGCACCGTAAAGTATAATAGAACCATAACTGACATCCACCTGCAGCGTAAAGTATAATACAACCTACGACTGACATCCACCTGCAGCGTAAAGTATAATACAACCTACGACTGACATCCACCTGCACCGTAAAGTAAAATACAACCTACTTCTGACATCCACCTGCACCATAAAGTATAATACAACCTAAACTGACATCCACCTGCACCGTAAAGTACAATACAACTTAAACTGACATCCACCTGCACCGTAAAACATAATACAACTTACGACTGACATCCACCTGCACCGTAAAGTATAATAGAACCTAAACTGACATCCACCTGCACCGTAAAGTATAATACAACCTACGACTGACATCCACCTGCACCGTAAAGTATAATACAACCTAAACGGACATCCACCTGCACCGTAAAGAATACTACAACCTACGACTGACATCCACCTGCACCGTAAAGTATAATACAACTTAAACTGACATCCACCTGCAGCGTAAAGCATACTACAACCTACGACTGACATCCACCTGCACCGTAAAGCATAATAGTACCTAAACTGACATCCACCTGCACCGTAAAGTATAATAGAACCTAAACTGACATCCACCTGCACCGTAAAGTATAATACAACCTACGACTGACATCCACCTACACCGTAAAGTATAATACAACCTAAACTGACATCCACCTGCAGCGTAAAGTATAATAAACCTACGACTGACATCCACCTGCACCGTAAAGTATAATATAACCTTAACTGACATCCACCGTAAAGTATAATACAACCTACGACTGACATCCACCTGCACCGTGAAGTATAATACAACCTACGAAATACACCGTGAAGTATAATACAACCTACGAAATACACCGTGAAGTATAATACAACCTACGAAATACACCGTAAAGTATAATACAACCTACAAAATACACCGCAAAGTATAGTACAACCTACGAAATACACCGTAAAGTATAATACAACATTTGAAATACACCGTAAAGTATAATACAACCTACTAAATACACCGTGAAGTATAATACAACCTACGAAATACACCGTGAAGTATAATGCAAACCTACGAAATACACCGTGAAGTAAAATACAACCTACGAAATACACCGTGAAGTATAATACAACCTAAGAAATACACCGTGAAGTATAATACAACCTAAGAAATACACAGTGAAGTATAATAAAACCAACGAAATACACCGTGAAGTATAATAAAGCCTACGAAATACACCGTGAAGTATAATACAACCTATGAAATACACCGTGAAGTATAATACAACCTACGAAAAACACCGTGAAGTATAATGCAAACCTACGAAATACACAGTGAAGTATAATACAACCTACGAAATACACCGTGAAGTACAATACAACCTACGAAATACACCGTGAAGTATAATACAACCTACGAAATACACCGTGAAGTATAATACAACCTACGAAATACACCGTGAAGTATAATGCAAACCTACGAAATACACCGTGAAGTATAATACAACCTACGAAATACACCGTGAAGTATAATACAACCTACGAAATACACCGTGAAGTATAATACAACCTACTAAATACACCGTGAAGTATAATACAACCTACGAAATACAGCTTGTACTTTATCTGGAGATACAAAATTGAAAACAAGTAAAAAATATGAATATTGTGCGTAGATCAGACATAATCTGGCATCCATAGTCCAAGATCCCTTAGCATGGCAAAGATAATCATATGCAATTTTAATCCTATTTATAATGCAAACAAAAGTGGAAAATAATTTTTTGTTGTAATAATCTGCTGACACGTTACCAATTGGAATATATATATATATATATATATATATATATATATATATATATATGTGTGTGTGTGTGCGTGTGTGTGTGTGTGTGTGTGTGTGTGTGTGTGTGTGTGTGAAGAATGAACTATATAAGGCAAGAAATTAAATTAAAAACACGAATTTCAGTGCATGCATAATCATACGAGATTAAAAGATGAAGAACTTATAGTTCAAGGAATCAATACATGCAAAAACATATAAGACAATGTGTGTGAAAGAGCGTCAAACCTTTATATAAAGGAATCACAGCATGCAACCCTTTACAAATATTTATAAAATTAATTGAAAGTCTTACTTCTTTGGTGGATCAGACATTAATCTGCCATCCACCATCAAATATAGTTTAGCTTAGGAAAGAAAATACTCACAATCCCAAAGATACAATTAAAAATAAGAAAAGATATGGCAGTCAATAACCATATCTAAGTACTCGATTCCTCGATAAAGTTTACGGAAATCGTCTAATCCAATTTGAAATAGTTTTATATTAAAAACATGTTTATCAAAAATAACAAAACCAATATATTTCACTCAAATAGGATATCTGATTGCGATGATATGGGCGTTTAAACTTTTAAAGAATAACCTGCACTGTTCATTTTCCTGAATTTCAGAGCCCCGTTTCACAGAAGCACGTGCGCCTTAGATTTGTGTGCGTGGTATATGGAAGAAACGTGTACACGTTTAAAAAGCATCCTTAGCGTTACTAATTTTGACTTCAGAAATTATTTCATTTTCAACTTTTATATTTTTAAGTTTACACTCACACTTCATATCTGAGTAGACATGAGCGGTATTTTTATTGAAAGTATTTGTATCCATTTCCATCATAAAATTATGAAACAGAATATCATAACGAAGGGGAACGATTAATATTTACTTCTATTTTATTTCATTTTTTATATACAATTTTTAAAGAGTCAGTCGTCCATTTAGGTATCGACGCATATAGATTATTTTTTAAAACTGTATGTTGTACTTCTATGTAAACCAAAGTAGTGAAACAAATTTTATTCCAAAGTCGAGTTCGCAGAATTCATTACCAATCTCTTTCATCAGAGCCCATCGACCTCCAACCTATTTTATGACATGTAGGTTTCTAGCTTAAGGGAAAGTTCATACGTGCTCGTTTTGATGTACAGTGCTAAGTACTGATGAGCTGACCACATGAATACTCCTTTGATGTACATTGCTAAGTACTGATGAGCTGACCACATGAATACTCCTTTTGATGTACATTGCTAAGTACTGATGAGCTGACCACATGAATACTCATTTTGATGTACTGATGAGCTGACCACATGAATACTCATTTGTATACTCAAAGGAAACTGTTGTAATGTTGCTGCTCTGTGGAGTTTCCCATCCCACTAGCCCTACTTACTCTAAAGCTGAAAAACAGTAGGACATATAAATGCAACTCATACATAAGACAGTACCATTAATTTAATGAGCAAACTCCATTCGAGTTATGTATAAAGAAGAACTGCACGACAAGATCTTTGCAATAAAAAAACATTACTCTGAAAAAGATATCATGGGGAAAACGGGATTCGAACAGCCACTTTTTCGCACGACACGCGGACCGATTTCCCACAACACTACGCTGGAAAGATCAAGGGGTCACAAATTAAGTATCTTCAGGCTAGTGCAGAGTCTAGCTCTTATTCGTCGCACTACTTTTGTGAAGCTGTTGCACATCCTATTTTTTAATTGATACTGCGACAATTAGACAATAAAGTGTGCGCAGTCGCGCTAGACCATAGAAAGGCGAATATATTACAGTAATGACAATCCCGTGAATCATTCCGCTTGCTTCTGACCTAAATATTAGCTAATCAATATACAAAAGATTCTATTACATTCAGAATGAGTAACTAATTTTTTTCTTCTTCTAAATTTGGCAGTTAATTGAAACGCACGAAACTGCCATGGAAGGAAACTAATACTAAGTATGTCTGATAGCTCAATGATCCTTCTGCATTTGCCCGGCGCTACTTTGTTTCGCGCATAGATACCATTTATCGCTTTTGTTTTCGATTTTAATACTACTCATTGCAATGATAGAAGATATACATCGAGTACATAATGTATAGAAACTATAAATAATTTAGAGACATCAGACATTGGTCTTGCATCTACCCTCCAATATCATTTAACCTGGGAAATATAGAAAACACTATCTGAATTCTAACTGAAATGCAAGCAGATTATGAAGCTTTATTTGTTTTAATGATATGGCGGACATATCTATAATACTCACTGCAATTAAAATGATACAGTTGGCAACTAGCAAATTTAGACTAGGAATATTCCTGAACAGCAGACTTAATTTTTGAGTAAAGAGTAGGGAATTGAGTTAAGAGTAGGGAAGATTGTCATGAATATATTGTTTCACAGTTGAGAAGAGATAATATATAACCTTATCCTTACCTATTTTAAATAAACAAACGGAAAATAGGTTCAATTTTCAAAAGTAAAAGTGCACACGACGCGTTTCCGCTCCGGCTCAGAATACAATTTATAAATAAAATGTTATTAAACTGCTTTTACACGAACAAGAAGAGGTGGGTACGTTAATTATATTATTATTAATATTATTACTTTATTATTATTATTATTATTATTATTATTATTATTATTATTAACCTTTGCAATGTTTTACTATTCATGTATTTTGCCGAATGCAAAGCCGTCAAAAATTCAGTTAACTCTGGATCGTAGCCCTCTCAAAGAAATGTCGACTTATTTGTAATGAGGTCGATAAGCATTAAATGCACAGGGCTATTTTGTGTTTGTTTACACCGAAAAATCGCGTGTTCGCTGGATGGAGCATTTGTAGTTTTAATCGAAATAGAGTTTTATTGTATTTTTGTAATTACAAAACATCAGAGAAAAACTTGTATCGGACTTCGGCTTTGGCCGAAATGACTGCTACATTAGGTCAAAACTGAAGTATGCACGCAAAGCCTGGACGTTGTGGAGCAATTCTTACGGAAAATTGTTTCACCTAACTTTTCGTATACCTTGCTTATTATTATTGTATTATTATTATTATTATTATTATTAGTAGTAGTAGTAGTAGTAGTAGTATTAGTATTTGTTAGTGAACATGACATAATATTGGTTAGAGTATCTTCGACGGTAGGAGTAAATAAAATATAAAAAGTTGTAAATAAATATGAGAAGAAAAAGCGATATTGCCCTGAGTGATAGGTGATCAAATGACGCTTCGGTGATGACAGTGCCTAAACATTGAAAGGACCAAAGCGACCCTTCCAAGTATCGTCCCATATCATTAACAAGCTTTACTTGCAAAACCATGAAACGGATGATACATTGTAGACTTCTCTGGTATCTCGAATCGAACAAACTACTGTCAGACGTTCAATGTGGATTTCGATGATCTTGTCAGACGTTCAATGTGGATTTAGATGATCTTGTCAGACGTTCAATGTGGATTTAGATGATCTTGTCAGACTTGAAGCATTTTAAGCATAAGGAAGAACATATAGTTGCCGTCTTTTTTGACTTGGAGAAATGTTATCACACCACATGGAAGTACGGCATTTTGAATGATCTATTCAACCGAGATCTATGAGGCCACCAATCTTTTGAAAGATACAAATTAGAGTCAAGGTATGTAGCTACCTTTCGGAAAGCTTCCTCTGGAGATGGGTGTATCTAAGGGCAGTATATTGTTAGTGACTCTATTTAACATAAAAATTAACAGTATTGTGAAAAGCCCTAATCCAGGAACTAGCTGTTCGTTATATGTTTACGGCTTTTTTTTATCTGCTAATGATCAAAGCGTATACATACTATTAAACGCCAACTACAAATAGACTTAAATAGAGTTTAGAAATGGGCAGAAGAAAACGGATTCAAATTAAGGAATATAAAACTGTTTGTATGCACTTCTGCTGATTACATCGCATTCATGATAACCTTTAGCTCTGTCTTGATCGTTGTCTTCTTCAGGATTTAGAGGAGACCACAATTTTAGGGTTTATTTTCGACCTTAACAAAGCTTTCCTTCCACATATTAGATACATCAAAAAGCCCTGGATTTAATGAGAGTTGTGGCAAACACAGATTGGGGAGCAGATCGGTAGGTCTTGCTACTGGTATACAGGCAATTAGTAAGATCGAAACTTGACTATGGCTCAGTTGTGTACGGATCAGCTTGTTAATCTTACCTGCAGATGTTTGCCTCTGTGCGTTTAGAACTTCACCTTCAGAAAGCTTTTATGTTGAGGCAAACGAACCATCACTTTATCTCAGACGAATGAAACTGGCTTTTAAATATACTACCAAACTATCCTCTAATCGATTTAATCATGCATACATACATACATGCATACATACATACATACATACATACATACATACATACATACATACATACATACATACATACATACATACATACATACATACATACATACATACATACATACATACATACATACATACATACATACATACATACATACATACATACATACATACATGCATGCATACATACATACTGTAAGCATGAACAGTTTGATGACCAAGGTTTGTACCATTGATGCTGGGATGGCAATATCCGATGCAGGGGTCGTGCGAGCTTGAGTAAAATCCAATATCCAAGCACTCAAACATTGTGGTGTGATGGGCATTGTGCCGTCGGTCTGCAAAAGTGAGCTGCAAGGAAAAGTAGATGGGGACACAAGCAAATTAGTCTTAATAACGGGGGAAAAAAGCTGGGAGAATCCCACTCTCTCCAAATTATTAATAATAAGATCAACAAACGATCTAGTCATATATATATATATATATATATATATATATATATATATATATATATATATATATATAAATTATCAAAATTACAAATACCGATTAACCGTAGTGAAAAGGTATTTTTAGCGGTTTATCGGTTTTAGATAGCGGTTCAGAGCTTTTAAATTGCGGTTCACTGCTAAAAATTAGCAATCAACCGGAATTTTTGACATATCTACTGGTTAACCGCTATCTAAAAGTGATTCACATTACACTAATGGATGTCGAGAACAATAAAATCAGATCGAAACTTATTAGATATTGCTTGCATAAAGTGGTACACTCGAATAAACATAAAATCAAATAATCAATCTATCAACAAAGAAAGAACGAATGATAGAAATAAGAATAAAATTTGAATAATAACTCAAGGAAAGCATCAATTAATTCTTGCAATTAATCATTCAAAAATGCATTCATTTCTTAACCAATCTGAAGACACTGAAGAATGACTGAAATCAACCAATAATTAAAAGCAGCACGTTTGGGCTACTCGTAAACGAGACCAACACAAAAACTGATCAATTACAAACGGGGTAACTGGGCAACTACAAAACAGTTTTCCAACGTTTCGAGCTAATCAAGCTCTTCGTCAGGGGAAGAAACAACTTACATCCACAAACCAAACACTAAACACCAAAGTCAAGAGAAACCTGGACTTTTACATGTTTGAATGACATGGAAAATCTTCAAACATGAATTAAATAATGGAAGAAAGAAAGAAGAAATAATTGAAAAAAGGTCTCAAAATGAATAAACTACGTGCCAGATGTGTGCTGCTGTCAGATTAGCATAGTTTTATAATATTAAACAAAATCAAAGATGGATGATCGCGTTTATCGCATAGAGAACCAAATTGTTTTGACCTACTTGCATGTTGGGGACAAAAGAAGGAAACCGCTGCGTGGCAAAACTCAACGCCATCTTAGACCAGATACTACAATATGTAATAAAGATATTATATCCGGGTACATACTGAACAATTTGGTCTCAGATGGCGTTGATTTTTCAACGCTGAATGAAGCATTTGACCTGCTGTCAAATGGAAAAGCACCTGGGGCAGATGCTATACCAGCAGAAGTCTACAAAGCCCGAGGCTCTCACATGGCTCAGAAACTGACTGAACTCTTCCAGTCAATGTGGACTCAAGGAACTATACCCCAGGAGTACAAGGATGCATCTGTTGTCCACTTGTACAAGAGGAAAGGCAATAGACAATAATAATCCTGCGACATCCATCAGGGCATCTCCTTGGTGTTAATAGCCGGCAAAATTCTCGCCAGAATTCTGCTTAATATCCTTGTGCATCATATGGATCTAGGGCTCCTGTCTGAGAGTCAGTGTGGCTTCAGGAAAGGACGCAAGACCACATATACGGTGTTGGCAGCTCGACAACTCCAGGAGAAATGCCAGGAACAGAACTCCAACCTGTACACGACATTCATAGTACCTGACAAAAGCCGTTGACACAGCCAGTCGTGGGGACCTCTAGAAGATCATGGCAAAATTTGGTTGCCCACAGAAATTCATCGTAATGGTTTGGCAATTACATGATGGCATACTCGCTTGTGTCGTGATTAACGGCGAGTCATCTGAACTATCCCCAGTCACCAATGAAGTCAAGCAATTTCGTGTGTTGGCCCCAACTCTCTTCAGTATGATTTTCTCTGTTATGCTTACTGATGCATTCTGTGACTACGACACTGGGATTAAATTTAGATACAGGCCTGATGGCAAACTCTTCAATCTGAGGAGACTACGGGCAAGAAGGAAGTTACAGGAAGTGACTGTTCGTGATCTCTTATTTGCTGACGACTGTTCCCTGAATGCCAAATCTGAGTCTGACATGCAACATAGTATGGAATATTTCTCTTCAGCTTGTGACAATTTCAGTCTCACAATCAGTATCAAGAAGACAGAGGTGAAACACCAACCTGCAACAGGAAAGCTTGACGTAGAGCCTAACATTACAGTAAATGGTCAAACCCTACTGGCAGTAAACAAGTTCACCTATCTCGGCAGTACACTGTCACGTGCAGTCCCCATTAATGATAAAACCAACGCCAGAATTGCTAAGGCAAGCGTGGCCTTTGGCAGACTACGCGCAAATGTATGGGAGCGCAGAGGCATCAGTCTGCAAAAAACATTTAAGGTTTAGAAAGCCATTGTGTTGCCGACCCTTCTGTATGCATGCGAAACCTGGACTATGTACGGATGCCATGCCAAGAATCTGAACCATTTTTGCATGGGCTGCCTGAGGAACTGATGAGGATATGATGGCAGGACAGGGTTCTAGACAGTGAGTTTCTCACAAGGATCCACACTCTGCTAATGAAATCACAGATGATGAGGGCAGGCCACGTCACCAGAATGTAAAAAGAGCAGCTACCAAAGAAGATCTTCTACGGCGAGCTGAAGGAAGGAAAGCGATCTCGGGGTGGTCAGAAGAAACGCTTCAAAGATGCCCTCAAGTCATCCTTGAAACACCTCAACATTTACATTGATCGTGAGTCTTGGGAAGATCTCGCACAGGATGGCTCCCCCTGGTGCTGTCCAATCCATATTAGAGCTACGGACTTTGAACTGAGGAGAATTGCAGAACCGGTGCAGAAGCGCGAGCTGCGCAAATCTCAGAACTGCAGCAAGTCCTCTATTGATCAAGCAACGTCAAGCGGCATCAACTGTCCAGTGTGTCATGGACAGTTCAAAGCACAAATTGGTTTGATCAGCCCAGTAAAGTTATGCGTGGGGGATGTAGTAAAGGAAATATGACATGAGAATGTTGTAGCAGGATACTAAATAATAATAATAATAATAATAATAATAATACTATTATTATTATTATTATTATTAGTTTATGAACTATGGAATATTTACTTGGGTAAATATTATTGCAAGAATTGCGTACGGGTCATAAACTGATTTCTTACTGGCACTTTGATAATACTGCATTGGGAAGGTTAGATTTGTTTCATTTAGGCCAAATTCCCCATAAGTTTTCAGTTGTTGTATCCAGTATAGTACCTTACGTGTATATAGAGAAAACAAATATGAAAAATTACAGCGCAGTAAGTCAAAGAAACCGGCCAAGCGCTTTTGAGATGTACGGGTCCCTTTATCAAGGCCAAAATAAATAAACAACAATTACAAACACAAAAACACATGTTTACTTACTGTTTTGTTATTGAAACAAAAAATATCAAATAATCTAATACTAATATATCTTAGAAAAAAAAGACAACTGTATACTTGAAACTATTTACGTTTTTCCAAATCAAGTATTGCAAGTTGGCAAGAACACTCTTTTGCATTCCTGCCAATCCGTAACTATACTAGATCGTTTGGTGGTTAGTTTTGATAATTGGCAAGTTGAGAAATAAACATTCCTTTATCATTTACAAGGCGTGCAAATTACGAGTCGCTTTAACTTACTGTATCTTACATTAGTTGTGCTTTACTTTTACGCTAAAAGAAAATCTTCGCGGTATAAACTACGGATCCACGTCGCTTCCATTTTTGCATCAGCAGTTATGACCACGAAAATTTATATACATGTATTATTTTCTGCTCTAGTGATGAAATGCAATGAATGCGCTGTGATGTAACCTACTTTTCTATTCTAATGATGAGATGTACGGAATGCACTGTGACGTAACCTACTGTTCTTGTAAACTTTTCAATTTTTAGATAATATTAAAAAAATAAAATACCTCAGATGAACAAATGCAAGATTTAACACAATTCTAAAGATACATTCTAACTCACATGTCTTCACGTGTATTATTATTATTATTATTATTATTAGAAAAGAAGAACGGTTGGGATCAAACGGACAGCCTATTGGTGCCAGAAGATATGGTCTCACCGGGAATATTCCATTCTTTATGAGCTGTATATGCTTATCGTCATCTTCATCATCCCAGTAGCTGTCATGGTCGTCACCTACTCACTCATCTCCATAGAGATATGGAATGTCGTCACCAAGCGCGCGGACATGCGCTCGGGAATGTAAGTTTGACAGTAGAGTAGACTTTACTTGAGGATAAATGTATTTGCTTTCTTCCCTATCCAAGAATCTTTTAATGTATTTTGTTTGTAACAAATCAACGTTATTTGACTCGTTACTTTAATTGCACTGGTTTCGTAGGATTAGCATCTTATAACTAATAAACCATCAACTCAAGCCATAAACGAACGAACCAACTGACCAACTAATATTCTACCCACGCGAACAAACAATTATTATCTGTGTAAACAACCGACCTATATGAAAAGCTCTATGATGTGCCAGAGTTGAAATGTATGCAGTTTGTATAAAGAAAGAGTCTTCCATATGTTAAACAAAGAATCACGCAAGAAACCTAGTTATGTGGGATTTATAAGCGAAAGCAATTTTTTTTGCAGAATTGTTTTTATTTCTTGACAGAAAGAGAGAAATACCAAATTGTCCGGCAATCGAGTAATACTTTTTGATGCACACACTGAGAAATCTCTTCTGTGGTTGCGAATACATATCACTGTTCGAGTTGGGACAATTGTAGCCTCGATGTTACACAAGCACACAAAATAACATTACGTACAAATAAATTCATACGCACAGAATCCACTAATTGCAGCAGTCACGTGCTTATCACATTTGGTTGATAAGGACTTCATTTGGCCCAAAGATATAACCTACACATTTCGTACTAGTATGATTATTTCTTATTCGCTTTACACGATATAAAAACCGAATTCATTTAATTACAGCATCATAAAAGCTGCACTCTTACTTTCATCACTAAATAGCTATATTACCTGTGTGTCATGAATTACCTGTCCAGCAGAAGTCATTGACATTTCTTATCTGCAAATTATTGTGATTTTCAGACAAATTTTGGTATGTAAATAAATATAAGACCATCATATATCGAACATTTTCTAAATTATATAATATATTCACCGAGCTATTGACGAATTAGAGTTTAATCTGAGCATATTTCGAATTTTCTAGCGTAATAGATACAAGTGATGGCGCCCATACGCAACTTCACGATTTATCGCAGACCTCGTTGTCTGTGGATGTGCATTCCGGAAGCAACAACCGGAAGTGTCTTCAGAGCAAAGTTCTGACTCATAAAGAAGATGATAGAACAAAACGACAGGTAGATGCTTTTTAACTATTAACTATCTTGATGCAATTGCTGGTGATGGTAAGCGCTTCTTGGAACATTTATTGGATTAAGACTCCAAACTGCAGTGGCAGATTTCCCATAAGGCAGACAAGGTAGCTCCCTCGGGCGGCAAACTTCAGGGGGCGGCAGATTTTAAAGTATGAAAATATGGCTTTGTGTAAAAAAGTTATTTAGTATTTTAACAAAAATAAATGAAACAGAAAAAAGCTCCAGTTAAATTTTGCCATTATTTAAAGGCATAAAGGTCTTTAATGGCTCTGCTTTTAAGGCCTTGTTTTGGGCAGGGGGCCTAAGGCAGGCAAAATCATAAATCCGTCACTTCCGAAATGCAAAGTCCCAGGGCCGAACGCAGACATCCATTATAGGAGAGGGGTCTCCCCCCGCCCCCGTCCGCGTTTCGAAAATGTTTGCATTTGGTCATTATTTTGGTAACATCTGAAGTATATCTGGCCTTTTATTTTACTTAAATTCTTAACAAATTTTAATGCTATTTTACATAACTGTCATGAGATGTGAAACCAAAATTTTCAGTCCTGTTTGGCGCAGAATACTAGTCGTATGTTTTGTGCTCGTATGCCTTAAAACCCAACTGACTCACTCACTTAACTTTTCTTAAACCATTCAGTGTTTGTAAATGGAAAAAAGATACAACTGGATAAAAATCCACACTGTTATTAGGTTCAGCTTAAGATTTAAAACACGTACTGATATTAACAAATACTACACACTTTGCGCAACAATTATAGTGACTTTATAAATAATACACCGATGAAAAACTGCAAGTCAAATATTTAAAAATGACATAAACAGCACCATATATATGTTCCAAGAACAGTACTATTTTACGTACTCCATTGTAATATATATATATATATATATATATATATATATATATATATATATATATATATATATATATATATACGGAGATCCGAACCCGGATCCACGGGTTACGGCACCCATCGCCTTGCCTGTAAGCACTCTTCGTGACACAGATAGAATTCTCTGTAATACTGAAGCAATTGCATTAGTAAGAATTTATATGGTGAGAACACTTTTACATACAAAATGACAGCCCTACAACTACTACCTGCTTTTTGTCTGAAAAACTCTCTGTTAGTTTTTAATCTTCAACTTTATCAAGTTTCGGTCCGTATAAGAAACCAAACTTGTCCAGTGTTGACTGTGGACACTTCATTCTAGCAACGAAAGCAATTCATCATTGTTCTTACAGTATATAACATCAATTTGAGTAAATGCAAACCAAAACTTTGACGTTTGCAGACTGAATATTTCCTTTGAATCACCTCCATTGTCTTTTTTCAAACTCAGTTTTTCCAAACTGTCAAGCCAGATGCGTCAAACGCTTCGTATCGGGATCATCAAACGCTTTAACTATCTGTAGATATTAGCCTCTGTTTAATTGGACAAACTGTTGAAAAAATCCCCGATCAAACCGTGCTTATTATTTCAAATACGTGTGTACATATCTGAATTCTATTTCCGGTAGGTGAAAACATTCGATTTACTCGGACAGCGTCCCTCGTCACATGTCGAAACTCTTAATCCTAGTTTTTACGTTTTATTGAAAATAAAGCTTAGAACATTTGGAGAATAGATTTAATTATGCTATAATGTGACACATATATCTTGAAAAACAAAAGCAGCGCAGTTTAATGGTTGTATATACTGTCCAAGTTAAAGAAGCTGTAACGATAAATTCCAAGTCAATCATTAAGTCGAATGAACGAATACTGACTTCTAATTGGTTAATACACAATTATGACGTGGATAATAAAATTATGGATAATAGAGAAGCATTAGCAGTTTTATCGGTAGAGTGTGAATTAACATATTGGTTTGAATTTTGTTAGCTCTTTGTAAATTCTTTAATTGAAGTTATGTTATTATGCAGAATAATGCAAACAGTTGGCTTTTGTTTATATCTTAAAAAAAAACATATTTGAGGATGATTTTAACAACGAACCATGCACCTTTATCTCTTGCAGACCCATTATAAAAGTTAGCCATTGGAATATATTTCTAGGGTATAATTCCTTCAAAGAGAAAGTTCAAAACGCATGTCGCACTCTTCATGTGTTGTATTACACGTAGGATAATTGAACTCAGAATAACTTTAAATGAATAGAAAGACTGAATTACTTCCCTTATCATTAAAAACGCAGTCTCTTGCAAATATTGCGATTTATTTGTACGCTTCCACCACAAGCGCAGCGGTGACATCTTGATTTGCTCCTATGCATATGCAGACAACATCATCTGATTTGTATGCCATTTAATAAGTTTTTGCATTTTATATCATTTTTATTTTGCATATTTGGGGGGACTTAGGGTTTTTTGTGTGAAAACCTTGTTACCACGACTAATTTATAAACCACATTACAATGAAATATTAGTATTGTTTCTATCTAAATAAAGATGACCCGATTAGATTTTCACATCATTTAAGAGATATTTGCATTTTTAGTCGATTTTAGAGTTGTTTGGACTCGGATTTTGTTTTTGTTGTTTACAGCTTTGTTCGCATAGTTACACAAAAATCCGTTTGACGTAGACAAATTAAATATGGAAGGCATGTTTCTGTACAAATATATTAATAACATGATTAGATTTTCATATAATTGAAACGTTTTTCCCCTTTTTAATCCATTGTTAGGATTTTTTGCGCTTTAACTTTGTTTGATGAAAACCTTGTCGATACACTTATGCAGAAAACGCTTCCCTTTTGCAAATTAAATTTGGTATATATGTTTTTAGATAACCTTATTAAATTTGTGTTGTTCATTTGATTTTTTTTCTTATGCAACTTTTATCAGGTTTTGTTGGCTTACACATTTTGGGCTGCATTTTGAGGAATACGTGTTTTACAAACATAGATCAAGTTGTTTTTTTTTTTTCTTGTAAGGTTAGACAATTTTGAAAGTCATAAATATTGCCGTAGACAGATCCAGACAGATCCTTTGAAACCAACTTAGTGCAAAATCTGGGCAATTATTTCAAATTCCCCCCGAATCAGAAATAATAATTGTGGTAATTATAACTTTGATATCGTACAACTTCTAAATTTTCACTGTGTCTATATACAGTTACGACCTTCTTCTTGCAAACACAGACACGCACACATACACAAACACACACACACATATATATATGTATAAATCTAAAAAAGGAGACTCTCTCTCTCTCTCTGCACTTTGTAAGATAATGTTAAATAATCATAGAAATGGAGAGATGAAACAAATATCTTACCGCCATATTTTGCCATTGTCAGAAAAAGAAAGAAAAATAGAATGCCTATCTCTTTTAATGGGAAAGTAGGTAGGTAGGAAGACGAGAGGTAGGTCGATATGTAGGAAGATAGTCACGTTGATGGACAGATTAATAGATATGTAGGTAGATATATGGATGGACAGATTAATAGATATGTAGGTAGATATACATGTGGATGGACAGATTAATAGATATGTAGGTACATAGTCACGTGGATGAAAGATTAATAGATATGTAGGTAGATATACATGTGGATGGACAGATTAATATATATGTACGTAGATAAACATATGGATGCACAGATTAATAGATATGTAGGTAGATATACATGTGGATGCACAGATTAATAGATATGTAGGTACATAGTCACGTGGATGCACAGATTAATAGATATGTAGGTACATAGTCACGTGGATAGACAGATGAATAGATATGTAGGTAGATAAACATGTGGATGGACAGATTAATAGATATGTAGGTAGATATACATGTGGATGGACAGATTAATAGATATGTAGGTAGATATACATGTGGATGGACAGATTAATAAATATGTAGGTAGATATACATGTGGATGGACATATTCGTAGATATGGTATTCTTCATTGCGCATGATAAATTAATGATATTCAATTACAGTTGTTACCCGCTATCTGCATTTTCTTATCAGTAAGTAATATGTTGTTGATTCAGAAAGCTAAGGATTAATTGTCTTTTGTCTTACTTTCTACACAGGTTATTTTGATGTTGGTGACGATCGTGGTGCTGTTCATTATATGCTGGGGACCTATATTAATCAACAATGTGCTAGTTGCCTTTGAAATGGTCAACCTTCTAAGTGAGGGTCATCTCAAACCAATTAGAATCGCTTTTTCACTCATGGCATACGCAAACAGCTGCGTCAACCCGATAGTGTACGGATTTATGTCCAAAAACTTTCGAAAAAGTTTTAAGCACGCTCTTTGTTTCTGTTGGTCGAAACGAAACAAGCCAAAAAACATAAATAGATCCGCTACGTTCACGACCAAGGCTTCTATGGTGGACAGCACGTACAAAACGGACCGACGTGTGTACATCAACTCGAATGGATGCTACAGGAGTAATGTGTTAGAAAAACCACTCATAAAGAGTCGACACCGGAAAGAGAGCGATGAAATGATGGAATTGAACGTCATTATGGAGTAATTGTACCCAGTTGGATATAAAGTCGATCAGCTCTACGAAATTGTTAAGTTTATATTGTAAAAATCTGCCGTACTTCTAAAAGTGGGTTACCTCCCTTTGGAAGAATAAAAAAACAACGCTGTAAATTTGCTGGTAAAATGCCACCTGGAGAAAACCGTACGCTTTGATAACTGCATTACACTCAATTTATGCTGCATTTATTGCAATCTTTTCTCTGCAATGTCTTTAGTGCAGAACGTAGAGATTTTACATAATACGTAGGAGGAAAACGTCAGGAATTCTTTACTTGCAGAGATGGGGTACAGGGATGACGACGTTACAAGGTAGCACGCGGCAGACAGCTAAAGAACCACTTGCTGCATGGATCTTCAAAGTGTTAATTATCTAGCCAGATCAGCAGGCCCATACAATCCCGAATGTTGAATTCTGTACATCCAGCATGTTCAGAAGCTGGGCCGCTACTGTGTGGCTTGTGCAACACGGATGACGTATCAGAAGCATTTCTAATTGTACGTGATCAACAACAAAACAAGTTACTCCTCAAAACGTTATCACGGAATGAGAGCGAAAAACTAGTATAGCTGTACGTTATTATGGAATGGTTATCTATAGTATTTCATATCAACACAGGTTTCATCTGCTGTACAAAAGTTCTGATATTTTAAAAAATCTTTTTGAGGTTTGTAAACTATTAACGTTAAAGACCAAGACATCTGGTGCAGAAGGTACGAGCAACGCCTCGGTATATGTGAAACACTGCCAATAGTTACCACGCTCCAGAGGAGTCACACAAGAATTATATGAACCGGTGAAAATCAACGCAATTATATAGTAAATGCTCATTTATTTTAATTTTCTAATACTCGACTAAAGTTCTTCAATTTATTTTTCTAGAATTCTATTGGATCGCCAAAGTCATGGTCAGATGGCGGATGTACAACTCATCACGTGTTTTAGGTCTTCATAGCATGGATGCATAGACACATAACTACATACATACATACATACATACATACATACATACATACTTATGTCGGCTATATATTCATCTCTCTCCTCTCTGTCTTTGCCTGTCTGTCTGCCATATGGCGAATAACAGTAATTTCAAGTGCACTGGATCCAGCAATAAATCCACAGATTAGAATCTGAGGAGTTTTTCATGTGGTTCAACTTTTCTTTCATCAGTGCTGCGCTCTTTTATTTATTTCAGAAGTCAGGCTTTAGTCATCTTCATAATTATTGCAATCATCATATAATGGTCCCAGAGTGTTGATTGTCTGAAAGTACGTCTTGTTGCTTCTCGTAGACAAATGCTTATCACATTAATAAAAACATCCAACAGAAAGAGATGGGATGGAAAATCTTTTTAGTCTGCTCGAATATTTAAATGTTGGTTGCGTGATGAAATTCAATATGGGAAATCAATCCAGTTCACTTCTTGCTGCTAAATCTGATGTTTTGCCTAGAGTATGTTTACACAATGCATTATGTAATCCCGCCCCCTTACAAAAAAAAAAAAAAAGAAAAAAAAAGAACAAAATAAATAAATAACAAAACAAAGTAATGAACCAACAACGCAGGGGAGCATAATGTATTACAACATAATGTTTTACATAATATTTTGCGATAAGATAATTATCTTGTACATCACAAGTTTTGGGATGAAGCGTTATCCTTTCATAAAGCCCGTCAGAGTCCAAAGTATATGTATGTATGTATGTATGTATGTATGTATGTATGTATGTATGTATGTATGTATGTATGTATGTATGTATGTATGTATGTATGTATGTATGTATGTATGTATGTATGTATGTATGTATGTATGTATGTATGTATGTATGTATGTATGTATGTATTCTTTTACTTCTAAGTAAACACAAGTCTAATTAGCTACTGAGAAGTCGCAAGATTTATGCTTCAGTTGTATAGCATAGTTTGCAAATTTCAGTCATATTGAGCACCTGGTAAATTTGCATTATTCTTATCCATAGATTAGGAATCGATTATTTAGATAACCCCTTCTGTGTAGTTACAGTCTGTGTTATGTGTGGTACAATACACCATCATCACTAATTGAAATACTGATTAAAAATACTTCCTTATAAGCACATCGTATAAAGGTATCAAGCTTTATTAAATAGTTTGTATACATGTACTTGAGACATTCTTTCCTATAACTTATCTGTGTGTTGCAATAAGATGATTATCTTGCAGCAATTGCCACCCACCCCCTCCCCGTCAGTTCGCCTGCAATTTTCAAGGAATAGATTATCAAAGTTCCTGAATTATCAGTATCAGAGTCTTTCATTAAAAAATTGAATTCAAACCCTCATGTGTCTGATCGTTTTTATTCGTTCTTTTAAAGAACGCTTTGCAACACTTGACGCTACTACAGTTGCTTTTAGAATATATGGACATTTTACAGTGCTGCATGTCTTACTTTTCAATACTGGATCGAAATGTACATGTTGTGTAAATTCCTTGGTATCCAGCTTCGCCTGACTCTGACGGATTTCTTCAATGTAACTCATAACATACATCGAAATGGAAGAAAACATTCCTCTTGTACGATAGTATTATCAAATCTTGTATTCTCCTTCATTCATCAGATGCCAATAACTGTCACATATAATAGGCGATGTTGTTCTCTACCTTGAGATATTTTCGACAGTCGAAAAACGCCCTGTCTGCGTCGAATGCACTGGGTTTATCTTAAAGGAAACACGCTCATCTCGTTTCTCTCGCATCAAAGGTGAAACCTATGTGATCTTATAGTAATTGGAAAGCACATTAAAATTATAAAGAAAGAAAGATGAGAAAAAGTTCAGTTTATAGTATAAAGATCAGCAGGTTTTTTTTCACTCAAAAAAAGAATTCGATTCATTTCCACTCCCAGGATAAAGTAAGTTAAATCACCTGACAGATGTTTTCTCAATCATCCCTCAAACTATAGTTTGTGAATTTTTCGGTGGTATGGGTTCAATCTCATTTGCACGCCTAATGCACAATCTGATTATGCAAACATACCAAATACAAAGTAAGTGTTCATATTTACTGATCATGTTTCCATAATCTCTGCTAAATATATATGTTACTATCAGTAATTTGAATTCTGCTGTCGTTAAGTGTACTGAAGAAGTCATTAATTCGAAATGGTTATTTCCAATTTGGAGAACGGAAGGGAACTAAAATGACGAGGTTGTTTCAAAACTATAATCCATTCACCTATGAAAGGCTGAACCTTTGTGCTTTTATATATGGGTACACATACATGTAAATATGTGCATGTTTGATACAAGTGTTAGTACAAAATATGTTATCATTCAATTGCAAGTACACATACATTATTGTTAAAATATTTGAATGTTCCGTTCTTTGCCGCAAAATACCTTTACCAAAGTATATATTGTTATTTTGCGGAACTGAACGGAATCAACTTAAATTAAACATATCTGTATGTATGTATGTATGTATGTACGTATGTATGTATGTATGTATGTAAAAATTGTAATCGCGCTCGCGACATTTCTGATTACACCTAAAGACTTACGGAAAGAGCTTGACTTTTATTGTTTCAAAGAAAATATTTAGGTCCTGGGGTAGACAAGCAATGTGTACGTATCTTGATACATACGTCATTCAAAACTTTTCAGTCAATCTGCTTGACATCATGTGCTTTAAAACTCATAGGTTTAGAATGTTTGATACGTGACTAAAATCGCCAAAACATAACAGTATTATCCAGAGTTTTACCGCATTTCTCTACATTTTTTTTTTATACCAAACGCCAAATAAAAAAAGTCATGCGAATCAAATTTGTGATAAAGATGAGAAACGTCAGGGGACAAAAGAGAGAATAGTAAGAGAGAAATAGAAAATACAATCGTTTCATTATTAAGTTCCGATTGCGAGAGGGGAAAGAGGTACTTATCATTGGAATTTAAAGTTTTCAATAGAGAGAAATAATAAATTCTAAAAGAAAAGGGATGACGACATCCATTTGCTCCCCTTCCTCTCTTCCTCTTTGCTTTTTTTTAAACCAACTATTTTTGTACCATGGACGGTTCTAAAAAGACATGGATCTGACTACCTGTGCGCAATAGCGGCAGGTGTCCCTTTTATTTATAGCTGTGTTCAATGTATGATACTAATGATAAAAAGAAAAATTATTAAATTGGTAGGATTCATAATTGATAAAGTGTCATGAACCACACGGAAAAAGCGTCTTCTTACGACGATGGAGATTGAATATCATTTACCAACCCTCCGATTAAAACTAAAGAAAAATGGAACCAGGAACTAGTGGTAACAATTCTGATAACTTAAACTTTAAATAAATATCAATCAGAAGACTAAATAATTTTTTTTTAAAACCACACACACAAAAACCACAATGTACCATTGCTTTTTCATACAAATATTTTTATTTTTATATAGTCCTTTACATTCGTAACAGTATTGGCGTGGCATCAGCTTTCAATTTCACCCATAAAATGATGATCAACGTTTCATTATATATAAGAATCATTCAGTTGTCTAAAAATTAAATATAATAAACAATATGTTTGGTCCATATCGTATTTCGTCATACATGTGCCAATTCGCTGAATATAATTAAACTGTAAATAATAGGAAACAAATCCCTTCGTCAATGAGATCACCATATGTAAATGGATTGAGTACAAGAAACTTATATCGAAAATTACACAATACAGACGGACAGTAAATCCATTTCACCCCAGACTTAAGACATTTGATGGGAAGTCAGTTTTAAATTGCATCCCATCAAATTGCCGAATTCTAGACCCATGTTCAAACGCATGATATGGTCAATACTTGTATCAGAACTTCTACTTATGACCGTATCCTATGGCTGACTTGACCGTACCACAAAAAATACTGTGTGCGTTAAGGGAACGCTTGAAAAAATGAAATTGAAATAATCCCTGAAAGCAATTCTTATATATATATATATATATATATATATATATATATATATATATATATATATATATATATATATATACATATATATATATATAATATATATATGTGTGTGTGTGTGTGTGTGTGTGTGTGTGTGTGTGTGTATGTGTGTGTGTGTGTGTGTTCGGAAAAAAAACTTGGATATCATACAGTTTGTGATTTTTTTGTTTTAGGAAATAACACCTGTTTTATAGTAAATTCAATGAGAAGATAACATATGTACAGTGTGATCGATTTTGAAATCCAATTTACATTAAATGCTCGATTAAATGCCCGAATTTGATTACAGAGATATGATTCTGAAAGGTGGATGTTTGGCTAAAACTTTGCATAAATTGTTTGTGATGTGTTATTTTAAGACAGTAAATCGACAAAATAATCATCACATGTTTCTCACGTATTCAAAAGACATAATTGATATTGAACGTATCAGACAGATGTTGACTGAAATGATAATCTTGGTCTGTAGGACGTGAAATGTGTGTGGTCATCTTACTTAAGCAGACTCTATGCCTTTCTCAGCACACACATATGAACAGATTGACGTAGAGTTTATTTACAACTGCTGTTGTAAGCAATTTATGAACAATACGTGGGAGAGTTTGGAAGACAGGAGTTACAACAATAATAACTTCATCTACGTGTTAGCCAACTATTTGAAAATAAGGAGTCCGAGTGATTCAAAATCACTTAAAATTATAGGCTGGTGAGCAATATATTGCGCTACTCTGGGTTGAATATATGTCCCCAAGTAAGGGTCATTACATTGAAAATGACGGGAAACAGTACACTTTTACAGATTGTCCATAAAATAATAGCTGAATGAATAATTACACATTCATTAAATTTGCGCAGGTTGAAGATCAGAAACTTCCCTTATGACACACATAAAGAAACGTTTATGTTGATTAGATTTTTTTTCTTCTCGGTATAACGGCTGATTTACAGGAGGCCGTAAATAGCTAATGATCTCCCGAAGTCTCGTATACTCTTCATTGACTTTGTCATTTTCTTTCACATGGCTGTTATTGTGATTATTAAAACTGTATAAGTATTTTTTTTTCTTTTCTTTTTCATTACTTAATAAGAAACAGAAGACGCAACACGTCATCTTATGTCTAATTTCACCCAGAGTTCATAGCTCTTCGATAAACTTAGATAACAGCTGACATAATATCAAAGACATCATAATGTAAGATCACATTTCGAGCCGCGCAGTACAGCGATGATGTTATTTTTTGGGGCGAGTAAAGGGCATTACAACAATACATGATATTCATTGTTGAAATAAAAAGCGTTGTAATTACAACAACAAATATATATATATACATACACATATATATATATATATATATATATATATATATATATATATATATATATAACTATATATATATATATATATATATAACTATATAACTATATATAACTATATATATAACTATATATATAACTATATATATATATATATATATATATATATATATATATATATATATATATATATATATATATATATATATATAACGAGTTTACAGAACTCGGAGGAACCTCAGCATTACACAAGACGCTTGCATAGATAGACCTAAGGGCCTTTTTATAATCGTGCTTGAAGTTTCTGTTCTTAAAATATAGTGTATGTTTCGTTCTGCCTTTTTATAATTGCGCTTGAAGTTTCTGTTCTTAAAATATAGTGTATGTTTCATTCTGTTATTATACTTGTTGAATAGCATCCATAACTAGCCGTATACCTATTACATGTACATGTGTTCTAATTAAGAAGCACAGCAAGGAAACAAATAAATTTACTTCGCACCAAATCAGACATGATTTATGATAAAATATATTTTCTTAACTTCCATTTTCAACATGGAAACAATTACATCGAGTGAAAAATAGGGTCATCAGGTGTGTGTTTTGGGCTCTAATTAAAGGTGTATGTTCTCACAAAGACTTAATCAGCAGTAACATGGACTTGTTCACAAAAGGAAACGGTCAATTAGAAGCAAAGATGGGCAACTCCATTCAGCCATCTTGTTTCATTGCATAAAAAACAGCTAAAAATGGCGGCATCTTACTTCTGTTGAACCAGGAATAATCGCTGATGGTGTTAAGGTACCAATTATTTATGGGAAGTGGGTGAAGCTTAATGTGTAGGATGAGAAAAAATAGTAAGGCAAGCTGTAAGCAGTTTATTTTGTAATAGTTGTGCTGTTGTTATTCTTAGAAGTCCATTGTCTACCTTTACATTGTATCTATTTATTATTTTATTTATTTTATTTTATTTTATTTTATTTATTACTTTTGTGGGTGGGTGTACTTTTTAAATTCTTTATGCCTCACATTAAGGTGAAAATTTATATCTTCATAATTCTAGTTCTTTAACATGTCTCAGTCTGCTGGATTTATTACCCTTAAGTGACATTGCGTAGCATATTTTCGCCGTCTCATATTGGTCGGTCAAGGATGAATCTATTCCAAGGTAGAAGTTGTTACTGCAAAGGAAGGACAGAAACGAAAAAGTATATTTATTTTGGAACAAAATGTTCTTAATAAGGTCTTTGGGAGAATAAATAGCACCGTCATACCAGAACACACTTTTGTCGGAACAGTGACGACATTCTTTCATGACCAAAGTCGCAGAAAGGACATAACAGTAACCAAAGGTGAACCATGTGCTGGGTCGCAACCGATAAAACAGGTAACATGTTACCAACAGACAATAACTATGGCACATTATCACAGTGATATATTCGATAGATTAGAGTGAAACGGTGGGTTTGATGTTCCTCGTACAAAAATAGTACCTCAGCATGGGAACATAACAATCGTTTTAATCGCTGCAAAACTTTACGTCTCGGCCATACATTTTTAGAAGAATTTAAGTACTTGCACTTATAAATAGTTAATCATTTTACACGCTTTCCGAAGATAAGGATTTTTTTTTACAATCATTACTGATTCGATTGTGCGATTGCTTTAGTAAAGGAAGAAGAAAGAAGAATAGGTGAATAGGTTTATGCGTTGTCCATAATTTTGTCAGAACTTGGCCAGGTATTCCCAAAAAGAGCATTCAAGTTCACACTTGTGTTTAAATGAGAGAGAGAGAGAACAAGAAGAGAGAAAAGAAGAAGAAGAAGAGCAAAAACAAGACGAAGAGGAAGAGGTGGTGACATGAATAAGTTTGTAATGGCAACGTCTTGTAACGGTATGTGTACAGAAGGGACACCAAAAGATGATGCTGCAGGCTGTGTCAAATGGGGCCAATATAAATTTAATGTTTATATCAGCATTGTCCATATATATTCGGCCCTCAAACCTCTATGAATGGTCTCCCTTAACTGTTAATTATAGTTTTAAGTCTTCACCTAACTTATGGAGTTCATTCCATGTCTGGATGAGAGCTGCCGCCACTGCAAGTTGACCTATATGGGCTCAAAAATGGCCTAAATTGTTGGATGTTCATCTGATCCAATTGGTGGTCACTAACAAGAGACCCAAGAGGCCTGAAGTCGCTATCCTATTTGACATCTAACTCAAAGCCAAATGCCAGGGCAGTTGGCCAAGAAATCTTGTATAGCATGCTGGATTCAGACATTGAAAGGTTTTATCTAATTTTTTTTAATGGCAGCCATATTGGATGACAGATCGGCATAATTTGTGCAAACTTGAAAGGTCCTATACCAGGATGCTATACTCCATCCCTGTCTTTAGAGATTTTGCTATTTAATTAATAGTGGCCAAAGTGTATAACGTATCGGCATCATTTATACAAAATTGAAATGCTATCACTTCATAAGCTTTATGTCATATGTGGTAAAATTCTTTTCCGCGGCTTTTCAGAAGACAGCATATCAAGGTTTTTATATTTTTAGTAACAACGGCGGATCGGCAACATTTGAAAGTAATGTATGCTAGAATGCTTTCAATCAAATTATGTTCAGCGGTTTTTGAGAAGTCGTTTGAAAATATTTTTTATTTTCAGTCATGGCAGTCATATATTATAAAAGATCGGCATCATTTACACAAATCTGAAATGCCTTTATACGCAAATGTTTCTTTCAAATTTAGTCAAATTCTACTAAGAGGTGTTTGAGAAGAAGTGGTATTAAGGTTTTACTAGTTTTAGTCACGGCGACATATTTGATGGCTGATCTTCGTCAGTTGTGTCAATTTAAAAGGCCTTTATGTTAGAATGCTATCTGTCACACTTGTTCAAAGTATGTTCTGCGGTTTTTGAAAAGTCATCTAAAAGTTTATTTATTTGTTACTAATGGCGGCCATATTTGATGGAGGATTGGCATCATCTTTACAAATCTGAAAGGCCTTTATTCTCAAATTATCTCGGCAGAGATTGGTTGAAAATGGCCCATTGGTTCTGACAAGAAATTGAAAATAGCCGTTATTGACGAACGACACACGATGGACGCCGGCGTGCAAGGGCCATACCATAAACTTGGTCAAATTCTGTTCAGTGGTTGTTGAGAAGGAGTCGTTTGCAGGTTTTTCTATTTTTAGTAACAACAACCATATATGATGTCGGATCGTATTATAAGTACAAATTTAAACGGCCAATACAGGAATGCTTGTTTAAGTTTAGTTCAGCGATTTTTAAGAAGAATTATATCTTTAGTAACGGCGCCCATATGTGATAGTGGATCGGCATCATTGATATAGAATTGAAAGGCCTTCATGCCAGGATGCTTTCTGCCAAATCTGATCGAATTCTCTTAGGTGGTTTTTGAGAAGAGCTACTTGACGGTTTTTGTATTTGTAGTACAGGTGGTAATATTTGATGACGGATTTACATCAGTTGTACAAACCTGGAATGCCTTTTCTGCCAGGATGTTTTCTATTTTGTTCAGCGGTTTTTAGACGATGTCCTTGGAAGATTTGTCTATTTTTATTAATGGCGGTCATATTTTATGGCTAATCGGCATCATTTATATAAACTGGAAAGGCCTTTAGAGCAAATGCTTCCTGCCAAGCTTGGTTAAAATTGGTCTAGTGGTTTTTGAGAAGAAGTTGAAAATAGCAACTGTTGACGGATGACGCACGATACACGACCGACTACACACGTCGGACGCAGTACCTTACTATAAACTCTCTTGTCCCTATGGCCAGATGAGCTAAAAGCTTATTCCATCGGTAATCACGAATCACAAAGGAGGGAGACATAATTGATGATAAAGCCAAATTTTCCTTTTTTTAAAGTCACACCGTTGCAAACAGTTACCGTGACGACAACAGTCTTTCCGTCGTCGTATAATTATGTTCGTATGTTCCAGTGTACACATCGTGCGAATTTGCTGATGAATTTTCAATTTGATAAAGAGTAAAACGTTTGAAAGTTATGAAAAGCTCATGTGCCGTCAGCTTTTTCTTTGGTGGGTAAAACAGTATATGATTTTCTGGCTGAATGTACAGATGAGTTACACTGGTACATACACATAATTTTGGTTTAAAGTTTTAAATAATCAATTACAACCGGAATGTGTGATCTTATGCTCTGAAAAATACGTACCCCAATGCAAAATTTGCAACTGTCGTTAGATGAACTACTGTTGTCAGCTTATCATCCTCCTCTGTATATAAAATTCTACTCAACAATTCGAACAACAAATGTTATTCCAAATTTGGGAATCTTACTCCAAATTGAGAAATGCAGCCTTTTGAAATGTTCAGAACTTTTATTGCTTAAGATTTTGAGTCGAGGGAAATTGTTTGACGGAGAGAAGACCTCTTATTTTAGGAATCAATTTTTCAGATAACAGATGCAATGAAGCTTAGGGGGCCCCGGGTGGACGAGTGGTCTAAGGCGCTCGCCTTTACAGATCACTGACATCTCACCTCTGTCTGCGTGGTTTCGAGTCTCGGGCTCGGCCAAAGTGGATATGTGAGAAAGCTTGCCAGTAGCTTCCCGTGGGTCGGTGGTTCTTCCCGGGTTTTTCCGGGTTCTTCCTCCACCAAATGTACTGGCCGCCATGTATAGCCTATCATGTGCTGAAAAAAAGCGTTAAACCAACAACAATAACAACAATGAAGCTTAGACATCTTGGACATTGATGAAGCCGTCTACATTGTGCGACTAACAATAAATGTAATTCTTCAGAAATCAAAGAGAATTAACTTCGATTAGCACCATTATTTACAATTAATTCATATTTACAAATTCATCTGAATATATTCCAAATAATTACGCCAGGCCTTTAAATGCAGCGTACAATAAAACTCTAACAAAAATGTAAAATATAATGTGTTAAAATATTTACACTGAAAATATAAAAGTCAAATTTCGCCACCATTTTCCATACTCAATACAGGAAAAGGAATTCAGTGACTATTATTTCTTTCCACAAGCAATAAATCAAATTGAAAGAAACATTTTCTTGAAAACTTTCACAATGTCATAAAATATATTGACAAAATATTTGCTGACTTTTGGTTAAAATGATTTGGTACAACAGGTTTCTGCACAAAATAAACAAGAATGCGGACAGAAAATTCGAAAGTTTACCAAAAAAGTATTGTTAAATAATCAAGCTAATCTCGTCTGAGATACAACAGTCACTAACCAATATCAAGGACAAAGCTTAAGTACAGGTATAACGCAAAGAATGGCCAGCATTCTTTATAACAATGAAAAAATATTTAAAAGACACGATAGCATCTGTGAAATGATTTGAAAAGTTTCATTATAAATGCACCATTTCAACCTCTTCAGAATTTACCCTCTGATTTTTGTAGCTGAATCTAATCACAGCATCTAAAGTTTTCTCATCTCCAATTCGACCATGTCACTCGGTCTTCGTGGGGACATCGAGTCTTTCCTGTTTAGAATTTCTTGCATATGACCGTTGGCGTCTTTCCCGCTCGAATTCGAAGTCGAAGCTCTCGTAGTTGACGTAACTGACCTGGCGCTCATTTGCTTCCGGATGTAGGCCTTTCCTCTGACGCACGTGCAAACAGCTTGCAGGAAGCCCTCTCGGAACTTCTTGGACATGAAGGCATAAACGAGGGGATTGATGCCACTATTTGCGTAGGATAAAATATGGAAAGCTAGACGAACATATCGCATATAACCGACACTCAGGTAGTCAAGGACTCCAAAGGCCACGAGAACGTTGTTGATCAGAACGGGCAGCCAACAGAGAGCGAACAGAACAACAATTACAATCAGGGTCAATACCACCTGAAATGCACATTTTTGAGATGATATAATCACAAGACATTCACGAAGGGTGAGGCAGGTTATATTTCCAAGTAATAAAATACTCAGGAAGGAAATTTGTGTAAGCTCATCATAGCGTTTGACAGCGATAAAAAGCTTTACGGGGTAATTTTAATAATTTGAAAAATCCCTAAATTCAGGGATTAAAAAAAGATTTTGTCAAATACAATATACATTATTCAGCATTGTCAAGAGAATGAAAAATAAGATGTGATTTTCGTCTACATGGGGTGATCACTCGTTTATTACTGATGTACAACAATGACGACTAGTCTCTGACCTGTTAAACCTGTTCGTTCCTCCCAACATACTATCCCTTTTGATGTATGGAGAGAGGCGTCATATGAATTGTTTCATGACTTGTACTGCAAATTGATTCTTATGCTATTTCGTCCTGAAGTACTGAAAACGTGACATAATTAGTATTTAACAGAGAGTCAAGGGAGAAAGCCAAATATTCCAGGTGAACACTTGATTCCCAGTTTCTCTTGAACTTATCATTTTGCAAATACATGGATCGCATATGTTACATTATCATTAAAACAACTGTTTCCCCAAATTTCTGGCATTTGTCTCAATTCTTCATTCTTTCTTAAGTTCCTCAAAAATCTTCAACTTATACAAAATAATTGTCTTCAAGCAAATTAAATGAACTTACAAATAGTGAATGAGTATCAGTATGTCCTGCCTACCTGCTTTCTGGTCTTGTCGTCCTCAACATGAGCTTTGGTCTTCTGGGGCGAGTACGCTGTGATGGATCCGGGTGACACTGTAATAGGAAGAGTCACTTTGGCCTGGCTTTCCATTGAAACAACAGACGGCCGATCCGTTCGAATCTCAGTTGAAATACAGCTGCAAAAAAAATAAATAAATAAATAAATATATAAATAAATAAAATTAAATTAAAAAAAATAAATAAACAGTTAACAAATTTGAATTTGAGGTCATACATTGCTTTTGTTCTTTAAATCGCGTTCACTGGGGAATTCTCGCCTGCTGTCAAGCAAAGAATTCATTCCAGAAGCATCACAAATATTTCACATTATATATATGCTATTGTTAAAGGTCAAAATCTTGTCAGGTATTTTATTCTAAATATTATAAGTAAATGTACTACCCTTTGACTATTCAAATCTTTAATCTAGTATCTTATTACGGCAAGAAATAATATCATTAATGTTTTCATAACTGGCGGTACAAAAGTTTCAAATGTATTCTTATTTTTGATAGAATAGAACAAAATGGAAAGGAGAGAGAGAAAGAGGTGAGGCGATGGATTAACTTTAATGAATCAACTCATTTGCGGTTATCGAAAAACACAGTGTGACGTCTGTAATATTGACACGGCACTTGTTTTATAGCTTAGGGCGTCTGAATATGGTCATTAAATAACACTTGTTCGCGTAACTGTCTGCAGTAGCGTACTAACGGTGGGGGGGGGGGGGGCGGGGCGGTTGCCCATGGCGCCAGAGGTCTTGGGGCGCCAAAAGAGCTGGTAAAAATTCGGGCCTCGTATTCTGGCCATTTGGGCCATTATCGTCGCCCCGGGTGCCATTTACCCTTAGTACGCCACTGACTGTCTGAAATTATTCCATTTAAATGACCTACCTGCCGGATCTCATATCTGCTCTTTTGGTAGCCACCCTCCATATTGTCACGGAGATGCTGGCATATGTCACCAGCATGACGCTAACTGGTATCACGAATATCAATACCAACATGTACAATTCATAGGCAATGGCGAAGTTCTCGCGATCCGTCCAAATCTTATGGCACCAGGTGGCGACTCGGTGTAAGCCAACTTCTTTGTACTCCTGAAATAATGTCCATTTTGTCAGGCACGAACATGGTGTGATATTTATTCATAATAAAGCAAACCCGAAATATATGTATTTGAATCGGACTATAGCTATTTACATGCGACACATGAACAGTTTCATTTCTGTTCTACAAAATATCATACGAATCAATAGCAATATACTGTACGCGCCTGTATCTACCGCAGTTGAACAAATAAATAAATTGCATGTTTATACAATATCGTACTTTCAACGGGAAATGTGTGTTAAGAATGCTCTTTATATTGACCAGAAACAATGACGGTATTGACCATCAGTTTGGTAGATTTGATGCTCTCTGAAGGCTTAGCTTAGGAAGCTCTACTTTCCCATGCAAAATCTAGAATTTGACTTTCAGTAATATTCAAGATTTTGCTCACCTTATTTGGAAGAAAGGGTTGTTGTACTATCTCCCCACTCGCACTCCCCACCCAAAACAAAAAACAAAAACAAAACAACAAACAGATGCTACTAGTCCTTGAGTTTGAATATCCGTAATCCAGTTCTAAACTTGCTCTTAGTCAATTCTAAGTACATGAATGGATCATGGAAGAGCTTGTTTCGAGTAATGTTAGATTAATGATGATAGCAGATTTAACAAAAGATCTATCAACGTTAATTCATCCAAGGTTGTGTAATTGATGGGAAATGTCTATCATCAATGTAATATTTTAACCCTAAAGATAAAATAAAAAAATTTCCCAAACTGATGGTCAGTACCGTCTGGTATATTTTTAGCCTATTATAACTGACCTTGGTTGTATTACGTGATACAGGTCGAAGTAAATGGCTGTAAAATAAAATTAATCCTACCACACCATATTTGAATCATCAGGGAGCATTGTGTAGCAGGAATGTTCTTGTGTATGCATTTGAACATTTTAAAGTAAGGCCCTTGACTACATTTGCAATAAACCAAAACACAAGCGGTCCTCGAGGTGATATGTTAGGTCTCTTCTCGCATCGTCTTAGTGATTTGTTTCCAGAAAATGAGATCGAAATGACTTCAAATACATTCCATCAATCTATGTCCTCGTCGGGGAAAAATAAATCCAGACAGAGTATGAATTTATGGGATAATCTGTCCGGAAATGTTGATTAAATTTATAATGAAGTCACTTTTGAATGGCACACATCTGCCCCATCGTAATGTTTGTATTGTCAGTGTTTTTATTCAAAAACTCAAAGGATAACGATGGAGGAAATATGTGCCTTTCTCCAGTCACTATATAATCATTTCCATACAACTAGAAGGGGAACGGAGTTTCACGCGGGTGTGTTCAATGAAATCACGTTTAAGTCCCATGAGAAAACAAAAGTAAAATCAGAATCCTAATACCTATACATTGTCACTGAAAGACAATCTTGTTTCAAATAAATTGATTGAAGGTCATATATACTTTTTTTTAATATAAAAGTTAATTGATTTTTTAAAAGTTAACATGAAACATATTCGTGGAGATGACTCGTCTTATACAATCAGTGTCAAACAAAATATAAACTTCTTTTGCAACTGACTTTATGCTTCAAAAAATAAAAAAGGGAATACAAATCATTTATTTTTATTTATATATAGTTAAATTAATCCATCTATGTGATATATAATAGGATACATTTATTAGAGTATAGTTAATACAACTAAAAAAAAGTTCGCATGCGCGGAGAAGTAAGTAAATACAGATTTACTAGACCAATCCGACTCTAGTGTATTGTTTCACAAATTAACAAACTATTAGATCAGCAAGACTATACTACTAAACATTTACTAGACCAATCCTACTCTAGTGTATTCTTTCACAAATTAACAAATTACTGGACCAGCAAGACTATACTACTAACATTTATTAGACCAATCCGACTCTAGTGTATTTTTTCACAAATTAACAAATTACTAGACCAGCAAAACTATACTACTAAACATTTGCTAGACCAATCCTACTCTAGTGTATTGTTTCACAAATTAACAAACTATTAGATCAGCAAGACTATACTACTAAACATTTACTTGACCAATCCTACTCTAGTGTATTCTTTCACAAATTAACAAATTACTAGACCAGCAAGACTATACTAGCATTTATTAGATCAATCTGACTCTAGTGTATTGTTTCACAAATTAACAAATTACTAGACCAGCAAGACTATACTACTAACATTTATTAGACCAATCCGACTCTAGTGTATTCTTTCACAAATTAACAAACTATTAGATCAGCAAGACTATACTACTAAACATTTACTAGACCAATCCTACTCTAGTGTATTCTTTCACAAATTAACAAATTACTAGACCAGCAAGACTATACTACTAACATTTATTAGACCAATCCTACTCTAGTGTATTTTTTCACAAATTAACAAATTACTAGACCAGCAAGACTATACTACTAACATTTATTAGACCAATCCGACTCTAGTGTATTCTTTCACAAATTAACAAATTACTAGATCAGCATGACTATACTACTAACATTTATTTGACCAATCCGACTCTAGTGTATTGTTTCACAAATTAACAAATTACTAGACCAGCAAGACTATACTACTAACATTTATTAGACCAATCCGACTCTAGTGTATTTTTTCACAAATTAACAAATTACTAGACCAGCAAGACTATACTACTAACATTTATTAGACCAATCCTACTCTAGTGTATTCTTTCACAAATTAACAAATTACTAGATCAGCAAGACTATACTACTAACATTTATTTGACCAATCCGACTCTACTGTATTCTTTCACAAATTAACAAATTACTAGACCAGCAAGACTATACTACTAACATTTATTAGACCAATCCGACTCTAGTGTATTCTTTCACAAATTAACAAATTACTAGATCAGCAAGGCAATACTACTAACATTTATTTGACCAATCCTACTCTAGTGTATTGTTTCACAAATTAACAAATTACTAGACTAGCAAGACTATACTACTAAACATTTACTAGACCAATCCGACTCCGGTGTATTATTTCACAAATTAACAAAATATTAGATCAGCAAGACTATACTACTAACATTTACTAGACCAATCCGACTCTAGTGTAGTCTTTCACAAATTAACAAATTACTAGACCAGCAAGACTATACTACTAAATATTTACTAGACCAATCCGACTCTAGTATATTATTTCACAAATTAACAAACAATTAGATCAGCAAGACTATACTACTAATATTAACTAGACCAATCCGACTTTAGTGTATTTTTTCACAAATTAGCAAATTACTAGACCAGCAAGACTATGGAGACAATTACTTCCCTTAATAGAATAATATTTAGTCTCAGTGCAACATATGTGGTACAGGATATGCTTTATATGCGAATATATGTAAATAATAATCAAAAAGCAATGTGTCTACGTAGAGGAAGAGGTCAGGTTGAAAATTGTGTATTGTGGGGCTACATCATAGCCTAAAACTGATATAATACACAAATTAAAATCATATGATTTGAACTTGCATTCTTCGTTACAGTTAAGTGTATATCAATAAACAATGATGTAATACACAAGTTAAAATAAATTTTAGCTACTAAAGAAAAGGTAGCACTAAACGGTTTTGTGTGATTTGCTATGGGGTAATTTTTTGATTGCAGAGAATTCCATACCTTATCTCCATTTTCTTCCTTGTTATCTACAATGATGTCAAGAATACACGATTTGATATCGCATGCACAAAGGGACGATTCTAGCACAGTAACACATTTGTGCTAGCCGGATTCGAGATTAAGTTTTGAACTTCATTGTGTATGAGCGGCTACCAATTTTGTCCTAGTTCTGGTTCTCATGCGTTTACCAAAATTTACATAGTGATTTTGTGGGGAATGATTGTTCACTTTCCTATTCATTAAGTAATATCTGGGAAGCAATTGTCACCACCTTAAATTCGAAATATTCGATTTTGTGTAGGGTAAGTTCTTTATAGGATTGAAAATCTCGAGTTTTAGGGATTTTCACTTGTAGCGGGAAATGAGGTTGGTGTGACTATAAAGAAGGTAATCATAGAAGGATCAACTTTGCCTTGCCAACATTTTCACTGATTCTGTTTCTGACGAGCTTGAAAGAAAAATTGAATATGAATATAATAAATGCCAATTCCATTTCAATTATTATCTAATATTAACATTAGCAATATAATTAAAATAGTAGCTGGGCATGGATAAGGTGCAATGCTCATTTGTTTTTAAATTTAAAATCAATTTCAGGAGATGAAACTGGTTTTGATAGTGGAAGTGATATTTGAACATCAAGAGGTTTTGCGTGTTATACTCAACAATTTTCTTACGATCCAGTCCAAAAATATATGAAAGATTTACAGAATCATACTATTTTCCATCAATATAAACCGGAAAATCTTAAATATTTTTTTTCTAACTCTTTTGTACACGTCATCATCAATTTCTACCAAAAATATATTCAAATACTTGTCAACAACACGAGCCTGCTGCATTCTATTTAAATGTAATAAAACGTCAAATTGGCTTTTATTGTGCAAATACATATATTTACTATTTTAGACATTCATTTCTAATTCTTTGTTGATTTCGCTCTTTAATCTTTTTATTTTCTTCACTGTAATACCATTTGAATATCGTTGATTTTCCACACTCCCAGGTATTCTTTATTTTGTTTTTTTCCCCCATTTCCTCTATCAGTTTTTCTCTGTTGCATTAGTAATATTGTACAACTGATTGCATTTCAGGACCCGCTGACTTTGGCACGATTATGCCATTTATTTTTATAGTTTAATTTCAATTCCTAGTTGATGTCAAATGAAAGTTCTGAGAAAGTTGTGACGAAGGCATGATGTTCAAAAGGTACAATGATATCTTCACAATCTGTAAATCTACACATGCTGTACTGATTTCTACTTCATCTTTATGGTGTAAAAACTGATCCTGTATCAATTCGTTTTGATTAATATTGTGGTAATTCTTTGTAACAGAAGGTTTTGTGGATGCTTTAAAATTGTACATGGTAAAGTTTTATCCAAGAAAATGCATAGTTGAATGTGTAATTGTGGCATTTTAAAAAAAAAATAATGAGAAGCTTAAATGCCCTCATGACTGCATCAGCATCTATGTGATTTTCATTACCTCATATCTTGTTCAATATCTCGTAGATTAGCCTGTAGTCTTGTACACTGTATCTGTTTTCAGAGTTTTGTAAATGTGGTTTGATTTTTTTTATTAATGCGGATGTCTTTTGGGTGTTCTTTCGTTTCTCCGTCTGGATTTTGTAATCAATAGAAATTCATATATCATGCATGTTTTAACGTCTACATTTTTGTTTGCAGCATTTTTTTCGGTATCTGTCATATCCTAGAGACACATCTTTCACAAACCCAGTGTTCATGCTCCTTAAGACATACATATATATATATATATATATATATATATATATATATATATATATATATATATATATATATATATATATATATATATATATATCTCTTCAATAATTGTAATGGTCTACTGTTTGCTGCTGGTTTAAAATTTTTAGACGAGTCACCATACCCTTTCCATTTCACAAGTACATGCATGTTACTATTCATTTAGTTGCTGTTCAAAATCTTGTTAACTTTGTATATGTCATATTATCTGTCGTATAGAGATACCCACTATATCATCCACCTTCAAACCTTCCAGTTTGTAAACGAATGGATCACCTAAAAGAACTTGCCTGATTTTAAATATATCATCGGTAATGTTTCAAACATTGTGCATATTTTGAATATCTAACTGTTTCACCGATTTTAATTTTGGGTGTTCCAAATGTATCTGGTGACAGGTAACCAAATAGATTTATCCATGTGTTTGATCCGCTTTCTTCCTTGCTTGCTTCCACTTAATTTTCTGTCATGAAATATATTTGTATCCATTGTTGTATTTTTCATATGCTTGCATGTCAACATTATCTGCCTGTCACTGGTTATCCACGTGACTGACTTTAACTCGTTTCTCGCTTGCTTGTATGTGTTGGCAAACTGTTCAGTGAACCATTCCTTCAATTCAGTGTGTTTAATTTATTTATTGTTGTCAATTTTAATTTGTTCCTACAATTCATTGATAGTTGTGTAAGCAACTGGACTTTTATGATCGTTGTAATTATGTCTTAAGTACAGTTCTTTGTCCTTTATTTAAAACGAAATAAAAACATCCAGACAATACTTTATGATTCGTAAATTGTCCTTAGGTGTTATTAACAAGCCAAGAGAACAGGTACGTGTACTTTTCTTTTCAGCAACTTGGAACGTTTCTTCAATCATTTTAAACGAATGAATGATTTCAGATTTATATACAAATTTGCTATTGCTGTACTTAAATATAAAACAGCAGCTTCATAAACTCACTCACAATGTGATGTTTTAAATATGACTATGTACGCCACAAATTCTGTCTCTGATTTTGTTGAATCATTGTAAACTGACCTTGTAAAATTTACTAGACGAGATCTTAAAACTCTATAGTAAATTTAGCAGATTACAAATTTGTGTATTTACCCAGATCAAATACTTAATTTATTCTTTCTTCTCATTGGACCATTTTAACCTTTTTATATCACTGCTGGTGATGCTTATTTCAATGTTATCACCATTAGAATTAAACTGTAAACACCTGCTTCTTTTCTGAAACATTGAAAAAACTCATCAAAGTGGGTTACCTCGCTTTATAGCTAGTATTACAACCCTGGAACCACGAGATGAGATGGAATCTGGTAGAAACTTGCAGACAATGCTTTTTCTCAATTTAATTTAGCTTTCGAAAGAATTTGCCAAGAGCAACAGATTATATCTAAAATTTAGCGCTTAAGTTGTTACTAAATTAATAAAGCTCCTTATATATTTCCTTAATTTGTTTCTAAATCTTTGATGCAATCCAGTGCCCTTATTATACTTTCCGATAAGCCAAAACTATCAAATGTTAATCACTGCCCTGGACACAACATAATAAATCGGCATAGGTTACGTTTCATTTGCTAAACATAGTTGTATTTGAATGAAATGATTGAGAATTTGAATGTAAGTAACCTTCCAGAAACCGGCAGAATCACATCTATTTGCTTGGTCATCCTACGCAAAGGCCAAGCGGCTGAACTCAATAAACATCT
This sequence comes from Margaritifera margaritifera, assembly GCA_029931535.1. Taxonomy (NCBI): domain Eukaryota; kingdom Metazoa; phylum Mollusca; class Bivalvia; order Unionida; family Margaritiferidae; genus Margaritifera; species Margaritifera margaritifera. The sequence continues at coordinate 668,480 of JAQPZY010001649.1, read as the reverse complement.
TCTGATTAGACTTTATTGCCGCTTTCTGTTTAATGCAAATAACATTCTTCACTGGTTAGCAAACCTCTAGGAACAATCCGAGAAACAATATCAATGATTGTATTGCGGACTACAATAGGATGCAATAACAGCTGATTGCCCAATTAATGTAGCAATACACAGAAGAGATGACAAAAGTTGGACCTATTTAATACATTCACTTTTTCTGTATAGGTAGCAAAACGGAAGCATAACAGCTAAGTTTGGTTACATTTTCTCCAGTGTGGTTTGCTCCAGAGTTCAATTTATCTTACAAGAAAGCGGTCAAAGTCGAGGGTCATATCATGCCTTAGGTTGCAAATATGAGGTCTAAATGCAAAAACTCAATGATCATACTCATCAAAGAATGAAGTTTCTTTCATATGCTTGAGCTACGTATGATACATTTTTACAAATAATTCTTTCATTTCATTTTGGTATATTTTTTCATTTTGAACTTTTTAAAAATGACTCAAAATGTCACCATTTTTGGCCCAAATCTCCACCCAGATGTATCAGAAGGGTGTGAACTTGTGTGCACCTACTTTGAAATATAAGAAGTTTTGAGATTCATGGGCCGTGTCTTGAAGTACAAAACTGTATAGACATTAGTGGCTTTAACATTACAATACACGCCTTGGAACAAAAAAGAGTGTTATAACTCATTTGTATGTTGACTTTCAATCGTAAGCAAATATTTACACTGTTGAGAATGGTGAACGTTAGAATTTGATGCCTTCAGAGCCAAACATTTGGTATAATCCTCACAATGAACTATACCAGTAGCCTCAATGTCTGCCTTATCATTGTACTATATGTCATCTTGAGTAACTCAAACTTTTGTCCATAGAAAATGGTCAAGAAATATCTGAGTTCGTCATTTTTGTCAAGACAGACTAATGCCTGCAACAATTACATGGTCTCTTTAAATTCGAATAACCGAACCACAACACATATGTCCAACTCAAACTGTGGCAGTACGCCAAGGGTGAAAAAATACATTACATTAACAGTTTTGTTTGCGTCCAAATGATGTGTCAGTTAAATTTAAAGATATGCAAAAAAGTGACAAATTAATGTGCACAGAAGCCGCTTTTGTAAGAAAGAAATCTTGTCTAACTCTGATGCTTCCCACCTTAAAAAAGGAAAAAGCTACATTTTTCAGCATTACGCTCTTCAAATATGCACCAAATAATTGACTGTTTTACTCGTTTAATTTTGATACATACAATAATTTACTATAAATGCATCTAGGATGCTTTATTATTAAAGCGATGCATTCACCATGGATTGTCCCCTTTATGCTATGCAAAATATTACTACACTAATAAAGTTCCTTATATATTTCTTTGATTTTTCTACATTTTTAATGAAATCCAGTGCATTTTTAGTTATAAGTTCAGATATATCAAGACTATCTTACTTATCTACTACCTTGGACACAATATATCAACAAATCAGCATAGGTTATGTTGCATTGTCTGGAAATATTTGCATTTCAATGAAATGACTGGAAATGTTAGTGAAAGTGACCTTTCTGAACAAGCCGAATCACACCTGTTTGTTTGGTAAACGCCAAGAAGCAGAACTCAATAAACGTTTTATTTTCCGTTCAGATTTTAATGTTGCTTTCTAATAATGCAAAACGCATACTTTACTGGTTACAATTTTAAAGTTTCAAAATGGGTAAATAAAATAAAATACTGAGTTAAAATTAATAGGAATGTATTTTTCAATGTACATATAGTACATAAATGTAATTTTTATTATTGTATCTTGCATAATAACTTTTTAAAGTGGTTACAAAAAGTCATGGTGCAAAGTTTTCCATTCAAATTAAAAACTCATATATTAACTCTCTTTATTTCAAAACATTTTCCTTAAATGTCCAAATAAATTAGACCAATGCACTCTTATATTTTTGGCAATAAATGGACACCTTTATTTCTTATGTTAATGTTGAAATATAACAGCAGTATGGTCTGCAACAATATGTATCATGAATTATCTTCTCTGGTCCCTTTACCTACCAGTATTACATTGCACAATGAACCTCACCTGCATAACAATAGGAAACGGGTTATAACTGGTTGGCTAGGTTTGTGAGTTTCCAATCCCCCTGTATGTTAGTATCCGACTAGCAATATCTTTGTCAATATTTTAAATCAACAAAATTAGCACTCTATTCTCTTGAATTGTATTCTTCAACACAACTAGATCTGACCATGTGTTTATCCCGTTAAAAATTTTAAACAAATAGGTATTATCTGTAGATACTGACATTTTTGCTTTCATTTTAAACTCGTGAAATATTTCTAATATCTCTGTTGAATTCAATACAATTAAGCTTTCTTACATAATTTATTACGTGTAAACAACTTCATATTAGTATTTGCTCTGCCGTTTCGCTAATTGTCTTCAGAGTCTTGCTGGTCTAGTAATTTTTAGTTTGTAAAATAATACCCTCGAGGCTGACTCGTGTATCAATTTTGGAAGTATCGGAATAGTAATTTATAGTGCGTGAGTGAAGCCAACCAGAAAACAAAGATGTGTTGTTGTATTAAAATTCACTTTGGTTCAGCACTTTCTAAATGTATACTACTATACCTTCGTAAATGTGAGTGCCACAAACAGCAAATAAATTGTTTACATGCATTTTCGTTGAAAATAAAATATAATTACAAATGAAGTTTTAGTGAAATTACACGACTGGCGTAAATTACATGACTGTCGTATAGTTTTGTGGAAATTGTATACTCTATGGTTATATGTATAGCTTTTTGATCACAGTATACGCTTTTCGAAGAAAAAACGTACACGACAGTCATGTATATAGCTTTGGCTGACTATAAAAACATCATGGAGCTAATAGCTGCATGTAAAGGGTATGTTAATGACTCTCGAGTCAGACACCGTGTGGACTGTGTCTTGTGCCCTCGGTACATGTTAATGAATCTCGAGTCAGACACCGTGTGGACTGTGTCTTGTGCCCTCGGTACATGTTAATGAATCTCGAGTCAGACACCGTGTGGACTGTGTCTTGTGCCCTAAGTACAATATGTGTTCAAACGAATACAATTGTTTATCTCGTTAGTATGACGACGTATCAAATTTCTTGTACAACATAGTCAGACAGTTTTTAAAGCTGTAATAGGAACAGTAATTCTGTTTCTAGGGAATCATAAACATTTCTGTCCATGTTGAACCTATTCCGATAATTTTGCAAGTCACTCCTCACTCGTTTTCAACTTGCCACATGCACATGTTATGTATAATTTTTACATATATAACTTTTGTTTTACATATTCAACTTTGTCCCTGGTTATAGGGTGTAAACAAGTTGTTTTACTTTGAATTCGAGGTAAGGGTTGCTTTTCTTTACAATTATACTGATTTTTTCCACTAGATATACTGATATTTATCAGGTAAGCCATATGACTTTCTAGAAAATTCTGTCAGGTGGCATGTGTTTATATATAGGAAGTTTGGTAAGCAGCTTTTCATCACTATGCTAACTATCAGTCTTTAAGGAATTTGGTTTAATAATCAGATGCTTTAGTTCTGTTGTGAAAATCAGAGCAAATTCAGAGAGAGGAATTATTTATTCATAATATTCATCGGAAATACTAAGGTGCTCATAGACTTTAGGACTTTTTGGGATTAATACATGACTTTAGGACTTTTGTGAAATCATTCAAAGACATCATTGTGGTGCATCAGGACATTCAAGACTCTTGGTACATCAGGACATTAAAGACTACTGGTATATCAGTACCTTCAAGGATACTGGAATTCATTCGGAACATTTGTGCAGCTTTGTGCAAAAGAGACTGAGCATTTACCTGTATAGTGCACGCACTCGGTATGTTATCTTCACTGTCAGTTCGGGAAATGTACATGATGATTATGTTTTGTATACATGTGGTTCGAAATTACTCTTTTCCAGGTAATAAAATCCGTTCTTATGCTCACAGTTATTGGTAAACGCTAATATTATTTCTTATTACGGATATACGTGCTGGATTATTGATTTCTCTCTGACTGTCCACTGGACAACCAGACACACAAACACACACCAATATTTTACATTCAACTTAAGTCTTGTCAAAAAAAAACGTGAAATGTTTCATATCATCTAAACAGTAAACTTTGCTACAGTGTATTTTACAAACGTGTAATTAATACAAAACCCATATTTTATATGATGTATGTTTTCTATTTACTTTCCTATGTCAAAATTCAATACTATACGTAACTAGTCCCATTCAAGATTGGAAATGGGATACTCCTCCAACTCAGGATCATTTCCCAGCAATAGCGGGTAGGGTGAGCAGGGGTCCCTGTTCCCTTGAGATCAATTAAAGTGAGCAGAATGATCCCTAAACACTCGATTTTGTTCTGGAACTGTGTGCCTCCTGTTTTGAAATACAATACTAAAGATCTGTTCTTTTTGCTGACTAAACAGTTTAGATTCTTGCATCATCTCATTCACAGCAATATTTGTCTGTGGAGTTGTTTGTAATAAATAAATTCCTGTGTTTTGCTTATTGGAAATGTGTATTTATTTTAATTTTCCAGTCCCATGTGTATCATCTCCTTAGATTAAAACTCGAAAAACATTGTCTCACCCAGAATTTTTTCATGCCCTTAGATCAGTTTCCTCAGTAACTGAACTCTTGTGACTGGACTGTATTAAGCATTGTCCGGTCAAATTTTAATTTGAGCTGTTTGTGTCTTGGAAAAGTAGTAACACTCATAATGCTTTTGTTCTTGTTTTTGTTGGCTTTTACGGAGCTTTGAACACATTATTGGATATATAATGCGAGGACACAACGAGGCAGTCGACTCGAGCTGGTCGGAGCAGGTATCGAACCTGCGATCCTTGGTTTACCAGTCTCTACCAACTGAGCTGCCGCGGCTCCCTACAATCATAATGCATTTGGAAATTGTAGTATTTAAGATGTACTTGGCTATTTTCATCCGCTTCTTTTCCGCTTGCCGTCAAGCATTCATAACGTTATGCTTGAATGCATATCATATACCATAATAATCTTCATACCTAGAGATACAACTAGAAAGAATATCCAATTATAGGACTAGAAATTTTATGAACTCGTAAACCCCTTATTGATCCACGCAAAGTGGAGGTCACTATGATAGGTTTATTGGTTCATCAAACTTCATATCCATCGAAAGAAAGGTCTATCAGAGAAAACTTTGCGGTTTAATTTGATTTAGAATTCTACAAATGCCATCCTAGAGTCATATTGAAACACCACATTTTCGACTCCAGACTTTCAAAATAGTTAAGGTGCTCTTTCTGCATTTTTGAACACCGGAATGATAAGTATATATGTCTGATGTTATGCCTCTTTTAATTTGGCCAGTTACATACACACACATATATATATATATATATATATAATATATATATATATATATATATATATATATAGATATATATATATACATACATACATACATAATTTAATTCATGCAATGAATATGTCAAACTCTATTCAAATTTACATTACCGCACACCGTAAAAGATATATAGTCAAGATAGGGTGATTGCGTTTCATACCATAATTTACTGTGAAAATTAAAGCAAATATTTCTCAATGGCTATTCCTCACAGTAAAATAGAAACCTTGCATAAATGATATAAAGAACCTTACTGAGCATATTGAGCATACATGCATAAAGCAGATATAGTGGAAATACATATCTGACTCAATCATTATCGCAAAATTATCCTTGCGACAGAACAAATAATTCTTTTTATGTGAAATATAATTTTAAAAATCATTTAAAAGAATTAAGTTTAAAGCAATTATAAGATGTATACACAATGCTACTTCATAAGGCCTTTTGGTTTAGTTTTTTTACGACACAGCAACACAAGTACGTTATGTAATCATGTCAATATGTCGAATAGGTTTGAAGACATCACAGCCACTCAGATAAGAAAACGTGTCGAAATAACTGGCTGCGACTTCGATGTCTTTAACGCGCTACGTCTTTTTTTTTTTTTTTTTTTTTTTTAGCAAACCATTGCTTTTAGTAACATTTCGTGCAAAACCTGCCTTAGAATCAAACGCCGCCATCTTGAAGAAAATTTAAAAAAACGCTAGATTCATGGTAAGATTTTACTTCTAATTTTGCAATAAGCAATGTTTTGCGCCAAGGATGTTTCAAACACTTCGACCAATGTTTTAACCGACTAAGATATAAAGCTAATACAGAAGAGGCTAAGTTATCCAATTGACCTTGACGATGGATGGTGAGTATGAGGTATAGGACATGGCCATGTAGTCAAGAAAATGTTGAGCAAAAAACTGAAACTCAAACTCAAAACTCCAAAATTCAAAAACATACTTAGAGTCTTTCAAGATCTTTGAAATCTAACATGGATGTACCGATATTTATAATACGATAAACTCGTAATTTTCGTGTTTCAAACCTCACTCAGAGAGAAGTTTTTTTTATTTTTATTTGAGGTAAGTTCAGTTTTTGTTCTCAGACTCTTTTGTGACTACGGGGCCTGAAATTAGACAGTTTAATGAGAACGAGTGCATTTCAACTGCATTAAGCGGAAAAAGTAATGTTTTTACGTCCTGTAAAAGTCAATGACATCATGAACAAGCCATAATAAGACAGAACGAATGACGATGCGACATGAAAAAAAGGGCATATCACGTGACGTTGTGCCAAATCATCTATCACGACAATGAGTTATTAAGTATGACATTCACATCTGTATAAAATAAAAAAAATAAAAATAATAAAAAAATAAACAACTCTTTGGGATTGGACTGGGGGCAGGGAAAATGAATAGGCGTGAAAAGAGAGCGATATGATATTTTGAGGCAGATTTCAAGTTTTGTTGTTTGTTGTTGTTTTTTTGTTGTTGTTCTATTTCACGAAAATTTGCCATTAAAATGGATATTAACCCATCCGTATGTCATTCATAATACTTGTATTACTAAACCATCCTTTTGGATTTCCCACCGTTAACAGAGGCTTTCCTCCCTATTGACAGCTGTTTAACGAATGCAAAAGCTTCCGACTTTTTATTATGCCTTCTTTCCAGTATTATGTAATAAAGAATGTCAGCATCCAAATATTGTCCAGGGATATGCTGACTCGTTGAGTTTTAGATTGGAATGACAAATATGTACCGTATACCATGTTGTGTAGACAAACTACAAGTTCAGACATAAATCAGATGCAGTAGAGTCCCAATACAAATGGTCGCTCATATTTCTATCAACTTCTTTGGATGAATTGAATGGCTTTGTTTGGTGTTGGGGGTTTGTGAGATTTTTTTGTTTGTTTAAAAAAACAAAAAACAAAAAAACAAAAAAACAACAAAAAACAAATATGGACTAATATTAGAAAATGTTTGCGAATGTAGAGCTCCCTTGTGCACTTCCCCTTCACCACACCATGATCTTGAGTCAAACGAGGCCATTACTGTTCTCTAGAATAATTTACTTTAATAACTTAAACTATTTGTGATTTAGGAAAATATGCTTGAATGACATTTAATCTGAAAAAGCATACCATTTCAGCTTAGCCCGACCGCTTGTATATTAACTTGTGTAATATCTCTTACATTAACAGGTGATAATAATTTATGTTTAATGTTCAACTGCCGTTGTATCTCTATTCTTGATCCGTTAAAAATAACTTCAACATATAATATTTCTATGAAAAAAAAATTTCGTGAGGATGTTGGCATAAGAGAAAAAAGATGAATTGGATTGAAATGAAGTTTTTTGTTGTAATCAAGTTATTGGGGGTGTATGGGTACTTGTGTTTTCATGGAAGTGTGATTTACTTGGGCAAAGATGACTGGTACAGCCGCCACCAGGGAAATACACCACACGATGAAAACCACCAGACGGGCATGTCGGATTGTGCATATCGACTTTGCTTTCAGTGGGTATTGGATGGCGATGCACCTAAATAATAATAATAATAATAATAATAATAATAACCATCATCATCATCGTCATCATCATCATCATCATTGAGTTATATATTGAGTAAATGATTAAACCGCAAACTTGCATCGAAATATTCTTGCATAAATGCAAAATATATGAAATTAAAAGAGGAAAATCAGACAGGGGTTAGTGGTTTGGAGATAATATAACTAATTCAGATATTAATAATGGGTAGCTAAACCCAGATAGATAGATAGATAGATAGATAGATAGATAGATAGATAGATAGATAGATAGATAGATAGATAGATAGATAGATAGATAGATAGACAGACAGACATACAGATAGATAGACAGATAGATAGATAGAAGTGGGAGATATGTAAATTAAGTTGCACACTTTAGTAGCCTGCCCGTTGGAATTGTTTTCTAATGATTTATGCAAATCTTGGCATGTAACAGAAGTTGCATTTCCTTTTGGCACTTATTTAAACCATATATCTTGTACTT